>JAREYC010000012.1:29945000-30545000 GCA_030015325.1 Cryptoblepharus egeriae
CACCGTTAATGTACACCCTGTTAAAACAAGAACAAAAAAATCAAGTAAGTTAGAATTGTTATTGAGTTTATAATGGATGGGGCAATCACCCCCCACCCCCCCACCCCAAGAGGGACTTTAGGGGCCTGGGCCTATGGGCGTCCCCATCCCCCTCCCCGAATTCCAAATGGTATCCCAGCGGAGGGCTGGAGAGAAGATTTAATGCAATTTCCTGAAAGAGTTTCTGTTGTAAGAATGAATTCCTATTTAATGTCAGGCTGTAAGAATAGACACAATAGAGCCATCCCCTCTCCACCCCACAGGGTAGGGGAGCGCAACACTAAACCCCTAAAAAAAACCCTGATGTGGTTTAACAAGCAGTCACTGATGCCGCCAAGAATTATTAATTCAGTTTTATTTTTCATTTTTTAAATAAAATATAAAAATGGGAATCTGGAAGGCAGCAATGGAAGCAGGCCTACCTTAGCAAAACCTTTTTCAAGATCCTGTGGGGACATGGTGAGTGGTGGGTACATGGAGGGGTGGGTACATGGAGGGCTACATGGGTACATGGTGAGTGGTGGGTACATGGTTGGAGGGGTACATGGGTACATGTGGGTACATGGAGAGTGGTAGGTACATGATTGGAGGGGTACATGGGTTAGTGGTGGGTACATGGTTGGAGGGGTGCATGGGTACATGGTGAGTGGTGGGTACATGGTTGGAGGGGTACATGGGTACATGTGGGTACATGGTGAGTGGTGGGTACATGGTTGGGAGGGGTACATAGGTACATGTGGGTACATGGAGAGTGGTAGGTACATGATTGGAGGGGTACATGGGTGAGTGGTGGGTACATGGTTGGAGGGGTACATGGGTACATGTGGGTACATGGGTGAGTGGTGGGTACATGGTTGGGAGGGGTACATAGGTACGTGTGGGTACATGGAGAGTGGTAGGTACATGATTGGAGGGGTACATGGGTGAGTGGTGGGTACATGGTTGGAGGGGTACATGGGTACATGTGGGTACATGGGTGAGTGGTGGGTACATGGTTGGGAGGGGTACATGTGTACATGTGGGTACATGGAGAGTGGTAGGTACATGGTTGGAGGGGTACATGGGTACATGGTGAGCGGTGGGTACATGGTTGGAGGGGTACATGGGTACATGGTTGGGAGGGGTACATGGGGGTACATGGAGAGTGGTAGGGACATGGTTAGAGGGGTACATGGGTACATGGTGAGTGGTGGGTACATGGTTGGAGGGGTACATGGGTACATGTGGGTACATGGGTACATGTGGGTACATGGAGAGTGGTAGGTACATGGTTGGAGGGGTACATGGTGAGTGGTGGGTACATGGTTGGAGGGATACATGGGTACATGTGGGTACATGGAGAGTGGTAGGTACATGGTTGGAGGGGTACATGGGTACATGGTGAGTGGTGGGTACATGGTTGGAGGGGTACATGGGTACATGGTTGGGAGGGGTACATGGGGGTACATGGAGAGTGGTAGGTACATGGTTAGAGGGGTACATGGGTACATGGTGAGTGGTGGGTACATGGCTGGAGGACAATCCAGGACCAAACCTTCCTTCAAGGTCAATGTGCCCTAGGATGACTGGTAGGGGGCAAAATATACTATTGGGGGATCCAAGCAGCTGCTTTTAAAAGCATGAAGGTGCTGTTTCTCAAGACCCTACAATATTAGGACCAAACAGGGAAAACATATCCACACACACACAAAAGTGCTGAACGCAAATCATGTTAAGGCTGCAATCCTAAACACACTTTCCTGGGAGTAAGACCCATTGAGCATAACGGGGCTTTCTTCTGAGTAGACATGGTTAGGCTTGTGCTCTAAATCTGATTTTAGAGGCTGTTTTGAGAAAGAGAACGTGAACTGTCTACAGTTTTTATTTTTTGCAAGGCACAAATTGGGGAAAAACATGTTTTAAAATGCAAAAAGGAGGACTTTGTGCACAACACAAGCAACAACTGATCTTTTTGTTTATTTAATCAGTATTTTTTATTATTTATGGGGTTTTTTGGAGGGGGGAATTGAGACGGCTTCAAAGCAGCTATTTCTTTCTTTTGCCTTCTCTTCCAGGTTTCTTTATTTAACCATTCAGGCTGTAATCCTAAAGAGTAAGACCCATTGAACACAATGGGACTGACATGTGAGTAGACATGGTTAGGATTGTGCTGTAAGGCTACAATCCTAGTCTCATTTACTAGCAGTAAACCTCCCTAACTTTAATGGACTATATTTCTAATGGACTATACTATGGAATTACTTTTGAATAAGATCTGCACAGGATCAAGCTCCGAAAAGCCAAGGAATGGAGAAAAAAAGGGATGAAAGAGTAAAAAAATCTCATTATTACATAACTCGGCGTCCAATAATTCTCTCCACGTTCCTTACAAGGGGTTAGTTTCTAGATCTAGAAATCTCAACTATAAATAGGATACAGATGCACTAACCTGGATGGCTGACGGTTGCAAGAAAAGCTTTTTAGACCCTGAAAATTGGGAAGGGAGGATGGAAAAAAAAGGAAATAAAAGGGTAAACTTCAAGTCCTTCTTCTCTAGCGCCACATACTCCACCCTGGTTTACAAGATGGCTTCCAGAGGCAGTTGATCAGATTACACACAAAAAATAAATTAACTAAAAATCAGATTTATTTTGGGGAGGGGGTGACAATCAAGGCAACTGCAGATATGCGACAAAATAAAGAGATTTTGTAAAAATATATCAAAAGAGAATGGGGTAAAGGAGGAAGAACCCATCCCATAAATGTTGTTTACAACAGAAAGTAGCTCACATATATTTTTTTTTCCTGCTACATCCTTTATTATTATTATTTTTCTGCTACATGCTTTTTTTCTTGCAAGGCTGCAAGAGGGGTGGACATGCAAGAACGCAATTGAATCAAGGGGTGCTTACTTCTGAGTAAATCTGGCTAAGCAGAAACCCACAAGGGGGGGGAAATATATTGGTGGGGTGGAGGAGGGGCAGAGGGAAAAGAAGGGGGAAGGGGCTCAATTGCTGACAAAAGGAGGGATGGAGAGAAAGATTGATCAAGAGAGAAACTGCAGCTTTAATGAAATGCAGATTCCTGGCCTTGATGAAAAACATACTTTTTTGGAAAGAGGGAGCAAAAAAAAAAAAGAGAGAGAGAGAGAGAGAGAGAGAGAGCAAATCAAGCCCATTGGCAACATGAAGATGAACAGGCACTATTTTTTTTATTAACAAGTCAAATGATTTATTACATACATACCATGACAGCATTTTGGAGGATCCGGGTTTTGTATTATTATATTTATGTAATACAATATTAGCATTTATATAATAATATTATATATTGTTTTGGTTTTTAAAGATGCTTTAGAAGTCACAGGATCGGGATCTCCAACAGACATGTCAGTTTCATGCTGTCTCCAGCAAGAAAAATGGACACAAAATCAATGAGGCTACAATGCTCTGAACTTACCTTGCCCCAATGACCCATATGGGATTCCTTCCAAGAAGAGGATCAGGCCCACTGAATCCAGGAGGGTTCCCTTCCAGAGAATCAGACCCACTGGGAAGAGTTCCTGTCTAAAAAAATAAATAAATTTATATAAGTTTAGAAAAGTCCATAAATAAATTTAGAATACATTTCTGATGATTAGAAATTCTAATTCTAATTATTAGAATTCTAATTATTATTATTAGAAATTCTAAATTATTAGAATCAATTATATACATATAAAGATCAGGCTACATGGTCACTTGCTTCTCAAGGTTAAACCCCACTGATCCCAATGGGTGACCAGGTTGAGCCCCCCTGCCCCACTCACTTTACCAGTAAGCCCCCCCCCCACCCAGCAGAAACTGGGACCAAACTCTTTGTTACCACCACCCAGCCCTCCAGATCAAGACTGGTTATATCCTTCCAAGGCTTTAAAATATGTTGGATCCTGCAAAATAGAGAGGGGGGGGGGGGACACTTTAAAAAAAATGCTGCAACCAGGGAGGAAAATAAAAAGAGGTTTTATAAATAAATAGATAAATAAATAAATATTCAAAGCACTCAAAACAAAAAACAAACCAGTCAAAAGAATTTTTTTCCCATTAAGGAAGAGGCCCAGATCTTGGAGGGAGGGACCCCCACTCACTGGAAGATCAATGAGGGGGATCTCTGACCCTTCTCTGTGGGTCTCCATGTGCTCAACACTCCTTTTAAAATTTATTAATCTCTTTTTCTCATCCCCTCCTCCCTCTTTTTGTGGATTTTTTTGCTAATTTGGAGTCTGTCCATTAAAGTCCCAGCTTTTTTGGGGGGGGGGGTTGGGGTGGGGGAGGTTGGGGGAGATCAGGGAAGGAGGTGCCCCCTTGTGTAGCCATCTTCATTGCAACAACAAAAAAAGGTTTTCCCCCCTTCCTTCTCTCCCCCCTTCCATTACTATTTTCAGGCTCTTTCTCACCCTCCCCCCTTCTCCCCTTCCCCCCTCCCCAAATGGGGAGCCTAGAAACTGCCTAGCTGGAGCTTGGGGGGCAATTTGAAACAGTTGGACTTTTTACACTGGCATCAAATGAGGGTGGGTGGGATAGAAGGGGGGCTGTGTGTTGCTTAACATTGACTGAGCCCCCCCAAGGGTAGATTTTGGGGTGCCCCCCATGCCCCATATTTCCCCCCTTTTTCCAAATGCCTTGATAAAAATATATATCAATAAATAAAATAAATATGTGGACATCAGAGCAAAGGAATGAATGCATTACCTCCCAAATCTGACTCTGCAAATCCAGGGGAGGGTCAACTCAGAAGTAAGCTCCATTGGGTTCTGTGTTGCTTACTCCCAGGAAAGTAGCCACAGCATGGCAAGACTGACCTGAAAAAATAAAAGCAATTTTACATTGCAGTCCTGCATGGGTCTACTCTAAAGTAAGTCCCAGTATAGTCAATGGGACTGACTCTCGTGTAAGTGTGTCTAAGACGAGCTGTTTCACATGCTGACTCAAGTTGGAAATTCCATAGGTTTCACTTCAGTTACTCCCAAGTAAACCTCTGTTTAGGATGGCAGCAGACTTATTTTCTTTCTGGAGGGGATAGTGGAGGCAATCTAGGCTGCAATCCTATTCACTCTTACCTGGGAGTAAGACCCGTTGACTATAATGGGACTTACTTCTGAGTAAGGGCTCTTAAGCACTGTAGTCTCTCTCATATTAAGACTGCAATCCTATCCTGGAAGTCAGTCCTATTGAGATCAATGGAATGCACCTCTGAGCAGGTCTGGATAGTGGGTCCCTGCAGTCCTCTGCATGTCTACTCAGAAGTAGGTCCCATTATAGTCAATGGGGTTTATTCCCAGGAAAGTGTGTTTAGGATCAGAGCCCCACTTGTTTTATTCTCCAGAAGGGAAATCAGAGCCCCAGCCTAGACTGGGTCTACTCAGAAGCAAGTCCTATAATTGTCAATGAGGTTTACTCATGGGAAAGTAGTGAAAAGGATAGTAGTGGACAGAAATACACCCGAGTGTGCAATGGTTGAGGACTCACAGATAGGCTTTACTCCTGAGTAAACCTTCCCCCACCACTAAGAGTAAGCCTCCCCAAGTTCTTGGAAGGTGGATCAGGGCTAGAAGAAGCCTGGAGCCCTTTCATTTCATTTCATTTTTGGTGAGTAATAAATATATTTTGCTGATCTGGTTTTGCAACTGATGGGGGGGGGTGATGGGTGGGATGGGGGGGGTGATGGGTGGGATGGGGGGGTTCTCCTTGCTTACCTACCCCCTTCCCTTATTACCTTGGTAGGTTTCAATAGAGAGCACAGACTGAAATCCATATGCACTTTCCTGGGAGTAAGATCTCTTGAAGACAATGGGACTTACTTCTGAGTAGACAAGTTTAGGCTGCATAGTGGGAAAAGACCCCCCCCCCCCAAAAGTAAATCTGGGTTTAGGATTAAAACTCAGTTTCCACCACCAGCTTTGGGAGTTTTAGATCTTCACTCCATCCAGTGCTGCGGAAGATCTACTCGGAAGCAAGTCCTGTGTTACTCAATGAGACTTACTCGCGGGAAAATGGGGCGTTGGAGAGCAACTGGAGTGAAGGAGAATTACATACTTTACTTGCAGATAGCCTCTACTCAACACACGCAGCCCTGGCCAAGCATTTTTACTCACGAGTAGACCCAACTTCCACTACCCTCTTACTCTAGCGGAGCCGGATCCTCCACACTTTTCCTTGGAAAAAGAACAGCTACCACCCCCCTACCCGACACACACACTTTTGTGCTACTGGTTTACTACTGGTTTTCCTACTCTACTACTACTACTACTACTACTAGTTTACTACTAGTCTTCCTACAACTGATTTACTACTAGTCTTCCTACTACTGGTTTACTACCAGTCTTGCTTCTACTGGTTTTCCTACTACTACAGGTTTACTACTACCCTAGAACAGGCTGCTAAGCGGGCCCGATCCATGTGTGCAGCTTTCCTGAGCCGGCTCTAGTTGCAACCCGCAGGCACTTTTCTTACTCCAACCCAACGCAGATCTACTCAGAAGTAAGTCCCACGATAGTCAATGGGGCTTTACACCTAGGAGAATGTGGATATACAGCTCTAAAGGTGGAAAGAGAGTGGGTTTTAGGTCCTGGAGGGGGGCTCATCAGGAAGCAGTCCGGGAGGGGGCTTACTATGGGCTTACTTGAGAGTAAGAATTTTACTCCAGCTTTACTCTGGAGTAAAAAAATTTTAAGAAGGAGATAGGTCTCCCTCCTCCACTTCTGTGCCCCATAGATTGGATGGTGCAAAACACCCCCCCCCCAAAATAAATGTAGGGTGGAAGGAAAGTGGGGGGGTTAAGGGGGGGAAGGGGTCAAGGAGGTGCTGAGCCTGCCTCTCCTCCCCTCCCCAACCAGGACTGAAGTTAACAAGTATCTTTCTGTTTTGATCACCCAGCCTAGACAGTGGGGGAGGGGAAGAAGGGGAAGTGGGGGTGGCCTTGAAACAGCCTCTGTACATTCCCACCACCCATTCAGCCCTAGTGCTGGAGGGGGGCCTTGAAACTGCTGTCAGTGCCCCCATCCCCCCCACTACTTGGTCCATAATCGCTTTTATAGGAATGGCTGGGGGCCAAAGTATTTACATGGGGGGGGGGTGAGTTGAGTGGCAAGTGGGGCAGCCAATGGGAAGCCTGGGATCCCATTTTGGCTGGCCAGTGGGGAGGAGGGAGGGCCAGGAGGAACAATGCTGGTTTCATTGCTTAAGAGGATCTTTTTTTAGCCCCCCCTCTTTTTCCCCTCCTCCTTTTTATTATTATTATTTTTTAAATAAGATCCACAGAGAGGAACTTGCAAAGAATCTGCTGCCCCCCTTTTTTATTGGTTTGCTCCCTTCTTTTTTCTTTTTGGGGGGTGATGTACTTTTCCCACCCTTGGGCTGTATATGGAGATTCTGTCCCCCCCAGATCAACAGCACCAGCAGCCCCACCAGCAGCCCTACCTGGAGTTTATTAAAAAGCCCCCCCAGCAAGGAAGTTGGAGCTTTACAACCAAGAGGGGCAACCTTTCCTCCTGGCTTCTCTTCCAGGGTGGTGGGGGCAGCCCAGCTGGACTGATGACCAGTAGGGATCACTGCCCCAACCCAGCAGGAAAAGCAGCAGCAGAGGAGAGGAGAAGAGGAGACCAGCCCTGTTTGGATCTAATTGCTACCTAAAGATTTTATTTGGGTGGGGGGGAGACACTGACATGCCAAAGACCAGGAGGCTCTAAAAATTGGGGGTGTTGGTTGCAAGAAAGGAAGCAAGAAGAGGATTGATTCCCCCACCCCAAAAAAGGTAAGTTCTAGAAACTCTCTCACTTCTTTCCTGCAAGTTTGCAAGATCTTGGTCTACTAGGGAGTAAGCCTTTTCCTTTCATTCCCTCCATTTAAGTGACCCCCAACTGCAATCTGCTTCCCCCCACCTCCTTCCTGGCTCTGAAATCCTGTTTTCTAGGATTTTTTTTTTGGGGGGGGGCTGTTGTAACAACAGCCTGCTGTGGACTTACTCAGGAGTAAGCCGACTATGCTCAAAGGGCTTGATCTATATGGGTTGGCTTCATCTATAGCATGGGTTGGGATTACAGTAGTTATTTGGGGAGAGAGGGAAAGGCAGCTTCTAAAATGAGTATGAGCACAAGCCTAAATAAGTCTACTCAAAAGTAAGCCCCGTTGTATTCAATGGGTCTCACTCCCAGGAAAGTGACTTTAGGATTGCAGCCTTAGAGCACAATCCTAACCATGTCTACTCAAAACTAAGCCCCATTGTGTTCAATGGGTCTTACTCCCAGGAAAGTGTCTTTAGGATTGCAGGCGTAGAGCACAATCCTAACCATGTCTACTCACAACTAAGCCCCATTGTGTTCAATGGGTCTTACTCCCAGGAAAGTGTCTTTAGGATTGCCGCCTTAGAGCACAATCCTAACCATGTCTGCTCAAAACTAAGTCCCACTGCATTCAACGGGTCTTACACCCAGGAAAGTGTCTTTAGGATTGCAGCTTATGTTCCCCCCACTCCCTGCAGTACAGTGGATAGAAAAAGTCTACACGCCCCTATTAAAATGTAGGTTCCTGCAGTGGGAACAAATGAGACAAAGAAACCATGTCAGAACTTTTTCCGCCTTTAATGTGACCTATAAACTGTCCGACTCAGTTGAACAACAAACTGAAACCCTATATGGGGTGGGAAAGAAAATAGAAAAGTGCACAATGTGGTTGCATAAGTGTGCACACCCGCATATGACTGTGTTCAGAATTTGTACGTGCAAACCCATGTGCAATAGGGTACACACCTGCCATCAGTTGAAGTACCCCGGACTCATCCCAAATGAAGTTCTAGTAGGTCTTCTGGTTAGGTCATAGTAGGTCTTAGTGGTATCCTACAACAGCAACCATGGGCCATCCCGAACTTCCAAAGCCGCAGAAGGACCTCATTGTGCAACGGGTACCAGTCCGGATAAGGGTACACAAGAATTTCCAAGGCATGAAATATATCATGGACAATACTATGGTCATCATATACTATGATTAAATATACCATGGACAATACCATGGTCATCACCATCATCATCATCATCAAGTGGAGAAAATATGGCACAACTGAGACCTTACCAAGAACTGGACGTTCCTCCGCAAAGACCAAACATACAAGACAAGATCTGGTCAAGAGGTTGCCAAGAGGCCTACACCAACATTGAAGGAGTTGCAGGACTATCTGGCAAGTACTGGTTGTGTGGCACATGTTACAACACTTTCCCGTGTCCTTTGTATGTTTGGGCGATGGGGTCGAGTGGCAAGACGGAACAGAAACCCGGCTAAATTTTGCAAAGACACCCAAAAGCACATGGAAAATGTGTGATGGTCTGATGACCCCAAGGTTGACCTTTTTGGCCCTAATTCCCAAAGAAACCCCATACCCACAGTGGGGCACGGTGGTGGCAGCATCACCACCCCATGCTTTGGGGCAGTTTTTCTGCCACTGGAACTGGGGCCTTTGTCCAGTTCCAGATCCCAGTCAATGTGGCACAAAACCTGAAAGCGGAACGTGAAGAGGAACTTCATCTTTCAACACCACCCAAAGCGTACATCCAAATGGCTTCAGTTCCCGTTTTGGACTGGCCCAGACCTGAACCCCATTGCACATGTATGGGGTGATCTGAAGAGGGCTGTGCCCAGGAGATGCCCTCACAATCGGACGGACTTGGCGTGTTTTGACAAGGACGGATGGGCAAATATTGCCAAGTCCAAATGTGCCATGCTGATAGACTCGCACCCACAACTCCTGGGTGCTGTAACACAATCCATAAGTGCTTCAAGAAAGTGTGCACACTAAAGGGGGTGCACACTAATGCCACTAATACAATCACATTGTGCACTTTTCTATTTTCTTTCCCACCCCATATAGGGTTTCGGTTTGTTGTTCAACTGAGTTGTACAGTTTATAGGTCACATTAAAGGTGGAAAAAGTTCTGACATGGTTTCTTTGTCTCATTTGTTTCCATTGCAGGAACCTACATTTTTAATTAATGGGGTGTAGACATTTCTATCCAAGTATATGGGTTGGGATCTATATGGGGTTGGCTTGATCTATAGCATGGGTTGGGATTACAGTAGTTATTTGGGGAGAGAGGGAAAGGCTGCTTCTAAAATGAGTATGAGCACAATCCTAACCATGTCTACTCGAAAGTTAGCCCCATTGTGTTCAATGGGTCTTACTCCCTTGAAAGTGTCTTTAGGATTTGCAGCCTATGTTCCCCCGCCTCCCTGCAGTCGATCTAGCTCTGGTTTGGTTGAACCACAAACCCCTTTTCTAACCCCCAACCCCTCAAAATTAAAAAATATAAAAGAAATCAAAATTAAAAATCAAAATGATAAAAATATAAAAAAAAATAAAAATTAAAATTATAAATATATATTAAAATTAAAAATTAAAATCATAAAAATAACAAATAAAAAATAAAAATTAAAATCATTTAAATCAGCCTGTTCATCAGGCTGTTCATAAAATCATTTAAATTCAGATCTGTGATCCCAATCCTGAACTGTACCCATTTTCTTGGGAGTAAGCCCCACTGGATTCAATAGGGCTTAATTCCAAGTAGACGTGCATAGGATTGGGTTTTCTGGCTATTTAGGGAACATCTTGGAAGGAGAGTTTAAGAGGGAGACATTTTCAACATAAGGGTTTGGGCTGGGTGTTTGTTTTAAAAAAACCTCAAAATTAATAACAGGGCTCCGGCTATATTTTTTGGCTGGATGGGATGGAAAGTAAAACTTAAAAAAAGAGAGAGAGGAATGAGACAAAAAAAATGAAATTTAACACCCAATTTCCCTATAAAATAAATCAATTTTTATTTTGCACCCATAAAACCATAATTAATTCCTATATTAATTTTGGAGGAGGGGGGATGCTTTTTATTTTCCACTCCATTCTCATAGGCTCTTCAGCAAATATTAAATAAATGAAAAGGATTAAGGCTGCAATCCTCAAGACGCTTTCCTGGGAGTAAGACCCATTGAACACAATGAGGCTTATTTTTGAGTAGACATGGTTGGGATTGTGCTCTTAAGTCCCTTGCCTTCTGCTTAAAATGGAAAACTCAACCATCTGTCTGATTTAGGGTTTATTTTTTTTTGGGGGGGGGGGAATCCAAGCCAATGTTGGCTGTATAGGTTCTATACTGGGTTGGTGAGTTTTGGGGGGGAATAGCCTGATATATCTAGAGATAGTTTAATTTAATTTTAAAAATAAAAACCTTATTAAATGACTTTTAAAGTGGCCCATTTAATAAGTTGCATCAGTTGCTCGGAGGGTCCAGCTTCTCCATATATATAAAATTTATTTTCTCACCCTCCATGGTGGGGTTTGTGTATGTATATATATGTATAAATGTATACACACACACACACACACACACACACATACATACTCTCTCTCTCTTTTTCTCTTTTCCCTATGGGTTTGGGCTGGATGTTCCCTAAAAGTAAAATATATATTATTTATTCATTTTTAATTTTTATAGATACACACACATTCTCACTCTCTCTGTTCCCTAAGGGTTTGGGCTGGGTGTTCCTTAAAAGTAAAAAAAAATATTTTTAATTTATATTTATAGATAGACACACATACACTCTCTCCCTCTCTCTCTCTCTCTCTCTGTGTGTGTGTGTGTTTGTGTTCCCTAAGGGTTTGGGCTGGGTGTTCCCTAAAAGTAAAAAATATATATTATTTATTTATTTTTAATTTCTTTATCTAAAACATTGACTAACTGAGAATTCACCTTTAAGATTTTTAAAAATTATTTTCAGACAGCTGGGGAAGGAATTCAGGGTGGAGAGAGAGAGAGGAAAGAGTAGGTTTTTGTTTTTACTATTTAGGTTCCCTTTTCCAAATTTCCCCTTTTTCTAGATCCCAAACTGTAAGGTTTTAGGAATATTTTGCAGGGAAAATAAACAAGCGAGCCAGAAATATTTGTCAAGCAATCCCTCCAGATCTTTCAAGATATATGTTTTGAGTCACTCAGATAATAAATCAACCCTTAACAGATTTACATTTGCAAAACAAACCTCTCTCTTTTGAAACCACATTCCAGTTTTAAGAATGGGGGGGATGTTAAGGTGGCTCTTGGCAATTAAGAAAAAAAAAAAATTTTTATATATATATATAAAATATTTGGCTCATAATATATATTATATATATTTGGCTCTTATATACATGTGTGTGTATATGTGTGTGTGTATATATATATATGGATATATGTATGTGTGTGTGTGTGTGTGTGTGTGTGTGTGTGTGTGTGTGTATATATATATATATATATATATATATATATATATATATATATATATATATATATATATATATATATATGGCTGTTAGGAGGAATAATAATAATAAAATAATCCCCCCCCCAGGATCCACTCCTAATCACACTATGAGCACAATCCTAACCATGTCTACTCAAAAGTAAGCCCCATTGTGTTCAATGGGTCTTACTCCCAGGAAACTGTCTTTAGAATTGCAGCAATACTAACAGCACAAGCCTTACCATGTCTACTCAAAACTAAGCCCCATTGTGTTCAATGGGTCTTACTCCCAAGAAACTGTCTTTAGAATTGCAGCCATACCAACAGCACAAGCCTTACCATGTCTACTCAAAAGTAAGCCCCATTGTGTTCAATGGGTCTTACTCCCAGTAAACTGTCTTTAGAATTGCAGGCATACTAACAGCACAATCCTTACCACGTCTACTCAAAAGTAAGCCCCATTGTGTTCAATGGGTCTTACTCCCTGTCTTTAGGATTGCAGCATACTAACAGCACAATCCTTACCATGTCTACTCAAAAGTAAGCCCCATTGTGTTCAGTGGGTCTTACTCTCAGGAAAGTGTCTTTACAATTGCAGCCATACTAGGGGAAAAGTCCCACTGATTTCAGAGGGATTACTTCCAAGTAACCATGCAGAGATGTGCACAGTGAATAATGTGCCTAGAGAGTTAAGGCAGTTTCACCCAAATTAGGCTGCAGTCCTAAAGAGTAAGACCCACTGAACACAATGGGGCTTACTTTTGAGTAGACATGGTTAGAACTGTGCTCTTAGCAGGATTGCAGGGCTGAAATGGACTATCTGCAAACACATTTACTAGAGAGTTGCCCCCATTGACCTCCATGGGATTTGCTTTCTGGAGTAAACATGCCTTAGGACTGCAGTGTTAGTTTGAAGGGGGGTGTGGGGGGCAGAGATCTAGTTTCTCATTAAGTCATAAAATCCCCCCCCTTCCAAGCTGATTCCAACCCCTTCCAATCCCCCATTCCCACCCCTTAACAAGCTGGTTTAAGAAATCTCCAGCCCCATCTTTGCTCAGTGGGGTTTTGGAGAGACCCCCCCCCTTTTTGTAAGTATAAGGTTTAAACATTAATTAGTACCAGGACTAAGATGTTGATAAAATGTGTAATGGGTTATTTTCACCCCCCCCCCTTGGAAGAAACTCTCCCAGCCCCCTTTCTGAAGCTTTGCTTATCCAGATCTGATAAGGGGTCCTATTTGTCACATTCCTCTCCTAGGTGGGGGTCCAGAAAATGGGGGTGATGTTAAGGTGGCTCTTGGCAATTAAAATATATATATATATATATATTTGGCTCTTAAGAGGGCAAAAATAATCAGGTCCTAATCCCCCCAGGATCCACTCCTAATCACACTAACAGCACAATCCTAACCATGTCTACTCAAAAGTAAGCCCCATTGTGTTCAGTGGCTCTTACTCCCAGGAAAGTGTCTTTAGGATTGTATCCACAATAGGTCTTTAATTATATATTTTTACATTATCTATCTATCTATCTATCTATCTATCTATCTATCTATCTATCTATCTATCTATCTATCTATCTATCTAAAGGCTGATTTCATTCCTCCTGTTTTTCCTCCCCATGCCTGAGGTCAAAGGGGGATAGAAAACTCTCCTGAATAAGGTTGCAATCCTAAACACTTCTACTCTGGAGTAAAAAATAAAAAAAACCCTTTAAAATCATCAGGATTTGGGATCAGGCTTGGGAAGCTGGGAATCCCCTACACTACCCCATTCCTAGGGAATCAACCCCATTCAGCGTAAACAGGTTTGCCCCCCAAATTAGGAGCCCAAAAGGGAAATAATTTTGGGGTGGAGGGAAGGTGATGGTCCCAATCCTAAGCATGGGTTGTATTTCAGAGTCAAAGCATCAGTGTGTTGCATTGAGGGAGTGTTCCCAGGGCTGCAGTTTGGCATGCACTTCATGGCCCCTACATTTACTCATGAGTAAATCCTCCCCCCCTTCCAGTAGAATGCACCCACTAGATCTTTCTCTTTTTTGGTACAGAAAAGGAACCATCCTGTTTTTTTTCATGTAGGGGAAGAATGCATTTTTAAAAGTGGAGATTTTTCCAGGTTGTAGGATTTGTTTTTCTCTTATTAGTGGTTATTATTAGTGATTATTATTAATGGTTATTAATAGTTTTAATTAGTGGTTTTTATTTCTCTAATAAAGTGAGACAGATAAAGCAATATGGAAAATATATATATATCTTTTCTGGACCCCCGCCTTATTAGGATTATATTTTATTTCATTTTCCTCTTAATGCCCCCCCATCCCGATCCTTTGCACAAAGTGGATTTCACTCCTGAGTAGACCTGCCTGGGATTGCCTCTTAGCATAGCAGCAAAATTATTGATATGCATATAGATTTTTAAAAATCTATATTTCAAAAAGGCCCCCTGTCAACTGAGGTTTGCTTTGGGGTGTGTCTTTTGGGGTCCATTTGTCTCCATCCTCTGATTTTCTGTGCTCCCCTCTTCATTCCAGGCAAAACAACACCCCAAGGTTTTGAACCTCCCATCCTCTTGGCTGGAAAGAGAAAGCATCAGGAGGAAGACGAGGAGGAAGAGGATGGTTGTGAGGGCTCTGCAGAGGGCAATGGGGCTTGGCATTTTTGGTCACAGATCTTGAGTCTGGGGGCGAAAGGGGGAGCGGATGATGGATGGCAGAGACCTTGGGGGTCCCCGCTCTGTGCACGTCCCCCCACCATTGCTCTCTGGCTTGGCCATGGAAAGCCATCACCGAGTGGCAGCTGCCGGAGCCCGCCTTGCACCCTTGGCCACTGGGTTGCCACCAGCACCTCTTCCCCCAGGAAAATACCTCTCCTCTGGCATCAGCCTCCATTCCCACCCAGGTAAGGAAAAAAAATATAAATACATATATTTTTCGTTCTGATCAAGTGCTTTAATTTGCTGGGTGATTTCCTCTGGTTTAGTCCAGCAAGAGATCTCTTTTCCTCATCCACAATCCCTTTCCAGAAATGGTCCCGATCCCAAGCATGGGAATGAGCCCCATTGAGCACAGCGGGGTTCCTTGATGTTGGGTTGAAACAAGCCTGCCCAACAGGAATAGTGGGGGAGACTGGCTTTCAAGTCAAGGTACATAGGATCCGGTGGATCGCTCTGGATGTGCTCTGTGGATCATGGCCCTCCCTTGGGGATAAAAAGTCCCTACAAAAGACCCCGAGTTGTACAATTACCTGCTCAGGTTTGGGATGTGCACATTTTCAGTATAGGATCATATCCGTCCTTCTCAAGGGGGGATCCAGAAATGGTCTGCACCCCCCAAGCTTTGCATGTCAGCAGATCTAATAAAGTGAAATTAAATGCTGATTGCCCCTGGATCCCCCAACCCATTTTCATGCTCCATTCCCCCCCCCATGTGCACCCCACTGTCCAAAAACAGAGCCTTGGTTATTTTTCTGGATCAGCTACGCCTATGTCCCCCCAATTTTTGGACTGCTGGGAACCCCTAAACCAGGCAAGACTAGCCTGGATCCTTTCACCAAGGCAGGCATGTGAATCCCCTGGGATTGAATTTCTCCAATCTCTGGATCCTTTGCTCCTTTTGCTGTTTTAATCTGGTGAACCCCGAAATAGATCTCCCCGATTTCCCGCTGGGGTCGTGGGCAAAATAATTGTGGGCATTTTGTGAAACCGATTCTTTTTTTCCTGCGGTGAAATTGACTGGATTCCCTTGAAGATCCGGGGGTGTGTGTTGTGTTGTGGTGTTTCCTGTGCCTAGATATTCCCTGCCCTGTTTGGATCACAAACTGGGCTGCCTTGGAAGTCTTGTGCCTTTTTTTTGGGGTGTGATCTGGTTTTGTTTTGGTGTGATCTGGTTGGAAAAGTTGCCTTGTTCAACTCCGGGATTGCTGTGGTGTCTCTTGGAAGTCTCCGTCTCTGGTTCTGGGTTAGATTTGGTCTGAACCCCACTTTTTATGTGGGGTTTTTTGCTCTTCTGAATCCCACTTTTGATTAAAGGACGCAGTCAGGGGTGGAAGGGGAATCGGAGAGACTTTTTCCAGGGGCTTCATTTAAGTATGAACCAATGGGGTGGACCAGCCCGAGCAGTTAAAGTTTTATGGACGCTTCCAGTAGGCAGAGCTGTTAACAGATGGGGGGCAATTCCCCAAATTGTGTTTGAGTGAGGACTTTGTGCAGCTCAAGCTCCCTATAACCCCCCCCCCCAAAAGCAGCTCTGAAAATAGCCAAACCATTCTTTTTATTTGGTTAAAATATTTGCAACTGGTTAGAATATTTGCAACTAGCCCTGTTTATACCTGGTGCAAACAGTGTCCTCTCTTGGGGTTAGTTCCCTAAGTTTGGTGGTTAATCTTAACTTTGGGCAAAATCCAGAGTAACTATGGGGAGTCCTTGCTCCGGTGCAAGAACAACTTACTCTGGATTGCAATATGAATTTCCCATAGGTTTTCACTAGGTGGTGCAGTAACTATGGGTGCACATAAAGTCTCTTACCTACTCCTGTAGTTACTCTGGATTTGGGGGGTTTGTTATTTGGGGAGGAGGGAGGCAACGTAAATGCTCAATTCTCCCAAGAGGATTTTTTATGGTTGTTTTTGGGTGACATGTTTTGTCTTCCATGTCGTAGGAGAAGTCAGATCTTGGAGAACTGGGTGGTACCCCAACACCCTCCTTTACCCCCTTGCCCCATTCATTGGGAAGAATGGGTTGTCCTGCAATAAAGGAGAAGCAAAGGCCTTGTGCGCCGGGGTGGGGTGCAGAGAGCATTCAAATGCTTGCACGAACGCGCCTGCAATTCGAAACAGATGAAAAGTTGTAATGTTCTCCCTTGTTCCTGGACTCGATTTTTTTCCCCTACACCTTTGGCGCTATTGGAGGTGAGCATATAAAGGGGAATTCATAGATCAGAGCATTAATGCACAAGCAGCTGCAGATGGACATACACACAAACACACACAGAGTCTCTCGCTCTCCATTGCAGCCGTCCTCCTTATATATGCGTGTGTGTGTGTGTGTTCATTGCCGTTCCAGCTCTGGCTAGATTTTTGTGGTTGGGCGTGTGAGACTCCATGTAAAAGCTCGGTCAGCGAAAGTGTGGTTGTTGATGAAAAGAATTATTTTTAAATCCACAGGCGAGAGGTGGTTGTGCTGTCCATGGCGGAGTTACACCAGCCTGATCAGGCCTTTCCTAGCAGGGCTGGAGATTATATTAAGGTCCGAGAGGGAGACTTGGAAGTGGCCCTCCCCAGGTCCATATCTTTTGGTGTTCAAGGCTAGGATCTCGACATGGGGGAAAGACTACATAAGAGTGGGCCCAACCCTTGGAGACTGTGCTCAAGGTCCACTTAGGGCAAAATGTGGAGTCACTACGGGGAGTCCTTGCTCCGGTGTAAGAACAACTTACTCTGGATTGCAATATGAATTTCCCATAGGTTTTTACTAGGTGGTGCAGTAACTACGAGTGCATGTAATGTCTCTTACATGCTCTCGTAGTTACTCAGGTTTTGGGGGGTAATCAGGCCTCCCCTGGATTAATGAGTGGCTCCTTTTAAAAAATCCAGGTCCAGATCGAAGCCCAGGTCCAAATCCAAGCCCAATCTGTTGTTCCAGTTCTGGAGCCCGGTGCGCCCAGCGCCATCCACGTCCCCAAGCTGGGTGTGGACGAGTGACTTGAAGTTTACTTTCAGGAGTCACTTGAGGGTGACGTTCTTGGGCAATCCGGGAACCTGTTTCTCCTCCTTCTCGCCCAGATGGAATGAATGACTTTGAAAAATTTTTTTGCAAAGCCCAATTTGCCAACATCTGCGGAGAAGAAAGCCGGGCCCCCAGTTGAACGGCAAGATTTATGGGCCTTGCAAATAGGTGGCACCGCCAATTTTCCAGGTGCTAAAACAAGAGGCGAGGATGAAAAGCCATAAAATGGAGCACATGAGCAAACACCCTTTTCTGGAACCCCCCCTTGCAAACAATGGCCCTCCCTCTTTGGCCGTCACCTCCTCCTCCTCCTCCTCCTCCTCCTCCTTGGACGCTTTAAAAAATCTTTCCAGAAGTGAACTCATTATCCAGACGTATTCCAGCTGTGGGTAACCATTGAAGTTATTCTGATGTGGATAATATAGCATTTCCATAATATAATGCATAATATAGCATTTCCATCCATCAATCAGTTGATTGATTGATTGATTGATTGATTGATTTCATTTTTTCTCGCTACTGGATATTATTCAACCTTTTTGTGCTTTGGGGATTATTTTTAACTTCCTTTGCAGACTGTTTCCTGCTATGATTTGATATTCATGGACTGTTCTTGCCATACCATCGTCATTATTATTATTATTATTATTATTATTATTATTATTATTATTATTATTATTATTATTTTTCCTGTTCTAGTTGAGTTTTCCAGCTAGGACGGTGATTTTCAACCTTTTTCATCTCCCAGCACACTCACCCTACAATCCAGAGTAACTGCAGGAGCACGTAAGAGACATTACGCGCACCCATAGTTACTACACCACTTAGTGAAAACCTATGGGAAATTCATATTGCAATCCAGAGTAAATTGTTCTTACACCAGAGCAAGGACTCCCCGTAGTTACTCTGGATTGCACCCTAACAAGGCACTAAAATTGTCATGGCACACCATTGGTGTGTTCAAATCCCTCAATTTTCAACCTCAGTTTTCAATTTTCAACCTCCCTCAGTTTTCAACCTCCCTCAGTTTTCAGACCTCAACAGGCGCCCCAGACTGTTGAAATCCCTCAATTCTCCTATTACTGAACATCAGTCCTCAAATTCCCGCTGCGCACCTGAGGACGATCTGCGGTACACTGGTGTGCCACGGCACAGTGGTTGAAAATCACTGGATGTAGAACATCACTTGGTTGGTCACACGTGGCGAGTAGATGTTTCCTCTAGGCGAGCAGGCAGGGATGCTGTGCAATTTCACCCATTGGGGTCCACCATTGGGATGAAAGGTGGCAGTGAATCATTGGGTTGAACCATTGGGGTCCACCACTGGGGCGAAAGGTGGCAGTGAATGCTAACACCTATATGCAAGGAATTGGATGGCGTCTGAAGACTTCCTTCCATAGTATCTTGCGTCATGATTGGAGGTGTGAGCGACGAAAGGCTTTGCAGTACAGTGGTTAGAGTGTCAACATTTGCATTGCGGAGACTTTCCTTTTTGGCCTTGGGCCAGTCACTCTCTCTTATCCTAGCCCAGTACCTCCAAAACCTTTACCAGTTATAATGGTAACTGGGTAGCGGCGCTCCCTCAAAGTAGCGCTTGTCGGTTTCACAACCCACCAAAACTTGGATTGTGATCTTACTGCACCACCCACTGGCCTGATCTACCTCGCAGGGCTGTTGTAAGACAAAAATGAGGGTTCCGAGAGCCTTTTGTAGTGTGCTGAGTTACTTGGAGGAAAAGATATGGGATAGAAATGTAACGGGGGAAAAAACATAGGCTGCAATCCTGTACATACTTTCCTGGGAGTAAGATCCATTGAACACAATGGGGCTTACTTTTGAGTGGACATGCTTAGGATTGCACTCTTACCCCCAAAACCAGAGTAACTACGGGTGCACGTAACAGACTTTACATGCACCCATAGTTACTGCACCACCTAATGAAAACCAAGGGGAAATTCATATTGGAATCCAGAGTAAGTTGTTCTTACACTGGAGCAAGGACTCCCTGTAGTTACTCTGGATTGTGCCCTTAGTAAAAAGGGGATGCAGAGATCACAATCCTGGAATGTGACGGAATGAAATTTTAAAGCAGGCATATTTAGGATTGGAAGCTTAGGGTGAAATCCAGAGTAACTACGGGGAGTCCTTGCTCCGGAGTAAGAAGAAGATACTCTGGATTGCAATATGAATTTCCCATAGGTTTTTCCCTATGTGGTGCCGAAACTATGGGTGCACGTAATGTCTCTTACATGCTCCTGTAGTTACTCTGGATTGTAGGGTGAGTCTACTACTTTGAGTAGGAGCACACAAAGTGATTTTTTTTAACCATCTTTCCAGAATTTTTCCTTCCTCTACCTCTTGTTAAACAACGCTTATGTAACATCACCTTTTACTTTCAAAACAAGTTTCTAGTCTTCATGAGGACTACTTACTCCAAGTAGAAAAACTTACTCAGGATAAGTTTCTAGTCCACATGGGAAGAAAAATCAGTTAGTGACTATTGAAAAAACTTTCTTTGGAAGCAGGTAGAAATTTAGCTATGGTTCGGTAATAGGATTTCTCCTCTTGTTCCTTCAAAATCTGACCCCGTGGCTTCATCAGGAGGAAGCTTCTTGAACTGGTATATATGGTGGCTATGCCGTACCCCCAAAACAAGAGCCAATCAGGCAGAACTGAGGCCGTTTCCAAATCTGGCACCCCAAATGTATCCAAGAATAGGTCCAACTGTGTAGGGTTGCATAACTTGGCTGATACAGACAGTGTGGTTAGTATGGGCGAAATCCAAAGTAACTACGGAGAGTCCTTGATCCGGTGTAAGAACAATTTACTCTGGATTGCGATATGAATTTCCCATAGGTTTTCACTAGGTGGTGCAATAACTATGGGTGCACGTAATGTCTCTTACTTGCTCACGTAGTTACTCTGGATTGAAGAGTATCCCCCAAATCCAGAGTAACTACGGGAGCACGTTAGAGACTTTACGTGCACCCGTAGTTACTGCACCACCTAGTGAAAACCTATGGGAAATTCATATTGCGATCCAGAGTAAGTTGTTCTTACACCGGAGCAAGGACTCCCTGTAGTTACTCTGGATTTTGCCCTATGTGTGTTTTTTTCCCCTAAATGTCAATGACCTGTTTAAACTGTCATTAAACAGCACCACCCGTATGAATCCTGACATGCTTTTAAAGAAGTCGGGGCCCAATCCTATGCGTTTCTCATTATATTCAATAGGGTTTACTCCAGTGGTGGGATTCAAATCAATTAAGAACAGGTTCTATGTCCTAATAACCTAAACGAACAACAGGTTCTATGTCCCATTAGTAACTGGTTCTTAGAACCAGGTGCTCATTAGCTCTATAGAACCTGTGAGAACCCCCTAAAGCCCACCACTGGTTTACTCCCAGGTAAGTGTGGATAGGATTGCAGATTAAGGGACCTTTGGGCTCTACATAAACGTACTCAGACCTCTGGATCTTTTCTGATGAAGGTGATGTGGGGGATCTCACCATCCTGACCCCTCCAATGGATGGTTCTTCGTATTATATTTATTTTTAATGTCAACTTTTCAATAAGGAAAAAGATCGGGGTGGAGAAACAGACGGTCCTTTGTGTGTGTGGATGAAACAACCCCCTTGTGCAGCCTGGTTTGGAACAACCCTAATATTGAGATGGAAAGAATGATGGAGCAGATATTTATTTTTGCATTTTTCGACTGCGTTTCCTTCTATGTGGCACATAGAGTTCCTCCCTGTCCTCACAACGACCCAGTGAGGTAGGCTAGGAGAGTTGATGTCCGCCCCTAGGTCATCTTTGTGGCTGTGCAGGGAATTGAACCTGCATCTTCCAGGTCTGAGACCAGCTGGAATCAAATAAACTCCCGAACTACTACTAGGTGATAGCAGAAGTTCCCCCATTGTAATAAAATGCACCCACATTACTAGTTTACTAGGAACAATCCAGAGTAACTACAGGAACATGTAAGAGACATAACATGCACCCATAGTTACTGCACCACCCAGTGAAAACCTATGGGAAATTCATATTGCAATCCAGAGTAACTTGTTTTTGCTCCGGAGCAAGGACTTCCCATAGTTACCCTGGATTTTGCCCTAAGAAAGTCTTAGGAAACTCGTAACCTGCTTACTAGGAGATGTGTTTTTCAAGCTGGTAGTGGAACGGAGGTGGTAGAGTCCTGTCGTAGCAGGCAGGGCTTTACCACTTCAGATTTTTTTGTCATTTTTTAAGGTTTGAAATCAAAATCCCAGCTATGGAAATAGGGTTGATTTATGGAAATAGGGTGGGGGCCTCCCGATCAGTTTGGATCGTCCTGAGTGAGATGAATCGGATTGTACTGACTTGATAACCTGGCTATGCGCGCACCGCAAGTGTGGGACGGGCTAGATGGTGTCGGTGGTTTACTGAGTGTGTCGTGGTAATCTGATATCTCCAGCAAGACAGGTTCCCAAACCCTTTTGGTGGCGTTTGGGTGTCAGACGAGACGAGCACGTGTTGCTGGTGCCCGAGTTGGCAGCGTCGGCGGATTGGAGGTTCGCCAATGGGTTCGTTGTTATCCTGAGTCAGCCCGGTTTGGATCCAGCCTAGCCGAGAACTGTCTTGCCTACTTGGCAGCGCGTCGCAATTTTCGAGGATGATTTTTCCTGGCCAGAACCTGTGGCCTTTTGCAAGTGAAGCATTGCTTAACCAGTAGGGAGCACATCCCAAACCAGGTTGAGCTGAGCTATGGGGCTGCTCCTGCTCCATTGTGACTCTAGCAGCATACAAAGACAGTGACAAACAAGGCTGCAATCCTAAAGACACTTTCCTGGGAGTAAGACCCGTTGAACACAATGGGGCTGACTTTGGAGTAGACATGGTTAGGATAGTGCTCAAAGTCTGTATCGCACCCATTGCACCAGTGATCACACTTGGGTGGTAGCGATGGTAAGATTTTGGCAGGTGGAAAACTAGCAGCTCAGGGGGAAAGCTGGATTGGCGTGCTAGTTTTCTAGGTGCAGTGAGTTGGGATGGTTTGAGGGTCAAGCCCCGTCACCCCCACGTTACCCTGTGGTTTACTGTCCAGGAAACCCTTTTTCTCTTGCTTTCTCTGAATTATAAACTGGTGCAGTGAAGGGTTGGGGGTAGCCACCCCCAGGCGGGATAGAAAGTTTGCTGGGAATGTGCATACAGATAATGGTATGTGGGGGATTTTGGTAGTGACTGATCTGAAATGTCTTAATGGGGGACGGTGTGGGGAGACAGTGAAATGGAGACGGTGCAGGGAGAGGCTCGGAGTGGGCATTCCCCCTGTTTCCCCAAATTTTACTTGAAATGTATTTATAAGATGACTTAAACTTAACTTAAAAAGGTAAATAAAAGGTAAATATTTACTTGAATCTAATGCACCATCAAATCGAATGCGCACCCGATACTTATAGTCAAATCACCGCATTTCCTCAAATCTAGTTAACCATGGAATCTAATGCACAGCCTATACCTATAATAAAAAACTGCATTTACCATAGAATCTAATGCGCATTCTATACTCATAATCAAAACACTGTATTTACTCAAATCTAAAGTGCATCCTACACCCATAATCAAAACACCGCATTTACTCAAACCTAATGCGCATCCTACAATCATAATCAAAACACTGCATTTACTCAAATCTAATGCGCATCCTATACTCATAATCAAAACACTGCATTTACTCAAATCTAATGCACACCCTATACTCACAATCAAAACTGCATTTACTCAAATCTAGTGCGCATCCTATACCTATAATCAAAACACTGCATTTACTCAAACCCAATGCGCATCCTACACCCCTAACAAAAACACTGCATTTACTCAGTTCTAATGCGCATCCTACACTCACAACAAAAACACTGCATTTACTCAATTCTAATGCGCATCCTATACCTACAATCAAAACACTGCATTTACTCAAATCTAGTGCGTGTCCCACACTTATAATCAAAACACTGCATTTACTCAAATCTTACGCACATGCTATACTTATATCAAAATACTGCATTTACTCAAATCTAGTTAACCATAGAATCTAATGCACATCCTAACCATTGAATCTAATGCGCACCCTAGTTTTGGAGACTATGGGCACAATCCAGAGTAACTATGGGGAGTCCTTGCTCCGGTGTAAGAACAATTTGCTGTGGATTGCAATATGAATTTCCCATAGGTTTTTACTAGGTGGTGCAGTAATTACGGGTGCACATAATGTCTCTTGGGTGCTCCCGTAGTTACCCTGGAGGGTCGGGTAAATTAGGTTTGAAAAGGTGAGCGTTAGATTTGAGTAAATTCAGCATTTCGTGTTCTCTGTAAATCTCTTTGTGAATATTTTGCCCAAAAGCAGTATTTAAATACTGTTGGATGAAACGACCTTGTTGCGTCGACTTGAAAGCCAGCCAAAGCGACTCTTTGGGGGTGGAGGGAAAAAAAGTGAGCCGCAATAGGAGAGCATAGAGAAGCCGCCGGAAAACGCCCACCCGAAATCAGATAGCCGCGTTTGGCGTCGCTTGCCGGTGCAGAAATGCAAAGGGTTGTAAGAAGGTGGCGGAAGGAGTGGAAGGTGGTGGAAGGAGGGTGCTGGATGGATTTTCCCCGGTAGAGAGTTACACACCTGAAGCAGCCACTTTTGTGTTCCTGCCAAGTATATGTATGGGGGGGGGGAACATATGTACAAGGGAGTCCCCGTTCCATAGTTCTTCATATACATCTGTTGCCTTGAGATGTTGCCATTTCCAGATGCATATTTTACACCTGATTGTCGTCACTGACCTGGGGATTCTCGGCGAAAAAATTAGTTTGCTCTAACCATTATTTTTGAACCATCATATTATGGTATGCAATTTTTCAGGCATGCTGGTCCACCGCCATTGATTTTTCTCAGTAAGGAGCACCCTATAAGTTTTGGTGTCATCCCATAGACCGATGGTTCTCAAAGTAGGAGTCAGTACCCCATTGTGAGGTCTTGGAATCTGACGCTGGGCACCGCTATCTTGGAATGGGGCTCTGAGGCTGCAATCTATATTTTCCTGGGAGTAAATCTCATTGAACACAATGGGACTTACTTCTGAGTAGACTTGGATGAACTCTGGCATCCCACAATGTTACTTGTGGCCAGGTTGATGACATCTCTTCTGGGGGGGGATCTCAGGTTGTCATTGTCAGAAGGGGGTCCCATGGCTGACATGTTTAAGAACCATTGCCGTAGACCCCCAGTTAGACCCCAGATTGCTGTGCAAGAGAAAAGATTGGTTGGTTGGTTGGTTGGTTGATTGTGACACTGGTTATACAATATATAATATATTCAATATATGTTGAGGTCTATACTATACTATATAGTATCGTATATGTTGGTTATACAATATATGTTGGGGTCTATACTATACTATATAGTATACAGTATATATTCATGTGGGGGTCATCGCAATGCATGCCTCAGCCTGGAAGACAAAAGAAGTTGTCGACTGGCGATCCAGAGTCATGGTCTGACCTCCCTTGCAGGGGTGTCGTGCTGATGAAAAGAGGATTAAGTTTTCTCCCTGGCTGGATTAATACTTCTGTGGAACTGCCTGCTACTGTACATCGTTGGGCAGACTGATGGAGGAAAAGTCCATGCAGAAGCTGGAGTAGATAAAACCTTGGCCTGATCTGGTGGGGATCATCCTATGTTCTTCTAGTCCCTTTTTTGAAGTTCAGCGGCATTAAATCATAATGCATTAAGAGAACAAAAATAGGTATATGGTTGATAGACCACAAAATATGGAAAGCAGCCAGTTTTTAAAGCAAAGGATGTCTGGGAGACGGATGACGGTTTAAATCGGAGTGGCGCAGACGTCCATCTTTGAGTTTGCTTGCTCATGCGGTCGGAGGGTGAGGTGCTCCTGGGCACTCCGATGCCTCTCCCATCCTGCAAAATCAGTCGTTGTGGTTTTCCTAAGAGCTTGAGTGCTTCCATCTTGAGCGCGCATGATATGTGGATGGCGTTAAAATCGCCTCCAGGTGGTTCGATTTTGGAATTCAGGGTCATTTTAACACAATTATTTAAAAAAAAATCTTAAGTAGTTGCCTTAATAATGAAAGGGCTTTATGACCATGATCCTATGCAGACTTTCCTGGGAGTAAAGTCTTCCGTTTAAGTTTCCTTAAACTGAGTGGGGCTTATTTAAGGGCTGTAGCGCAGTTGACGTTCCCAAGCGTGGCGTACCTAGAAGGGGGGCAGGGGAGCTATTCTTGGAAGGAGCCATTGTAGGCGGTGGGAGCTGAGGGCCTATGATGGCACAGTGAGCCCTCTTAATCCATGGATTTGGCATCCACTGATTTGAGTATCCATAGACATGCCCCCAAATCCAGAGTAACTCCGGGAGCACGTAAGAGACTTTATGTGGACCTGTAGTTACTGCACCACCTAGTGAAAACCTATGGGAAATTCATATTGGAATCCAGAGTAGTTGTTCTTACACAGGAGCAAGGACTCCCTGTAGTTACTCTGGATTTTGCCATGGTCTCCAAGACTCACTCCAGTATACCAACTCCTTGTAAAACTTTTTTGGATCAAAACTTTTTTTCTTTATAATTTTGTGGGTTTGAACTCTCCATATTCTTTTTTTAAAATGTATATCAATAAAACCTATTTGAGAATAAAATGTTGGAGCCCTTCAAAGCAGATCTGCAAGTCATAGACGCCTAGAGTTGGAAGGGATCCAGGAGGTCATCCAGACCAACCCCCGGCCTGTAGCAGGAAATCCTCCTAGAGCATCTCCAACAGGTCCAAAGATCTATTATAGCAGGCCAGTTTCCTTCCAAATTTGACACTGTTAAGGGTGTCACATATATATTCCTTATATATAAGCATGTATATCTTGCAGTAGCAACCTATGGTAGCATCCCCAGCGTCTTGCGTTGGTAGGAGATAGGAAAATGGAATATGCCAGGAAATTTCTAAGCCCCTGCTTTGGTTTTTGGCTCCTATTTACGATCCTGTGCCCAGGTACCAATTACTCCGTGTCCCACTATCAAGGGACCCAATCCGGCGTGTTTTCCACTCCGAATGCTCCTTAGCGCTCATGCGTCTCCGCCACCGCAAGTGGCACTGGGCGAACCCTTGCCTTTTTTATTGGGTCTGCCAACAGCTTAAAGATGGCTCTGAGCCGATTAAGTCTCTGCCTTTAAAATGATTAAGCAATTAAGCAATTACATATTTTATGTGTGGGTTCCACCCTTCTTCCAAGGGGAGGGTTTGGGGTTGGCGACATCTATGGGGTGGAGATGGTTTTTATAGTTGCGTATGTAGTATTTATATACGTAACGTATATACATATTTATACAGTGAAGGTGGCGGAGGTCAGGATTGCTGCTTTGCATTGTGGCTTGACAGTGCAAACTCTGAGAGTGTGTGTGTCGTATTTTGTGTGTTGAAATGATCCTTAGATGGTTTCTATATTCCTCTAAACCATCTCGCTTCGCAGCTTTGGCATCCTTATATGAGGATGCCCTTATATGAGGATGCCTTATATATACCCAAAGGACCTTTGGGTCCTTATATGAAGAAAGGGAGAATATAAATTGTTATCCAAGTACGAAAGAGTTACGAAAAATGTATTGGAGGGTCAAGTGAAACTGAGTCACGTGTGTACTTTGAGTAAAAGTATGATACAAGTGCATGTGTAGGTGCACGTGCTCTGGCAATGGGGAACATGTTGCCATCAAAAGGTGCTGATCCGATGAACGTGGAGCTCAAGAAACCTTCCAGAAGGTGCCCCTTCTTTTGAGAAAGAATAAAAACAGGGTTGTTGTTGTTATTGTTGTTATTATCCATAAATATACAGCAAACAATTTCATGCTGGTTGAATTCACATCACCAGTTGGACCCTTCCCAAGAGTCTAAGACTGTGTTGTTGTTGTTATTATTATTGTTATGATACAGTAATACACAGCAAACAACTTCATGCTGATTTTTGTCACATCACCAGTCGGACCCTTCCCAAGTGTGTGATGTAGCAGCGTATAATACGTGCTGAGCCTAGAAGTGCGGCGTTTTGTAGTTGACATATTTTTGTAGTTGTTTATTATTATTATTATTATTATTATTATTATTATTATTATTATTATTATTATTATTATTATTATAATAAATGGACAGCAAACAATTTCATGCTGGTTTCATTCACTTCACCAGTCAGACCCTTCCCAAGAGTCTAGGACTGTGTGATGTAGCGGCGTATAATTCGTGCTGATCCCAGAATAATAATAATAATAATAATAATAATAATAATAATAATAATAATAATAATAATAATAATAGTTATTGTTATTGTTATTGTTATTGTTTATATCCCGCCTTTCTCGGTCCATGGCCCAACTCACAGGACAACATAATTAAAACATTAAATAAAAATTTAAAACAATTTTGTGGCTGGCCCAGTGAAATTTCATAACGCTAGGTGGGTCCCTATAAGAGTCTCTTCCGAAAAAGTGGGTCCCGGTGATAAAAGTTTGGGAATTCACCTGCAGTTGGGCAGCCTATGCATGAGCAGACTTTGCAACATTGTAAGGAATACCCTCTCCTGCCCCCCCCCCCCCAAAGGGCTGTGGTTTTTAAATTTGCATGACCTAATCTGCGTGGCGGTAACATTTGCTGGCGTTTTATCTCCCTGTGATCTGCTTGTGGATTGCGGGTGGATTTGGACTTCCCCATATTTAATCGGGTTTACCTCTTAAGTATCTTGGTCAACACCGCCCTTGTGGTGCAGTGTCCGCAGATGATATTTTCTGCCATTTTTACTCCAGTCCGCAATGTAATTCTGACCGCCAGAGTAATTTGGGTGTGTAAATTTACACGCGTGTGCAAGGAATAAAACCCCACCTGTGATCGGTGGAAATCTGGCTTTGACTTCAGCAGGCGTTGGTTGCCCATGTTGTTTGAGGCCACTCTATTTTTTTCATCCTTGAGGAAAATGTATGGAAATATACATTTAAATGTATACATACATGAAATGTATGAATGTATACATACATGATTTAAATATACGTTTAAACGTATACATACATGAAAATGTATGGAAATATAGCATGCGCTATGAGCCACACGTGTGGCTGGGGCGTTTTGGTTGGGTCCATGCATTGGAACCGAATGAGAAGATAAAGTCCTTGGGTGACAGATGTAAATTTACTCTAATCTAACGCGCACCATTCCCAGCCAAATTTAGGGCAAAATCCAGAGTAACTACTGGGAGTCCTTGCTCCGGTGTAAGAACAACTTACTCTGGATTGCAGTATGAATTTCCCATAGGTTTTCACTAGGTGGTGCAGTAAGTACGGGTGCACGTAATGTCTCTTAAATGCTCCCGTCGTTACTCTGGATTTGGGGGTTAGTGTTCCAAATTGGGGTGCGCGTTTGATTTGATGGTGCATTAGATTTGAGTAGTTGTGGAATTTTGATTATAAGTATCGGTCAGTATTCAGTTTAACAGTTTATTATATTAGGTAAAAACCATAACATAAACCCATTGTTATATTATTACCATATAACTTGTATGCGGTAAAGTCAAATTTTGCAGCTGTGCATTATAATTGCCAGTGAACACTTGTTACCATTTTTTTACCTCCGGTTTTACCTTAAAACGGGATGCACATGAGCTCCATTGGTGCTTTAGTTTCCAGTAAATACAGGTATATTTTTAAAAAATTGAAATTCTTTCTCTTAGTTTGTGGGTTTGTTTGTACATGCTCTTGCCTGCCTCCTACTGGTGTGGTTAGGAGATGGGTACCCAACTGCAGATGGGTGATGGACCACACTCAAGCGGTGGGAAGGGGAAGCCTGGTGCTTACTACAGTATTCAGTGGGTCTTACTCCCAGGAGAACATCTTTGACTGCAGCCTCCTGACCATGTCTACTCAGAAGTAAGCCCAATTGTGTTACATGGGGCTAACTCCAAGGAAAGTGTCTTTGACTGCAGCCTCCTGACCATGTCTACCCAGAAGCAAGCCCCATTGTGTTCAATGGATCTTACTCCCAGGAAAGCATCTTTGATTGCAGCCTCCTGACCATGTCTACTCAGAAGTGAGCACCATTGCGTTCAATGGGGCTTACTCCCAGAAAAGTGTCTTTGATTGCAGCCTCCTGACCATGTCTACCCAGAAGCCCCATTGTGTTCAATGGGGCTTAATCCCAGAAAAGTGTCTTTGATTGCAGCCTCCTAACCATGTCTACCCAGAAGCAAGCCCCATTGTGTTCAGTGGGGCTTAATCCCAGGAAAGAGTCTTTGATTGCAGCCTCCTGACCATGTCTACCCAGAAGCCCCATTGTGTTCAATGGATCTTACTCCCAGGAAAGCATCTTTGATTGCAGCCTCCTGACCATGTCTACTCAGAAGTGAGCACCATTGCGTTCAATGGGGCTTACTCCCAGAAAAGTGTCTTTGATTGCAGCCTCCTGACCATGTCTACCCAGAAGCCCCATTGTGTTCAATGGGGCTTAATCCCAGAAAAGTGTCTTTGATTGCAGCCTCCTAACCATGTCTACCCAGAAGCAAGCCCCATTGTGTTCAGTGGGGCTTAATCCCAGGAAAGTGTCTTTGATTGCAGCCTCCTGACCATGTCTACCCAGAAGCCCCATTGTGTTCAATGGATCTTACTCCCAGGAAAGAGTCTTTGATTGCAGCCTCCTGACCATGTCTACTCAGAAGTGAGCACCATTGCGTTCAATGGGGCTTACTCCCAGAAAAGTGTCTTTGATTGCAGCCTCCTGACCATGTCTACCCAGAAGCCCCATTGTGTTCAATGGGGCTTAATCCCAGGAAAGTGTCTTTGATTGCAGCCTCCTAATCATGTCTACCCAGAAGTCAGCCCCATTCTGTTCAGTGGGACTTACTCCCAGGAAAGTGTCTAAATAGACTTCAATTCCTGTGTTTTGTCATCATTCTAACATCCAGTTAATATTTTTATATGAATATTTTTGGGGTTGTGGAACCAATTGTCGAGTTTCCATTATTTCCTATGGGAAAATCCGCTTCACATAAAGAACGCTTCATATAACAAACATGCGTCCGGAACGACTTAAATTTGTTATGCGAGGCACCACTGTACTAGTAAGGAAATAAATCTGATCTTTGGTACCTTCAGAGACTTGACTGAGGATATCTGATGCATCAGTGGCAGAGGTTAGGTTTAACGGGGCTTTTCAGCATGCAAGTCAGCACTTAATAACCAAGGCCGTGTCGATCTTGAGGTCCTTCGATGGCAAAAGGGACCTTGGTTCTCCTCGAGAGTCAAACAGGCTGTGCAGAAATCAAGCATGTGTTGGCACATGATTCGGGCACCCCTTGGCACCTGTGCCAGGAGCAATGACAAGTGCCATAAGAGACTGATTTCCATCTTTCCCTGGCACATTCGCCATGCCCTGGAGGGCGACCCCACCATTAATTTTCGTCCCTGGTGGCAGGTTTAGCCAACTTGTGTGCCATTGTCGGGCATGGCCTCCCATTGAGAAACTGAGAACGAAGGGGTGACGGGTGGCAGTGGCAAGTTACGAGCCGTGGCCCCGAACCGGAATGGGGAAGAAGGTTCACCCCGAGTATTCCTTTGGCTAGCCTTTGGAATGGAGATGCTGGTCGAAACGGGGTACGGTCTTTGCAAGGGGAAGAACGACTCATGTAGTGCTGTGGAACTCACTGCCACTAGATTGGGGCTTCTGAATAGGATCGGGCGAACTCATGGAGGATAAATCTATCAAGAGCTATGAGTGTGGGGACTTCATAGAGACATCTGGCTTGGCATAGTGAGGTTGTGACACACAGTTTGGGAACCGTCCCCAAAGGGGTCCCACTTTATATGGTGAGACGGGGGGAAGTTTGGGCACGGCATGGTGGGCATCAGCATCTACTTGGCCGACCGACTAGTGTGTTATGGGGAGCCAATCTTTTGCCCAACAAAAACGCCCACCATTGGAAATGAGACTTGGGGAAAGAGGCTGAGAACATTTCTGCATTCAGTATAGGAGAGTAAGAACACAATCCTAACTATGTCTACTCAAAAGTAAGCCCCATTGTGTTCAATGGATCTTACTCACAGGAAAATGTCTTTGGAATTGCAGCCTTCATGGTGTCTCTTTCAAGATGCTCGTTCCAAGCTGGGTTTAGCTGCGATGGAGATACCATGGGTATGACAACCACTGGGTTAGAGCACAATCCTAACCATGTCTACTCCAAAGTAAGCCACATTGTGTTCAATGGGTCTTACTCCCAGGAAAGTATCTTTAGGACTGCAGCCTCAGATGAATTAACGTTTGAAACCTTTTGGATTGATTGATTACGATACAACCCAGTTAAACAGCAAATTTATTTATTTAAAGAAATTATTATTATTATTTTAATTTCAGAAATTTAAGAATTTCAGAATTAATTAATTTCAGAATTCATTTAAGAAATTAAATTTTTAGCTTCAAAGCTAATGTTTTTACTTTTATTCCAATATTAATTAAATGACTGTATGTGTGATGGATCAATTAAGATTCCATTAATTGGCTGATCTAGATCAGGGGTCACCAAACTCCGGCCTGGGGGCCAAATGTAACCTGTGGTTCACGGCCCCGCAGCCAACCTCTGGTCCCATAAGTTTTGGACTGACCCCATTGACTAGACTGGAACTGTGCTGGTGGGGTGGGGGAAATGGGGGGGTTCATTTAAGTACGTGCTTTATTTCTGTTCTCTGTGTTGGTTCTTATAGAAATCCTAGAAATTTGAAATTAAATATTATTAATTATTATTATTATATTAATATTATTAAAAATTTAATATTTTAAATATTTAAAAATATTTTTTCTGGTCCTCAGCGTTGTGTCTCATCAGGTATCAGATGTGGCCCTTTGGGTAAAAAGTTTCCAGACCCCTGATCTTGCTCTAGAACGAATTGATTGAACTGCGCACGTGCGCCAGTTCTATGCCGTTTCCGTTTCGGAAGATTGTTGGCCACCGGTTGGAAGTGGTGCGCTACGGTTGAAAAGTCAAAGCGTTTAAGATTGCCAAATCCCTTTCTCCAAAGGTGCCGTTTGCTTCTGCCGAGCGCTATCTCTGTGGTCTCTGCGGCTCTCGGGAGATGGCGGTAGTGGGGTGGGGGGACGGACGCGGCGGATGGCGTCGGGATTCTCGAGGGGATATTGAAAGATCAGAGGTGTAAATTAAACTTTCCAAAGCGACAATTGGCCAAAGCTTGGGCAAGGGTGAGAATTAAGCTCGTGGTCGATGAAGGCCGGATATTGGGTGGGAGACTTTGATCGGACACAGGGTGAACTGATGGTGCAGAGGACTGGCGCAATGGACATGTCTGAGGTTTAAGGAAAGATGGTGGGAAGGGGAACGGTCTCATAGACTTACCCTACAATCCAGAGTAACTACACGTAAGAGACATTATGTGTACCTGTAGTTACTGCACCATCTAGTGAAAACCTATGGGAAATTCATATTGCATTCCAGAGCAAATTATTCTTACACCGGAGCAAGGATTCCCCGTAGTTACTCTGGATTGCACCCTTAATGGTCTTATAGACTTTTGTTCTCAAGTTTTCTGACCAAGAACTATGTGTCCTTCTGGGTCAAATGTCAATGACAGGTTTGGGGGGTATAGAGTGGGTCCCTATGGGATTATCCATAGGGGATTTGCTCCAGGGTATGTCACCGCCACAGATACAGAAATCTGTGGATAATTAAATCTGTGGGGCCACTATAACTTATCCAGGGACCACATCCAGCCTTGGAAGTTGCACCCTGAACATTGGAGCACCTTCAAGATGTGACCAGAAGCCACTTTTGATAGCATCCAGGAGGTCCTTTGAGACCCAGCTGTGGATATGAGAGCTCACTGGAATGGGAAATCAATGGTTTCCGCACATAGGAACATGGATGTAAGAGAGCCACAGCGGTCGAGGAAGCAGACGGATATAACACCCCAGAGTGTTTCCACATCAGCCATCATCACAGCCTGTAGAGTTGGCCTGACACTCCCCATAGAACCCTGCTGGGTTGGCCTGACACCCCCGTATAGAAACCTTTAGGTGTCCATTTTTATGTCCTTTCTTGAGAACTTCTGCTTGGTATGCTTTGACAGTCCAGCAAGTATTTTTGCCATAGATGTGTCTCCTATGGGGGGGGGGCATTGTAGGGGGACACTTTCCCTTGCAGCCCTAATGCAGGGGATCTCCTGTTGTCGTCCCCCCAAGGTTGAGCAGCTTCTGGACGCTCTCAATAGAGTCACAGATCTATTTAACCTCCAACGCTCTCTGCGTATCGTTTGATCTGGGCATGTTAATTAACATTAACATGCGTGTTAATTAACATGCATGTTATTTGAAGCTGCTTGGTGGCATGTGAAGCTGTCTGCTCCTCCTGGGTCTTCCACCCCCACCTCCTTCCCCAGCAACTGGCCCCTCTTGCACCGACTTGAAGGAGGTTGGATTCCAGTTGGCCGACGTAACCGCATTCCTGTCCCGAATGGAGCCTGCCTCCGTCAGAAGCATCTTCCGCCCTCCATGGGTCGACCCACGGAGGGTCCCGTAGATGCTTGGGATGAGCTGTCGGAGATGTTTCTCATCATCGAAGTGATGAAGGCCAGACAATTTTTTAAAATATTCAAATTTAAAATCTAAAATTTCAATAAATCCTTTAGGGATGGAACTGAGATTAATGAGATGAATTAGAAATTAATGAGATGAATTAGAAATTAATGAATTAATGAGATGAATTAGAAATTAATGAATAAATAGGCTCAAATTTCCAGGAATTCTGCAAGCACGCACGACACACTGGTTGGAAATAACTGGGCTAGAGCCTCACCACAGACCATATCTGGCCCCCCCATGGAGGTTTGGAGACCACTGTGGGACTTCAGGACGTCTTGAGTCAAATAATTCTCTCTTCCATGTTCCTTCCAACATTAGGGGTTGGAAGGGCCAGGATGATGTAGAGCACAATCCTAACCATGTCTACTCAAAAGTAAGTCCCATTGTGTTCAATGGCTCTTACTCCCAGGAAAATGTCTGTAGGATTGCAGCCGTAGTCATTGCCGAGATCTGGACTTACACCTAGAAGATCTGGGTTCTAATCCCTGCTTGACCACAAAGCTAGACCTTGGGCCTGCCAATCTCTCTCTTTCTTCCGTGCCCACCTTACAGGGTTGTTGTGTGGACAAAAAAGAGAACTATCCAGACCATTGTGAGCTCTTTTTATCGAGGATCTTCAAGCAGATGCTTGACAAGCACCTATCGGAGATGCTCTAGGAGGAGTTCCTACTACAGGCAAGGGGTTGGACTAGATGACCTGTTAGATCCCTTCCAACACTATGATTCCATTATATTGAGGAAGGATGGCATCAATAAATAAAAATTAAAATAAAATAAAAATTTTTATTTATCTAAGGCTACAATCTACAGTAACACCATTTACACCGACGTAGTTACGGTGCCACTTATGGGAAATGCATAGAGCAATCCAGAGTAAGGCTACAATCCAGAGTAACTCTGGGACCTTTTACACCGACGTGGTTACGGTGCCAGCTCTGGGAAACCTATGGGAAATGCATAGAGCAATCCAGAGTAAGTGCCTCTTACGTCTTCCCGTAGTTACTCTGGATTGTGGGGTTAGAGGCATATTTAAATAAAAGGCATCTTGACGGCCAGAGGTGAGGGGGCTGGAGGTTGTTTGGCCAGCGGCTGAGGACTGGGTCTGTGGATGCGCACACAAGACAAGGATCCTGAGCCAGGCTTTGCTAGTCCTGCTCATCCTCATTAGAATGTGGAAGATACTACCTGGAGTTGCATAATACCTAAAGCTCTCCTAGGCAGGGCACTGGAAGCCAGGCGTTAACACGGAACAAACCTGCCTCTCCCGGACTGACTCACCTTCCCTGTGCCTCGGTTGCCCAGTTTGTCAAATGGGGTTAATGATCTTGACCTACTTTAGGAGGAACAGGGAGGAACCTGGTTGGAGACGCTCTCGAAGAGCTGTTATGGCAGGAACTCGGCCGCCTCGGCCCCGACTGGTGAAATCTTCAACTCCACTTGCCAAATAGGAGATGGAAAGAAGGATGCGCACTGGGGTGTGTGTGTGTGTGTGTGTGTGTGTGTTGTGTGTGTGTGTGACTCATCACCAAGAGAGGAAGCATCCGGTCATGAGTGTAAGACATCAACCTCACCGCAGAAACCACACTGCAAGAAAAGGCTCGGGGGCCAGGTGTGGCCGCAAGCTGTGGGAGGGCAAATGCGCCACCAGCTTGGCCGCCATGGGTGCACCACGTGGCACATCATCTCCAGGGGACTGTTTGGAACAGGTGGTGGGGAGTTGGGACACCAGCCTGCTGATTCGGCTGTGCCCCTTCCAGAAAGGAGGAAGTGGTTGCCAGTTTGTCTCTTGTGGCTTGCGTTCGAGATTTCCCAACGCCTGTCGGTATCTGGAGTTACGCAACGCGCCGTGAAAAAGTGTCGAAACGTTTCTTTTCAGTCTGCATTTACAACAGTTTGTCACCCTTGTGGCATGAGAGGGAAAGGTCCGGGAGATATGGTGGTGTTTCCTTGGACGGCTGGGAACCTTGGTTCCTATTAGGGTTCTGTGCCACCAACGTTCATATTAGGGTTCTGTGCCACCAATGTGCCACCAGGTTCATAATAGGGTTATGTGCCACCAATGTTCATATTAGGGTAATGTGCCACCAATGTGCCACCAGGTTCATAATAGGGTTCTGTGCCACCAATGTGCCACCAGGTTCATAATAGAGTTATGTGCCACCAACGTTCATATTAGGGTTCTGTGCCACCAATGTGCCACCAGGTTCATAATAGGGTTATGTGCCACCAATGTTCATATTAGGGTTCTGTGCCACCAATGTGCCACCAGGTTCATAATAGGGTTATGTGCCACCAATGTTCATATTAGGGTTATATGCCACCAATGTGCCACCAGGTTCATAATAGGGTTATGTGCCACCAATGTTCATATTAGGGTTATATGCCACCAATGTGCCACAGCTTGGCCGCCATGGGTGCGCCACATGGCACATCATCTCCAGGGGATTGTCTGGAACAGTCATAAAAGTGTCCTGGTCAGTCATTCCAGCAGACTTTGGGGCACTTTCTGGAATCACATGGAAGAAGGTCAGGTTAGATGGACCACTGTCCTAGAATGGAGGGGGAGGACCTGGGATGTCCCCTGCCCTGAGCATCCTCTTAGCATATGGGGTCCTGATGAGGATGTATTAATTATACTTGTTTGTCCTATTTTTGTACCATCCAAGATTCTTGAGTCTGGTGCAAACGGTTCTCCCCCTCCTTCTGTCCTTCACAACAACCCTGTGAGGTGGGTGAGGCTGTGAGATAGTGACTGGCCCAAGGTCACCCAGCAAGCTTTGTAGCTAGGTGAAGATTTGAACCTGGATTTTCTGGGATCTAGATCCAACTCCTAAACTATTATGGGCGCAATCCAGAGTAACTGTGCGGAGTCCTTGCTCTGACATAAGAACAGTTTGCTCTGGATTGCAATATAAATTTCCCATAGGTTTTTACCAATATGAGAAATACGTTTTAAATATGATAATGTTTCTTTTCACATGATTAACCTGTCCTTCCTCCAAAGAGCGCAGGGTGGTGTACATGGTTCCTTCTCTTTTATCCTCACAACAACCCGGTGAGGGAGGCACGGCTGGGAGAGAGTGGCTGACCCAAGGTCATCCAGGAAGTTTGGTGAATGAGCATAGCATGGACATTTAGGGCGCAATCCAGAGTAACTACAGGGAGTCCTTGCTCTGATGTGAGAACAATTTACTCTGGATTGCAATATGAATTTCCCATAGGTTTTCCCTAGATGGTGCCGTAACTACGTTGACGTAAATGTGTTCCTGTAGTTACTCTGGATTGTTACTAAGTTACTAAATGTCTTGCTCCGGTAGTTACTCTGGATTGTAGTGTATGCCATGATGCAAATCCATCCAAACGTGATCAGAACTTGTGTGTAATGTTTAAATGACGGCGGGGGGGGGGGCGTAATGGGTAATTCTTTGCACCCCACTTTCAATCTGGAGCCCATTCCCCCCCGCCTTTCTTTTTTTCCCAGGAACGGGGGGGACGGGACGACTCCAATTGGCGGAAATATATTAAATGGAAGATAAGCCATATAGGACTTTGGAACCCTGGGGCTTGCAGGAGTGGAACGTCAGGCTAAAAATATCCCTCGATATGACAGTCTTGGCTCTGCTTTCGAGGAATCCACCCCCCCAGAACAGCTGCTTTCCCCCATGTGCCCCCCCCTCGGAATAGGACGATGCTGTTCTGGTTCCTCTTGCAAAGCAAATGGCCCTGATCGGTTCCCTTGTAAAACACAAATGGAAACTCCAGTGCATTCCAGAAGCATTCCCTTTCCATGGGGAGCAAGCGCAAGATAAATAAGGGTTGCCGATAAATGGGACGCCGTCTCGCCAACGTAGGTCCTCCACAATACCGTGCCTGGTTTGAGGAATTTTGCGAGAATTGTACAGATCAGTTTTCCTGCTGAACCTTTTTCATGGAATATATTTCCTATATTATATATTATATTTTTCATGGAATATATTTCCTATATTATATATTATATTTTTCATGGAATATATTTCGTATATTACATTTTTCTTGGAATATATTTCATATATTATGTATTTTTCATGGAATATATTTCGTATATTTTTCATGGAATATATTTCGTATATTATATATTATATTTTTCATGGAATATATTTCATGTATTATATATTATATTGTTTTTAACTGAAGCTGTTAGTCTGTTTTTATTGTTCTTATTGCACTTTAATCTAATTGTATTTTAATTGTATTTTAATTATGTTTTAATCTTTATTTATGATCATTTTAATGGTGTTTTACTCTGATTGTTGTTAGCCGCCTTGGGCTCCCTCTTGAGGTGAGGAAAGGCAGGATATAAATTAAATAAATAAATAAATAAATAAATATTTTTCATGGAATATATATCATATATTATATATTATATTTTTCATGGAATGTGTTTTGTATATTATATATTATATTTCTCATGGAATATATTTCGTATATTTTTCGTGGAATATATTTCATAGATTATATATTATATTTTTCGTGGAATATATTTCATAGATTATATATTATATCTTTCATGGAATATATTTCATACACTACATACGTAGTGTAGTTTCACGTGTGGAACATGGAACAAGGACCCGTGAAGTATGTGCATTTCAACCTTTGCTCAGGCTTTGTGGAATAATGCAATTCAGGGTGCAATCCTACCCTACAATCCAGAGTATCTACGGGAGCAGTAAGAGACATTACGTGCACCCGTAGTTACGGCACCACCTAGTGAAAACCTATAGGAAATTCATATTGCAATCCAGAGTAAATTCTTCTTACACCGGTGCAAGGACTCCACATGGTTACTCTGGATTTTGCCCTTAAGCAATTTAGGCTGGCATAACTCACCTGTCGTAACTTCTTGTGGAGGTGCAGGGAGGCCAGCGCATGTCGGAGGGGGCCAGGAGTGGGGCAGAACATGCTCCAAGCTGCCCATACCACAGTCATGCCAGGTGAGTTATGCCAGCATAAATTGGTTGTGATGGCACACCCATTCATTCACTCAAAGAGTTAGGGGGACCCAATAGGTCATCTAGTCCAACCCCCAAATAGTGGGGGTTCTTAGCGGTTTGAGAAGCACCTGGTTCCACCATCAATTTCAATGCACTGTACTGGGATCAGTGGCTATACTGGGATTTTAAGCTCCCTCTTGACAACAAAATAAGCCACGTCCCTTTGGTTTGGCCACCTGACCCCATTGTGATTTGGGACATTCAACCCCGAAATCCTGTGCGGCGCAAGACGTGCGACGCGGCACTTGCAGATGGATAGATTATTTTATGAGATGTGAGATTGGCCAGGAAAGGCAACGGAAGCGCATGCTGGATTTCTGCTGTCGTTCTTGCTTCCCGTCGGTGGCCACAAGTCCGTCACCGTGGCCGGCGTGGTCGCGGAAAGGGCTGGCTTCCCCTTTCGCGGTACCGATAAACGGCCCCTTTCCCCGCTTTGGAGAACCGATATTTCTTTTAACTGCCAGGCCTTCTTTCGCTGTGAAAAGGCAGATGTCATAAAAGGGAAACCAGAAAGCGATGTGGTCACAACGCACATGATGCAGCGTGTTCAACCAAATGCAAGACCAGCAAATATTCCGACTTAGGGCGCAGTCCAGAGTAACTACGGGGAGTCCGTTTTGCCGATGTAAGAACAATTTACTCTTGATGGCAATATGAATTTCCCATAGGTTTTCACTAGGTGGTGCTGTAACAATGTCGACGTAAATGTCTCTCACATGGTTGCTCTGGATTGTAGGATATGATGAATGTCTCCTCGTTAAATTTTATGGTGTATGAATTTAAGGAGTATGTATTTTTGCCACCACCACCCCGAAACGGACATGTCTCTTGATCCCAGAATCTGTTTGCAGTGCTTGAGTATGTCTTTGGTATATATGGTGTATATTTGGTATATATGGGCAGGCTTTGTGGTCCGCTCTGGGATAGGGGTGGTGGGAGGTGTGGGTACATGGAGATGGGGTGGTGGGGAGAAGGTGTGGGTCCATCTGTTAGTCATCCTAGTTCTGTATCTTCGGAAACCTCTTTTGAAATGCATCCTTGCAACTCAATGCGTTCTCTCCTTTCCAGGTTTCTCTCACCTGCCAAACGGTCTGTACCCATCATACATTCCCTTGAGCCACCTGGAGCCCCATAACAGCGGGAGCCCCCTCCTCGCTCAGCTGGGCCAGCACAGTCTCTTTGAGTCTCCCAAAGGTGAGTCCCTCTTCCTTCGGCACATTCAACTGCCAGGATCCCTCCTGCGCATGCATTGCGGACGCCTTGATTTAATTTTATTTATTTAATAAATTTAAATTTAAATATAAAATTTAATTATGTTAGAGATAGATGGCTGAATAAATGGGTGCAAATTTCCAGGATTCCTGCAAGCACCAACATCTGGCCCCTGGGCTGGGGTTTGGAGACCCCCCACTCCAATTGGAAGGAACTTGGATAGCAAACCTGGAAGAAGCTCCACCGCTTGAGACGGGGAATTGGCTATCGTGGGAAATGGCTATTTAGTAGAGGGCGCAATCCAGAGTAACTACAGGGAGTCCTTGCTCCAAATTAAGAGCAATTTACTCTGGATTGCAATATGAATTTCCCATAGGTTTTCACTAGGTGGTGAAATAACAACGGATGAACGTGAAGTCTCTTACATGCTCCCGTAGTTACTCTGGATTTGGGGGATACGGGCATAATCCAGAGTAACTACAGGGAGTCCTTGCTCTGACGTAAGAGCAATGTATTCTGGATTGCAATATGAATTTCCCATAGGTTTTCACTAGGTGTTGCTGCAACCACGTTGACGTAAATGTCTTTTACATGCTCCCATAGTTACTCTGGATGGTAGGATTAGGGTGCAATCCAGAGTAACTACGGGGCGTCCTTGCTCCAAAGTAAGAACAATTTACTCTGGATTGTAATATGAATTTCCCAAAGGTTTTCACTATGTGGTGCCATAACTACGTTGATATAAATGTCTCTTATGTGCTCCCTTATTTACTCTGGATTGGAGGGTAAAGGGCCTTAATGACCTGGCCTAGGTTTTTAATACACTAGTCTAGGCTCTAGTCTGAACATTGGCCCAGGGGTCATATCAGGGGGTTAGGTGGATCCTTCTTCCCAGTGAAGTGATGGGATCTGAACCTTGTGGGATTCCTGATTTGCTACTCACAGTGCAATCCTATTTGCGTCTACTCAGAAGTAAGTTCCTTTGAGATTAATAGGGCTTACTCCCATGAAAGTGCCCTTAGGATTGCATCCTCAGTCTCTTAGCACCAGATCAGTCCTCTGATCTGGAAATTCTGGGCCAGAGAGGTCTGTGAATATCTGAAACTAGTTGTACAAGATGTTGTGTGTTGAGAATTTTACTATAAGTAGTAGCTAGGCTAGGGTAATGTTTAAGCACCTAAAAGGGACTTGACCTAGTTCTCCCTCCCCCCCCCCCACTTCTTTTCCAGATGGGTTTTACCTGGCCAGCCATGCAGGGCAGTCGGTCTTGCACCCCCAAGGTCCTACCTCGAGGACAGCGGCCAACCACACACCAAGTGCCCTGCTCCGTGAGAAGGACCTCGGGCACTTGCATAGGAACTCGAAGGAGGGTGTGAAGGACCCCCCCAGCAAGGAGCGGACATGTCGGGGCGACCTCTCTTTGCCTCTAGCCAAGAAGGAAGGCAAGCTGCGTGAGGCGCCCAGGCCCCACAGCGTGGTGGATCTTACCCAAGACGCAAAGCCCGACAGCGAGCGGAAAGTGAGCGGCCCCGAGAAGGTCATCAAGGTCGGGGAACGGTTGTCCCCGTTCCTGGCCGAGCACATGCCAAATCGGGGGGTGCTGAGCGGCGAACCAAAGTCCAAGAATCCCTTGCAAACCTCCTCGCTGAATAATTGCAACGGCACAGGGGACCCCTTGGCAAAGGCACTGGGCTCGGAGCAGGACCGCTGTGCCAAGGACCCCAATAGGCAGGATGAGAATATCCGGCCTTCTCCTCACGTCCACCCAGACCGGCTGAAAAGGGGCGAGGCGGTCATGGGCTCGGTGGCGGCCTTGCACGTGGCCTGCAGTTGTCCCTCCCCGCACGCTGCCCAACCAGGGAAGCTGACCCCTTCCTCGGCATTCCCTCCCCAGCCTGTCCATTCCAACATGTACACCATATTTCCTCTGACCAAGGAGCCCGGGCGGGAGCACAAAGTCATCGCCCCCACCTTTGTGCCTTCCGTCGAGGCCTACGACGAGAGGACCGGCCCCATCCAGATTGCCTCCCAGGCCCGGGACAACCATAAAGCAAAAGAGAAGGACCCCCCTGCCCCCACCGCCGCCAGGGTGGGCGTCTTGCAAGCGTTGCCGGAGAGGTGTCTCGGCGAAGCGTCCCGCAACTTCCTCCCCCAAGATTTCTCCAGCCACGGGGATACCAAAAGGATGGACATCCTAAGGGAGAAGGGGTCGGTCATCAGGGCCAACTCCATGGCTCTGAAGAAGCAGGGGACATCCGAAACGTTCTCCAACAGGCCGCGGTTGAGCTCCCCGGAGAGTCGCGAGTTTCTGGCGTCAAAAGACTTGCTCAAATCGGGCCTGGAGGCCGAACTTCGCTCCTCGGAGCGGGACCGCAAATCTGGCTGCAAAGAAGCGGTGAAGATATATGGCACTTTGGATTCTTCCTCTTCATCCTCCTCCAATTCCTCCCGGCAACATCTGGACAGCGGGCAGCTGAAGCCCACGGAGCAGAAATGGAAGCCCTTTGAGATGGGCAATTTTGCCACCACTCAGATGGCCGTATTGGCCGCCCAACATAGTCAAGCCAACCGGGTGGAGGAGGAGGCCAAGAAGGTGTATCTCAATACCGGCGGCCTACAGAGGTCCTCGATAGGATCCCGGAACGCTACGGAAGGCCACCACCCGACTTCTCACGGCGAGGGGTCCGCCATGCAGAGCCTCATCAAGTACAGTGGCAGCTTTGCCAAGGAAACTTCAGCTCGCCAGGGTGGGGGGAAGAAGTGTCCCTTTGGGGGTCTCGGGAATATGAAGCAAGACCTTTCCTCGCAAGCCTCCTCTAAAATCCAGCAGCTTTTACCCCACCAGACTGGCAAGCAGCTAAAGAAAGAGCCGGAGAGGCCGGAAAGCGCCAAGTCCTTTGGGCGCGAGAGTATCGGATCGCAGGGGGAGGTGGAAGTGCGGCACCTTCCTGTGGGGATCGCAGTGGCGGTGGCCCGGCAAAAGGACAACAGTGGCAACAAGTCTGGGCCAAGTCTGGTGGACCGAGATCGCTCCCTCTCCCTGAGCAACGTCAAAGGTAGGCAATGGCATGAGTTGGTAGGGTTTGCTGGGTCTCCCCCCACGGGTCTCCGCATCTGGTATGGGGTTGCCAGATACGGGGTGCATCTTGTCAAATAGGGTCAAATGAACTGAGTCAGGAATGGACGAATTGGAAACATTGACCGCACAGGATGCATCTTGTACGGGGTCGCCAGATATGGGGTGGATCTTGTTAAATAGGATCAAACAAGCTGAGTCATGGACGAGTTGGGAACGGTGTCTGTACAGGGTGCATCTTGTACGGGGATCTCCAGATACAGGTGCATCTTGTTAAATAGGTTCAAACCAGCTAAGTCAGGAATGGACAAATTGGGAATGGTGTCCATACAGAGCTCATCTTGTACGGGGATCTCCAGATACGGGGTGCGTCTTGTTAAATAGGGTCAAACGAGCTGAGCCAGGAGTGGACAAGTTGGGAACGGTGGCCTTCGGGTCGTAAAAACATTCCGGTTTTGCACCTTATGTTTGGTTTCAATACCACTGTTGACCTTCTAATCCAACCCCACCTTAAAATGTCCCTCTGGCAATGAATCGGACCGACTGTGTGGTGCCACTGTTGGGTCCCAGAAACCAGTGCACAATCCCAGTGGACTCGGAAGTAAGCCCCACTTACAAGTAAGCCCCACAAGTGTATGGAGGATCACAGCCTTATATTGGCTAGACCGCTTCTGAATTTCTTGAACCCAAGACTTGACCCAAGACTTGACCTGGACCGTTTTCAGTGTGTTTAGTATGATCATTAGTATGATCAGCAGATCTTGAGACTGCAGAATGGTGTGGATCACCCAGGGGTGTGACGTGATGCAGTGCGCATGCTTCAGATCCCTGTGGTGTTCGGTTGCGTTCGATAAACATATATTTGCCTGACTAACTTATGGATCCAATGGAGAGGAAACATAGGAAATCGCCCAACTGGCTTTAGGGAGCTGGAAAAGGGATATAACCATTTTGAAGCCTGATTTTTAAGGTTAGATTTGGTTGGAGAGCCTGGGTCGCCTTAGGGGGGTAACCCCCGAGCTCTCTAACCATTGCGCATGCTTGCCACAGCTGTGGTATATTTTGATCTGTTGTGCCAAGTCTTGTAGGATGTTGTTTGCTTTTCTTGTATAACTTTAACCCCTGAAACCGTGTAGCTTTTAGGAAGGTAAATGTGGTGACAGCCAGGCGACGGCAGCGCAAGTTGAAGTTGGCGCATAGTTTGAGCCAGGAATCGTGCCATGAAAGTAGAGAAGCTACAGGTGTATTCCAGACATACATGTGCATGGGGGGGTTGATGCGCATGGGGGGTTGATGCGCATGGGGAGATGATGTGCATAGGGGACTTATGCACATAGGGGACATGCGCATATGGGGTTGATGTGCATGGGGAGATGATGTGCATAGGGAACTTATGCATGGGGGGTTGTTGTACATTGGGGGTTGTTGCACATGGCGGTTGTTGTGCATGGAGGGTAACAGCACATGGGAGATAGCTGCACTTGGGGGGTTGATGCACATGGGGCAACTAATGCACATGCAGGAATGTAATATATATATATATTAGCAAAAAGCATACCTGTATTGCGGGAGTAAAATTCCCCCATATGCCATCCCCCCGTGGCGCAACATTCCCCCATGTGAATTAGTCGCCCCATGTGCAACATCCCCCCATGTGCAACATCCCCCATGTGCTGTTACCCTCCATGCACAACAACAATATATATGTATATATTCAGTACCTGTCAAAAATGGCTCCTCGATCTTGTAGGAATTTGTAGGATTGGGATTATGAGATCATTTTGAGTTTTTCAGTTGGATGAACTCGAAGGAATGTGGTGGTTACCCAGTCACATTGGAGAGGCAGTTTGGGTATGCACAAGCATGTTCACCGGGGTGGGGGGAAGAGACGGCGTAGAGAACGAAGGCGGTTTTAATTATAGGATTTGCAAGCCGGTTCCTTTAAGTTATAACCGAAAGGAAGAAGAAGCGTTTGCCACCCATTTGGAGGCACATCGTGCGAGGCCTACAACCCAATCATTACGCTTTTCCCAGCCTGCAAACCGCGGACACCATTGATTGCGCTTATGTCGGACGGGCGGATGGCCGTGATGCGGGCTCGGCGTTGCTGGGAGCGCACATGTGTCCTTTTGGAGGGAGGGAGATCCACCCTTTGGCCGGAATTCTTTTTCAGAAGAAAGAACGAGACTTGGCTCTGGATCAATCCGTCTGCCACAGACACTTCAGTCCGATCCTTTTGTTTTTGGGTTCTCCCCCCTCGCGCTCTTGGCACCCCTTTCCGCTCCGCCTTGCGCTCGGTTCCCACAGTGGTTGGAGCCAAGGGACGGGGCTGGTGGTTGGAGCGCACCCCTTTTGGAGGGTGTCGCTTGCACACCCGCAACCCCGTCTCCCCCCTTCTGCCCCGCTTTGCCTACTCCGGCTGCGTTAAATGTAATTTACTCAAAGGCCGGAGACAAGGGTTGCATTCTGTTGCGCCGCCGCGGCCGTTTCCAAGCAACGCAATGGGCATTCATTGGGAAAACAAGGCCGTCTTTTCAGTCTGGGGCCTGCACCCCCCCTAATTCCCCCCCTTTCCCGGGCTTGTGCGCCAAGGGACATTTTTCCTACTCAAATAGTTTGCTTGCGCCCAGTCAAGGGTTCTTGAAGTGTTTGAAACCTTTTAAAAAAAGGGGGGGGAGGCTTTAGTTGGCGAATATTTTCGTATTTGGCAAGCAAAACGCACTTATTTTTAACGTGGGGGGCATCGGTTGCCGAGACAACGGGCCGAAGACGTCCCCACAACCGTCAAACACACATGCGCGCATCCAGGCGCGCACACACGCCACGCTGCGCATAACGGATTGAATTTTGTATGCGCTTCATGCGCGTCATGTCGGGTGTATTTATAAAGACAAGAGTCGGTTTGTAAATGGGGGGGGGTTAGTCGAGGGGAAACGCTGTGCTGTTGTGGTAAAGGGGGTGTCATTTTTGCGCAAGATGAGACCGTGGGATGGTTATTTACGGCTTCAGGATGGAAACTCCCCCCCCCTCCGCCACGGCTCCATACAAACAGCTTGAAATAATAATATTGTTGGCACAATAAAATTCAAGGTTGTTGTTGGTTTGTGTTTGTGTGCTTTATATATATATATATATATATATATATATATATATATATATATATATATATATATATATATATATATATATATATATATATATATATATAAATTTATTCATTTATTCATTCATTCATTTATTTATTTATTTTGAGGCTTCCAAAGCGGAGTTGGCAGGCAGCAGCGGAAAGTGGCAGAGGGGAGAGGGTGGAGCGGAGCCCAGACCGAACCCAGAATTAGTCAACGGTTTGCTTGCTGTTCCAGCCGCCTGAGAGGCAGCCAGCCGGCTATTAAATAAATAAAGAACCCTGAATAGGTTTGGGGGACGGGGGGGTGGGGTGGGCAGACAGACGGCCCTCAAGCCGGGTCCCGCTGGCCAGGGTTATGCAGGTTCCCAACCAACCCAGATCAGCTGGTGTTCAAGCCCCCAGCCATGTGCTGCGTGGCGGAGCTGGCAGGCGGCGCAGGAAAGGTTTGCTGCCAGCCTGCTGGTGTCCAGCCCTGGACAGGGAGGCATCGGACCAGAGCCCGGCTGGATCAGGCCAAAGGCCAGTCTGGCGATCCACCAGATGCACCAGAAGGTGCACAAGACATGACACTTGCATCACGTTGCTACTCCCTTGCCCCATCCTGTGGCAAGGAGTTCCACAGGTTTATTACATGGCATGCGTTCTGAGTCTCCCACCATATCCCCTGGTTCTGATGTTGTGCAAAGGGACAAGAATGTCCTCCTCATCTTGGGGTGATGGGACTTGTGGGCATGCAGGTAGGGAGCGAGATGCGGGGCTGGAACACAGCACTTGTGCCGGATCTCAGCTCCTTTGCTAGGCAGCCTGTGGCAGTTCTGGCTGCTCAGATCTGCGTCACGGTGGCCCAGATCCAAGTAGACCCATTGGACTGGCTGCTGCTTCCTCTTGCCCCAGGGTAGTCCAGTAGCAGCCCCATGGCCATGCCAGCCTGCCCGGTCCAGCGCAATGTAGGATTGCGCCGTCAATCTCTTGTGACCGGTTCAGTTGGCTGATCAACTAGTTCTGGGCCAGAGGTCTCTGAATGCGCATAGCTTGTTCCTCATAAGTAATTTTCCTTATTTTCATGAATGGGCAAATGGAGTGAGTATTCGTAAAATGGGTATAAATGGAGCGTGGCGTAACTCACAGATGGGGGTAGTTCCTGTTTGCGTGTACCGCCAGCATATTCAGCCTGTTATGAATTAAAGGTTGGGGTCACGCGGCTGCGTTTTAAGAGAGAACTATATCCACCGTTTCATTGCAGGGTTGCGCCAAATGCTCCTTTGGAGATTTCTCGTTGTATGAGCACCTTTTTGGGACGGAAACGGGAGCGCAATATTGCCCTTTAGTGTTTCGTTTAATACTACTGCCCTGTCGCAACAGCAGTGGCATAGCTAGAGGGGGTGGAGCTGTCACTCTTGGAGGGAGCCATTCTATGCAGCTCTGTTTCGCTCCCCCCTGCCTGGAATGGGTTAGAAGAGTTAAGTCTCCCTCTAAAACTGACTGCTCCACCCCCTCTAGCTACTCTACCATGCAACAATACCCTCGTGCGAGAATTGTGTGCGATCTTGCACTATCCCAAGAAAATCTCATGCGATCGTGCACGGTTTTGTTTGGATTTGGGTTGAGGTGTTGGAACAAATAGGTCTCCCGCACCTTTGGGAGTGTGCCCCAGCACCCTTGGGTGCCATAGCATACTGTGCAGAGACCAATGGTTGAGTTGATTAACTTCTTGGTACTTGATTGTGTAATCCGGTTTTTTCACAAATAGTCTTGGGAAGTGATAGTTCTGGGTTGACATTGTTGACATTTGTTGACATTAATTGTTGACATTTTAGATCAGGGGTCAGGGAACATTTTTACCTTTTACCCCAAAATATATTTAGATATGCCGACGTTACCCCCTTGATACGCCGACGTTACCCCCACCAAACCCTGCATCCACCCCTTGCTTCCCCTATATTGTCCCTTGCCTTATGGTGTCCCTTGCTTCCCCTATATTGTTCCATTACCCCCAGGAATGTCATTTTTACCCCATTTGGGGTAATTTACCCCGTTCCCTGACCACTGTTTTAGATGCGAGGCGAGCGTGGGTGTCAACTGTGGCTCTTTTGAACTGTAGGGCACGGACGCTCCGATGAGGATTGCGGGGACGACCGGCCACGACATCGAGACGGCCACCTCTTGGCCAGTCGTCTGGAACGAGATCAGGAGAAACTCCTCAGGTGATGGGTTGCTGTGGGTTTAAACCCATCTGTGGGTTTGATTCGGGGCATCTTGGAAGTGCTTTTATACCTTGTGTAGGAGAGAAAAATTACAGGGGGGGGGGCAAGAAGGTGCATTGCAAATATGTTGTAATATTTGATTCTTGGTGGAAAGGATTGCGGAGAGAGGTGGTAGATTTCCCTCTCTAGAGCTATTCAGACATGCTCAAGGATGCTACAGGTTGGAGGTTGGACCAGATGACCTTTTATGATTCGGAAATGCTCCAGAGATCAACTTTGGAGTTGCTCCTTAAAAATTAATATTCTTACGGAATTTTAAATTTCAACTTATGAGCTACATGTGGCTCTTTGACATAAAATGTACGACAATGTGAGCCTAGGGCTGCAATCCTCAAGACCGTTTCCTGGGAGTAAGAACCATTGAACACAATGGGGCTTATTTTTTGAGTAGACATTGTGCCATTAGTATGGCTAGGATTGTGCCATTAGTATGGCTGCAATCCTCAAGACTGTTTCCTGGGAGTAAGAACCATTGAACACAGTGGGGCTTCCTTTTGAGTAGACATGGTTAGGATTGGGCTCAAAGTCACAGTTAAGAGTCATTCAAGCGCCTACTGGCTGCATAAATCACCTGGGCTGATGCAGTACCCTCTTTGGCCATCGTTGCGGTGGCGCTGTAGCACAGCAAAAAGTCTTCTATGCCTGAAAAGTGCCTTGACGGGGCATGAACGGAGATGCCCGATCCTACTACCTCTTTTCTGATTCTGCCCCATCACTTTCCATAATTCCTCATGCTTTCCCTTCTGTCTCCCTTAGAGAAAGCAAAGAGCTGGCAGACTTTGCTCGATTACACCCTGCCGGTTGCGCCACAAACGGCTTGAACTCCAACCTTATGGTGACGGGTGGGCCGCCCCTAAGCGGCTCGGGACGATGGTCTGCCGACCCAGCGTCCCACCTGGCGGCTCACCCGTGGTTGCCCAGGACCGGCACCCCTTCAATGTGGCTAGCAGGCCATCCTTATGGTGAGAATCTTAAATAATAAATTATAATGAAATTTTTATTTGTGTCTTTAATTATGTTTTTAATATAAAATTCTATTTCGTGTTTTTAATTATGTATTAATGTGAGCCACCTTGAGTCGGTAAATGACCCGAGAAAGCCGGGATACAAGTTTTTTACATACATACATACATACATACATAAATTGTTGTTGTTGATGATGATGATGATGATGATGATGATGATGATGATGATGATATTCTGGAGTGCAGAATATGCCTAGGGCTTGAAAAGCCAAAGGCAGTTCTTCTCTGACAGCGGATTTTTCTCTTAGGCCTTGGCCCCCCCGCTTTGCACCAGGGCATGACTCCCGGTTTCCCTCCCAGTATGGCCGGAGCGCTCCCTTCCGCCTACCAGTTCGCCAGGGATCCTCAGTCTGGCCAGTTGGTTGTGATCCCCAGTGAACACCTCCCACATTTTGGTGAGTACTGATGTATTTAATTTTTAAAAAATAATTTAGGGTGCAGCATTGTTTTACACATTATTTAACATTAATATTAAATTATTTAATATTTAATTATTTAATATTATTTCTGATGTGTTTTAAAAATTTTATTCTATTGGTTTTGTTGTTAGCCACCTTGAGTGGCTAAAGGTGGGGTATAAGTTTCACCTTGCTGGAGAAAGGTGGGGTATAAGTCGAATGAATGAATGAATGAATGAATGAATGAATGAATGAATGAATGAATGAATGAAGGGAGGGAGGGAGGGAGGGAGGTCTTGGCTCCTTGTACCATTCCTGATTGCACATGGGGGACTGATGGAGAAGCCGGACCAATCTGCACCAGGACCAAGCAAAGGGGACTTCTTCCCCTTGTGGGTCATCTGAGTGGCCCCCTTTGTGAAGGACTGCATCCAGAAAGGTGATAGAAAGTTCTAGAGCAGGGGTTCTCAAAGTGTGCATTGTGACATCTTGGCACATCCCATCACACTATACAGCAGGATGTTCTTGGTGCCCCCATTTCCCAAATTGTTGTTGTCTTGGATCCTGCAAGATCTTATGAGATTTGGGAAGCTCCACCTTGGCAAGAGTTTGGAAGATCCAAGATGTGCCGAACCGGAAAGAGGGTGTAGGGGTGCCATGACCCCAACACATTTGGGAAAGGCTTCCCACTAAAGGCTCAGAAACCAGGTTGAAGGATCTCTAGCGGTCCAAATATTTGAGACTCCATCACTTTTTACTGTAGCTGAACTGATGGATCGTGCCCCGCCACTCTGGCCCGCGATGTACCCCCCGACCCGGAATTCCCTCCAGCATGCCCACCAGCTCCAGCTGTTGTCTCATCAGCAATTACTCCGCCAGCACGAACTGTACATCTTGCAGCAACAGGCCGCGCACGCGATGGAGTTGCACAGGAGTGCGCAGTTAGTGGTAAGTTCGAATTGTGCTGTGACGAGCTGGTATTATCGTGCCCATATTATGCCATTGTACACGTTGATAAGGCCACATCTGGAGTGCTGCGTGCAGTTGTGGGTGCCACATCTGTGGCCCGTATAAATGTCATCTTCACCCATTCTGTACCTTATTCTCAACAGGAGAGGCTCAAGGCGAGTGAGCAGCGGGTGGAGATGGAAGAGAAGGTCTCCAAGCGGAGCCTGGATGCCTCCAAGTCTGGCCTCTCCTCCTCCGGTTCGGGCCTCTTGCACCGGAAGCCTCCCGTCCTATCCCCCAGCACCTCCGCATCCTACAGCAAGGCAGTGAGTCCACCTCCCCTGTCTCCCAGGGCCTCCCCTGTGTCCGTACTCAAAGCTGAGGTTATCCAAAAGATGGAGGAGCCGCCCGCGCAGCCAGCCTACTCCTACCCTGCCACTCCCATCTCCCATCCTACCAGTCCGACCCCTGCTTCTCCACCCCCGGCTCCCGCCATCCCTCCGAAAGAAGAGGAAGAACCCGAGACGGTGGAAAAGAAGGAGCTGGAGTTGGGGAAAGACACCTCCAGTCCGTACCAGGCTCTGTTCCCAGGTAAGAAAACCAGGCCAAGCCCAGGTCCCCGAGTGTGTTGACCCCGATTCCTTCTCTCTCCTGCTTTCTCCCTCGTCTCTCTCCCCTGCCTCAACCCCCCCTTTTCAAGCCGCTTTGGGTGCTGATCTGGGTAGAAAGACAGAGTACAAATAAGTCCATTATTCAATGTACCCAGTGGTGGGATTCAAATAAATTAACAACAGGTTCTATGTCCCATTAGTAACCGGTTCTCAGAACCAGCTGCTCATTAGCAGAGGGTTCTATAGAACCCATGAGAACCCCCTGAAGCCCACCACTGAATGTACCCCCCCCCCATCAATATGGAACATAATCGGTGTTGAAGAAGTTTGGGCAGCATCTGATCCTCACACATTATTGCACCGGGACCCACTTTTGGGGTGATGATCTGTCAGAGTCCACTGAAAGTGATGTCATTAATGATGTCATTGCTGGAGGTGACATCATCAAGTGGGAAAATTGCCAACACCCCCAATATGAAATGGCAAAATTGATTCTAATTAGTAAACACATATTAAGGGAGCACATATGATACCTGCATCCAGGTGCCCCCTGCATCATTCGTGTTATCTATGAATGATTACACACACACATATTTTTAAATATTTTTAAAAAATTAATAAATTAATATTTTTAATAATGAAAAACCTCAATCATGTCTGCTACGGTGTCTGGGTCATCTCGAAACGAAGCCTGTTTATTTTTGTGTCGGATGCAAATATATGCAACAGACTAATGACTAAGATGCTGTGCGTTGTTGATCCCTACAAAGGGTTTGCGTTCTGTCTTTCGGGATGAAAAGTCTCACAATAGCCATAAATGTCAATGTCTGTATGAGTCATTTGTAGGAATTGTCATTGGTACGATTGATCGGCTAAGTTGTTTTCCTATCGGTTGACAAGCCTAAATAATAGTGATCGGAGGCCATGTCTCTTTCCCCCCCACAAAGATTGGTGGGGGAAAAGAGGAGTGAGTTTCAACCAGCATGCCATGGTATACTGGTGTGTCATGGCTGATCCTCAGGTGTGCCGTGGGAGGTCTGAGAGTATTAGTATGGTAATGTGAACAGCTTCGTGTGCCTTGTCAATGGTGCTAAAACGGATGGTGTGCCTTGATTTCCGCACCTTGTCAGGGTGCCATGAGATGGAAAAGGTTGAAAATCTGAGGCATCCTGATTTTTGACCCAGATCTTTGTATTTAGGCTGCAGATTTAGGGACGCCACCCAACCCTATAGGGGAGAAAGGGATCTTTGCCTCTTATCACACCATTTATTCTTATCTCCGCAGAACTTCCAGCAGGGTATCCCTTCCAGTCCCTCCCAGCCTCCTTCCGCAGGCACTACCCCTACCTCCTCCAACCGACGGCCGCATCGGATGCGGACGGCTTGGCTCCTGACGTCCCACTGCCCGCTGAGGATTCGGAGCACCTGGCTCTTTCTCCAGAGGTCAAGCCCATCCATCTGTCCCCCTCCAAGATCATCAAGCCCATCCAGGCTGTGGAGGAAGAGGAGTCTCTGGAAGAGCGGGTGAAAACGGAGGTTGAGATGGACGAAAGTCGGGAAGGCAGCCTTTGTGAGCAAGAGATGGAGTGTTTGAGCATGGCCACCTCCGTCATCCTCCCGGTCCAGGATGTGAACCGCTGCAGCCCTTTGTTGCGTCACGGGAAAGCCCTGAGCGATTCAGAGCACGAAGAAGGATCTCTCGAGGACTGCCAGCCCACGTATCAAGTGATGGGCTGCTCGGCCGAAATGGAGACTCAAGTGGAAGCCGAGGATGATGCCGAATCCTGTCTGGTCCACACAATGGACTACGATGGGACGTTGTTGCACAGGGACGAGGAGCAGCCCACAATGGACCTCGTGCCTCAACCTGAGGAAGCTCTCCTTGCGTCGGACCTTCCTCACATCCGCTCTCCTCCAAGAAGGGCCACCATACCCACCATTCCCACCATACCTCAGGAAGAGCAGCAGCCCACCATGGAGGTGCCTTGCTATGGAAGCGAGGTGGTCCCCTGCCAGGATCCAACCCTGGACATCAAACCCGACGACCCTTTGGCAGGCATGAATGTGTTGGCGGCGGCAGCTGAGCTACCCCAGGTTTGTTCAGCGTTGCTGAGCCCAAGCGATGGCATTGCACAAGAGGCGGTGGTGAACCTGGAGGTGTCCTCCAGCCTGTCGCCGGAGCACACTTTCCTGCAAGGGATCACCTTGCTGAGCGAAATTGCAGAGCTGGAGCTGGAGAAGAGAAGGCAGGACAGTCAAGGTGAGTTGAGGGCTGTGGGTTGGCGCCTGCTTACTTTGGAGGAAACCCTCTTGGGGTTTAGGACCTACGTTGGAATGAGCATGATTGAGATTGAGTTAAAGGGAATGATCAACATAGCTGGGGGTGTGGAACTCCTTGCCACAAGATGTAGTGATGGCACCTGAAAGCTGAGATGGAGACTGGACAGGTTGATGGAGGACAATTCCGTCACAGGTTACAAGCCGTGGTAGGATTCAAATAAATTAACAACAGGTTCTGTAGAGTAGGTGAGAACCTGCTGAAGCCCACCTCTGGAACTTACAAGCCATGGTTGGTAAATGCAGCCTTCTGTTTCTAGGTGGTGTATACAGTGTCTGAGTGTGATGTGGTGAGCCACAGTGAGATATGGGAGGTATATGGTCTATGGCTAGATGTTATGCTCAGGAGGCCATTAGCTGGCCTTCAAGGCAGGGTTGAAGAACCTTGGAGCGTTCCATGTGAGCTCTAAGAAGATTGCGGAGGAGAAACAAAGTCTTAGGGTACTTGCAGGTCCTACCCTCTTGGAGAACACCTTGCCTAGAGATCAAGGGGTCCAACGCACCCAATCCTACTTATGGCATACTAGTGTTTGTAAACCACAGTTTGAAAAACTGCTGTCCTTGTTCATTTGATTCCAACATGGAACCCTCAACCCGATTTATTTGTTTCGTGTCCTCATTAAATCAATGACGAGGAATTTGGGAATCGGACTAGCCAGGCTTTTTCTCCATGCTCAGATGGCTTCATCCCAAACTGTCTCTCAAGCAGGTCTGGAGATCTTCCCAGTTCGACCAACCCTGGAGAGCCTGTTGGCTGCCAGTACCCAAATGTTGATGGAGGTCCTCTCCACCCCCTTTATGGACAGCCTGAAGAACATCCGCCTGCCTAGAGAACTGAACCCACATAAAAAGTACAGCTGGATGCAGAAGAAGGACGAACCGGTAAGGGGGTGTTTTTGTTCCTGGGGGAGAAAACATGTGCAGGGAAGGGGGTTTCGTGCAAGGGATGGGGGAATATTGAGGCCCTGGTCTTTTATATAATTAATAATTAGTAATGTAATATAATTATATATAATTTAATATAATTATATAATTTAATATAATTATAATTAGTAATTTAATCCAGAATCCAATAAAACACACTATGTTGAACTGTCTTCACAAAGTTGGGCGCTAGTTTTTTAATTGCTGATTTATTAGGTGAATAATTTATTTATTTTTATTTCCTAATTTATGCCCTGTCTTTCCTCCCCTGCAAGAGGGAGCCCAAGGTGGCTAACCTAAGAGAAGAATAAAACACCATTAAAGTAATAATAAATAGAAGTTAATAATAATAATAATAATAATAATAATAATAATAATAATAATAGAGCAATATTTGTTGTTGTTGGTCACTGCATTATTTCTAATTACAGTGGTGCCTCACAAAACAAATTTAATTCATTGTGGAAGCATGTTGTTATATGAAGCGTTCTTTATGTGAAGCGGATTTTCCCATAGGAAATAATGGAAACTCAGACGATTGGTTCCACAACCCAAAAAATATTCATATGAAAATATTTACTGGATGTAAAAATGATGACAAAACACTGGAATTGAAGTCTTAGACACTTTCTTGGGAGTAAGCCCCGTTGAACACAATGGGACTTACTTCTGGGTAGACATGGTTAGGAGGCTGCAATCAAAGACGCTTTCCTGGGAGTAAGCCCTGTTGAACACAAAACTTCTGGGTAGACATGGTTAGGAGGCTCAATCAAAGATACTTTCGTTGGAGTATGCCCCATGTAACACAATGGGGCTTACTTCTGGGTAGGCATGGTTAGGAGGCTGCAATCAAAGACACTTTCCTGAGAGCAAGCCCCATTGAACTCATGGGGTTTACTTCTGAGTAGGCATGGTTTGGAGGCTGCAATCAAAGACACTTTCCTGAGAGCAAGCCCCATTGAACTCATGGGGTTTACTTCTGAGTAGGCATGGTTTGGAGGCTGCAATCAAAGACACTTTCCTGAGAGCAAGCCCCATTGAACTCATGGGGTTTACTTCTGGGTAGACATGGTGAGGAGGCTGCAATCCGAGACACTTTCCTGGGAGTAAGCCCCATTGAGTACAATGGGGTTTTTTTCTGGGTAGACATGGTGAGGAGGCTGCAATCCAAGACACTTTCCTGGGAGGCTTACCTGGGCTGCTGCTGGAGGTCCAAGGTGGCTGGTGGGGGAACTTGGGGGCAATGAGGGGCAGCTGCCTCTAGCACCCCCAGGCATCTTCCCCCAAGCTGGGAGCAGTTATAGGCAGCAGCACTGGTCAGCAGCACATTTAAACAGCCTCCGTATGGAGCATCAGGGGTGCATAGCGCACGTGACCATTAGGCGCCAGAGGGGTTTGTTACATGAAGCTGATTTGTAATTGGAAGCAGGATTCCTTGGAAATTTAGACTTGTGATGTGGAACATACTTTATATGGGGCATTTGTTATGAGAGGTACCACTGTACATTTTTCTGTGGGAGTGACACCCTGGGTGACACCAACCCTAGTGATGGCATTACTAGTTTTTTGTTTGGTTTTAAATTTTTTATTTTTAAATTAATTAAAGCTGTATCTTTTTTAATTATCATATTGTTGCTGAGTGATCCTGAAAGTGCTTTCCTCCCTTGCTCTCCTTTCCTCCATCCTTGTTGACTTGCCTCACTTCTTCATCCCAGATGTACTCCATCAAATCCACCATTGAGAATATGGGTACGATGGAGTTAGACTACCGGATGAGGCTGGCCGAGCTGCAGAGGAGATACAAAGAGAAGCAGAGGGAACTGGTGAAGCTTCAGAGGCGGAGAGATTCTGAGTAAGTGGAACTTTCCGGTATTTTCCGGTACTTTCCGGTCCAGATACCTCGTTGCTGCTGGCTAGTTGGACATCATCCTTGATGGTAGGCTTGTAGGTTTCCGGTCCTGTCCGCCCCTTTGTCCGCCACTGTTGAGTTTTGGAAAGTTTGGTTGTGTATGGATTTGGTTGCCTTTTAATAGGATTTGAAATCTGTAGGATTTCAGATTTCTGATCCTTTCTGTAGGATTTGGGTAGGTCAGCTTAGAGGTTTGGCGATTGCGATGCTGGAGTTGCGTATGGTTTATTTCAATTCTTTTGTACCCCTCCCTCATTTTTATATTTTTAATTTTTATTTTTAATTTTTATATTTTATTTTAGTTGGGGAGGTTTTTTTTTTTGGTTAACAGTCAAGCATGTGGTTTTTTTAAAGGGAAAAGCATGACGAGAAAAATAGAAGCTTGGCAAGACGAGGCCCAGGAAGGCCCAGGAAGAGGAAGCATGGATCGAGCCCACTGTCGCCCCCTAAGGAAAGAGGGAAGAGTGACAGCCGGAGTGGAAAGTAAGGCTGGACTATGGGGAAGCTGGGGAGCAGGGAACTACTCGTAGGGTTGGCTCACCAGTCAATCGACCGGTCAAAAATTATCTGCCGGACTGATCAGTTTGCCTGTTACTTGACCCTACGGTCAGATATTGGGCTCAATCCAGAGTAACTACGGTGAGTCCTTGCTCCAATGTAAGAACAAGTTACTCTGGATTGCATTATGAATTTCCCATAGGTTTTCACTAGGTGATGCAGTCACTACGGGTGCACGTATTGTCTCTTACGTGCTCCCGTAGTTCCTCTGGATTGTAGGGATTGTCAAATATTCCACAAAGGCAAGAATATCACTAAAGCTGCGACAGACTTAACACAACCGCTTGGAAATCAATAGTTTTTTTTAACAGCTCTCACTTTCCTTCTAAATATAATATATTAATGTTATATATACATTGAGCATTGGATTATGGCCCGTCCTAGAGGATGAGGCACTCGAAAGAACCACTGAGTTAATTCAATCAATTCAACAACCTTTATTGGCATAAAAGAGTTAATTCATTTTTGAGTTAATTCACTGAGTTAATTCAGTGCAATCCTAACTATGTATACTCAGAAGTAAGGCCCATATCCTAAAGTCAAATTGAGCCCTTTGCTCCGGAGCAGTTAAGGTGACTTTCCATAAGATAACACTAGAGGTTGACGTAACTGTGTGGACCCGTAACTGCTCTGGATTTCACCCTATATCTTGCTTCATAGGGCTTACTTCCAGGAAAGGGTGATAGGATTGCACTGCCAGTTTTTGTAATCAGAAGTGTCAAATTTATGGATTAGGGACGTATTTTGGTTGACCTATTAAAATGAGGGCTTTCAGGATCCATTTGATAGTATTTGACTTCCCAGTTGGGCTGATTGGTTGACCAAGAGCAGAATCCTAACTATGTCTACCCAAAAGTAAGCCCCATTGTGTTCAATGTGTCTTACTCCCAGGAAAGCGTCTTTAGGATTGCAGCCCTTTTGGGACCAGTCAAATGTCCAGCTCCCTAGTTTCCGCCCTGGCGGGGGATGCACATGACCCACAATCGCTGTCTTTCAGCATGGCATTGAGCTGCCCATTGCTTGCCTATGGAACAGAAAGGACATCACCTGTGATGGTGTGGCTCGTATGTAGCACAGTGGCTGGTGTAGTTGTGCAGAGGGGATGTCAGATTAACCAAATGAGGTGGAATAATAGTGTGACAAGGACCTAGATCCTAAAGTGAAATTAAGCCCCTTGCTCCGGAGCAGTTAAGATGACTTTTCATAAGATAACACTAAAGGGTGACGTAACTGCCTGGACCCGTAACTGCTCTGGATTTAGCCCCAGGTGAGTAAAGCAAAGAAAGCAGACATACCCAGGCACAAGGGCTTCTTATAGAAGATGCCCAAATGCACCTTTGGTCTGTATAGGAGATGTTTGGGCCTTCCTGTGTCTTCTCCGCAATGCTTCCTCTTGTGCCTTCACTGCCTGCTTGATGATCATCTCGGCTTGTTTTTTCCAGTTTCCTTTTTGCTTTTGGGGTGCCGTTTTTGCCATTGAAGTAGGAACGGAAAGAACTGCTGTTGGACATATTTGGTTAAGCTTCACTTCTTTCCACAGGTGGAACCAGTGCTTAGCTTTGACTGTCTTGTTCTTCAATGGCAAGTCTTGTTCTACTTCTGACTTGCCACATTCTTCAAGGGCAATTTAGTGCAGTCTGTCTGTCTGTCTTTCTCATGCTATCTGTCTGATGTGGCTTTATCAACTCTTCCTCTCTCCTTTGCAGTCCTATGCTTTTGATAGTGTAACGATATCAATTTCTGGAAGTTTATTTGTGCAGGTAAATACATCGGAAAATGATGTCATATGTCCAGAAGATTTATTTGTCCGTATGTCCATATGTCCAGAATTCTATGCGTTCTGAAAAACATCCATTTCCACCATCTAGATTCAGTGTATGCAGAATTAACCCTCCAATCCTCTACTTCCGCAATTCTGAATTTAGAGAGGTTTATCCACAACTGGGAAAAGTGTATTCACATCCTAAGGTGCAATCCAGAGTAACTACATCCTTGCTCTGATGTAAGAACAATTTACTCTGGATTTCAATATGAATTTCCCATGGGTTTTCACTAGGTGGTGCCATAACTACATTGGCGTAAATGTCTCTTATGTGCGCCCGTAGTTACTCTGGATTGTAGGGCTAGAGATAGGGACCCCTATTGTAGGGACCCTTGCCGTTGGGTCCACCCTAGTATAGTGAAACGTCCCGGCCTCTAGAGGTTGTGCACCCATTGTGGGGTGGAGGTATCTTTTCAGAAAGAAGGAGTGTAACTGGTTTCTGTCTCGGGGAAGACGCCTTCTTCCTTCTTGTAACCGAGGGGTTTCCAAACTTATAACCACCATCTCCCATAGCCTCTTCTCTCCGGTTTACCTTGGCAGCACCAATGTATATAATATATCATGAGATCCCAGACAATCCCAGGTGGTGGTCCAGGTAGTTGGACCAGGCATTGCCCAAATCTTATCAGATTTTGTGAGCAACACCCAGTGGTGGGCTTCAGGGGGTTCTCACAGGTTCTATAGAACCCTTTGCTAATGAGCGCCTGGTTCTGAGAACCAATTACTAAGGGGACATAGAACCTGTTGTTAATTTAGGTTATTAGGACACAGAAACTATTGTTAATTTATTTGAATCCCACCACTGGCAACATCCAGATTTGGGCACTGCCACCTTGAATCTCAAGTATTCTGAGATTGCCCAAAGGAATGGGTAGAACCACATGGGACACCTAATGGCACCTGTATGATGCCCTAAGGCATTTCAGTGCACACTTTGGGGACCCTTGCCATACCCTTTCTGGGATCAGATTGCCGAGGGAGGTAGTAGAGTCTCCCTCACTGGGGATCTTCAAGCAGAGGCTCCACCAGCACTGGTTGGAGATGCTCTAGGAGGACTTCTTGCTACAGGCAGATGGTTGGACTAGATGACCTTGTGGGTCCCTTCCAACTCTAGGATTCTATGATTCCTTCCTTCATAAAGGGCAGCCGTCCACTGTGCTCTCCATCCTCTTCTTGGGCCTTCTTCCAGTTCTAGAACATGCTGGAAATCAAAGATTCTCCATGACTTCAAATAGGAGTTATTGATCATCCCAATGTAACCTTTTATGCTCAAGAGAGGCAGCCATTGCTGACCAAGGTTTTCCTCCGTGCAGTGACAGTCCTTCAAAGAATTGGCTTGTAGTAGACTCTGCTTTAATTCCTCTGACCCGCTGTGGTCCTGCAACAAGTTGGATCCCAGCCATTGATTCCTTGTATTTGGTTTTCAGACTGAACAGGTCCTTGATGCTCTCGGAGGACTCGGAGACGGGCGAAGGAAGCAGGAAGAGACACAGGAGTCTCCTTCTGGATGAGGATGAGGATGTGGAGTGCAGAAGTGAGAAGCTGAAGGCCAGGCATTGCAGTTGGGATGAGCAAGACATGCTGGCCAACTTTTCCAGCGAGGTTCGTATTTGGGGGTCCACATTGCATTGTTGGGGTAACACTAATATTTTTTCCACTACGGTTTAAATATGAGATTATAGGATGACCTGTGAAAGGCAACGCTTGTCAGGAACCTGCCAGTCGCCTCTGATTTCTCCATGCAGAAGTTCTGTGAATTGCAACCCTCCCTTCCACCTAATCTATACTGAGCCCTCTACCCTATACTACCGAGCAGGAGTCTCCAAATATTTTGGCCAAAGGACCGCATCAAATATCTGGCACAATGTCAAGGGCCAGAAAATTTTTTTTCATTTAAATAATTAAATTTCTTATAAAAATAACTAAATTAAATTAAAATAAATAATTAAATTAAATATCTCTAAAGAATTAGAGATAAATTAATGTATAAGTGGGCTTAAATTTCTAGAATTCTTGCAAGCACAAATACTCAGGTTCCTGTCGGAGATGCTCTAGGAGGATTTCCTGCTACAGGCAGGGGGTTGGACTAGATGACCTTCTGGGTCCCTTCCAGTTCTATGATTCAGCATCACAGCTCCAGTTGTATTTGGTGAACTGGGTCAGAGGCTCTTAGGGGATTTTGAACTGGGCAGTGCTCTTAAACTGGCCATGGGCCGGTTTAGGTTAGAGGCTCACCATGGGCCGCAACTGGTCCCAGGATTTGGAGAACCCTGCTTTAGAGTATATAAAGACTAGGTTTTTAAGTGGTCTTGAGAACCTAGTTAAACCTAAGACCACCTAGTGTGCATTCCAAAGGAAGCTTTATTGGGGTCGAATGACAGGGAGCTACCACCACGGAGTGACCATCTCCTGCCATTAAGCTTCTAAATCCCACAAATTTCCTTATTCCTGAACCTTCTCTCATTTATACCATAGGAGGCAAATAGGAACGAGAGAGGGTCTTGTCTCATTGCCCAGTCAAGGGAAACAACTGAGATAAGCAGAAATAAGAGAGCAGGCCAACGGGTGTTGAAATGTCCATTTTTGGCCACCTTGATTTGGCCACCTTTTGGCCACCTCGGCCTTTGGTTCCAGCTCTGTGTAAATGTCGAGACTATAGATAGGCTGGGCTTATGGAGTTCCTGGGTGCAAAGGTGTAGAACAAACCTTGTCCATTGCAAGGTGTGTAACATGGTCTGAACGGCTCCAAGAAATGTTCGCATATGGGACACATTTCTTAACCTCCCATGTTTCTCCACCAAAGATATCGGAGTCAGAACAGCATAGCCGTCATTGAATACATATTGGGGGGTGTATGCGTGTGTGTGCGTAGATGGAAATGTAGGCCACCTCAAAATGCTAGATGCAGGTGGGGCTGGGTGACCATATGACCAGAAATTTCCAGATTTGTCCTCTTTTTTTAGCATCCTATCCATGTGCCCTCCAAAAGGGCTTCGTTGTCCTCCATGTTGTCTTCATTTTGGAACTTTGCAATGGTGTGCAGTACCCATCATGTCATATGTCGTTGGATTCGTATTGAAGAGCAGAATCCAATGCAGAATTCGGTTTTGAAATATCTCCTTCCTATCTAAAGTTATGGCCAAAAAACTAAGTGAACGTGCCCAATATTGCGGCATTACTCATGAGTAGGCAAATGTGCCATTGTCTGCTGTAAAGACCAGGCAGAGAGGAATCCAAGACCTTGTCCTCCTTTTGAGGTTTGGCATCTGGTCACCCTGAGGGGGGGCACCTGGATATAGGTCTTGGGTGCTCCCCAAGGCAACTGGTAGGCAGCTGTGACATACTGGAAGCTGAACTAGAGATCTTCTGATTAAAGGCACAAATATGATGGGTTCATTGATTAATGCATCATGACCTGCCACAGATTTGGTCGTGACCCACAGTTTGGGAAACACGACCTTATTGATAAGCAGGCCTCAGGTTGAGTTCAGAGGTGATGAAATTCATGGCAGTGGGTGTGCACTCTTAACCAGTTTAGGCCAGCACAACTCACCTGTTCGCCCAGTGCCACGGGGAGGCCAGCGCATGTTTGTGCACCGGCCTGATACCCCGAGAGTGGTGCGGAAGTACCTTACGGTACTCCGAGCCAGCACGGGACTTGTGCCAGCCTAACCAGGGGTGGGCATTGCATTCTGAGTGTAGTCCAGTGGTGGGATTCAGCTGGTTCGCACCGGTTCCGCAGAACTGTTTGCTAATGAGCGGCAGAGTTTGCAGAACCGTTTGCTAATGAGCGCCAGAGTTTGCTCGCAAGAGTTTAAAGTGCACGTGCGGCGCGCTGCTCTGGGATCACCCAGAGCTGGCACTGCGGAGGAAGTTCCTCCCCCCGCCTCATGGCCTTCTCCGGGGCCTGCGTTCCTTTACCCCGGGCTGCTGCGCACATCCTCTCCCTCCAAGCCCCGCCAAGCTGCTCCACGTGGCTTCTGGTCCCCTCTGGCGGTGAGTGTGTGCTTGTGTGTGTGTATGTGTGCATGAGATTGTCTGTATGTGTGTTTGCATGTGTGTGCATGTATGCATGAGAGTGCCTGTGTATGTATGTATGCATGAGTGCTTGCATGTGTGTATGTATGCATGAGTATGTTTGCATGTGTGTGTGTGTATGTATGCATGAATGCCTGTGTGTGTATGTATGCATGAGTGTGTTTGCATGTGTGTATGTATGCATGAGTGTGTTTGCATGTGCGTGTATATATTTTTTATTTGAGTATTTAATGCATGAATTATTAAATTACCTTTTGGTATATCTTTTGGTATACTTAATCTGGTCCTTAGGACATAGAACCTGTTGTTCATGTATTGGAATCCCACCACTGGACTGTAGTCAGCCGTTAGATGGGGGATCCGCGGATAGCAGCGCATTCACCTGCGCCCCTTACCTTTCCTCCACCTGCAGTTAAAGATTAAGAAGAAGAAGTTGGCCTCGGATCAGGAGCAACTCGTGAGCAAGCTTGACAAGGCCTTGTCCCTCGGCCGGCACAAGTTGAAATCCCCTTTTAAGTTTGCAGACGGCTCCCTGGGGAAGCACAAGGCGGGGGGCTGCGGCGGGACCCGCTACTTGTCACCCCACGAAGCTTTGCTCGGCAAGGACGAGAAGAAGAGCTTGGCCAAATCCCTGAGCTTTTCCATGAAAGCGTCCAAGGAAGGTAAAAACAAAATGGTGGCCAAAATGAAGAAGATGGAGGTGGGGCTCAAGGTCAAACGTCACCTGAAAGTTTCCAGTTCGCCCACAATATCCGACGTGAGCAGCTACTCCTATAGTAAGTTACTTGGGGTTTTTAAAAATTCTTCTTCAGGTCTGTCTGCTGTTGATTTGACTTTATTGAAAAGGAATTTATTTATTTGATAAATAAATAACGTCTTACCTAAAAAGGATACCTAATTTTCTACCCACCTTCCTACCTGAAAAGAATACTTACCTTCCCACCATCCTACCCAAAAAGGAAACCTACCTACCCACCATCCTACCCAAAAAGGAAACCTACCTACCCACCATCCTACCCAAAAAGATACCTACCTAGCCACCATCCTACCCAAAAAAGATACCTACCTAGCCACCATCCTACCCAAAAAAGATACCTACCTACCCACCATCCTACCCAAAAAGGAAACCTACCTACCCACCATCCTACCCAAAAAGGAAACCTACCTACCCACCATCCTACCCAAAAAGGAAACCTACCTAGCCACCATCCTACCCAAAAAGATACCTACCTAGCCACCATCCTACCCAAAAAGATACCTACCTAGCCACCATCCTACCCAAAAAGGATACCTACCTAGCCACCACCCTACCCAAAAAGGATACCTACTTAGCCACCATCCTACCCAAAAAGGATACCTACCTAGCCACCATCCTACCCAAAAAGGATACCTACCTAGCCACCATCCTACCCAAAAAGGATACCTACCTAGCCACCATCCTACCCAAAAAGGTACCAGCAATCCACAAAACCTAATGAAGGTCCTTTCTAGATACCGAGAGTGGAGTAAGAAGTAGCTGTGGGTGGAGCAAGAACTGTGTCACCCCAGAAATAAATTATTTGGACACTATATTGAGAGGAAACCATTGCCAGTGGTTTCACAAGTGGAGTATGTAAGTGGGGTGATGATGGAATCGGGGAACAACACCCAGTTGGGGCACACCAAAAGCTCTGGAGCCTGGGTCAATCTGCCCAGTAGACTTGGCCACCCCGTTGGACCTTTCTTCTATAAGACCTGGTCTACATATCTCCAGAGCACAGATCTACTGGGCTTATCCAAGGTCTGCCCACTGGCCTCCCAGTTGGCCTTTTGCTGTCCATGAGGCCAGGTCTCCCTTATGGGATGTGGGCAATGGGTGGCTGGTAGATAGGTGGTGACTAAGGGTGCAGTCCTAACTTAGCTGGCACAACTAATTGGTCTTTCCAATCCCGGGATGATGTAGGGAGGCAGGCGCATGTCTGTGCGGTGGCTGAACCTGCCCCTAGCAGTAGCGCAGAAGTGTCTTATGGCACTTTTGTGAAACCCCCAGGTCGGCACAGGACTTAGGCCAGAGTTTAGGCAGGCCTAAATGGAGCTTAGGATTACAGCCATAGTCTTTGAGGGTAACACCATGGGTGACACCACTGTTATATGTGCAGTCTTAATAGCTGATCACAGTGGCGCCTCACATAACAAGCATTTCCACATAACAAGGAATCCTGCTTCACATAACAAGTTCTGCTTCATTTAACAAGCAAGCGCGCTATAGGCACACGTGCTACGCAGCCCTGACGCTCCGTGCGGAGGCTCTTTAAAAGGCTGCCAGCCAGCGCTATTGCCTCTAACTGCCCCCAACTGGAGGTGCCAAAGGCAGCTGCCCCTAACTGCCCCCAGTGCCCCACCGACCACCTTGAACCTCCAGCAGCAGCCCAGGTAAGCCTCCCAGGAAAGTGTCCTTGATTGCAGCCTCCTAACCATGTCTACCCAGAAGTAAGCCCCATTGAATAAAGTTTCCCATGCTACTCTGACCGCAGATACAGACTCGGAGGGCGACGATGAATCTCTGAAGGACGAGTGGTCTTCACAGCCCTTCTCCACCTCCAGAATGAGACCCCCCAGCCTCTACAGCGGAGTGACCCCCAAGAGCACCAAGATCAGTGGAGGCATCAAGGCGGCCAAGAAGGGCATCCCTACCACTAGGACTCTCAAATCAAAAATGGCCGCTGGCAGGAAGCCGCTGTTTTGCCTGCTGCCGCGCGAGGCCAAAGGCGGATCTTCGTTCAGTGATTCGTCGGAGGACTCGTTTGATCAAGGTTACTAGATTATAACACAAAAAACCCAAAACAAAGCGTCCATGTCTGAGTGAGTGAGAGAGCGGGGGAAATGGGGTGGCGATGGGAACATGGTGGCTCATCTTGGGCGGCCAAGTGGTGGCCCATCTTGGATGATGGTCTTTCTGGCAGGACAGCCTGCTTTTTCGGTATCCATTTAACCTGCTTGTATCTCACTCACTACTGTTACTTTATTATTTTCCTTGCTCTTTGGAGAGCCGTTATATCAACCGGAGGCAGAAACGTCCCATGGCTTCCCCTTATCTTCCTATACCTTTATTTAGCACGCCATCCCTGGTTGCCATTGCTGTTGTTATATGTGGCTTCTTCATTTTGTTTTTATTTTTTCCCCTAATTTTTATTTTGGCACGTGTAGCAGCTTGGAAGGAAGTGTGTAAATTTAGACGACGTGTAAATTTAGTCCCCCCCCCCCCATGTTTGTACTGCAATGTGGTACCCAGCTTTGGATTAAAAGTTTCCAGTTTGTTTTGAACTAAACCAGTCTGCCTTGTCTCTCTTGCTGTGTCTTCTCAATAGGCTTGCTTCACCCCATCCCGCTGTCCCCCCATCACTTCCAACAGAAGTAGAAATATAATTAACCTATTTGCAATGTAATCTCTATTATTCAAATATCCCTGGCTTGCCATTCTCAAAGGTATTTTTCAGGAGGAAAAGCTATATATATATATAGATATATATACATATACATATATATGTTGATTGCTCATTTAAAGGTGCTCCTTTGCTCTAAATCTTGCTATATTGTGTTTTATTCTACGGCAGGTTGGGGCATACGGGATGGGTATTCCGTAGGCTGTAATCCTAAAGACACTTTCCTGGGAGTAAGAGCCATTGAACACAATGGGGCTTACTTTAGAGTAGAAATGGATTGTGCCCATAGTCAAAATGCTCTGGATCAGAAGTGCTTTGGATTTTTATTCTTTAATTTTGGAATATTTGCGATCTTGGGGATGCAGTCCAAGTCCAAACCCCAAACCCCAGGATGTTTCATATATTCCATACGCACATAACCTGAACGTAGTTTGTACAACATTTTTTAAAAATTCTACATTTACTCTAATCTAACGCTCACCCTTTCCAGCCAAATTCAGTCTCCAAAATCAGGATGTGCATCAGATTTGACGCTGCATTAGATTTGAGTAAATACAGCAATTTTATGCATTATGTGTCATGTTCTCACTCAAAAGTTTCATATTTTAGGATATTCCATGATTTTGGAATTCTGGATAAGGTGTACCCCAAACTATTTTGGAAAAAAAAATAATTTTTTAATAATTATAATTAATAATAATAAATTATTATTAATAATAATTAATAATTAATAAAAGCAGGCTTCCGTCAGTCTTGAAAGACTATGGTCTCGTGCTTGGCACTGCATATGCTGCATGCGAAGCACGAAAGCCTGGGTTAGATTGTTATGGAGGATATGATGAATAGTAATAATTAAAAATTAATAATTTAATTTTTTTTAATAATTTGAAAAATTATTTTCATTAATTTAATTTTTTCTCTAAAAATGGCTTAATTCCATTTTTGAAATCCCCCCCCATTTCTTTATTGGTTTCCACTGGGATGTATGCGTGTGTGTGTGTGTGTGTGAAACCATTAAAAAAGTTGAAACAAAACAAAACATAAAAAAAACTTTTCCTATGAAGTCTACTTTAAAAAAAAACAAAAACAAACCAAATAGTTTATGAATATTTCAAATCTTGCAGGAAAAATACAGTGACAAATAAATTATTAAATAAATACAATCCCTAATATAATGGGAGAGATTTTGATGAGATGCCTCTTATTCCCTACAAAAAGAACGAGGGGGGGGGAGAGAGAGAGAGAGAGAGAGAGAAAGGTGGAACTTGCATACTTGGGACATGTAGATAGGAAACAAGGATTTTCTTCCTATTTTAGGGAATGCTCATTAAATAATAATAATAATAATAATAATAATAATAATAATAATAATAATAATAATAATAATAATAATAATTCAGCATGAATTATACGCCGCTACATCACACAGCCCTAGACTCTTGGGAAGGGTCCGACTGGTGATGTGAATGAAACCAGCATGAAATTGTTCGCTGTGTATTTATGGATAATAATAATCATAGACTCATAGACTCATAGACTCATAATAATAATAATAATAATAATAACAACAACAACAACAACAAAAACAATAATAATAGGGATAGCAGTAATAATAGGGAAAGGTTATTTGACTTGGAAACTCCAGATCCTATGAGAACAGCAGCTCGGTGTCTCTTAAGCAAACGGAAAGGAAACTATAACCCATAATCACGATTAGCATCCAGGTTTATCTGATAAGTTGAATTTTTTGCTGCAGTAAAAATTCCTTTTTAGGATTAAAGAAGGGATTTAGGGATTCCTGATCAGATCCTGAACCACCTTCTTTTCCACCGTGACCAAATTTGGTTCACTTTTGATAATCAAAATATGGAGCTTCTGAAATAATCCTCATCGAAATACCTTTTTGAAGCATGAAAAACAAAGAGAAACATTAAAAAAAAACACAAAAATTAGAGCAAACGCCAAACTCAAGGGGGATTTGACGCGTAACGTAACGCTAAACGAGAGAGCCATTTTTATAGTCGATCCATCTCTGTGGTCCCAAAGCTGAATTTTTGGAAAGTGTTTTAAATGCAAAGATTTGAGTGGTTCCCCCAACCGTTGACAACCTTGGATCCCTCGGACACTTTTTCTGGCACCCCTTTTTCAAAAGATGGGTTTTTTTTGGGGGGGGGGGAATGGAAAACGAGTTTAGTGTTTCGTTCTGTGGGGAAAACGGGGGGCAGATTCTTGGTGGGTGGACGGGAGGAACATGGAATCTTTCTGTCAATGCCTAAATTTCTATTTATTTCTTCTTTCTCCAACGAGTTTCTTTTTTTTCAAGGGATATTTGGGTAATAGCTGTTTCTACTGGCTTTCCCTGATTACTAAAACCATTAATAACCTGCGCTTTTCCAGTGTGCTCGCTCTCTCCCCTGCAGCTGCTTGGCCAACCCTTTCCACCCCGATCCCCTCCATGATGCTTTGCGTGTCTGTGTTGCATTTGTTCTCGCAAGAAGCAAAGAGGTTTTGGCTGGGAGTAGGGCAGGCACTGCTAAGAGACGGGTCCTTAACCATGAACCTCAAACTTGATTATGTAGGTAGGCGAAAATACCTTTTATCCCATTTTTTTCCCTACTGTCCTTCCACCGCAGTGGTTCTTGTCATCCTAATTTTGCTCCCCCTTCAGTCATAACGCTGAAATTTGTGCATTAATTAAAAAAACCTATTGAATGGTATGTGGGTTCCTAATTAAAACAGTTGCGTTTCTTTGACCTAACAGCCAGTGTTTTGCTGACGACTCCAGAACAGGCTTTTGCAATCCTTAAAACTGTCTCGCAGAGCAGGATCCTAGCCATGTCTACTCAAAAGTACGCCCCGTTGTATTGAATGGGTCTTATTCCCGACAACGTGTCTTTAGGGTTGCAGCCTCAAAGCACAATCCTAACCATGTCTACTCAAAAGTAAGCCCCGTTGCGTTGAATGGGTCTTACTCCTTGGAATGTGTCTTTAGGGTTGCAGCCTCAAAGCACAATCCTAACCATGTCTACTCAAAAGTAAGCCCCGTTGTATTGAATGGGTTTTACTCCCAGGAACGTGTCTTTAGGGTTGCAGCCTCAAAGCACAATCCTAAGCCTCAAAGCACAATCCTAACCATGTCTACTCAAAAGTAAGCCCCGTTGTACTGAATGGGTTTTACTCCCAGGAACGTGTCTTTAGGGTTGCAGCCTCAAAGCACAATCCTAAACCTCAAAGCACAATCCTGACCATGTCTACTCAAAAGTAACCCCCGTTGTATTGAATGGGTCTTACTCCCAGGAACTAGAGGATCCCGATCCGATTTTTGGTGGCTCATGAAACTGACAAATTGACTATGTCTGCAATCCTAAAGACTCTTTCCTGGGAGTTCGACCCATTGAATACAACAGGGCTTACTTTTGAGTAGACATGGTTAGGATTGTTCTTTTTACCACCTTGTTCTGCAGTTAATATAGACTAGGGGTGCAATCCAGAGTAACTCCGGTGAGTCCTTGCTCCGATGTAAGAACAATTTACTCTGGTTTGCAATATGAATTTCCCATAGGTTTTCACTAGGTAGTGGCATAACTACATCAACGTAAATGTCTCTTACGTGCTCCTGAAGTTCCTCTGGATTGTAGGGTTAGCATCTGTTTTGTTATGGAAACCTCATAGTATTGAGAACCTGCTTCTGCCCTATAGATGCAGCGGGACTGTCTCCAGCTTTCATCTGAATCCAGGTTGGATCTGGGAAGTGATGGGTCAGTTTTTATGGGAATTTCTTTAAACCCATCTCTGGTGGTGCATTTAAGACACTGGTGGCGCAAGTGGTTCGAGACCCGGGTCCCCACAAGATGAGGATCTCCTGCTACAGGCAGGGGGTTGGACTAGATGATCCCGTGGATCCCTTCCAACTCTAGGATTCTATGAAGCCCACCTGTCCATATATCGGGTCATATAGAGGTTATCTGGGACTTATGAATAATTGTGCCCAGTTTCCATAGCAGGAATTCTGGCTCCTGTTGGCTTGGAGAGAATGAATTTTTCCCAGTATAACATGATGTTTCCCAGTTTGATGTCCAGTGCTGGCTGAAATGGGACATCGGAAGGTCCACTCTGCCAGGCTTGTCTCTGAACCCTGTCCAGAACCTCCTGTCTATCTAGAACAGAACCTCCTGTCCAGAACCTCCTGTCTATCCTGTCCAGAACCTCAAGCCTGTCTATCTAGAACAAGGAACAGCCACACCAAATACCTGGTCAGAAAAAAATATTTTAAATATTTTTGGGCCAGAAATTTAATAAAACTTGAATAAATAATAAATAATATAATAAATAATAATAGTAATAATAAATAAATAAATTTAATAAAATTTAAACTAAGCAGATCAGAGTTTGAACTTCGATTAATGAATAAATGGGCTCAGATTTCCAGAATTTCTGCAAGTACCAACACACAGCATAGAAATCAAGCATATATTTAATAGGATTCCAGCATAAATTTAATAGGATTCCATATTTAATGAGGATTCCAGTTGTTTGTTCAACTGGATCAGAGGCTCTTATGGGACCAGAAGCCAGGTAGGGGCTTACCCCAGGCTGCATCTGGCCCCAGGGCCAGAGTTTGGAGACCCCCGATCTAGAGTTATCTGAAGGCCTGTTTTTGAAAGGGGAAATATATATATATTTCTGGAGTTGGCAGCAAAACACAATTTATTTTTTTTGCAACTATGTCTATAATCTACGGAGGTGCCCCTCGCTCCCCAAATTGCTGGAATTTGGACAATCAAAGCCAGATCTGGAGGACCCAATAGTTTGCCTGCACTTAGCCAGCTTTGTATTGCTGTTGGTCTGCTTGGCGATACCATGAAATAAATGATGCTGTGTTTGCTAGAATAATGTATATATATATGTCTATATATATTGAACTATACCAATGAAATCTGAAATGTGCTTTTCAACCCCTCGTCTCTTGGCCATTCTCTTCCAGCTGTCTTTGTCGCATTTATTTGTGGTGACTTAACAAATGTCTGTCTGTCTGTCTGTTTTAACCAAGCTCTGGTTTCCCTACTTGTTCTGCTTTTGGGGGGGACGGGGACGGGACACACATATAAATCAAAACCACAACAACGGTTGAAACTTTTGGCACTGATTTGACTATCCAACAAGCAAATGTATTTAAAAATCAACCGGGGACACATGTATGGCACAAGATTTCATATGGCCCATGACCTCACTAGCACACCAAGAGTTCATAACCAAGTTACTAGTCCTCATTTTTCAGGGTTAGCTACACTTAGGAAAATCTGTACTTACTTCCTCTGCATGGAGCGTAAAGGATTTCATAATTATTTGTAGTCATTAGGAATTATTAGTTATTTACTTAATTGGGTGTGTTATGATGGTGGTCCTCATTTGCACTCTTGGATACCCGACTTGCAAGGGGATTCCCTGCCCCTATGTGCTTGCAATATAGAAAATGAACCAAGGTGGAATAGAATAGAATTGGGGTTGGACTAGAAGACCTACTAGATCCCTTCCAACTCTATGATTCTATGAAGCAGAAGTTGAAATGGGACAAATTGGTGGGGTTTCTCCCCCCCCCTTAATTTACAATAGGGTACAGAGCCAAAGTGTTGTGCAAAACCTTGTTGAGAAAGGTGGATTTGTTAGTGCTGATTTGAAAGACTCGGGCTACAATCCAGAGTAACTACGGGAGCTTTTACACCCATGTAGTGACGGTGCCACCTATGGGAAACCTATGGGAAATGCATAGAGCAATCCAGAGTAACTGTGGGACCTTTTACACTGATGTAGTTACGGTGCCACCTATGGGAAACCTATGGGAAATGCATAGAGCAATCCAGAGTAAGTGCCTCTAACTTCTTCCTGCAGTTACTCTGTAGCGTTAAGCAAGGTGACCTTCTGGAGAGCTTTCAATGCAAAAGGGGGGGCAAAAGAAAGGGTAGAGTTGAGTCCTGGTGGTTCTAACTTCAGAATGGAAAGTAGGGTATAAATATTTTAATAAATAAAACTCATGGGTCGGCTTCTTCCCTGAGTCTCAAGCCATCTGATATCTTCAATATTTGAAAGCCTGCTTCTTCCTACCCAAGTCCTAAGGTACTTTTTTAGGATGAGGTTCTGTGCATTTCCATTTGATCCTATATATTATCCTATATACTTGGTCCTATATATTATCTGCACTGATGTATTTGCAAAAGGGCATCTGGAAATGTTTTAGTGCTCCAAAATTTCTTTCTGCTCCCCCCAGTGTCTGGCGTCCGGATGCAGCATCAAGGTCTAGGGCATCTTGAAATTCCCAAATGGTCCCAGAAAGAAAAAGAACCATCCACTGAGTTCCCACCAATGGGTGGACCCATTGATGGGATCCATATCTTGTTATCCCCAAGGACGTTAACTGGTACAGCAAGGGCTCCATAAATGCACAAGCAGGTCCCCCCCCCTGCAAACCTCCAACATCTTTCTAATTTGCTGACAGGCTGATTGATGTAATCTTTTTGGGGGGACAACGCGGTTAAACTTTGTAATGGGATCCTTGTCTTCTCCATGCCAGAGTCGAGCTCGGAAGAGGAGGAAGAGGAAGATGAAGAAGCAGATGGGTACAGTCTGGGAGGCCACGACCGGCTTCCCTCCTCCGCTCTGGATGAGAGCGGTTTGGGGCTGCTTGCGAGGTTTGCTGCCAGCGCCATGCCGAGCCCCATCATCCCACCTTCTCTGTCCGTCATCCAGCTGGAGGCCAAGCAGAAAGCGAAGAAGAAAGAAGAACGGCAGAGTTTGATGGGTGAGCTTGACGGGGATGGAGAGCCAGCTTCAGGAGCTGGGTTTAGATCCAGATTCAAATCATTGCTTGGCTACAGATCTTCCTGCGTGGCCTGGGGGCAGATGCCGACCTCGAAGGGTTGTTGTGAGGAGGGCGAGCAACCATGTAACCCATCCTTAGAGAAATTGGAAGAACCAAAATAAACGAGGGCTCCCTTCCCTGTTGGTTTTGCTGCGAGGAACGTTGAAGGAGCAGGTTGTTGGGCAGGGTAATCATATGACTGGAAAAACCCAGATTTGTCCAGATTTTTAGCCTCCCGTCTGTGTGTCCTACATTGTGGCTTCGTCCTACATTTAGGCTTCATTTTTGAACTTCATGATGGTATGCAGTACCCCATCGTGTCATATGTCGTTGGATTCATATTGAAGAGCAGAATCCAATGCAAAAATCAGTTTTGAGATATCTCCTTCCTATCAAATGTTATCGTCAAAAAACAAAAAAATAAACAAAACAAAATACAGTGGTACCTCCCTTAATAAGCGCCTCGCTTAACAAGCATTTCACATAACAAGCAAAAATTTCCAAGAAATCTTGCTTCACATAACAAGTTCCCCTTCACTTAACAAGCAAGCGCACTATGGGCATGCATGCTATGTAGCCCTGATGCTCCGCGCGGAGGCTATTTAAAAGGGCTGCCGGCCAGCTCTGCTGCCTCTAACTGCCCCCAAGTGCCCCCACCGACCACCTTGAACCTCCAGCAGCAGCCCAGGTGAGCCTCCCAGGAAAGTGTCTTTGATTGCAGCCTCCTAGCCATGGCTACTCAGAAGTAAGCCTCATTGTGTTCAATGGGGCTTACTCCCAGGAAAGTGTCTTTAGGATTGCAGCCTAAGTAGACTTCATAGGATCATGCACTTGAATGCATGTTTTGAATTCAATTCCAGTGTTTTGTCACCATTTTACATCCGGTTAATATTTTTATATGAATATGTTGGGGTTTGTGAAACCAATCGTCTGAGTTTCCATTATTTCCTATGGAAAAATCTGCTTTGCTTAAAAGAGCAGGCCTCTGGAATGAATTAAACTCTTTATGGGCGCAATCCAGTGTAACTACGGGGAGTCCTTGCTCCAGAGTAAGAACAAGTTACTCTGGATTTCAATTTGAATTTCCCATAGGTTTTCACTCGGTCGTGCTGTAATTACGGGTGCACGTAATGTCTCGTACGTGCTCCCGTAGTTACTCTGGATTGTAGCCTATGTGAGGCACCACAGTACATTGTTGGCAATTTTTTTAAGTGGGTAGGAATATTGGCTGGGGGGGGGTTTGGGTTTGGCATCTGGTCACCCTGTTCGTTGGGAGGATATCCCATGGAGAGTCATAACATTTCCTCCACTTTCCGGAGGGAGGTGGAAAATTTTGGACGCGAGAGCCGAAGGCGGAGCAGGTTTCCATCAAGCGCTTCTCCCCATCTGTCTTGGTTGTCTCTCCCCCCCCACCCCCAATGAATAATTAAAATTTCACTTTTTTAATTCCCTCGTGAGTCGCGGCTGCCAAAGCACCTCCAGGGGAACATCGTTCTCAGCCAGGCAGTAAAAGTCTCCATTTATTAATATGTATGAAACGAGAATGGAATTTATAGTGAGTTTCTGCATGGAAATTATGGCTTCCATGGGACTCCAGCTTTATTTTTAGCATCCTTCTCTGCCATGCCAGGCCTTTGCCAGTCCCTTTCAGCCCTCGGCAGGGTGACCGTATGACCGGAAAAACCCGGATTTGTCCGGATTTTTAGTGTCCTGTCCGGGTGTCCTACATTTTTGAACTTCACGATGTTGCACAGTACATCATCATGCCATATGTTGTTGGATTTGTATTGAAGAGCAGAATCCAATGCAAAAATCAGTTTTGAGATATCACCTTCCTATCAAAAGTTATCGTCAAAAACCCCAAAAACAAAAAATATAAAAAATACATTTTGGGGCAATTTTTTTTAAGTGGGTAGGAATTTTGGCTTGGGGGGGTAGGTGGGTAGGAATTTTGGCCTTGGGGTTCAGGAATTTTGGCCTTGGGGTTCAGGAATTTGGGGTTTGGCACCTGGTCACCCTGGTGCAAGGAGCAGAGAAAAATATAGGAATGTGGGGCACTCACTGGGGGTAATGAATCAGTGGAACTCCTTGCCACAGGATGTGATGATGACAGAGTGGCGGATTAGGATAGCTGCTTGCAGTGGCATCAGTAGGGGCTTTGGCCATACTGGGTGAAACCCTAATGTGAGTGATGTTAGTGGCCAAAATGATCAAAATCTTGGGATTTTGAGCAATCCCATCATGTTATATGTCATTCGAGGGAGAGTTTAATGCAGAGTTAGCTTTGATCCCATATCTGTTCAATGGCCAGAAGCGTCCCCATGGATCGCATTGAGAGGGACTGCATGGAAACTTGGTGGAACCTGCTGTCGGGGCTTTCTGGAAGCCCAGTCTCAGGTTTCTGCTCCGCAAGCAGAAGGAATCTACGGCCATCCGTAGGCACAGAGGGGATTTCCATAGTTTCGGTTCCTGAATTGGACCGTCTGTGCCTAAGTCAGTCGGCAGGGCATGGAGCATCCCTTCGCCTTCTCTTGAGTGTGGAAACGGGGGGTGTTGAGGGTCCATCCGAGTTGCTGAAGGATTCCTGGGGGCAAGTGTGGGGTCCCAAATCTGCCCCCAGGACCCTTGAGATAAGACAGGATTCTTCCGCTGTTTGGTAGGAGAGGCACCAAAACCTGGGGAAGCTGGAAGCCAGCAGGTAGGACTCTACATCTTGTTTGCAGATATGTATATAATTCATATATAATACACACACACACATACAGACACACACATATACATACATACATACACACACACACACACAAACACACACACACACAGAGTGTGTTGCCTCACATAAAGATCTTAATTTGTTCCAGAGCTTAATTTGTCTCTTTACGTGAAATGCTCTTTAAGTGAAGCAGATTTTCCCATAGGAAATAATTGAAACTCAGACGACTGGTTCCACAACCCCCAAATATTCATATAAAAATATTAACTGGATGTAAAAATGGTGACAAAACACTGGGATTGAATTCAAAACATGCATTCAGTGTGCATGAACCTATGAAGTCTACTTAGGTTGCAATCCTAAAGACACTTTTCTTGGAATAAGCCCCATTTAACACAGTGGGGCTTACTTCTGAGAAGACATGGTTAGGAGGCTGCAAAGACACTTTCCTGGGAGGCTTACGTGGGCTGCTGCTGGAGGTTCAAGGTGGTTGGTAGGGACACTGGGGGGCAGTTAGGGGCAGCTGCCTCTGGCAACTTCAGGCAACTGCTCCCACATTGGTGGCAGTTAGAGGCAGTAGCGCTGGTCGGCGGCCCTTTAAAGAGCCTCCATGTGGAGCGTCGGGTGCATAGCACGTGTGACCATAGCACGCTTGCTTGTTAAGTGAAGCGGAACTTGTTATGTGAAGCAAGATTTCTTGGACATTTTGCTTGTTAAGCGAGGTACCACTGTATATATAGAATAAAAATAAATCCAGGTCAGGTTCTATTTCAGCCCAGCCTGCAGGGCGGTCTGTGCACTGCTGGGGCTTTGGAGTTCCAGTCCGTGAACTTAAAATGCATCTCTCGAGACTTGCTTCAGGCAAGTGTTATTTTTAGTCTGCTTTATATGGATTGCTTTATACGGTCCGCTTTATATGGATTTATATGGAATATGGATTGGCTGCTTTTCCTGCCAACTGTCACCCTGAACAGCCCTAAAAAAGTTCATTTTAATGTCCGTAAGATAACCCAGGCCAGAGCTGGGTGTGATGGACAAAATTAACTCCTGCCTAATGTTCCTCCAGCTCTAGATTGGTAAATTGGGGCTATTTATTTCTATGCTCAAGTGCGCTCCAATGGACTTGTGACCGATTGAGCGCATAAAGTTGCACCAGAACCGGGGAAAATTCATTAAAACGGAATGGTGGGACAGTCAGAACATACAACAGAAAATACTTCTTTACCCAAATATCATTAATCTGTGGAACTCCTTGCCATAGGATGTGGAGACGGCACCTGGCCTGGACCCCCATATGCATACGGAAATCCTTGGATAATAAAATGGGGATGGGCCGAAGTACCTCTAGTTGCATCCGGGTTGTCCTATAGGGCCATTTATTTCAATTTATTTTAATTTATTTTATTTTATTTCAATTTATTTTAATTTTTTGATTTATTTTTCCCGGCTCTTTCTTGCACATAGGAACGGAGTTTGAATACACCGATTCAGAAAGCGAGGTGAAGATCCGGAAGAAATCTCCCTCCGGGTTGCTGCGTGGGAAGAAGGGGCTGTTAGAACAAGGCGGTGCCTTGCCCGCGCAGGCGGTGAGCGCGACGGACACCGCCTCTGCCGGGAGCTCAGACAAGTCCAAGATGTCCACCGAGAAGAGCCGGAAGCTGAAAAAACTCAAGCCGCCCAAGGACCTGAGTTTTGAGTTTGGGTTGGAGGTGAGCGATGATGACCTCTGGAACCGGCGGCGGAGCGAGCGCATCTTCCTCCATGACGCCACCATGTCGTCGGCCATCCCTTCCCCCACCACGCCGACTGGAACGACCCCCGTTTCCAAGTCCGGACGCTGCGTAAAGGGGACACCACTGAGTCCGAAGAAAGAGGGGAATAAAGTGAAGGAACGGAAAGATCTCGGCAAGGTACGGGCCTCTCTTCCTTGGCCAAAGGGGGATGAGAAGACTGTGTAAATAATAAAATAAAGTAAATAACAGTAGTGGTAGTAGTAGTAATTATAGTAATTATAGTAGTAACAAGTATAATAGTAGTAGTAATTAAAGTAAATAATAATAATAAAATAAATAATAAAAGATTTTTTTTAAGCCGCCTTGGGCATTTGCATTGGCATAGGAAAGGCGGGTGTAAATCCCTTATATTTGTGGTTCTTGGGCATTCAGCTCAGTACCCGCTTTCATACTTTAAAATCTGCCCAGGACCCCCTGTCAAAGTTACCAGAATGAGGTGTCAGAGCTCCTCTATGTCTACTCAGAAGTACGTTCCATTGTGTTTAGTGAGACTTACTCCCAGGAAAGCCCAGTGCCAGATTCCAAGATGTTGGGTTCCACCCTCTCTTGACCCCTCTGACCCAAAGTCGTGATCCACACTTTGAGTTACCTGAATGAGGTGTCAGAGCTCCTCCATGTCTACTCAGAAGTAAGTCCCATTGTGTTTAATGAGACTTACTCCCAGGAAAGCCCAGTGCCAGATTCCAAGATGTTGGGTTCCACCCTCTCTTGACCCCTCTGACCCAAAGTCATGATCCCCACTTTGAGTTACCTGAATGAGGTATCAGAGCTCCTCCATGTCTACCCAGAAGTAAGTCCCATTGTGTTTAGTGAGACTTACTCCCAGGAAAGCCCAGTGCCAGATTCCAAGATGGTGAGTTCCACTCTCTCTTGACTCCTCTGGTCATGATCCCCACTTTTGAGTACCACAATCTTATATACATTTCTGCCCGTCTTATTTTATAGCCTGCCTTTCCCATGCCAAAGCAGATTTTCAAGGCAGCTTACAAAGCTTTAGTCCCTCTCCTTTTTGTCCTCACAACAACCCTGCAAGGTAGGTGAGGCTGATTGTGAGTGACTGGCCCAAGGTCACCCAGCAAGCTTCATGACCAAGGAGGGATTTGAACCGAGATCTTCCAGGTCTCGGTCCAACTCCCAAACCACTATGCCATCCTGGCTCTCATGCGTATTTGAAATACCCTTATGCAATAGGATTAGGATTGCATCTGGATTAGGATCTGGATCTGGATTGCATAGGATCTGGATATTTTTCTACCTCTTTCCCCAGAAGAAGAAAAACAAAGAAGGACCATTTTGCTCTTCCTCTTCCACTTGCCTCTCTCCACCGGGCATCACCAGCTCCCTGCCCGACATCCAGTCCAGCTTAGTGACCTCTCTGAGCTCCAGTAAAAAGAGCAAAGCCAAGCTGAAAGCCAAAGAGGTGAAGAAAGAGGTGAGGGAAACCACATCCGTCGCAATGGGAGTTTGGTCCCCTAGTATGGGATGCTATCTAAGTGCGGTGTGGATAGGCTGTGACTTGGGGGTGGTGCCTGCTTTGCGTGCAGGATGGCCTCGGATTCATTCCGTGACAGCATCTTCAGGTGGTGCTGGTGACCCTGGATTACCATTGCTGGTCACTGTGGACAACCCTGGACTAGGGGGACCTGTAACTACTTGTCCTTCATGGCTGTATGCTACCACCAGGCTCAGATTCAGTTTACTGGGGCATCAAAAACAGGAGTGATGTACGTTTCCAGGAGGTTCCCAGAGGCCATTGGTTAGTCCCAATGAGATATAGGATGACCCTAGATATAGGATGATCCTATGAGATATCCTATGGATGATATCCTATGAGATATCCTATGGATGATATCCTATGGATATCCTATAGCATGATCCTATGAGATGAGAAGACCCTACAGTGAATCCTCCATATCTATGGGGGTTTGGTTCCAGGCTCTTCTCCCTCCTGCATTTCAAGAACGGATCTCAGCCTTTGTGGAATACCTTAAGCTTGCACAATTACTTACCTGAAGACCTCTCCTGGATCAGGCCAGCAACCCACTCAAGTGGGTTGGCCAAACCAGAAGTTGTCTCCAAAAAATAGAAGTAACTTCTGCAGGCCATTCCATGGAGGCAACTTGGGTGGATTGTAGCCCAACCGAGGAGAGATAAAAAAAGAGGGGGGGGGTTTAGGGGAGCCTCCGGAGCCTCCCTACTAGTGGATGGCTAGTTCCACGGATTTAGGGGAGCCTCTGGAGCCACCCTACTAGTGGATGGCTGGATCCACAGATTCACTGCAGTTGTAGTCCAAGATGTAGTATAGTAGACTCCATCAGGATTCCCACAGTCAACCAATGCTGGCACATCACTGGCAAGGGTAGTCACTGACATGGTATGAGGCTATCGCGGTGCCCAGTTTGGCTTCATACTGGTGTACCATTGCAAACACCTATTCTCCTTGTCCCCATCCAGAACCGAGGGAAAGGAGGGGCCGTCAGCAAGCTGATGGAGAGCATGGCCGCCGAAGAAGACTTTGAGCCCAATCAGGACAGCAGCTTCTCGGAGGATGAAAATGTGTCGCTGAGTGTCCTCCTGGAAAGGCCACCCACTCCAGGTAAGCAACGGACCCATCGCCTAGACTGTTTTGCGGTGCTTCCTTTTGAAAACTATGCTAACCCTCTCGCTCTTCTCGCTCTTTCGATATCCAACAGCCCCTCGTTCTTGCATCATTGACAAAGACGAGTTGAAGGATGGCCTACGGGTTCTCATCCCCATGGACGACAAGCTGCTGTATGCTGGGCACGTAAAGACGGTCCACTCGCCTGACATGTAAGCAAAACGGCACATGTTAGTCTATGAGAAGCGTGTGTCGCTTAACAACCTTCCACTTAATGACAGATTGGACATTATGACACTTATCAAAGCACAACAAAGAGGCGATTAATTAGTGTGTATTTACACAACAGAGGCACTAGATTGGACATAATGTTCACTTAAGGACCTAATTGCACAACAGTGTGAATAAGGGAATGTATCTTTAAGTGACCCACACTTGTACATTCCTGTATTGCTATTTGGCCAAGAGTGATCATAATGGGCTGCGGTTGGTGCAAGTGGTTAAGACCCTGGGCCTGTTAAGGTTCGAGGTGCCAGGGTTCGAGATCCAGGTCTCCACACAACATGGTGAGCTCCTGTCCTTAGCCCAGCTCTGCGACGCAGCTGGAACCAATCGTATGGGCTCTGCCATTCCATTGGACTGTTTCACAGAGGCATGGAGAGGGGGGATTTGCTGCTTGGGGAATAGCCTATCCTCCATATTAATCTACCCAGGCCTTCGTGCTCCGCATGCCGCATTGAGCATGATACAATAGTCTTTCAAGACCGATGTATGCCAACGCATACATCCTCATGGTACATCATTGTGCTTTGTTGCACAATTGGCATTGTTGTGCAATTTAATCCAATTAAAAATAGCTGAAAAACAAAATTTATCATGTAGCTGCTGGAAAAAAAACTGTTTTTTTTTTGTTCAATCCTAAATTGAAATTTTTTTTTTAAAACTTCGATCTTATATGTAAAAAAATTTTTTTTTAACAAAAACTCCTTCTTGTTTTGTTTTTGGTTCTTAAAATGTATATACCTAAACAAGAAGCTTTTCCGTCAACCTTAATGGGCATCACTTATGCAGGGCACAGAGTTCAGCTTGGATTCCTGCAACATTTGAATTACTGGGTTGCTTAAATTCCGAGTAACACAGCCCAAGGCGGCAGACATTCATGGGGGGCAATCCAGAGTAACTATGGGGAGTCCTTGCTCCGACGTAAGAACAATTTACTCTGGATTGTAATATGAATTTCCCATAGGTTTTCACTAGGTGGTGCAGTAACTACAAGTGCATATAAAGACTCTTTACGGAGTCCTTGCTCCGGTGTAAGGACAACTTACTGTGGATTGCAATATGAATTTCCCATAGGTTTTCACTAGGTGGTGCTGTAACTACATCGACGTAAATATCTCTTACGTGATCCTGTTGTTACTCTGGATTGTAGGGTACATAGTGTAACATCAACAGCAGTAGTGCAAAATCTGAGCAGCAGATATTTAAAATATAAATAGTCCCTGTTTTGAATATTTTGAAATTAAATATTTTGAAAGACATTTATAATGTTTTGACTATTACCACCACCTCCTCCTCCTCTTCCTCCCCCTTTACCAGTAGCGTTTTGTGCATTTCAGATACCGAGTTGTGGTGGAAGGAGAGAGAGGGAATCGGCCCCATATTTACTGTTTGGAGCAGCTGCTGCAGGAAGCAGTAAGTTGGATACTTGAAATCCCAAAGAATCTTTTGCTTATTTTGCTTTTTCAGAGAAATTAAATGAGAATAGAAGTGTTTGTATAGGGAGGACGTGGTTTCCAAACCTTTTAGCACTGGGATCCACTTTAAAAAACTATTGGTTCCCACCTAACCCCAATCAGTAGTGGTTTTCACTAGAATTAGGATTCCGTATTTCCTATGAAGACCTGTCGAGGCCGTTCCCATCTGTAGGTTCAGAACTCATGGATTTGACCCAATTGAATCAAAATCTGGAGGTTCCATGGAAAATCTCTGGACCTAATTGCATCTGGAGGTCACTGCAGATCTTGGTATCTGTGGGGGGTCTAGGAACGGATTTCCCATAGATAACTGAGGTCCAACTTGGAACCTGATCCATGCAAAACTTAGGATCTGACAGTGAGGTTTGAGTCCTCCCCGGCACAGGCAACCACTGCCGCCACAGATACTGGAAACCGTGGATAGAAGGGAACCTTACAAGATCTCCTTGTCTTCCAATTTCCACTGCAGAATTGGGATCTTCCATCAGCAGAATTGGGGTGCCTTAACCAGGGTGCATCACTATTGCAAAATCTGGTGTATAAACCACAGGTATCAAACACAAGGACCGCGGGCCAAATGCGGTCCACCTTATCATCTCTGGTGGCCCCTGAGAACTTCTTCTTCACACTTTCCTGGGACTATATTTCCTATTGACTATATTGGGACTTACCTCCGAGTAGACATAGAATCCTAGAGTTGGAAAAGACCCAGTGGGTCATCTAGTCCAACCCCCTGCCTGTAGCAGGAAAACCTCCTAGAGCAACTCCGACATCTCCAACATGCATAATATTGGACTCCGGCCCTCGGGAAACACCATTCATGCTAACTTTGGCCTCATTATGAAATGAGTTTGACATCCCTGGTATAAACAATATTCCCCCTTCCTACAAAAGGGAAGAGAACCTTCACCCAGATGTAAGATAGATGGGACAACAGTAAAGGGATTTTTCCAGGAAACACAGCCACCAATGTGTTTCCATTCTCCCCCTTCCACAGATCATTGATGTGAAACCCCCTTCTGTACGGTTTCTGCCTGAAGGCACGCGGATCGCTGCCTACTGGAGTCAACAGTATCGCTGCCTCTACCCAGGGACGGTGGTGCGAGGTGAGACCTTGCCACGATTAGCCAATCTAAGGGGCAGAAGGGGGTATAAAGGCAGGCTCCTTCTAATCCATGCTGATCTTTTTGGTGTGTGTTGAGTTGGGTTGGGTGCCAGGAGGTTGGGTGCCAAGGGGATTCCAAGTCCTACAAGCCAAGACTGCCAAGGGGGTTCCAGGTCCTACAAGCCAAGACTGCCAAGGGGGTTCCAAAACTGCCAAGGGGGTTCCAGGTCCTACAAGCCAAGACTGCCAAGGGGGTTCCAAAACTGCCAAGGGGGTTCCAGGTCCTACAAGCCAGCAGTTGGCAGAGGCTTGTCCAGTTCTAATTCTTCCCTCTGTGTTATCTTCAGGGGCCCACGACCAGGAGGAAGACGGGGACTTGATAACCGTGGAGTTTGACGATGGGGACACCGGGCGGATCCCCTTGTCTCACATCCGGCTTCTTCCGCCCGACTACAAGATCCAGTGTGAGTTTGAGTTCCTTACCCTCTTTGCACGCATGGCCTGCGGTGTTGCTTTCTGGGGGTGTCCCATTTTGAATCTGGGTCTGATGCACTTTGACAGCAGGTTATGGGGTGTGAGTCAGAGAGAGATGTAGGTGCCAAGGATCTCTGCTGCCTTTTTCCAGGTGCTGAGCCCTCTCCAGCCCTCTTGGTACCCAGCACGAAACGCCGCAGCCGTAAGACCAGTAAGGATACTGGTGAAGTCAAAGAGGGCAATGGGATAGGGTCGGAGGAGCCGGCAACTAAGGGCAAGGGTCGTGGAAGAAAACCAAGTACGAAGCAGAAAGCAGGTATAACATACATATATTTTTTTGATTTGCTCCTCAAATGACCGTCTAGTCATCTTACTAGTTTAATTGGTTTTTAAATGATGTTATTTATTTATTGTTTTAACATGTTTTAACTGTTTTTAAATGCACGGTATTTTATTGATGTTCTTATACATGTTGTAAGCCGCCTTGAGTCCCCAGGGAGAAAGGCGGGGTAAAAATAAAGTTGTTGTTATTATCATCATCACCATCATCATCATCAGTCAATAATTTCTGTGGTGTCAAGAAACCCTGCTTAGTTCTGCCATTCATCTCCTGCCCTCTAATTTCATGGGATGACCCCTCAAGATCTAGGATTTTGAGAGATGTAGGGTGCAGTCCAGAGTAACTACTCTGGAGTCCTTGCTCCGACGTAAGAACAATTTACTCTGGATTGTAGTATGAATTTCCCATAGTTTTTTACTAGGTGGTGCCATAACTATGTCGACGTAAATGTCTCTTACGTGCTCCTGTAGTTACTCTGGATTGTAGGGGTGTTGTTCTCTCCACAGCACGCATCCCTGTGCCACGGCTGTTGTTGTTCTCGCATGCTTGTGCCACGGAAAAGTGTTGTTCTCTCCACAGCACGCATAAGTTTACACACGGATTTGGTTCAACACAAACAGCCACTGCAGATCACAGTTTTTAAAACTGCTTTTCTACTGTTGTAGAGGCAGTCACGCAAGCTACCATTCCATTCTTTAGCTAAGCCCGGAAAAAGGCAGGGGGTCCTTTACCTTTCTAATTGCTGCCTGCCTCTCTGCAACAGTAAGAAAAGCTGTTTCAAACCATTTATCAAGGGGCACAGTTTTAATTTTTTTGAAATTGTTTTTAATTTAACACATTTTTGGCATTGGCAGGGAATCAAACCCCTGCAGATACTAAGGCATGGCCACATTGGAAGAAGATGAGTTGGTTTGGGCTGCACATAGACTTACTCCTGAGTAAACATGGCTAGGGGGCTTACTTGGGCTGCTGATGCTGGGGAGATGCTTCAATTGTGTAGGGTGGTGGGTTGGACAAGCCTGCCCTATATTTATTATTTTTCTGTTACTTTTGCAGATGAGACCAGCTTGGCTGAAGAAGCAAGTCCGGGCGAAACACCCACAAACCCTTCCCTGGTGCCGGAAAAGCCCGTTTCCCTTAGCAAGCAAACCATGAAAAGTTCACGGAAAGCTCCCCAAGTCCCAGCCAGAACGCCATCCGTTCCGGCAGAAGAAAAACACCACGGTAAAGGGGGCAAGGCCAAAATGGGCACCAAATTGCACAGCCCAGCCCAAACGGCCTTCCAGCCTCCGACATTCAGCAATGTCCGCGGGAGCGAACCCTACGCCGAAGTGTCCGGTGTCCTGGGCGCCTTCTGCTCGTCCGACGGCTCCTCCGGAAAAGTGAAGTCGAAAAAAGGAAAGTCCACGGAGGAGCTGCAGGAGTTTGGCTCGACGGCCAAGGCGCAGCGCAAGATCCCCGATAGTGAGATTCTGATCAAGCTGGACCATGAAGGGGTGATGTCCCCCAAGACCAAGAAAACCAAGGAGGCCATGAGGATGTTGGGAGATGCCAACCTGGCTGGAAGGAGGGATGCGAAGAATGTCTTGGGACTGAGCTACACCCCAATGGCCAGCTCAGACCCCAAGCCGAAAAGTTCTCGGAGTAAGGCAGCCACCGGAGAACCTCCTGCCCCCAATTTTGGGGGCAAGTTTGGCAGTTCAGGAGAGAACCTGAACACCAATAAGGACCAGGACGACAAAGCACAGCCAGTACCTGCAGGAGATGATTCGGAAAGTAATAGTAGCGATAGCAGTTCGGAGTCAGAAGGAGAGGAAGACGCCGAGAAGAACGGCGGGGGTGCTCAAGACAGCAGCTCGGCCAGTTCGAGGGCCTCCACACCCATGTCTTCATCCAACTCCTCATCCTCCTCTTCCTCCAGCAGTAGCAGCTCCTCTTCATCGTCCTCATCGTCCTCATCCTCTTCCACCTCCTCTTCCTCCAGCTCTAGTTCCTCCTCCTCCTCTTCCTCCTCCTCCACCACAGATGAAGACTCGTCCTGTAGCTCTGATGACGAGGCGGCCGAGGCCCAGCCAGGCACTTCTTCCGTCCAGCAGGCGCTGCCGGCCAAGCAGGCGGGGAAGTCTCGCTCGGCCACCCAACCTCCAGGCCCAAAGCAGCAGCAAAAGCAGCAGCAAACGGTCCAGAAACAGCAGCAGCAGCAGGGGGGGAATAAGAACAAGCCCAAGAAGCGAGAGGGCATCCATCTACCCACCACCAAGGAACTGGCAAAGCGCCAGAGGTTGCCGTCGGTGGAAAACAGGCCCAAGATCGCCGCCTTCTTACCTGCTCGGCAGCTTTGGAAGTGGTTTGGGAAACCCACCCAGGTGAGCTTTGGTAGTGCCCGTGTCCTTTGGGGCAAATCCTGCGAGGAGCGGAAAATGCTGTATATGTTTCCTTTTGTCCGCACAACAACCCTGTGAGGTAGGCAAGGCTGGGATGGAGAGTCTGGCACCAAGGCACCCAGGAAGCTCTTCCAAGTCTATACCCTGAACTGCCACACCAGGGGTCTCCAAACGCTTCAGCCAGAGGGTCACATCTAACACCTGGCATAGTGTTGAGGGCCAGAAAATAAATGTCAATATAAAATTTAAATAAAGACATTAGACATGAAATTGGATAATGGATGGGCTGAAATTTCCAGTACATACTCAAAATTCAATGGTCCTCAACGTTGTGAGGACCACAGCTCGGAACCGTGGGAAAAAATGCGCATGCGCATGCGCAGTAAGCTGAGTGCAACAAGGGCTCCTGCCTCCATTCCCAGTGCGTCCTGGTGGCCAAGGTGCTGCAGAATGGCATTGGGCCACGGACAAGGTGTTGAGGACCCCTGCTCAAGTTGACCACCATTCCCCAACCTCCTGAGCACCTTCTAAGCTCATCAGAGAGCATAAAGGTTTTTTCTGGATTTTGGGAAAACCAGGAAGTTTTTTGGGTTTGGGCCCTTAGAACACCCCCCAGACCTAAACACAGCTCCAGTTCTGTTTGGTCAAGTGGACCAAATGCTTGCTGGGATCAAGAGGATGGGGTCACAGGCTGGATAGAGGCTTGCCAAGGGTTATTATGGGCACAATCCAGAGTAACTATGGGGAGTCCTTGCTCCGATGTAAGAACAATTTACTCTGGATTGCAATATGAATTTTCCATAGGTTTTCACTAGGTGGTGCCGTAACTACAACGACGTAAATGTCTCTTACGTGCTCCCGTAGTTACTCTGGATTGTAGGGTCTGCCCAATTTACTCCTTTGATGCCCATTTCAGTCCTTCTTAAGCCTCCGCCTCTGCCCCAAATGTTTGAAAAAGCTCCAGGCTCCCCCAGCCGGGGCATGTACCCCTTTTGTCAGGAGAGTGAAGAGGGTCACCCTTGGCACTCATGCGCCGCTGCTGTTTTAACTCCGCAGAGGCGTGGGATGAAGGGCAAGGCCCGCAAGCTCTTCTACAAGGCCATCGTCCGCGGGAAGGAGATCATCCGCATCGGGGACTGTGCCGTCTTCCTGTCGGCCGGTCGCCCCAACCTGCCCTACATCGGCCGCATCCAGAGCATGTGGGAGTCCTGGGGGAACAACATGGTGGTCCGAGTCAAATGGTTCTACCACCCCGAAGAAACCAACCCTGGGAAGAAGCTCAATGAGGGCAAGGTCAGTATGAACGTCCGCAATTCTGCCTCCTTTCTTTGAAGGTTAATTAGTGGTTGTCCTTAATTAATTTTTCCCCCCAATTTCAGCGCTGGGATCAGAAATCCAGCAGAAGCCTATCGGCCACTCTGCAGGCTTCCAGCCAGAGGAAAGACTTCATGGAGGTGAGTCGGAGGAGACCAGATCTTGGGGGTGCAGCACCCACGAGAAACGAGACCACCATGAGGACTAGGCGCTTAAAGCATTAATGAAAACAATTTAGGAAAAATGATGTTCAGGAAAGTGTCTTTAGGATTGCCGCCTTAAGCTCCTTTCCATTGCCCCCTTACACAGGAGGGAGCCCTACTGACTGTAATAGGCTTACTTCAGAGTAGACATGCAAGGCTAGGTCTCGCAGAGCACAATCCTAACCATGTCTACTCAAAACTAAGCCTTATTTTGTTCAGTGGGTCTTAGTCTCAGGAAAGAGTCTTTAGGATTGCAGCCTTAGGCTCCTTTCCATTGCCCCTTACACAGGACTGAGCCCTATTGACTGTAATAGGCTTACTTCAGAGTAGATATGCAAGGCTAGATCTCTTCGAGCACAATCCTAACCTGTCTACTGAAAACTAAGCCCCATTGTGTTCAGTGGGTCTTACTCTCAGGAACGAGTCTTTAGGATTGCAGCCTTAGGCTCCTTTCCATTGCCCCCTTACACAGGAGTGAGCCCTATTGATTGTAATAGGCTTACTTCAGAGTAGACATGCAAGGGCTGGTCTGTTAGGAGAAAGCTGAGCAGGTGCTGGCAGAGCACCTACTGGGACTATTTTTTCATTTGTTTTGCTGCAATCCTAAAAGCACTTTCCTGGGAGTAAGGCCCATTGGACACAACGGGGCTTACTTTTGAGTAGACATGGTTAGGATTGCACCCAAAATGTATTAGAAATGTTTGTCTTGCAATTACTTTCAACCCAAGTAACTCTCAATCCAAGGTTATATCATAACAAGGCTGGATGTGGCCCGTGGGTCGGGTTTGGAGACCCTGCCCTAAAGCATTAGGGGGGAGGCACTTGGGGGGAGAGGAGCTTTCTAAATCTAGCTAACTTGGAGTTTCCTTTCCTTGTGCACCCAGCGCGCACTGTACCAGTCTTCTCACGTGGATGAGAACGACGTCCAGACAATCTCGCACAAATGTCTGGTGGTTGACCTGGAGCAGTACGAACAGATGCTGAAGACCAAGAAATACCAGGACAGCGAAGACCTCTACTACCTAGCCGGGACATACGAGCCCACCACGGGGATGATCTTCAATACCGACGGGGTCCCCGTGATTTGCTAAATTGCCTCTGAAAAAGGGAACTCTGGGAGCGCATCCCATTCTCCCGCCACATTTCAGATGAATGCACCTCTGCCCCTCGATTGAAGGAGAAGATGATGAGGGTGGAACCCAAAGTATGTGCCTGTTTGTAATGACCGCATGATTGTGTTGATGCTCGGGGCACGTCGTGGCCGAGACTGATCTACAAACAAAGAGATTTTTCGAAAGGATTTCCTGAAAACGCCTCCGGGGGTGACTCCGGGGTGATCTCCGGGGGATTCAGCAAGTTGGTGGAAGAAGGGAACGGAGGATGCTTCAAAATTACAGGACAAGGGCACTGAGTGCGCTCCCTGCCCTTGGAGAACTGGTGCTACTTGTGGGGCACTCGGTGAGAACCACATTGAACTCGAGGTGCCTCCCTTCCCCCACTTCTTTTCAAACCTTCATAGGATATAGCAAGAGGACAACCTTCTGTGGACTCGGCGGTCTCTGGCCATCCACGTACCCACTGTCCTTCCTTGGTGACCCCACACTCAAAATACACAGTAAAGGAGAAAGCTTGAGTAGATACCATCAGAAGGGTTTGTTGACCTCTCCGCCGTCATCTCCTGCTCTCCGGCAAAGAACAGATGCAACCACTCCTTTAGGTGACCACTAAAGAGACCGGCCACCAAAGGGTGTCGCATGGATGGAGTCGTTGGCGGTTGGGTTGCATGGATGGAAGAGAACGGCCGCCAAATTCCGTACGCATGCTTTTTCCTCTTATTTTTTGCCAAACCACCCGAATCAACAATCGCCCCCCCTTGATACGTGGAAATTGGGGGGCTCTTTCTTGTATGTGATGCGAGGACTCGGTCTCTGGAACAAAAACTGTCCTCTTGCAAGTTGAATGTAAGTTTCTCAGTCGTCCTTTGAAACACAGTTTCTCCTCTTCCATCAGCACAACATAGTTATGGGAGGAAGAGGCGTGTGTGCCATGCTGGGAAGTTGGCTGCTGCCAGTTTGGGAACCCAGGAAGCACTTTTTTGGGGGGTGGGTGGGTGGGGGGTGACATTCGGACTGAACAGAATTCCTCCTGAATGAAGACTCTTGGATGGCTGTACAGGACTAACTGCCGACTGGGTCTCCCATCCTCTTCCCAGCACCCTTCGTAGACTGCAGCGGCCGTGGCACTTTCAAGAACCTGGCATGACTTGGGATCAACGAACCAGGAGAGTCCCGCAGAACAAGTGTGGACACAGCATTGCCCACCTCCCAAAAGCATGTCTGTCTGTCCATCCATCCATCTCCCCTCACTTCCCTCCCCCACTCCCTATGGGACTTGAACGCTTGCCTGTTAAGGTAGGGCAGGAGCCCGAAAAGGAAAGGTTGAGCAGGGTGCAGAGGGGCGGATAAGGGTGCAGAGAGCAGGGCAAAGGGGGGAGTGACAAGAAGGAGGATGACGGTGTCCGTGCACTTAAAACACCATTTGTACACTACAACCCTGAGACGCAACGATTGTGTTTTTTTTCCGGAAACTGTAGTTTCCGCTGTAGCACTACAGCGGGCACGATTTTGCTTACTACAAAAAAAATCTGCCACGGTACTCAGTACTTAAGCTGCGTTGCCAACAGGACAGGGAGAGCCCCCCCCCCCCCATTTACAACCCACTACAACTGAACCACAGTGGTGCTGATATTTCCTTCCTGCCTTCTCCAAATCCGGACCCCGCGGCTTTCCGAAGACATCGTTGGATAAAGATTTCTTAACGCACCACCCCGACTTTTTGTACAGTTTTAATGTACCAAAATTCCTCGTTCCTCGTTCTCATTCCTTGTCCCCCCCTTTGTATTATAACCCCTTCCAAGGACACCGCTCCCCACAATAAAAACCCCACCTGCACCCACACACAGAACGATAAAAGCGAAGGGGGGGGGGGCGGGAAAGAAAGCAAAACGGATTCAACAACTTTTTAATTATAAATATAAAGTTATAAATATATAAATATATATATAAATATATAAACTTTTTTTAAAAAAAAAAACTGTGAAAAAATTATGAAATCATAAAAAAAAGAAGAAAATAAAAAAAAGCAAAACACAGTCTGACCTTTAGACTATTTTTAATTTCCAGTTGGATTGTGACTGTAAAAATAAATCGGAGAAAATAAAAAATAAATGAACGGGGAAAACAGGAAGATTAAAAAAAATAAACAACCCACACTTGCTTAATGACATACAAACTATTGTACTGTATTTGTACTCACCCAAAAGAGAAACGGAGAGAGAGAGAGAGAGAGAGAGGAATGTACGTGAATGTTATATAGAAAGCACTTATCTACCCATTGCCTTCTATGGAACACAAGGATATTTTGCAGACAATCGAGAGGAAAGGAGCCAGGATTTTTGTCCCTTCTCCCCACCTTTATCCTGTTATGTTTTATGTTGTTGTTTTTTTCCAATTGCCCCCTTGTTTTTTGCATTCTGTTTGTTGCCGAAATTACGTGTGATCCTTTTTTTTCATAAAAAAAAGAAACTTCAGCTGAAAAAAAAAGAGAATTATTGTGTCTTGCTTTCTTCTTCCAACAGCTACGGCGGTTTGTTGTGTGTTGTAGGTCGTAAGAGCAGAAGACGGGGGTCGGGGAACTTTTTACCCCAAAATATATTTAGATACGCCGATGTTACCCCCTTGATTTGAAAAGTCTGGTCAGCCAAAAGTCCGGAGAAATGTAGGACAGAATGTAGGACATGCATCCCAATATAGGACAGCCTACATTTTTAAAACCAGGAGTAAACGTAAAGTAAGTGGTTTCCTTCTGAGTAAATGTAAAGCAAGTGGCTTACTTACCGTGGCTTGGGAGGGTGTTTGGGGACACTGGGGGGCAGTTTCACGCTGCTGCGGCTCGGTGCGGCTGAGTCCGGACAGATGCAGCAACCTTTTTAAAAACATGACTGTGCGCATGCGCTCACACTCTTCCCCTTCCGAAAGCTCCAATGGAGAGCACTAGCGCTTCTCCGTGGCGGAAGCGGTAGCGCTCTCTGTTGGCGCTTTCGGAAGGGGAAGAGTGCGCACACCAGCGCAACCATCCATTAACCCCAGGAATTTCATTTTTACCCCATTGGGGGTAATTTACCCCTGTTCCCAGACCACTGGCGTAAGAAGAGTGCTGCTGGATCAGTCCCATCTAGTGGCTCACGGGAGACTTCTATCCCGCAAGGCAGCCATGGAACCAAATCCTATTTATCACCCTATTTAGGGTTGCCTTGATTTCTCTTCCATAAAATCAGGACGGGACTCTGTCTCATTTGCCGGTATGTGAACACAATCCCACAGAATCGGGATTGTCTCTGATTTTGGGGACATGTGGCAACCCTAACCCCATTGATGGACTTTTTCCTTGTCATTCTGTCCAATAGGCATCTAGTCCTAGTCCTGCATCATGTGGCAAGGAGTTCCACAAGTTAAACACACAAGGTCAATATTTTTCTCGGGTGTAGATTGTTCGGGTTTGCACATTTAAGGTCAAGCAGCTTCAAGCCTTGGCCACATCTTCTGGGATCATGTCCACAATGCTCAATAGGCCAAAAGGTGGAGTAGTTGCCCATTTTCCTATCTCTGTGGGTGATACATCAGCTAAGAGCGGCCAGTATTGCTGCTGGGAGAGCGGGGTGGGGGCAGAGAACGAGCTCCTAAAGTGCGCCTGATGTTTGACACCCCTGGAATAACCTTTTAATTTGCATTAATTTAATTAAATTTAATTCACTTTTTGCAATTAACTAATTATCAAGAGTTATAAGGTGGATGATCCAAATTCCCTCCGTTCAATCACAGTGCAATCCTAAGCCTGTCTACTCAGAAGTAAGTCCTGTTGTCATCAATGGGGCTTACTCTCAGGAAAGTGTTTGCAATTGCCACCTTAGCCTTGCCTGAAGGTTACATCCCCCCTAGTGGTTTTAAGATTAAGTGGTTTTATTCATGATTATGTATGACATACATGAACCAAGTGGTTTTAATTGTGATCATGTATGACATATGTGAACTAAGTGATTTTCAGTGCAATCGTAAGCCTTACTCAGAAGTATGTCCTATTGTATTCAATGGGACTTACTCCTAGGAAAGTGTGTTTTAGGATTGCAGCCTTAATTGTGATCATGTATGACATATGAAGTAACCCTACAATCCAGAGTAACTACGGGAGCACATAAGAGACATTACATGCATCCGTAGTTACTGCTCCACCTAGTGAAAACCTATTGGAAATTCATATTGCAATCTGGAGTAAATTCTTACACTGGAGCAAGGACTCCCCGTAGTTACTCTGGATTGCGCCCTGAGTGGTTTTAATCTTGATCATGTATGACATACGTGAAGATCATGTATGACATACTTGAACTAAGTGATTTAATCATAATCATGTATGACATACATGAACTAAGTGATTTTCACTGCAATTCTAAGCCTGTCTACCCAGAAGTAAGTTCTATTGTATTCAGTGGGGCTTACTCCTAGGAAAGTGTGTTTAGGATTGCAGCCTTAATCGTGATCATGCATGACATACATGACCTAAGAGGTTTTAATGGTGACCATGTATGACATACATGAAGATCATGTATGACGTACGTGAACTAAGTGAATTAATCATGATCATGTTTGACATATGTAAACTAAGTGATTTAATTGTGATCATGTATGACATACGTGAACTAAGGGCAAAATCCAGAGTAACTACAGGGAGTCCTTGCTCCGGTGTAAGAACAACTTACTCTGGATTCCAATATGAAGTTCTCATAGGTTTTCATTAGGTGGTGCAGTAACTATGAGTGCACGTAAAGTCTCTTACATGTTCCTGTAGTTACTCTGGATTTGGGGATATGTGATTTAATTGTGATCATGTATGACATATGTGAACTAAGGGCAAAATCCAGAGTAACTACAGGGAGTCCTTGCTCCGGTGTAAGAACTTACTCTGGATTCCAATATGAATTTCTCATAGGTTTTCATTAGGTGGTGCAGTAACTATGAGTGCACGTAAAGTCTCTTACATGCTCCTGTAGTTACTCTGGATTTGGGGGGTATGTGATTTAATTGTGATCATGTATGACATACATGAACCAGGCCACCCAAAGATTTTCATGGTCCACTGAGGGTTTGATGTGGGTCTTCTCTGGTCCTCGGCTGTCCTCATAGGGGCTCCTGCCTGTTGGATCCTGGGTGGGGGGACCTTTCCCTCCTGTTTGCTTTCTACAACAGCAAACTTTTCAGCATTTAGGCCCCACTTTTTAGAATGGGTCAGGGACCCGTTGGACATGATGTCCTAAATCCGGAAGCAATGGCATAAGTTTAGGATTCAACCATAAGCGCAGTCGGCATCTCCATAGGTGTTACGCGACCCACTTAGCGCATTCCAAAACCGACGTCTCCGTCCCCCACCCCTGGCCAAGAAACGCAAGCGGAGTCAGCAAACTGGTTCGTTTAGAAAAAAAAATCCAGTTTAATTCATCAGTGACCACACACGCACACGCACAAGAAAGATCAACGACGGAAAGACGTGGCGGGGATGGAGAGGTGACGTCCTGGCCCGCGCGGCAGGGCGGCCACCTGCACAGTGCGCTGCGTTGAGTGAGACATGGGTGCTGAGCATGCACACACCGAGGAACGGGGGAGAGGAGAGCATTTGGCAACACGGCCGACAAAGCAGAGTTCCAGCCTCATTGGGGAGCAGAACCAGGACCGGGGGTGCCGGACAAGGACATCCATATGTGTTGACCACATTATTCCGGTGCACATACATGTGACAGAACATGTCAAAGTAGGATGTTCAGCAGCAGACACAGAGCAGGACCCCTTGGCTTGCCAAAGAACCCCAAATAGATTAGGGGCCTCGTATGTGCCTTGGAGTATATCGGGTCTGGCAGTAAAGGATCGGGGCTCGTCGCCCCGATCGGGCCTGGAGGAGCCACAGTGGATAAAAGGCAGAAGACGTGCCAATTTCTTCTCCTGCCTCTGATGTTTTGAACACGATCCGCATGGGAGCCACTACTCTAAGGATCAATTAAAAGCTCAACTACAGCAGTGCCTGAATTGGGACCCCTTGAGCGTGCGAGTGTGAAAAGAGAAGACACAACCTATTTGAAGGGTTCACTATTGCGCAACTTCCCCACCTTGAGAAAACTAGCGTGTCGGAGAAGGCTTTGAACCTATCAGCGGGATGATTTTTTTTTTACGGAGGGGCTTTCAAATAAAAATATTCTTCTCCCACCCTGACATGGGATGTGACACACAAGTCCCCGCGATGGTAAGTCTTATGTAACGCAACACACAAGTCCATGGCGGTAAATCTTACGTAACTCTTGGCCTTGGTCAACGCTTGGAGAGTCACAGAGATGATCAAAGCTACTGGGGCAGAATTTAATGCCTTCTGGATGCGCTTCCCTGGCAGGAAGGAGACAACCCCATGCCTTGGACCACTTTTTGGGAAGGGATCGGCCAACTTTTTTGGGGGAGGGGGGCACGGCCATTTCTGCCATAGTTCTGAAGCCGGATCATATCCCTTATTATGGTTCAGGACAATGGAAGGGCACAAGGTGAGATCCTATGAATATACCCACTTGGAGGAGGGGGGCTGAGGCTTTATGGGGCCGAAACAACCACCGATCATGCCCCTTACAGAGCAGCAAAGGCACCTTTTCCACAAAGCAGGCAAGACGGCCACCTCCGTTGCACCTGCAATCCACAAGCATGCTTTAGCGCAACCATCCAGGGCACGCACGAAAGAACTTCCGCGTGGCTTGCACGCTATGTGAAATTGGGAGTGCTGGAGATATGGGATTTTTTGTATTTATTGACCTCGCTCCCCCCAAGATTGGCCAGGGCACGAGATTTGGGAGCCCCCCAAGACCCTCTCACCGGTCGGCAAGACCATGGAGGGCACTTTTGTGTGGCCCCATTCAGTACCCTGCGGTGAAGGAACCGTTGTAGGTCTCGGTGTGGAAGCAGGTACTGTGGGACGTGCTGGTGAGGCTGTACGCAAAATAGGCCACGGCGGAGCCCAGCGTTAGCCCTGTCATGTAGGAAACTGTCATGGTGTTACCTGGGAGGGAGGCAAGAAAAGTTAAGGGTTAGTTAAGACTTTTAGTGGTTAGTTAAGACTTTTTTGTAGTTCTGAGTTAGTAGGAATCGTTACACCTATTTCTGGGTATATGTGGGGCACCGATTCCAAAAATGCCATGTTTCTGGGGTATTTGGAGCACAGCCGGCTGCCCACCTGGTACTGGATCACCGGCTAAAAGGCTGTTTGACGTACCTGCCAATTCCCGTTGCTCCGGGCTGACTTTCCCAGCCGCGAGGATCATGGGGACGCTGCCAAAATATCCATTTGTGATCCCCATAAGGAGGGAGAATACACACGGCCAAGCAGGATGACCGAAGGTGGGCTTCCCGTTGGGGTAAACGCACATGATGAACAGGGGGATGAAGACCACTCGGAGGCAGGAGTAGATGAGAAGGTGGGTGCCCCTCCAGTCATAAGGCAAGGCGGCGAGGATCTGAAAGCAAAAAAGGTCAGGCTATAGATTCACATGCATGCCCGGCTGTGTCTCGGCAGCGCGACCATCCATTACCCCCAGGAATTTCATTTTTACCCCATTTGGGGTAATTTACCCCTGTTCCCTGACCACTGCTCTAGGAGGATTTCCTGCTACAGACAGGGGGTTGGACTAGATGACCTCCTGGGTCCCCCCCAACTCTAGGATTCTATGAACTAGAAGAAGAGTTAGATATATAGATATTATGATTAGTTTAAACTGGAAAAGTGTAATTTGATTTATGTGAAATGTTCTGAACAAATAGAAGATAAGAAGGGATGTACAACAACGGCCCTACTGTGTGTATCCTTATGTATCCCCACCCTATATGTGATCCTTTGTCCTTTTAATAATTAATTAAAAAAATAATTAATAAAAACCTTATAAAAATCAGAAAAAAGTTGAGGAACGAATCTAGGAAGAGCTCTGTGGGATCAAAATGGGACTATTAGGGTAAAGCAGGTGACTCACGTAAGTGAGCCGAGCTACAAGCAAATAGGAGATGGCCCCAAACACCCCACAAGCGACTGTATTTCTCCATCCATTGGCTGGCTGAGCCCTACCTTGCCCACAAAGTCGGAGAGGTTGAAGATGGCCATGATCAGAATGGGCAGCCACTCCCCGAGGGTGCAGTTCCGGATTTCCGACTCCAGTCCGGGAAAGAGGCACAGCGTGATGAAGTAAGTCATGGCTATGGACAGCATGTAGGCCCAGATCACTCTGGAGACCACGTAGCGATGGAGCATCAGAGCTGTTGGAGGAAGGCAAAGAAAGGAGTTGGCATCCAGATATGGCAGGCGGGGGCGGCTCATGTCTAGGCAAACTGGTAACGACTGCCTAAGGCGATACACTTTGGAGAAGTATCCCCAAAAAGTACATTTGTCCAGGCTATAAACCCTGTTTCCAACAAAGCCGGTTGTGTTAACTGAAAACACATCCCAAACTCATAGAATTCTAGAGTTGGAAGGGACCCAGTAGGTCATCTAGTCCAACCCCCTCCCTGTAACTTCATGGCAAAGTCACCGGAGGATCAGCTTAGACTTTCCAAGGAGAGATATCCACCTTGCTGAATCTTTGATTTACCTTCTATCCTCCAAGGAGTTAAGAGAACTTAGGAAGTTTTTTTTCCTTCCCCCACCTCAAAACGACCCTGCGAGGGAGGTTAGGATGACATATATATATATATATATATGTATATGTATATGTATATGTATATGTATGTATATATATATATATGTATATATATATGTATATGTATATATATATGTATATGTATATATATATATGTATATATATATATATATGTATATGTATATGTATATATGATTTTCACATAAATCATATATATATATAAAACTGAAAAGTCACTGACTCACTGACTGACTTATCAACAGGCAGCCAAAACCACTAGGCTTAGAAGCGTGAAATTTGGGGAGGGGGTCCTTGTGCAATGGAGACACAGCCTAAGAAATGGTTTTGGGAAATTCAAAGCAGGAGGTGAAAAGGGGCATGACGTGGTTTCATCCCTAGACTTTCCATTGGAGAATCCCTGACTGATCAAGGCCCAACCCCAACCCCAGATCCCACACCTGGACCTAGAAGCATGAAATTTGGGGAATGCGTTCCTTCTGTAACATCAGACCAAGAATTGAGACCACCAAGACCACCAAGAATGGAACACCCACCAAGAACTGATGTTGAGAAATTTAACCCTTAAGGGGCTGAAAAGGGGTGTAACATGTTTAGTCCTATAATTCTATTGAAAACTTACTGATCAACATCCAGCTGATGCACTGGGAGGGGGTGATCAGAGGTGGGCAGATACCGGTATGGGCCTACGCGCCCGTACCGGGTCTTCCACCAGGGTGGACGACGCTCAGCCCTAGGACGCTCAGTGCGCCTGCGTCCATCTCGACGCACACGCACTGAGCGTCCTGAGGCTAGGCGCCAGGATGCTCAGCGCGCCTGCGTCCAGCTGGACACAGGCGCACTAAGCGTCCTGGCGCCAAGGACGCTTCAGGGGATGCACTGCGCATGCGCCAAGTCTGGCGCATGCACAGTTCGGCCTGGTTAGGGCCCGCCCCGCCCCCTGACTCCGGCCCCGCACCCTGACTTCCGGCGTACCGGATCTTAAGGGAGGCTGGGCCCATCACTGGGGGTGATGGTGTGCATGGGGGTATGGTACATAGGGGGGATGTGGGGGATGGTTCACATGGAGGAATGGTGCACAGGAGGAGATGTGTTGCATATGGCACGCATGAGTGGACGATGCGCATGGGGGACGATGCGCATGGGGGGACAGCGCTCATGGGGGGGACAATTCTCAGTGGGGGGACAGTGCTCAGTGGGGGTGATTTTACTCCTGCAACAATGGTACATTTTGCTAGTTTTATATAAAAGGGCTGACACTGACGTAGACAACTAGTTTTTAATGACACCAACTTAATTTCCGAAGCCTGTTGCGTCATGAGTGTTCACGGTGCATCCCTTCTTACCTCTGAAGCTGGGCCAACTCTTTTTGATCTTGGGTCGGGGGACATCGAAGCGCATGTAGGTGCTGCTGTCGGCCAGCTCTCCTTCCTGCCCAAAGGCATCTGGAGGGGAGACTTCTTGCCCCGGAGGCCGATTTTCCTTGGAGGGTCAGGAAAAAAGAAAGAAAAGGAGCACTTCAGACCCCCCTCACCCTCAAGACCACATTCTGGGCTTTCTTGCAAAACTATGATATTCCCTTGGGAGAAGTGAGGCTTGGGATGCAATCCTAAAGACACTTTCCTGGGAAGAAGACCCATTGAACACAGTGGGGCTTACCTTTCAGTAGACATAGTGAGGATTGCACCCAAAATTTATTAGAAATATTTGTTTGTTTGCAAATACTCTCAATCCAAGGTTATATCTAAGAACGCTCTAAGAGCACAATCCTAACCATGTCTACTCAAAGGTAAGCCCCACTGTGTTCAGTGGGTCTTCCTCCCAGGAAAGCGTCTTTCTGGTTGCAACCTAAGTCTAGCCCTACAATCCAGAGTAACTACGGGTGCACGTAAAAGACATTACATGCAGCTGTAGTTACTGCACCATCTAGTGAAAACCTATGGGAAATTCATGTTGCAATCCAGAGCAAATTGTTCTTACACTGGAGCAAGGGCTCCCCGTAGTTACTCTGGTAGGTCCTGTATAAAAATAGTCAGAAGCTGTCAATCAACCAAAAAAACTTAGGCCAAAAGAAAGTGTAGCCTCCCAAATGTAGGACATCCAAGAAAAATGTAGGACATGAGAAATTAAAAGTCAAAAACACTTGTATATATTGCTTTCCACATGGCTAATTTAAACACTATCGCTGCAACCCTCAACACAGTTTCCTGGGAGTAAGACCCATTGAACACATCTGAGTAGACATGGTTAGGATTGTGCTCTGTATTACTTATTATTAAATTTAAGGCTTTGACGTATAAATTATTGATTGCAATCCGGCTATATGCTGCCTGCTCATAAGGAAAAGAAGGATAATGAAGGGTTTTTTCCAGGACACAAAGCTGAAAAAAGAGGACATGTCCTGGAAGTAAAGGACAGGATATTGCAATGGAGAAGTCTGTACTGCTGGCTTCTCAATTACAGAGCAAGCTGTGTCCAGGTATAGCAGGGGTCCTCAAACTTTTTAAACAGGGGGCCGGTTCACTGTCCCTCAGATACTGTCGGGGGCCGGACAATAGGGGGGGTTTCTGGGGGGTGGGGGTTACTGGCAGGGCTGGTGGGGGTTTCTGGGGGTGGTGGGTACTGGCAGGGCTGGTGGGGGTTTCTGGGGGGTGGTGGATACTGGCAGGGCTGGTGGGGGTTTCTGGAGGGTGGGGGGGTACTGGTAGGGCTAGTGGGGGGATTCTGGGAGGTGGTGGGTACAGTCAGGGTTAGTGGGGGATTTGGGGGGGTGAAGGCCTGTCAGGGATGGTGGGGGGTTTCTGGAGGTGGAGGGGTACTGTCAGGGCTGGTGGGGGTTCTGGGGGTGGTGGGTACTGGCAGGGCTAGTGGGGGAGTTTCTGGGGGGTGGGGTTACTGGAAGGATGGTGGGGATCGGGGGAAGAAAAGGAGGCACTTACCTGGGGAGTCCTGTGGCTACCTTCCAAGCCCCCTGGCTGGCCAGGGTAGCTGTGGATTAGGCGCTGCAGCTGCGCGGTCCCCCATCAAAGCCCCCCGGCCAGGCAAGGAAGCTGTGGATGGGGCGCTTCAGCCGCGCAGCCCCCCATCCAAGTCAAGGTCTTCCGCTGGGCGAGCAGGTGGGCGGGCAAGCGAACAGACAGGCAGCCCCTTGCCGTGGTGGGCACCCACCCTGGCGCTGTGGTGAGGGGACGGCTCCTCCCCCTCCCTGCCTGCTCTCGCCTGGCAGCCACTCAGCAACAGCCAGGCAGGGAGGGGAGGAGCTGTGCCCTCAGGACAGCACAGCGCACACAGCAGGGGCCAAATTTAAAATGGCAGCCGCCACCAAGCCTCTTTTCCCAGTGGCGGCCAGCAAGCCTCGGCGGGCCGGATTGAGGGCCCTGGCGGGCCGTATCCGGCCCCCGGGCCGTAGTTTGAGGACCCCTGAAGTATAGTATAGGTTCAAAATATCTAATATGGAGTTGTTTGCAATGATTAAGTCAACCACTAGAGGACACCAAACACCACCTTAAAAAGGGACTCTCTATGCAGCCAAAAGGACTTTATGTGCCTCAACCTTTCCAATCCCTATATATAGGATATATATATATTTATATATATAAATATATATTTATACACACACACGCACACACATACATCAAAGGATATATATATATATATAATCCTATATATAGGATTATATATATATACATCGAATCATATATATATATATATATATATATATATATATATATATATATATATATATATATATATATATATATATACACACACACATACATACATGGAAAATAATTGTATGGGATATTCCATGTATATATTATATATGGCAGAACTGTAAGACAGCAGCAACCCCTGTCCCCGTCGACCCCAGGAAAGAAGACGTACAAATCGGACATCTTCCGTGGTGACGTCATGGTGGACCCGGTACCCCGTTCCGTGGGCCGTGTTCCCTTTGAAGTCGGGGGCCCCATTCTGGGATCGAGCTGTGTAGTATTTCACAAAGTGCGTTCGCTTCACCAGGAGGTGGAGGATGAAACAGGTGAGCTCCAGGCTGATGGAGATGAAGAAGAAGATGATGGTATTCTCCTTCTCATCCGACAAGAGGAGTTTGGTGAAGATGCGGCTCAGGGAGATGATCACGCCAGCCGTGCCTGCAAAAGAGGGCAGTTAGCCACTGTCCACACAGTCCCTTCGTTCCAAACCCAGTGGTTTTCAAACTTATCTGGGTCACGACGGCCCCATAGCCTCCTTTTCCCGGGTCAGCCAGGCAACACCATCTTGGATCATGCAAGATTTTATGAGATCCAAGATGGCAACTCCTGAGAAATAGGTAGGAAGGACCTCCTGATGCACCATTGGAGGACCAAGGTGATAGGTAGGAGGACCTTCAGATGCATCCTTGGTAGGAGAGACCGCCTGATGCACCCTGATGCACTGCGGACCTCCTGATGCATCCTTGGAGGACCAAGGTGGTAGGTAGGAGGACTTCCTGATGCACCCTTGTTAGGAGGGACCTCCTGATGCACCCTTGGAGGACCAAGGTGGTAGATAGGATGACCTCCTGATGCACCCTTGGTAGGAGTGACCTCCTGATGCACTGGGTACCTCCTGATGCACCCTTGGAGGACCAAGGTGGTAGGTAGGAGAGACCGCCTGATGCACCCTGATGCACTGGGGACCTCCTGATGCACCCTTGGAGGACCAAGGTGGTAGGTAGGATGACCTCCTGATGCACCCTTGGTAGGAGTGACCTCCTGATGCACTGGGTACCTCCTGATGCACCCTTGGAGGACCAAGGTGGTAGGTAGGATGACCACCTGATGCACCCTTGGTAGGAGGGACCTCCTGATGCACCCTTGGAGGACCAAGGTGGTAGGTAGGAGAGACCTCCTGATGCACCCTGATGCACTGGGGACCTCCTGATGCACCCTTGGAGGACCAAGGTGGTAGGTAGGATGACCACCTGATGCACCCTTGGTAGGAGGGACCTCCTGATGCACCCTTGGAGGACCAAGGTGGTAGGTAGGAGAGACCTCCTGATGCACCCTGATGAACTGGGGACCTCCTGATGCACCCTTGGAGGACCAAGGTGGTAGGTAGGATGACCACCTGATGCACCCTTGGTAGGAGGGACCTCCTGATGCACCCTTGGAGGACCAAGGTGGTAGATAGGATGACCTCCTGATGCACCCTTGGTAGGAGTGACCTCCTGATGCACTGGGTACCTCCTGATGCACCCTTGGAGGACCAAGGTGGTAGGTAGGAGAGACCTCCTGATGCACTGGAGACCTCCTGATGCACCCTTGGAGGACCAAGGTGGTAGGCAGGAGGACCTCCTGATGCACCCTTGATAGGAGAGACCCCTGATGCACCCTGATGCATTGGGGACCTCCTGATGCACCTTTGGAGACTCCCTGCCCACCTAACTTCACCTGTGCTTAGACTTCAACTGTAGCTCCTCTACCAACCCATATATCTTAATTCTGAATTGACTGATTTAATGCAATATTCACAGTATTGGTGGAATACTCACTTTCGCCCGTCATCACCCCCTGGGTGTACCGCTTTGGGAGCATCCCGGTATAGCCATAGAAACTGGATTGCTGCACTTCAAGAGGGAGACAGAAGATAAGAGAGTGGGGGAGTTATTACTCCATGATCAGCCTGGAATAATCTATATCATCAATTTTATGGGATGTTTCTGGATTTTGGTGTGTTCACGTTCAGACTGACGGCACCCGCGCATACCTGTGCAACCAAAGGCCACGACGCCCACGGCAATGAGGTTGATGGCGTAGGCTTGATGCCGACTGAAGAGTTCCAACCAGACGTCGCAGATGCTAACAAACAGAAGGGGACCCAGGGCAAAGAGGTACCCTAAAACAGAAGAAAAGGAAAAAGGCGACAGCTACAGGTGTCCCTCATTATCCACTAGGGCACTGTTCCAGAACCTCCCATGGATAAAAAGATCAGTGGATAAAAAATTAAGAGACCCACTTTCTGGTTCCTTGCTCCTCCACTGTGCCTAATGGAATAAGATTATGCCTCAATATCTGCCGGGGTTTGATTTTGGGACTTCCTGCTGATATCAAAAAACATATTAAATAACAGGAATTTTAAAAAATTTAAATGTGTGTTGCTTTTTACAATTGTTTAAAAACAGCTTTTTAAAAACAGCTTTTCTTACTGTTGTACAGAAGCAGTCAGTAATGCAAAGGACGCCCTTGTAATGCCAAGTAATGCATTTAGTAATGCAAAGGACACCCTGCTTTTGCCTGGCTCAGCTGAAAAATGGAAAGACTGCTTCCATGACAGCTCTACAACAGTAAGAAAAGCTGTTTTTAAAAATTGGTGTATTAAAAAATCTGGGTATAATAAAGTTGAACCTATATTTAAAAAACAGACAGGGTAAAAGTTGGTATGCTGGTTCTGACCTATAATGGGGCATGTGCGGTGGAAGTGACCCCTAGTTAACACCTGGCATCACTTCCCCAAATGACTGGCCAGATATGTGCGGACAAACTGAAACCTGGAAGGGGCGCTAATCCCACATACACTGTACCCAATCTTCTTAAGCCTTAATACAGCCTTCTGAAGAAAGATGGAGGCAAAGAAACAGTGGAGGATGGAAGCACCATCACCACTGCCTTCATGGCGGCAGGATGCTGAACTCACCCACAGCGATCCTGGTATGCAGGCTCAACATCTCCACAAGGGCGTTGTTGAGGATGACAGCGACCAAGGCGACCAGGATGTATGTAAGGCTCATATCAAACACAATAGAGGTCCCTATAGAAATGCAGTGGAAAGGAAAGAGGTTGGTATGCGAGGGGTGCTGACTACCTCTCCAATGACTGCTTCGTCTAGAACAGCAGTACTCAAGCGTCTGAGCAACAGGACCCAATTTTGGGGATGAACATCTGTTAGGACCCAGAATATGATGTTATGAACTGGTCTTTATCCAGACCCAGAAAGTGATGTCATGAACTGTCATTAACCTGGTACCAGAAAGTGATGCCATGAACCTTTCATTAACCAGATCCAGAAAGTGATGTCATAAATCTGCCATTAATCTGGTACCAGAAAGTGATGTCATTAACTGGTCATTAATCCAGGAAGTGATGTCATGAACTGTCATTAACCTGGTACCAGAAAGTGATGCCATTAACCGGTAATTAACCAGATCCAGAAAGTGATGTCATGAACGGTTATTAACCTGGTACCAGAAAGTGATGTCATTAACCGGTCATTAACCAGATCCAGAAAGTGATGTTATTAACTGGTCATTAACCAGATCCAGAAAGTGATGCCATTAACCGTTCATTAACCAGATCCAGAAAGTGATGTCATGAACGGTTATTAACCTGGTACCAGAAAGTGATGCCATTAACCGGTCATTAACCAGATCCAGAAAGTGATGTCATGGTTATTAACCTGGTACCAGAAAGTGACGTCATGAACCGGTCATTAACCAGATCCAGAAAGTGGTGTCATGAACTGTCATTAACCTGGTACCAGAAAGTGATGTCATGAACGGTTATTAACCTGGTACCAGAAAATGATGTCATTAACCGATCATTAACCAGATCCAGAAAGTGATGTCATGAAAGGTCATTAACCGGATCCAGAAAGTGAGGTCATGAACTGTCATTAAGTGACGTCATTAACCTGTCATTAACCGGATCCAGAAAGTGATGTCATGATCTGTCATTAAACTGGTACCAGAAAGTGATATCATTAACCGGTCATTAACAAGGACCCAGAAAGTGATGTCATGAATCTGTCATTAACCTGGAAGTGATGTCATGGTGGACCCTCAATTTAGGCTTCAACCAGTCAAAGGTCCCATAACTCGGCGCTATAATTTTGCTTAACTCTGAATTCAAACATCCCCAGCTTGGAACACAGACTTGGGTCCTTCTCCAACCACCCCGACCTGCCCCCTTTCGGGCTTCCCGTCTTCCCACGTATTGGGGCAAAGCACTCCGCCACTATCCCCGGGGAATCACCACCTAAATCAACCCCAGTTTTAAAAAAATAGAGAAATTAGACCTGGGTATTTGTGATGAAGATAATCCACATCCGTGATGAAGCTGTTGTAAGGCAAGAGGAACCCGACTCCTGCGAGAAGCATTGCAAAGTAAATCCCATGGTAGCGGTCTTGAGGTTCTGGGTCTTCACAAGCTGTTCTCCCGAAAAGGAGAGAGGGAGGAGAGGCAACAGTTATAATCCAGAATCCTAAATGGGGCAATACCTGGATGGGCACCAAGCATCTCGCTGTTCAGCTCTCCCCACATCCGACAAATGCCACTTGGATGCATCAGGTTACTTGATGCAAACATAAATTTGCAGTCGCCTCTGGTCAATGGTGTGGCTACCCAAGGAGTAATTTCAGGAACTGGGAGTGAACATCTCCTGGCCTTCTGGGCACAGCTCTTAAGACACTGTTGCCAGTGGGACCCAAATGGACCACATTTGCAAACCATTAGCGATAGTGTGTTATCTTCTTCCATGGTGTCTTCTTCTGAGGTCCCACCAGTTTGAATTGGACAAGATCTTACACTATGTTCTCAGATCTCTTGCTATCCAAAGATTCTGCATGATCTGAGATGGCAGCAGCAGGGGCATCCTGTGACTTCTTGTATCTCATGGCTGGCTTTAGGGGTCACCATCATACTTGGGGACATTTATGGTTTTTCCCCATTTTCACTCTGAACCCGTCAGATACAGGCAGGTTAAACGTATCAGTTCCTCAAATAACAACCTATGATATCACTTGTTTTAGCCAGAAAACCAGCAGATTGGAGCAGTTGTGCATCACCACATCTACTACCCATGGGATTTGCATGGGAAGAGGTCCTTCATGAGGGGGGGGGGGGGGTCACATGCTGCCTTCCCATACAGGGGATGCAAGCCCTAGTGACACCACTGTTTTCCATACGCACACACACACACACAGAGAGAGAGAGAGATTATAGATATAGATAGATGGATAAATAAAATATATGTGTATGTTTGTATATGTGTGCATACACACATATACATTTACTTGAATCTAATTAACCACAGAATCTAATGTGCACCCTGATTCTGGAGACTAGATTTAGTTAAAAAGGGTAAGTGTTAGAGTCGAGTAAATATAATAAATACTGTGTGTGTGTGTGTGTGCGTAGTTATACTACTATATATAAAGTATAAAGGTATATATACTATATATAAAGTATAAATAGAAAGTGTATGAAGTGTATTCTATGATTTTATATATATACACACACACACACATATAATATTGGAAAATATATAATATTTTAAATATATAATATAATATTGGAAAAACCAATTTTATATATATATATATATATATATATATATATATATATATATATATATATAAAATCATAGAATCCTAGAGTTGGAAGGGACCTAGTAGGTTATCTAGTCCAACCCCCTGCCTGCAGCAGGAAATCCTAGAGCATCCCCAACAGGTGCTTGCTGAGTATATACTATAGTATATACTATACTCTACATAAAGGTATATATACTATATATAATGTATAAATATAAAGGTATATATACTATATATAAAGGTGTGTGTGTGTGTGTGTGTGTGTGTGTGTATACACACACCCCCCTTTTATATATATAGGTTTGGTTTATAGCATCAACATAATATATTTGGGACGGACGGACGGACGGACGGACGGACGGACAGACAGACAGACAGACAGACAGATAGATAGATGACAGAGTTTCATGGTTCCAATTATAAAACTGGGAAATGTTCTGGAGAAGCTTCTGGCCACCCCACTTATTCTAGTCGGTGAGGGATTTAACTGCTGTGTTCGGCTTAAATTTTTTAAATGCTGGCATTAATATCCGAGTGCCGGAGGCTTCCGCCGGGTATTGACCGCCAGTGGGGAAGAGACGCCACAAAACAAATATTGGTCTAATTAAATTCCGTTTGGTGAAACTGCAGCCATCCGGCTGATATCAGGTGGTGTCCAAATATCCAGGCTGGCTTCAAATAACATGGTTCCGAACAAGAAAAGACCAATACTTCTGCAGCTATGGGGGGGGGGGTGCGTTGGAGTTCTGGACTGGGGTCTAACAGAAGCTCTGCTAACCATGTGTTTATGGTGTCCTGTTAAGAGCAAGCTTTTTGATGGCGGGCTCAGGCGGGCAGCTAAGGATGAACTGGTGCACCTCTGGTCAATGGTGTAGCTAATGATCACGGAGCCCCATGCAAAAATCAAAATGTTACCCCAAAAGTGATTTCATGCCCAGGCTTTAAAAAAAAAATTGGGGGGAAACCTGCCTCCTATTCCTCTCATATAATAAAAAACAAATTATTTCCATAATTTATGGAAATAGGAGTTGACTTGATGAGTTCCATACTGTTGCCATATTTCCATCTCAGAGCAATTAGTCTCTTGGATCAGTTTTGAGTTAAGAAAATCCCCTTTTTGTTCCATTTGGGCTTTCATCTTCTTCTTCTTCATCATCATCATCATCATCATCATCATATATTATTATTATTATTATTATTATTATTATTATTAATGTATAATGTTTGATAGAATACAGATATTCCAGTGAATTTTGTTTCAATGCTTTCTTTCCAATGATATATAACACAATGGAATTATCTTCATACGTACCCCATTTTCCACCATTTTTGTCACTGTTTTATTTATTTAAGGGATTTGTACCCCACGTTTCCCATGCCAAAGCAACTGACCAATGCAGCTTATGAAGTTTTTTATCCTTTTGTCCTCACAACAACCCTGTGAGGTAGGTGAGGATGAGAGTAAGTGATTAGCCTAAGATCACCCAGGAAGCTTCATGTCTAAGGGGGGATTAGAACCCTGATCTTCCAAGTCTCAGTTCAACTCCCTAACCACTACACTATCCTGGCTCACTAGTGTCAAGCTCAGCTTGTTGCCCCCCCCCCCCCCCATAGTGCAGTGCAACTATTTCAAGCAGAGGCTCGATGAGCACCTGTTGGAGATGCTCTAGGGGGAATTCCTGCTGCAGGCAGGGGGTTGGACTAGATGACCTACTAGGTCCCTTCCAACTCTAGGATTCTATGATTCTAACTGTTGCCCCTGCACCCCCTTAGCTACGCCACCACCTATGGCACCTATGAGCTGCTCGCCACATTTGCAAGCCACGGACTCACCAGTGTTCCCTCCCTCCACATCCATAGGAGACCAAACTGGCAACCCCTCACCTGGCTCCATGAAAGTGAGGACCCCTTTGGCCTGGCATCCTTTGGCCTGTAGCTCCTCCTCTTCCAGCTGGTAGCTGTCAAAGCTGAAACTCATCACCACGTTCCCCTCCGGCGTCATCACCGGGCTGACGTCCTTGAAATGCTCGCCCCCGACCGAACCCATGGCTGTTGACCTGAAAAATCAAGAGCGGGGAATGCCATAACTCTATGCGCACAGTCAGGGTGGATGTACAGTGGCTAACATTATTCCACAAATATTTATTTTAATCTATCTATCTATCTATCTATCTATCTATCTATCTATCTATCTATCTATCTATCTATCTATCTGAAAAAGCAGGCCTCCATCAGTCTTATGGTATCGTGCTCGGCACTGCATACGCTGCATGTGAAGCACGAAAGCCTGGGTTAGATTGTTATGGAGGATAGGCTATTACCCATGCAGCAAATCCCCCTCTCCACGCCACTGAATTAGTCCTATGGAAAGGCAGAGCCCATACGATTGGATCCAGCTGGTGTCGCAGAGCTGGGCTAAGGACAGGAGCTCACCCTGTCTTGTGGGGCCGACCCGGGAATCAAACCCTGGCCTGCTGGTTAACTGGCACAGAGTCTTAGCCACTTGCACCACCCACAGCCTAAATGTAACCATAACCGTAATAATGTACTAAATGTAACCGTAACCGTAATAAACGTAACCGTAATAAAATAGAGGACGTAATAGTGCTAATAGTGCAATAGTGCATCAAAATCTGTGTTGGGTCTCTTTCTACGTAAAAAGGCGGGGTATAAATCGAATAAATGAATACTAATAAGGCAGCATTTTTAATTTTTAGTGTGCTGAGCACATGGAGTACATCTACCTAACACGTAGTCAATGAATTAATTTTCATCCAAACGCCGCAGCTGGGGCTGCACATAGCGTCTTCCCACCTGCTCCGCCGTGCTTCGGCGTTCTCTACCCCCCCGCCCCGTTTTTCTGGATTCAGGTAGTGCCGAGGAAGAGAACAGATGTTCCCTCCTATGTTCCTGGGCAGGATGAAGTTGCATTTAATTAACCTCCCCTCGGCAGAAGAATAAGAGCAGCCAAACAGCCCGATATTGCAAAACAAACACCGGGAAATGTTTCCGCCTGGCAAATGCAGCCTGATCAAAGCCAACAACTGGAACCCGATAAGAGCAGGCAGGAAATCGTCTTCATATAGCAACCGGCAAAAAAAAATGCGGGGGTGGATGGCTGGCTTTTAAAAAACAGCCTCCCTATTTTAAAACTTGTTATCTAACACTCGCTGTCAACATTCGAGCACAGAAATAGATGGATTTTTGTCCACACAGATTGTGATCCTAAAAGTCCCATCCTAAGCATGCATTCGATTCGGTGCGCGTTAGATTCGGAACATTTCCTAGGACAGGGTAGGGATCAGGCCAAAGGCCCACCTTCCCGGATCTCACAATGGCCCACCAGGAACCACGTCAGACAGCAAGACTCGCATCCTATTGCCACTCACTTGCCCCTGGCACACCAAGACAGGAGGTTGCGCATACCCATCACGGCTTGGAGGCTGCACATACCCATCACCAACCTATGATGGATTTTCCCTCCACCCATTTTCCCATAGCCTGGCCTTTGGAATCTGCCATAAAGATGCTCTTCACAGTCAGATGCCATAATCATACAGGGTAACCAGATGCCAAACCTAAAATTCCTGAACCCCATGTTCAAAATTCCTACCCGCTTCAAAAAAATTGCCAAAAAATGTATTTTTTTGTTTTTATAGTTTTTTTGGGTTTTTGGCCATAACTTTTGATAGGAAGGTGATATCTCAAAACTGATTATTGCATTGGATTCTGCTCTTCAATACGAATCCAACGACATATGGCACGATGGGGTACTGTACACTATCATGAAGTTCAAAGACGAAGCCAAAATGTAGGACAATGAAGCCAAAATGTAGGACACCCAGACAGGAGGCTAAAAATCCAGACAAATCCGGGTTTTTCTGGTCTTACGGTCACCCTGTAGAAATCCTAGAGCTGGAAGGGACCTAGTAGGTCATCTAGTCCAACCCCCTGCCTGCAGCAGAAAATCCTCCTAGATCATCCCCGATAGGCACTTTTCAAGCCTATGCTTGAAGACCCCCCAGATCTTCAATCACATTCTGCGGCAAGGAGTTCCACAGATCAGTCATATCCTGGGTCCAGAAATATTCTCTTTTCTTTCTCATTTTAGGGATGTTGTGTGAGAGGGAAAAGGACCTTGTTATTCAACCAGTTATTTTCAACCGCTGTGCTGTGGCACACCGGTGTGCCGGGGATTGTCAACGGTCAAACAACGGATGGTTGTTGTGCCTTGACAATTTTAGAACCTTAGATGAAAAAGGTTGAAAGTCACTGATCTATCCATGAAGAGGGTATAAGACTGATTCCCTGCATCATTTGATATGTATGTGATTACAGGAAGGGGGTTGGACTAGATGACCTTCTGGGTCACTTCCAACTCTAGGATGTTATGATTCTAATTTTGAATACAGTACATACTTGGGAGTAAGGTATGGGTAGGCTCTGTCTTTAACTCGACGTCTTACCCAGCCCTACCTTGAGATGTTGGGGATTGATCCCGAAACTTCCTATATGGAAAGGGAAGTATAACCATACTACGCACCATAGAAAGTGATACGTATAGCCCCTGGTTGAGCATGGTGTACATATGAAGGCAAAGATAGATTTTTAAAATAATTCGAAATACTCCCACTTCATGGGGGGAAGGCTTGTTTTCCATCCTGATCTTGGCACCAGGCGAGCCGTGCCAGATCTTTGCATACCATGCAAGCGGCTGTCTGTCGTCAGCCAACCCCCCCCCCCCACTTTATAAGGCTCTCCCCAGCATGACAAACAACTGGAGAGGCCTTTCTGAGAGCACCGATGGCCTTTCCAAGCTGTGCCGCCAGATCTTGGTGCCACATCCCTTTTTGATCTCCGAACTCTATCAAAAACGAGAGGTGCAAGGCTGGGGGCACAAGCCGCCCGAGATGCCCCCCAACACCATCCCTCAAACCCAGATGGGGCTGCTTAAGGTGGAGAGACCTTCCTGGTCACCCCATGATCTCTAAGGTCTGGGCTACACCTGAAACCAGAACTGAGCTGGTCGTCCAGGAACAGGGTTGGGATGTTCTTCCCCAAGACCTACATATTATATTCTATATTATATAATAAACAGTGCAATCCTAACCATGTCTCCTCAAACGTAAGCCCCATTGTGTTCAGTAGGTCTTACTCCCAGGAAAGTGTCTTTAAGATTGTATTTACTCAAATTGAACGCTCACCTTTTCCAGCCAAATTCAGTCTCCAAAATCAGGGAGCACATTAGATTCGATGTAAATTAGAATTGAGTATTAGTATAGGGTGATTATAAGTATAGGGTGCGCAATTTGATTATAAGTATAGGGTGCGCATTAGAATCAATGGCACATTAGGTTTGAGTACATGCAGTATTTAGAAAAGGTATTTCCGGTAAGCAGGAAAAAGGTAGGAGATGCACTGCCAGGTAAATGTGAGGGTGGGGTGGAAGTTGGTGGCCATCTGTCCTCTTTTTCCAGGACATGTCCTGCATTTTAGCCTGGTGTCCTGGGGGAAAAATCTTCAATGTCCCCCTTTTCCTTGTAAGTAGGCAGCATGCAACCTTCTTGTAATTAATAAATATATATGTAATAAAGTACACATAACAGTGTTTAATTTAATAAAAAGTAATATGGTGTTTAAATTAAGCACATGAAAGCAATATACCATATTTACTCGAACGTAATGCGCCATCGAATATAATGCACACTATAAATATAGAGATATATTTATATACACTATATTTATATTTATATACACTATAAATATAAATATAATCAAAATATTGTATTTACTCAGTTCTAATTAACATCGAATCTAATGCACACCCTGATTTTGGAGACTGAATTTGGCTTTAAAAGTTGAGCATTATATTTGAGTAAATACAGTATATGAGTGTTTTTAGCTTTTATTTTGTCATGTCCTACGTTTTATTTGGCTGTCCTACATTTTGGGAGGATTGTCCTCTTTTTTGGTCATCCGAGATCTTGGGGTGAACATTCCCACCCAGGGTGATCATATGCCATAAACAAAAGAGAGGACAAACCTCCCAAAATGTAGGACAGCCAAGAAATACGTAGGACATGACAATATAAAAGCGAAGAACACTCATATATATCGCTCTCATGTGGTTATTTTAAACACTATTATTAAATTTAAAGCATTGTATATAATTTATTAAGTATAAAAAGGCTACATGCTTACTGCTCATAAGGAAAAGGAAGATTTTTTTTTCCAGGACACAAGGCTAAAAAAGAGGACGTGTCCTGGAAAAAGGGGGCAGATGCTCCCCCTGTTCCCCATGGTGTGATAGTTGGGGAATAGAAGATCCTTGAAGTTTCCAGAGTGACCTTGGGCCTCTCTGTCTCTGTGCCTGGCCAACCTCACAGGGTTGTTGTAGAGAGGAACACCTCCCTTGAGTTCCTTGGAGGGAGGGTGGTGTAAAAAATGTGAAAAATAAATTTATTTTTATTTATTTATTAGATGTGTACTCCACCTTTCTCCCGAAAGGGCACCCCCAAAGGGCACCCAAGGGCACCCAGTCCCCGAACGGCACCCAGTCCCCGAAGGGCACCCAAGGTGGCTAAATAAAATTTGCCAACAGGTATTTAAAGAAACTGGGTTTCTCTATTAGCTACAGAGATCCCTAAGTGATCTTGGGGCCAGTCACTGGTTTCCTTCATCCTCTCAGCCTAGCCTACCTCACAAGGCTGTTGTGAGACTGCCCTGGGGTAGTACTCAGAAATCTCCCAGCAAAACCATCCCTACATCCCCAAAATGTTGGAGGAACCACAAAGAAGCAGGGATAAGCAGCTGGGGGGTTTCTTCTGGGTTCAGGCTGGGTGTTATTTGGGGAGAGAGGATGACTCTGGTCCAGCCACACTTAAACACAATGAGACTTACTTACTTTTAAGTAGACCCCATAGGGTTGTGCTGTTAAGGGGCTGTTGTGGGAAAGCACCAGATGCTGGGAACAAGAGATTTGGGGGTGTTTTTAAGTCTCCCCAAAAGGGGATAAACGCTCCTTCTTGTCCTCTTCCTCTTCTTCTTCCTGCCCCTGCCATGCAATCCCAGGCCCCTTAAGGTGCCTCCCTCGTACCCCATGTAGGTTCCCCCCATTTCCACCCAGCCACCCCTCCAAAACCCATTGTTCCCCTCTTCTCTTTTTTTGCGATCCAGTGGCTGCTTAAGGCGCCCCCTTTGCACCCTCTCCATTTGGGATCCCCCAATTTCCACACAGACACCCCAAAACCCCCTGAGCCCCCCCAGATCCCCTTTTTCCCCTCTCCCCTCCCTGCGATCCAGCAGCTCCTTAAGGTGCACTCTCTCCATTTGGGGTCTCCCCTCCATCTCCTCCCAGCCACCCCCAGACTCCCTGCTTGACCCCCTGATCCCCCCTCCCTCCCCTCACTGCTGGTGCACCCCCTCCACTTGGGGTCTCCCATCCATCTTCAGCCCAAACAACTCTCCTGACTCCCATCAGCCCCCCACCCACCTCCACCCAGCCACCCCCCAGATTCCATTCCTGACCCCCTGATCCCCCTTTCTCCCCCTCCCCTCCCTACGATCCAGCAGCTCCTTAAGGAGCACCCTCTCCATTTGGGGTCCCCATCCTGACCCCCTTGAACCCCCCACCACCACCCAGCCACCCCCATCCCTCTGCCTGACCCCCCCTCCAGAGCCCCCTTTGTCCTGCTCCCCTCTTCTCCCCCCTGCGATCCAGTGTCTCTCTCCATCATTTGGGAAGGGAGCCCCCAGCCACCCCCAGCCTGCCCCCCAAAGGACCCTCCAACAGGTCTGCCCCCCAGCCCTGCCCCTCACCTCTCCCCAGCGCAGAGACGGGCTCTTCAGCCGGCCAGCAGGAGCCTCCCCGGGGCTGCCTCCCTGGGCGATGCCGGCTGCCCAGGCTCCATGCCGGCCCCCATCGCCAGCGCTCCTGCCTGCCTGCCGGGCTGGCAGGCTGGAGGGATGGAGGATGGATGGGAGACCGGAGCCCTCCCTCCCTGCACCCTCCCACCCCCACCCATACACCCCCACAGGAGCTGCAGAGCATCAGGCTCCAGCCCAGCCATCTGGGACCCAACACTGGAGGGAGGGAGGGAAGGAGGGAGGGATGGGGGACCCAACATTGGCTGCTCTGATAGATGGGGGACCCATTAGATGGATGGAGAAATGTGGTCCCCATCGCGGGATGGATGGAGAAATGTGGTCCCCAACACTGAAAGGATGGATGGATGTGAGACCCATCATGGACTGGATGGAGAAATGTGGTCCCCAACACTGAAAGGATGGATGGATGTGAGACCCATCTGATAGATGGGGTACCCATTAGATGGATAGAGAAATGTGATCCCCAACACGGGATGGATGGATAAATGTGGTCCACAACATGGGATGGATGGAGAAATGTGGTCCCCATCATGGACTGGATGGAGAAATGTGGTCCCCAACATGGGATGGATAAATGTGGTCCACAACATGGAATGGATGGAAAAATGTGGTCCCCATCAAGGAATGGATGGAGAAATGTGGTCCCCATCAAGGAATGGATGGAGAAATGTGGTCCCTAACACGGGATGGATGGATAAATGCGGTCCCCAACATTGAAAGGATGGATGGATGTGAGAGCCAACACTGGCTGCATTGAGAGATGTGGTACCCATTAGATGGATGGACAAATGTGGTCCCCAACATGGGATGGAGGGATAGATCAGGGCCCCAACATTGGATGGATACAAAAATGTGGCCCTTGACATTACATGGATGGCTAAATGTGGTTCCCAACGTGGAAATGATGACTGGAGGGATGGGGGACCCAACATTGGCTATATCGATAGCTGTGGTACCCATTAGATGGATACATGTGGTCTCCAACATAGAATCCTAGAAGGGGCCTGGTAGGTCATCTAGTCCAACCCTCTGCCTGCAGCAGGAAGTGGGATGGATGGACAAATGTGGTACACAACATGGGATGGATGGCTAAATGTGGTCCCCAACATTGAAAGGATGGATGGATGTGAGACCCAACATTGGCTGCATTGATAGATGGGGGTGCCCATTAGATGGATGGATAAATGTGGTCCCCAACATGGGATGAATGGATAGATGTGGTACCCAGCATTGGGTGGATGGAAGGATTATGGTACACAATTCCGAACGGATGGATGTGGTACCCAACCCAAACCCATGGAAATATTGAGACATGAACTTATTCCATTAAGAGCAAGAAACCTGGACATGGGTTTTAAAATCTATTTTCCCCACTGTTTTTATCCATGGGTTTTTATAAGTTCTGGAACGAAACCCTCATGGTTAACAAGGGACACCTGTACAAAAAGGGTGTCTCTTTCTTGGTTAGGAAGAAAATTGCTGCCCGTGCAGGAGGAACAGACGTCTGTTGTGATGGAACGAGCAGCGAGACGGTGTCCCACTTTCCCCCCTCACAGGTCTTGGTTGCAAATGTTAAAAGGTAGTTTATGAATTGCTGTCTTCGTGCAGTCAATAAATGCCACCCTACATCTATCCACTTGTAGGTCCTGCGGGGGACACGATCGGCTTGGATGCCAGAAGATATTATGAGACGGGGAAACTCAGACAAGAATCAATTGGGCTTGAAACACCCAAAGAATGTTGGTCACCCTGGGGTGGTTTTGGGGGGACAGGATGGGTGGGTGTCCCTGATAAATTTAGATTTGAGTCCATCCATCCAATAAGTAAGTAAGTAAGTAAGTAAATAAATAAATAAGTAAGTAAGTAAGTAAGAATTTCCTTACATTAAAACAATCTCTGTTACTGTATAGCAGTGGTCAGGGAATAGGGGTAAATGGGGTAAAATGGGGTAAATGTGGTAAAAATGGGGTAAATGGGGTAAATGTGGTAAAAAATGGGGTAAATGGGGTAAAATGGGGTAAAATTCCTGGGGGTAATGGAAGGCGCACTGAGGAGAAGTTTGAGCCAGCCACGGCTTTGCGCGGCTAAGTCCAAGCACTGTAGGAACATGTCCTACATTTTGTCCTACATTTTTAGAAAAAGGTATGGATTTTTTTTGAATAGAGTCAATACATTTTTTAATTCAAATATTTAATAATATATGATTTCCTTCCTTTCAAATCAAGGGGATAATGTTGGCATATCTCAATATATTTAGGGGTAAAAGGTAAAAAAGTTCCCTGACCCCTGCTGTATAGGTATTTAAAGGATCCAAACTCAGCCGCACCAGTAAACATCCGTAGTTACTCACATCTAACGCACACCTTTTCCAGCCAAAATGCATCTCCAAAATCAGGGTGCGCATGAAATACGATGGTGCGAGTTAATAAATTAGAATCTAAATAAATTTAGATTTGAGTCCATCCATCCAATAAGTAAGTAAGTAAGTAAGTAAGTAAGTAAGTAAGTAAGTAAGTAAATAAATAAATAAATAAATAAATAAATAAATAAATGGTGACTGTAGTCACCCACATGCCCCCACGTGCTGCCATGTGTAGTGCCCCCATGTGCTGCCTCTCGGACACCCCTTGCCGCCTGGACACCCCCCCCCTCCCATGCCAGCTTCTTACTACACCTCTGGATTGAGAAGGGAATATCTGCTGGAATCAGGCCAGTTCACTGCCACAGGGATGTTTTTAGCCATGGGCGGCTGATGCCAAAGAAGATGGTGAATGACCTTTGAGACAAGCAAGGCCACTGAAATGCTGCCCTCTGCCAAGCATCCACCCTGGCATAAGGCTTGGATCTTGCTCACCCCCCCCCCCCAATTCATTGCATGCTGCCAGGGTGAAAAATAAAACCAATTAAGAGCCAGGGGACCAAGAAGCACCAAAGCACCTCTCAACCACACAGGCAACAACATCCATCATTTATTCCAGTACTGGGCTCAGGCTCCCCCCGCGTCCCCCCCATGGCCTGCATCCAGTCGGACAACAGACAGCAACATGTAACCAACAGAATCAGCCGCCTCTCTCCAAACAGCAGGCCAGGAAATTAATTATGGAACTGATAAGCGCAGGCACCTTTATGCGCAGAGGTGGTGCGGGCGGAGGCGCTGTAATGCTGTTGGCTGCCTTTGGAACCACCGTACATCACTCAGGCAGAGAGATGTGGGAGACCCGGCTGGAGTCTCACATTTATTTTTATTGATTGCATTTTGATACCATCCTTTCTCCAAGGAGCTGAGGGTAGTGGAGACAATTCCTTTCCTCCTTGCATCTTCACAACAACCCTGTGAGGTGGGCAAGGCTGAGATTTAAAGTGAGTGGCCCAAAGTCATCCAGTGGGCCAATTTCGCCCCTATCAAAACAGTTAGAAGGTGTCCCAGGAGGTCATCTAATCCAACCCTCTACTTGTCGCAGGAGAGATCTCTGCAAAGGACTAGACTTTGCGGCAATACACACACATTGCCGCATGCAATTCAAAAATGGCTGCCCTGGAGTGCGCCCGAGGAGTGCGCCTGAGTGCTTACTCAGAAGTAAGTCCCATTTGGTTCTACGGGACTTACTCTCAGGAAAGTGTGTTTAGAATTGCAGCCTCTGTCTCCCAATGTTGCAAGTCCACCAATCTGGCTTCCCATCACATGCTTCTGGCTTGTTCCAGGTGCAGACACACCTGTGCGCACGCGGGTAGCGGGTGAGTAGTCTTGAAGCAAGCAGGCCATTTGTTTGGCGGGACCGAACCCATCACGGGCAAGACTCGGATGGTGGCGAGAACATTCAGATCCCAGGGAGAGCCCAGTAGCTTCTCCCATCAACCGTTTCAATCGGAGGACGGTGTGATATAGATGCTGGATTCCCATATAAATAAATATCAGCTGGGCTATAATGGTCCGCGCGTCTTCACAGCATCGTGCCATCTGGCTCATGCTGGGCACGAAACCTAATTTATCCTCCCCGTTATTAAGTTATAATCCATTAGGTTTTTTTTCCGGGGGGAAAGTGATGCCCCCGGTGAAAAAGCAGAGGAGATGGTTCGGAGAGTTGCCATGACAATGATGTGGTCACCGTCGTGGCGCAGGACACTGTCGGATTCATGCGCGGGCACCTCATTGCGTAACACAGAAGCTTCCTTCCTTGGGCTTGACATATCTTCAGAGCAAGGTCACAAATCCAGAGCGCCGACACAAATCAAGCTCCAACACAACATATTTACTCGAATCTAATGCGCACCCTTTCCTGTGGAATTTAATCTCCAAAATCTGGGTGCACATTAGATTTGGTGGCGCATCAGATTCCAGTAAATACAGTATTTTGATGATACATATAGGTCAATGTTTAGTTTGACAGTATATTATAGTGGAAGAAAACATGTTAAAAAAAATCTCAAGCCTAGGCCTGCACGTTAGGTGGCGCATTAAATTTGAGTAAATACAGTATTTTGATTTTAAATACAGAGGTGCCTCGCTTAACAAGCGTTTCACATAGCAAGAAAATATTTCCAAGAAATATTGCTTCACATAACAAGTTCTGCTTCACTTAACAAGCCAGCGCACTATGGGCACACATGCTATGCAGCCCTGATGCTCTGCACGGAGGATCTTTAAAAGGGCTGCCAGCCAGTTGCCTAGGGGTGCCAGAGCCAGCTGCCCCCCCCAAGTGCCCCCACCGACCATCTTGAACCTCCAGCAGCAGCCCAGGTAAGCCTCCCAGGAAAGTGTCTTTCATTGCAGTCTCCTATGTCTACTGAGAAGTAAGCCCCATTGTGTTAAATGGGGCTTACTCCCAGGAAAGTGTCTTTGATTGCAGCCTCTTAACCATGTCTACTGAGAAGTAAGCCCCATTGTGTTCATTGCGTCTTACTCCCAGGAAAGTGTCTTTGATTGCAGCCTCTTAACCATGTCTACCCAGAAGTAAGCCCCATTGTGTTAAATGGGGTTTACTCCCAGGAAAGTGTCTTTAGGATTGCAGCCTAAGTAGACTTCATCGGAACATGCACATTGAATGCATGTTTTGAATTCAATTCCAGTGTTTTGTCATCATTTTTACATCCAGTTCATATTTTTATATGAATATTTGGGGGGTTGTGGAACCAATTGTCTGAGTTTCCATGATTTCCTATGGGAAAACGTGCTTCACTTAAAGAGCGTTTCACTTAAAGAGCAGGCCTCTGGAACGAATTAAGCTCTTTATCTCACCACTGTACTATAATAAAAAAACTATAATTTTTGAGTATAAATAAATTAAAAATATAAATATGTAAAGGTAAGTATTTAGAGTTAACAGTTGACAATATTGTACTACAAATGTAGAAAAATCATAAGCCTTTTAAAAATAGGGGTGCGCATTAAATATGGTGGTGCATTAGATTCGAGTATATCCGGATAATTTGGGAGGAAAAGATGGCAGCTATTTTCCCCATATTGGCGTCACAGGATGCGTCCCATAAGCCAGGAGGTTCCCCTTCTGTGTTGTTATCATCGTTTGAATGAATAACAACCATAGAAATCTAGTCCTTGCCTGCTTAAAAAAGTCTAGTCCTTGCCAGTTTGTTGTTGTTGTTGTTGTTTTTTAAATTGGCAGGATCCATATTTTTGCTTTTAAATAAATTGGTATGGTTGAAAGTGCATATTCCATTAACAACTTGGCCGAAAGGGCCGTTTCTTGAGGTTTGTACATATTGATGGAGTGTTGGAAGCGGCTGAGTCGGGTCGTTGACAAGGGGGTCAGATGAGATTCTTTGCAAGGACATGGGTCTGATACAGTGGTCAGGGAACAGGGGTAAATTACCCCAAATGGGGTAAAAATGAAATTCCTGGGGGGAATGGAACAATATAGGGGAAGCAAGGGACGCTAGGGAAGGGATGGATGCAGGGTTTGGTGGGGTTAACATCGGCGTATCAAGGGGGTAACATCAGCATATCTAAATATATTTTGGGGTAAAAGGTAAAAAGTTCCCTGACCCCTGACTCTAATGGAAGAGGCAATGGGGGGAAATTCCGCTGGCACCATGACCCAAGAGTTCATGTGCTGCATGCAGGGTGACCATATAACCGGAAATTTCTGGATTTGTCCGCTTTTTTAGCCTCCTGTCCGGGTGTCCTCCAAAAGGGCTTCATTGTCCTCCATTTCGGCTTCATTTTGGAAGTTTGCAATGCTGTGCAGGACCCATCATGTCGTATGTCGTTGGATTCGTATTGAAGAGCCAAATCCCATGCAAAAATCCGTTTTGAAATATCTCCTTCCTATCGAAAGTTATGGCCAAAAAATTAAAAAATATGCATTGAGCTCAATGGGAAAGTGATAGTGTCCAATATTGCGGCTTTACTCGTGAGTAGGCAAGTGTGCCATAGTCCTCCAGAAAGGCCAGGCTTAGAGTAATCCAAGTCCTTGTCCTCCTTTTTAGGTTCGGGCATCTGGTCATCCTGGCTGCGTGGGCGCTCAGCATCCATTGCAGGACCCAGTTTGGAACCCGTCAGAGCCACATCAGTGCCAACACAAATCAATGCCAACCCACCAAATCTAGGAGCCACATCAATGCCAACACACACAAACATCTCACCATAAAAAATATTGTTCTAATATTCAGGAAGCCAGAGATTGTTACCTCTGCTCTTGACACCGCAGAGCAGCAGCGATTCCCATTGGAACACACTCATGTTTCGTTTGCGCCGCAACCTGTTTGGCTGACGTGCAACACCCGAAACTTGATACAACAATCTCCTCTTCTTGCTATTCATTCTGTTTCACATTCACCGGGGATCAAGAACCAATCTTGAATGACAAGGTATTTTACAGCCCTGGTGATGTCGTGACAAGTTCCTTATTATGCTCAAAACCATTATTTCAGTGCGCGCCTTTAGCTGTGGGAACTATCCATAGTCTCCTCCTTTGGAGCTAGAATGTGCTGTCCTGGCCACTTAAAAAAATAATTCTGAAGACCTATAGAAATACTCTTGGCGGTTTCTTGATATATAATATACTAGCAAAAAGCGTACCTGCATTGTGGGAGTAAAATTCCCCCGTACGCCATCCTCCCACTGTGCATCAACCCCCCATGCACATCCATCCCATGTGCAACATCCCCCATGTTCATCCACCCCATGCGCATGATCCCCCCTATGCACATCAACCCCCATGCTCATCAACCCCATGCATAAATCCCCCATGTGCAACATCTCCCATGCACAACATCCCCATGCGCAATCCTCATGTGCATCAGTCCCCCATGCTTATCATCTCCCCATGCAAAACATCCCCCATGCGCAACATCCCCAAATCACATCTGCCATGCACAATATCCCTCCATGTGCATCAACCCCCAATCGCAACATCCCCCATGCACAACACCTCCCCATCCACAACATTCCCCCATGCGCACCCACCCCCATCATCATCATCATCATTCTGCCATCCGCACCCACTCCCATGTGCATCTTCCCATGTGCAACCACCCCCCATGCTCAGCATTCTCCCCGGTGCAATCTCTTCCTCCAAACAACATCCCCCTGCTGCACCCGGCACTGAGCACCCAATTGGCCGGATGTTATTCAGTCTCCCATGTTAAGTATAGGACAAAAACACGTTGCCCCCTTTTCAGCCCCTGAAGGGTTAAATTTCTCACATGGGTTCTTGGTGGATGTTCAGGTGACAGAAGGAACCTCCTCCCTGAATTTCACATTTCTAGGCCCAGTGGTTTTGGCGGGGCATTGATAAGTCAGTGAGTCAGTCAGTGAATCAGTGACTTTTCTTTTATATGCCGTATATACCCGTGCATAAGCCGACCCGCATATAAGCTGAGGCCCCAAGTTTAACCACAAATACTGCGAAAACCTATTGACCCGAGTATAAGCCGAGGGTGGGAAATGCAGCAACATCAGGAAAGTGTGGCTGGCCTTGTAGCCTCAGGGCCCAATCCTGGGCAAGTCTACTCAGAAGTAAGGGCCACAAAGAAGTACCTGAGTCTGAGGAGGGGCTTGGCTGCAGTGGGCTCCATGTCTTGCTGCCGTGCGCCTCCTCCGCAGCACGGAGAGCCAGCGCCAGCAGCTGGAGAGGTTGCAGAGCCTCTGAGGGCGCGCGCTGGAGGTTGCGCCTGCCATTTTTCTTAAATTTTTTTACTGATCCGTGTATAAGCCGAGGTGGGTTTTGGGGCTCATTTTTTGGGCCCTAAAAACTGGCCTTATATGTGAGTATATATATCTATATATCTCTCTCTCTATCTATCGATTGATAGATATAGATATAGATATAGATGTCATTATATTCAAGCAGAGTTTTGGCATGCACCCTTAATCGTAGAATCCTAGAGTTGGAAGGGACCCAGGAGGTCATCTAATCCAACCCCCTGCCTATAGCAGGAAACCTTCCAAGAGCATCTCCGACAGGTGCTCGTTGAGCATCTGCTTGAATGTAATGATATATTAACATCTCCCAATGAATCAAATCATTGGAAGGTGGTTTAGAATATCAAATCTTTTTCAATCCAAAGCTGCGATCAATCAGTGAAATTAAAGAAGGAAGCAGATTTAAAATGCCCTCATACCCTGCAGTGGGTAGATTGCAGTCCTTCCCCAAAATTACTCCAAAGCCAAATTTTATGCGGCGCCTGTAATCAAGCAAGAGCTGGCGGGGGGGGGGGGGGCAGAGCTTCACCTATAGCAGGTGGCATCAGCGGGCATCAGCAGTGATGCCATCTGCAAGGCATTCAGGTGCTGCTACTGACATGTATTTCAAAGGACTATAACAGAGAAAAACGCATCCGTTCAGCAAGCGGCAAACTGGGAATCATGTATAGGGATATATGTTAAAGGGGAGTCCATTTCCCAAGTGACCTTACATATACAGAGCTGGCCTGCGCTATAGGGCAACACAGCGAGAAGAGGATTATATCAATAGTATATCAAATTTGATTAGGTGCTACCATGATTGGATTGGATCTGAGCCTTCTCATGGCCCTCAACCCACAGGCCCTCAACTCTGCTTTATGGGAAATTCTTTACATACCAGGATCCAAAGAGTGCCCTCTCGCCTGCCCAGATTGTGCCCCCTATATGTAATCTATATGGAATTTGGGGTGGCTTCAATGACAAAAGGAACCAGAAAGAGGATCTGGGTCTTCCTCTGTACATCCTTCCTGGAATAATGTCCATGAGCCTTTTAAACACTATATAAATTCCATGCCATACTGCGCTTGAAATCTACGATGGGATCTGCAAGTGACTCCCAATTTGAAGTCATTTAAAAAGTACGCTATGTTTAGGATGGGATATATAGGTGGGTGCCTGGTGGCCTCTTCTGATCTTCAATAACTGATGGCCATACCCCCAAATCCAGAGTAACTACGGGAGCACATAAGGGACTTTACATGCACCCGTAGTTACTGCACCACCTAGTGAAAACCTGTGGGAAATTCATACTGGAATCCAGAGTAAGTTGTTCTTTACAGTGGAGCAAGGACTCCCTGTAATTACTCTGGATTTTGCCCTTAGGCTGCAATCCTGAACACACTTTCCTAGGAGTAAGACACAGTGAAATCAATGGGGCTTACTTCTGAGTAGACATTGTTAGGATTGCAGCCTAAGGGCAAAATCCAGAGTAATTACAGGGAGTCCTTGCTCCACTGTAAAGAACAAGTTACTCTGGATTCCAATATGAATCCAGAGTACAATCCAGACTATGGGAGTACGTAAGACATATCATGTGCACCCATAGTTATGGCACCACCTACTGAAAACCTAGGGAAATTCATATTGCAATCCAGAGTAAATTGTTCTTATGCCAGAGCAAGGACTCCCCGTAGTTACTCTGGACTGTATCCTTACACTGCAATCCTGAACACACTTTCCTAGGAAAGTCTTAGGGCTCAATCCAGAGTAACTATGGGGAGTCCTTGCTCTGGTGTAAGAACAATTTGCTCTGGATTGCAATATGAATTTCCCATAGGTTTTCACTAAGTGGTGCAGTAACTACGGGTACACATAATGCCTCTTACGTGCTCCCATAGTTACTCTGGATTGTAGGGTGACCCATTGAAAACAATGGGGCTTATTTCTGAGTAGACATTGTTAGGATTGCAGCCTAACCCTACAGTCCAGAGTAACTACAGGAGCACGTAGGAGACATTATGTGCGCCTGTAGTTACTGCACCAGCTAGTGAAAACCTATGGGAAATTCATATTACAATCCAGAGTATATTGTTCTGACACTGGAGCAAGGACTGTCCATAGTTACTCTGGATTGTGCCCTAAGTCTTGTTTCCTGGGTCTGGGGAATGAAATAGTGCCATATGGACCGAAGAATGAGTAATGGGAACACCTCAAGCCTGCAAAATAGCAGCCCTTCTGCATAGGCTGCAATCTGAGACACACTTACCTGAGAGTAAATCCCATTGAAGTAAATGTTTAAACAAGGCTAGGATGGCATTGCAAGTATGATCAATGTATAAAAAGATAGAAAACTAGTTTTTCCTGGCTCTGCCTCCCCCCCAACCCCGTCTGTTTGCAAGTGTGGCAATGGAGCAACACCATCTGACTTTTTCCCAACCCGAAAGAGCAACGGTTGGCGGGTCTCCATCGGCCCCCCTTTGCCGAAATCCGCCTCTCAGATACAGCAACATGTTCTGTTCCTCTTCAAACCAACTGTTTGTTCACTTGACGGCATCCCAGAGCCCAGATCACATCAGTTTAGAGGGAGGTGGGAAGGAGGGGGCCTTCTCACTGGGCTCACTGGAGAACATGGCCACTCCATGGGACATCATGGCTTTTCGGAGGTCGGAGCGGGGGTCGTAGCGCACCATCGGGATTATAATTTCACCCTTACACAGATTTCTGCATTGGGGGAGCATTTGTGGAACCGCTTCAAATTAACCACATTTGGACGAAGTGATAAAGGGTGACCATATAATGGCCCAAAATGTAGGATGGCCAAGAAAAATGTAGGACATGACAAAATACAAGGGATATATATATATCACACTCCATGGCTGGTGTATGTATGTTATCCTCAATCTGGGGTCCTCTACCAGAGGCCTGGGGGTTTGAGGGTTCTGCGCAGTATCTTAGCTGTTCCTAGCAGTGCGCTTTTCTGGATCGCGTGTTCTGCTGTCCCTCCTGGGATCTGTCGGATCCCCGCTTGCGTCTATGGATCTGGTCCTTAGTGCCTGTTCTTGTGCTGCCGTGATGAGGGCTTCAGTGCTGTCTTTGAAGCCAGCTCTTTCCAGCCACTGATAGGATTTCCCAATATCAGTGACTTCGGCGTCGCAGAGCTGGGCTAAGGACAGGAGCTCACCCTTCTTGTGGGGCTGACCCGGGAATTAACCCTGGCCTGCTGGTTAACAGGCACAGCGTCTTTACCACTTGCGCCACCCACAGTGTGTGTGTGTGTATGTATGTATGTATGTATGTATGTATATATACACATATACATACATACATACATACATACATACACACACACCTTTCATGTGGTTAATTTAAACACTTGTTATTGACTATTACATTAGCCCACTATTACATATAATTTATTACATATACTGTAAGTTATTAATGACTAGCGAAATGTACCCACACTGCAGGAATAAAATTCCCCCTATACAGAATCCCCCATTGCGCAACACTCCCCATTGCGCAAATCCCTCCTATGTGGAGCAACACTCTCCCATGGCCAGCAACATCCCACCACATGTACCAACCCCCATGCACATCAACTTTCCATGCACATCAGCCTCCCACGCGCATCAACCCCCCATGCGCATCAACCCCCTCATGCGCAACATTCCCCATCCGCATCACTCCCCAACCACATCAACCCTCCATACACATCACTCCCCCATGCGCATCAAATCCCCCATGCACTTCAAACCCCATGTCTGTCAATCAGTGAGTGAGTCAATTAGTGACTTTTCAATTTTATATATCGATAAGGCTACATACAAGGAAAAGGAGGACAGTGAATATTTTTTTAGGACACAAGGCTAAAAAAGAGGACATGTCCTGGAAAACAGAGCATATATTTTCTGGTCTGATCGCCACTGACATAGGGGGGCAAAAATGGGACCATCTTCTTGGTCTTCTGCATGGATTCCCTCCTACCCAACAACAGCTTGTTTTGAAAGCCTGGCTTGGAAAGCTGGATATTTCCGGGTCTCTGGATGCAATTCCCAAAGCGGGGCAGCTCAGCCGAGCAAGAAGACAGAATGAAGGAGGAGGAGGAGGAGGAAGGCTTTGCAAAAAGCCAGAGTGTAAGTCTGGGACACGGCCGTGCTCTGCAATTCATGAATTACTGATGCTGTTCTTGTGAGTAGCACAAATACAGCTCATTGGCTTCCCATGGGTGTCACCGAGTTCGGTGGAGAAGCATCTCCAAACCGGCTTCCCAAAAGGCTCCGTTTTGCTGGTTTCACTGGTTTCCAGTTTGATGTCGCCCATTTTATGTCGACGGGTGTGCACCTGGCATGGCCAATACAAGACCACCTGAGTCGTACATTAAATTATGGCATTAGTCTAATGGCATTAGTTTATGGCATTAGACTAATGGCATTAGTCGTACATTAAAGGTGCCTCCCATTTATCTGGTGATATCCATTTGGAAATGGAACAGGGAGATGAAGCTCCTCACCTCATAGATGTTTGTGTAATTTATCTGTGGAACTCCTTGCCACAGGATGTGACCTGGCCACATGGACAGGACATGTTATGACCCAGGAGAAAGATTGAAGAGCCAAATTTTCAGTTATTATTATTTCCATGCTTGTCTTCTACATTTGTGCACCAAGGCATTCAGAACTCCTCCTTTTGTCCTCACAACAATCCTGCAAGGTAGGCTGACTTATGTAAAGGATGCAAAATATGCATTAAAAAAATAATGCATTATAAAAATGCATTATAAAATAATGTTTAGAAGCTTGGATCAGATTGACAACTCCGCAGCGGTTGGAGTCCGCCAAATAATCTATACGTTCTCCATCGATGGAGAGACATGTACAGCATGGTCAACCTTCTGTTAATGCTTTGAAGCATTGCCAGGCAGGGAAATTTCCCTTGACTAGAATAGCCAGGAGTCATTTGTGCCCAACTCTGTATATCATGATTAAAATAATTAAAACGATGCGAGGAAGGACTTCTGATTACAAGAAGTCCACCAATGACGACCCCATTTGTTACGGCTCATTAGTGCGGCAAATTGCCATATAGGATGTCAGGTTTGCCAGCCCTGCCGCTGGCAAAATTTCCGGCACAGTAAACACTATATTACTTATTAAACTTTAAAATAAATTAATAATTTAATAAAATATAATAAATAATAAAGTTAATTTATTTAACTAACTAATTATATTTTATCAAATAATTAATTTAATAAAGTCAATATAATTAACTGTATTTACTCGAATCTAAGGTGTCATCCAATCTAATACATGCCCCTGTTTTAAAAGGCTTGAGATTTTAAAAAATGTAATGCGCACTTGTAAAATTTAATTTTACTGCATATGAGTTATATGACAATAACTAGCGAAAAGCATACCAGCGTTGTGAGAGGAACATTTCCCCATAAGCCATCTCCTCATGGCGCATCTCCTCATGGCGCATATGGGGATATGCATCAACATCACATGCACATAAACACCCCATGCGCATCAACACCCCATGCGCAACTTCCCCCATGCGCATCAGTCCCCCATGCGCATCAGTCCCCCATGCTCAACTTCCCCCATGTGCCTCAACTCCCCATATGCAACATCACCCATCTGCATCAGTCCCCCATATCCATCAACCCCCTTGTGCATCATCCCCCCAAGCGCATCAGTCCCCCATGTGCATCAACCCCATATACATCATCCTCCCTGCGCAACTTTCCCCCATGTGCATCATCCCCCATGTGGAACTTTCCCCCATGTGCATCAACCCCATATACATCATCCTCCCTGCGCAATTTTCCCCCATGTGCATCATCCCCCATGTGCAACTTCCCCCATGTGCATCAACCCCCATGCGCAACATCCCCCATGTGCAACTTCCCCCCATGCGCAACTTTCCCCCATGTGCATCATCCCCCATGTGGAACTTTCCCCCATGTGCATCAACCCCATATGCATCATCCCCCATGTGCAACTTCCCCCACGTGCAACTTCCCCCATGCACAACTTTCCCTCCCATGTGCAACTTTCCCCCATGCGCAACTTTCCCCATGTGCATCATCCCCCATGCGCATCATCCCCCATGCGCAATTTCCCTCCCACGTGCAACTGCCCCCATGCACAACTTTCCCTCCCACGTGCAACTTTCCCCCATGAGCAAATTCTCCCCATGTGCAACTTCCCCCCATGCGCAGCATCCTCGCCAGTGCAACCTCTTCCTCCGAACAACATTTCCCCCCGCCCCACTGCACCAGGGTCTGAGCACCCAATTGGCTGGATGTTGTTCAGTCTTCCATGTTAAGTATAGGACAAAAACACGTTGCGCCTCTTTTCAGCCCCTTCAGGGTTAAATTTCTCCACATTGGTCCTGGTGGGTGTTCAGGTGAGGGCAGGAACTCCCTCCCCAAATTTCATGCTTCTAGGTCTGGGGGTTGGGGTGGAATGTTGATGAGTCAGCAATTCTCAATGCAAAGTCTAGGGAGGAAAACGCATTGCGCCCCTTTTCACCCCCTTCTGGTTGGAATTTCCGAAAACCGGTTCTTAGTTACTCCCAGGGAAGGAACACCCACCCCAATTTTCATGCTTCTAGGGCTGGCAGTTTTGGCAGGGCATTGATGAGTCAGTCAGTCAGTCAGTGACTTTTCTCTTTTATATATGTAGATAATATGGCAATGGGTTTATGTTATGATTTTTTACCTAATTGCACCCCTATATACAAAAATGGGTTTGTGTTACATTTTCATTAAAATATAGAAACGTGTTAAACTAAATACTTGATTATACTTATGACCAAAATACCATACTCAGTTCTAATGCACCACTGCATATAATGTGCGCCTCAATTTTGGAGACTGCAATCCTAAACATACTTTCCTGAGAGTGAGGCTGCAATCCTAAAGACACTTTCTTGAACACAATGGAGTTTACTTCTGAGTAGACATGGTTAGGATTGTGCTCTGAGTCCCATAGAACAGAATGGGACTTAAGTCTGAGTAGACATGCTTAGGATGGCACCTTTAGGATTGTCTTTAGGATTGCAGCCATAAATTATTACACAGAGCACATTGTGTTCCATGGGTTTTACTCCCAGAAAAGTGTCTTTAGGAGGGCAGCCTAAATTCAGCAGAAAAAGGTGCACATTAGATTCGAGTAAATATAAGGTATTTAATCCCTGCCTGCTCACAGGGAAAAGGAGGACAGTGAAATTTTTTCCAGGACCCAAGGCTAAAAAAGAGGACATGTCCAGGAAAAAAGTGGACAGCTGGTCACGCTGGTTTTTGGGACCTCATAAAGAGTTTGCTGAATAACCCTACAATCCAGAGTAAGTAAGAGACATTTACATCGACGTAGTTATGACACCACCTAGTGAAAACCTATGGGAAATTCATATTGCAATCCAGAGTAAATTGTTCTTACGTTGGAGCAGGTCTCCCCATAGTTACTCTGGATTGCGCCCTTAGTTTCACACAAGCGTCCTTCCCATTGGCGTGCAATTGTTGTTTTTTTCGCAGGAGAGACCTTTACGCCCCCCCCCCCCGCCCGCGCCTTCCCCACCACGTCCATTTGAATGCCAAAACTCTTCAACGTGCCCCATATGAGACCCTTGCGCTCTGCCTCGGGGCCGAGTGACAAGCAAAGAAATAGGTTTAGACACGGCCGTCTCCAAAATTCCCCATTCAAATTCCTTGATAAATCTATAGGATTACAGCAGGGCCGTCGGAGAGCTTTTGGCATTCGTCGTCCGAGATGGCGTCCGAGATGGCTTTAGTCGTATGTCAAAAGGAGCCCCCATGACCAGCGAGATGGATACGGGCTTTGGGGTTTCAGCTGAACGGAGACCCGGGGAAAGCAGCTGGCGCAGAGCAGGGGCCTTCTCCGGGCCCGCTAATCGGAAAAGGCATGTGTGAACCCTCTTTCCATAGAATACAGATTTGGCACTCAACCCGTTGAACGCCTTGCCGGAGATTTGCATAATCTCAAGCAGGGGACAATTGGGGTTGGAGAATGAGGGGGGGGGACATTAAATGCATTAAAGAGCTTAGCGGAGAGGAAGGGGGAAGCCATCAGATAAAGGACTCAACCCGTTTCGAGAGAGAATACATTCCTGTGCGCACCAGTCGACGCCAAACCCAACTTACAGAAAAGCTTCTTAAGGCATCACTTGATGGTGCGTTAAAATTCCTAATTGAATCACGCATTCATGTACAAACTCAACATCATCAGGTGCACGCACACACATGCGCACACACTATATGGCTGCTACACGCACTTTCCCGAGAATAAGCCCTGCTGAACACAAAACGGTTTGTGAATCTGAGTAGACAGGAGGGTGGAGGAGTCATGGCGGATTGTGCCGTAGGAGAGCAACAGTCGACTGCTCTCGACTGTTTTGGGGATTTTAATAGGGGATTAGAATCAGTGGTGGGATTCAAATCAATTAACAACGGGTTCGATGTCCTAATAACCTAAATGAACAACAGGTTCTATGTCCCATTAGTAACCGGTTCTCAGAACCAGGCGCTCATCAGCAAAGGGTTCTTTAGAACCTGTGATAAGCCCACGACCGGGCAGCGGGTACCACCAGGCACCTATGATCACCAGGTATCCCTATGATGCACCTGGCATCTTTACCAGGTACCACCAGGTACTGGGCAACACCATGCAGTGGGCACTGTGCATGGGGCATCCCTATGGGGTACCGGTCATGGGCCACTGGACACCACTCCAACCCCCCACTCCTGATGCAAGGGAGGGTTCTTCTTCATCCCTATTAGGGAGACAAGGAAGGATCAGAATTGGCAGAGCAGCCGTTTCCAGAGATGTGCAGCGGACAACAAGCCGCACCTTGCCAGGAACAGCCGGCCTGGCTTCTGTCACCCATACAAATGAAACAGGATTAACAATGCAAAAAATAAAGAGGGGGCCGCATGTTGCAATAGATCCCTATCTATTTGTGACACCGACACACGCCAGCCCACTGACAGGCGGGCAGCGCAACAAGAGACGCTTGTCTTTCAAAGAGAAGATGCAACGCCGGCCGGAGATAACAGCGGCTGGGAAACAGCGCATCAATCACCTAATCTCCAGCACCCGCAGCTGCTGGATGGAGGTGAGCATGTTGGACATCATTCCCTGACAGGTGCATTTCCATTTGCAAATGGACTTCCGATGATAACACAAGCCGGATCTTTGATGGGGGTGGGCAAGAAACTCCCCCCAAAGCTGAGATCTTGGAAACATCTGAGATGTGCGATGCCCCTGGGAACCCATCCCCTGAAAGACCCTCATCTTTTGGGTTGGGACCCAGAGGTTGAAGAACACTGGGCGTGGTTATACCAAGTGTGGGCTCGGTTATTCTGAGTGTTCAAGGCAGTGGTGGGCCGTAGCTGGTTCGGGCCAGATCGCCCGAACCGCTTCCTAGTTCTGACCCCCCGACACCAATCCTTAGGCGCCAACCTTAGCGCAGGTGCAGTGCCATCCTGAAGCCGGCTGACCCCGACTGGCTTCAGGACAGAACTGCGTGCGTGCTAAGTTTGGCGTAGGCACAGTGCCATCCTGAAGCCAGCTGACCCTGACCAGCTTCAGGACAGCACTGCGTGTGCGCCAACCTTAGGTCATGCGCAGTGCGCCGGGGTTGGGGCCCGCCCCTCGCCCCACCCTTTGGCCCCCTTTGACCCCGCCCTGACCCTCCCCACCCCCTGACCCCGGCCCTGCCCCCTGACCCCAGCCTGGCCTTGCCCACTTCCGGGGAACAGGTTGTTGGGCCAGGTCGGGCCCACGCTTGGTTCAAGGTGTTGTAACTGTAAAAGAGGATGAGATGCCCTCTCCCCAAAAATGTTGGGCACCCAAGAAAAATATAGGACATGGCAAAATAAAACCTAAAAAACCTCCTTTCTTTCATGTGGCTTATTTATCATACCCGTATTACTTACTAGTGGGATTTACCCCTTGTTGGAGGAGTAAAATTTCAAGAATATATGTGGTCCTTGGGCAAGGCTGGGCACCAGTAGCACTGGGACAGTGCTAGGCACCAGCAGGGACCAGGCGCCAGGCACAGGGCACTACGCATCCTTACCAGGCACTGGGCACCAGACAACCCTGGCCAGCACTGAACACCCTGTACTCCTGCCTGGCACAGAGCACCATAGGGCACTACACATCCTTATCCAGCACTGGGTACCAGGCACCGGGGTGGCCATGGGCAATGGACTGCAGGGACCACTGGGCACATACCAAGCACCAGGCATCCCTTTTGCTTTTTCAGTTATCGCATAAGAAATATGTTCAGTGCTTTTTGGTGCCCAGCGATGTCCATTTCTCAGAAGTGCTCACTGCCTGCCACCCATGCCCACTGGTGCCCACCATGCCAGGCCCACAAATATTCTTGAAGTTTTACACCTGCAATGTGGGAACATTTAGCTAGTAACATATAATTCATTACATCTAATTTATTAATTATAAGCAGGCTCCCTGCTGCTTGCTCACAAGGAAAAAGAGGACAATGAAGATTTTTTTTCCAGCTCACAAAGCTTAAAAATAGGACATGTCCAGGAAAAAGTGGACAAATGCTAATGCTCTCAGTGTTCATGTCCAGGACTCAGGGTGACCATATGACCAGAAAAACCCAGATTTGTCCAGATTTTTAACCTCCTGTCTGGGTGTCCTACATTTTGGTTTCATTTTTGAACTTTGTGATGGTGCGCAACACACCACCATGTCATATGTCGTTGGATTCGTATTGAAGAGCAGAATCCAATGCAAAAATCAGTTTTGAGATACCGCCTTCCTATCAAAAGTTATAGCCAAAAAACCAAAAATATAAAAACAAAAATAATATTTTTTGGCACTTTTTAAAAGCGGGTAGGAATTTCGGCTCTGGGGGGTGGTAGGAATTTTGGCCTTGGGGTTCAGGAATTTGGGGTTTGGCATCTGGTCACCCTACGTCCATGTCCATTAGAGGGAAGACACATCGACACATCCTCAGAGGTTGAAGTTTGGAAGTTTAACCCTGAAAATATAATTGCACAAAGCAAGTTAACAAGGTATTCCCCCGCTTTATTCCCCCACAAGTAGCAGGTTTCCAACCGTCGCTACTGACTAGTAAATAGGTTTGGGGGCATCATTTGTAAACTGCTTTTGTGTACTTCTTGTTGAAAAGTGGTTTATAAATACCGTTGATGGATAGATTGAGTCGGATCTCTGCAGGACTCAACAGGTGGTTATCAAAATATTGGTCATGTGGTACGTGGCGGCTCCATCACGTGGCCTCCCGGTAGCAGGGAAATTAATTAACACAAGTGGGGGGGAAATCCCCAATCAAGCAGCCACCATCAAGAGCAAGGAAGCTGAAAACGAACCCGAGGAATCATCAAAGCTCATCAAATGCTAATATTATTCATGAGCGCCATGCCCGACGTGGCTCCGCGCCGTTTGAGATGCTTTGTAATTATTTTGCCATTTAAAACCGAGAAACTCTTGCACCCCCTAATTGTTTTAGTTTTTATCCCAAATTGCAGTCATGTACAAAACGTCATGCGCGCTGGGAAGTTCGGAGAAGCGGCGCATCGAGCTTGCTCGGGGATTAAGTTCGGACGATATGGAAGTCCGTTGAACTTGGATGCAGATTGACGCCGTCTTCCTTTTAGCGCATGAACGAGCCCAAAGATCTCCTGAAATCGCAAGAGGTGTGTCTGGGACTACCCAAATTAATACCCGATAGCGCCAACGGCTTTGCAAATGGCTTTGCCCAATCCCTAGTGGCTCAAAGACCCGAGAAGAAGAGACAGGCGTTATCTTATGGCTGCATAAGTCACCGGTTCGCCGTTTGAATTACCGCAGCAAATACTCCCGACAGCCATGCGCCGTTGCACACTTCAGTCGACGCTGCACCCCAATTATAGCAAAGGTTGTCATGCGGCTGCTGGTTTCCGGCAAAGCGCCTGCGCGTCTGTGTGTGACATTGCGAGCTCCTCCTGGAAGGATAACAAGAATGAATACAGTCAATCCAATTGGGTTCGGTGCCTGGAAGCCATCCTGGATACGAAATTTGTGGGTTGAGTGTCACTGATCCTATAAAATCAATGGGGGAACCAGCTTGCTAGCAGTGGAGACCCTCAAATAACTGAGATCAGCTATTCCTGGTGTTGGGAAGGCCACAAACTGAGGGCGCAATCCTAACCAACTCAGTGTATTCCCCATTCCCACCGTGGTGTGGGGAGGCCAGCACATGGTTGTACACTGGCCCGCTGCCTTCCAATGGGGTAGAAGCAGGGTGACCTCAAACCTCAAAAGGAGGACAAGGTCTTGGATTCCTCTCCGCCTGGTCTTTCCAGCAGACAATGGCATGCTTGCCTACTCATGAGTAAAGCCACAATATTGGGCACTTTCACTTTCCCATCAAGCTCAATGTATATTTTTGATTTTTAGTTTTTTGTCCGTAACGTTTGATAGGAAAAAGTTATTTCAAAACCAATTTTTGCAATGGATTCTGCTCTTCAGTACGAATCCAACGACATACGACACGATGGGTACTGCACAACACTGCACAACACTGCAACGTTCCAACATGAAGCGCAAATGGAGGACAATGAAGCCCTTTTGGAGGACAGGAGACTAAAAAAGAGGACAAATCTGGAAAAATCTGGTTATATGGGCACCCTGAGCCAGAATGGGACTTGTGCCGGGATTTGTGCCAACCTAACCAGGAGTTAAGATTGCACTGTCGGTGATGTAAAGGGCAGTGATGATGGATAGGAAGATAAGTCCAGCGCACTGTCTATATATGTGCAGTTATTTGCACGCTGTACCCAGCCAACCTTTTCTTTGCCGGGCGCAAAGGAGGCAGGATGTTGGGCCCTTCGGTGTTCCTTGGAGGCATCTGTGGTCTTTGGGCCTGATCCAGCGCAGGCTCTTCTGATGTTCCAGAACCGAGTGTGGCAATTTAAAGAATAGCGATTCCACATCACTGCCCTCTCCGACTGCCCTGCAACATTCATCACTCGGCTATAAATATCCCCTCTCACCTGGAAGCACTTTGGGGGTGAACAGAACATGCTCTGAAATACTCTGGCTATGTAGCCGAGAGCCACATAGCCGAGTGCTCAAAATAAGCGCACGGCTTCCTCGCTTCCTCTCCGGAGCGTATAAATGTTTACCAGTCAGCCTCGCTTTTCTTTTCAGCGCCAAAGGCTGCTTCTCTCCCACCTCCCGAGGCGCAGCACCACGATGATCCCCGTATGCATGTATAAGCTTCGCACACCTCCTTGTTCAAGCAGGAGGGGGGGAAAAATCACACCACTTCAGTGCCACAGCCATGCACTTGCGCACAGCAGGCAAGTGAGCAGAGCACATCTGCAGGCGCTGAGATCAGGTGGAAGCGAGCGCCAGCCGTGCAGGGAAATGGAGACTGAAGCCAGCAGGAGGTGATGGCCTAGCTTGCAGACATATATATTGCAGTGATATATAAAGCAATGCAATGATGGCAATAATTGCAATGATATATATAAAGTAAGAACAAGTTACTCTGGATTGCAATATGAATTTCCCATAGGTTTTCACTAGGTGGTGCAGTAACGACAGGTGCACGTAATGTCTCTGACGTGTTCCTGTAGTTACTCTGGATTAATCGTTAGTTCACCGTGTGGTTGTGAGTTTGACCTCTAGATTCTGATGAGGCAAAAAAGGGCGCATGAGAGCATGTTCTTCATGTGGAATTGGAACCCAGTGCAATCTTAAGCAAGTCTACTCAGAAGTAGTAGACTTCTGTAGGGTTCAATAGTACTTACACCCAGGAAAGTGTGGTTAGGAGTGCAAGCCTTAGTCACTGGTCTTGCGCATCTCCAGGTCTTGAAAGTGGGAAATGGCGTGACCAGCTTCTGGCAGATCATCTGCCCTTTGGGCATGTTTGTCTCCATTTGTACATATAGGATACATTCCTATACATTCATCTATACATTCCAACTAGTCTAAGGTTTTATTTATTTAAAGTATTTGGGGCTTAAAGGGTTCAGTAGGCCAATGATGTTACAGACACTAACCCAGGGATGTTTAATCTTTTTCATCTCATGGCACACCGACAATGATGCTAAAAATAATGTCAAGGCACACCATCTATATATACAAAAATGAAAAGTCACTGACTGACTGACTGACTGACTCACTCACTCATCAACGCCCTGCCAAAACCACTGGCCCTAGAAGTATGAAATTTGGGGTGGGGGTTCCTACTGTGATTGAGGGATGCACTAAGAACCAGTTTTCCGAAATTCCAACCGGAAGGGGGTAAAAAGGGGCGCAACGCGTTTTTCTCCCTATACTTTGCATTGAAGAATCAGTGACTGAGGGATGCTCTGCCCCAACCCCCAGACCTAGAAGCATGAAATTTGGGGAGTTCCTTCTGTGACATGAACTCCCACCAAGAACCGACTTGGAGAAATTTAACCCTTGCGGGACGGAAAAGGGGTGCAACATGTTTTTGTCCTATACATAACATGGAAGACTGACCAACATCAGCCAATCTGGTGCTCGGTACCTGGTGCACTGGGGGGATGTTGTTCGGAGGGAGGGGTTGCACTGGGGAGGATGCTATGCACGGGGAGGTTGCACATGGGGGTGTTGAGCATGGGGAGTTGATGCACATGGGGGTTGATGCACATTGGGGGGTGAATGCGCATGGGGGAGATGATGCACATGGAGGAGATATACATATGGGGGAGATGTTGCACATGGGGGGTTGATGCACATGGAGAGATGTTGTGCATGGGGGTTGTTGCTCATGGGCTGTTGCTGAGCATGGGGAGATGTTGCGCATGGGGGTTGATGTGCATGGGGGACTGATGTCGGGGATGCTCTAGGGGGATTTCCTGCTGCAGGCAGGGGGTTGGACTAGATGACCTACTAGGTCCCTTCCAACTCTATGGTTCTATGTGCATGGGGGGATGATGCGCCTGGGGGGATGATGTCAAGGGGGGATGATGTGCAAGGGGGGAATGATGCGCATGGGGGGGGGATGGCAAAGGGGGGAATTTTATTTCCGCAATCTAGGTACGCATTTCGCTAGTGTTTGGATAATTGACACGGTGCACCATGCTGCTTGTGGGGGGGGGGGGGGTCAGTTCCTCAATAACCCTATTAATTAATGATGTTTATTTATTTAAATAAATAAATAAATATCCCAAACTCCCACAGCACATCTGTGGCCCACTGGTAAAAAAAAATCACTGTGCTACCCAATAGGTGGGGGAGAACGATGATTTTTATGTGCTTCTTCTCTCTAAAAATGAAACCCTTTGGGGCTTTTAATGTTCCTTTTATTTAAATTCAGAAAGAAACCCCCTGCTTCACCCACCAGACGTCTGCAGAAGACGGCCTTGATTGCCAGCAAATGAAAATGAAACAGGCAAACGCAACCCAACGCCAATTGCGTCCAAATCCAATTTGCTTGCTGGCTTTGGCGGCCGGGAAATGCATCGCAGGCTATAGATCCAGACAGACAAGACCAAAACATAAGATCAGAAATTAATTCAAGCATATAAAATAAGATTACAGTTTCGGCTGTTAAAATTTTGTACGGTAAACACGGTCGTATGGCATGAAAAAAGATTCTGTGCAACACAAAACGGCCCACATTGTGTGCCAAACGCATGTAACCCAAAGTCGTGTGGCCGCCTCAAAGCTTAACTATCCCTACAATCCAAACTACGGGTGCACGTAAAAGACGTTATGTGTACCCGTAGTTATGGCACCACCTAGTGAAACTCTATGGGAAATTCATATTGCAATCCAGAGTAAATTGTTCTTACACCAGAGCAAGGACTCCCCATCGTTACTCTGGATTTTGCTCTAAGATGATAAATTAAAAATTAATCAATAATAAATGATTATGGATTGTGCCCTAAATGCATGGTTGCGTATGCTTGTGCGCACTTGGAATTATTGCGCGATGATGCGTAATAATTACCGTTATTGTTTAACAGGCACCGACAAGCACTTAGAAATTATAACTGGAACAAATAAGCAGGCCGTATGGTGGATCTTTGGTAAACCATGTGGGGTCCGTTCCGGGATCTCTGTATGGCCTGTGCTTACCGTTGGGGTAAGATGATATTTCCCATAGGCTGCCTTATGGGACTACTCCGACCTCTGCCTGTGATATATAGCTAGCATAAGTCCGAGCTGCCCTGTGTAAGGTTGCCTGGCCCTGAAAGGATAGGATCTGGTCTCATCCTATCACTTCCAGACCTGATCTGCCCCCTCCTTACCCCCAAACACCTTCCCACCACCTCTGCACCAGTTCGGGCTCAGATCCAGAGCTGGTGTCACAAATCAAGCGGTGTCACAAACATGATTATGGCACATTTGTAACACCTCTGGTGAACCCATCACTAAAATAGGAATATCTATCCAAGTTCTTTTAGGGGTGATTGCAGATATCTTGGAAAGATCCGATGGATTATCTTACGGGGCACCCATATTTCTGCCAACCGACTCACCCAACAGATGGGGATTTGGGGTCAGCTCCTGGAGATCAGCCTGCTTCTCAGAGTCCTAAAATGTTGCCTGCACTAAATCCCAACCGTTTTCAAATATTGACTCGAGTATTCCATGCGTCACGCATGGCGGAGCCGGTTCTAAGCAACATCCCCGGGATCCCTGGAGGTTCAGGGCCGTGACGGGGGTTGCAGGCTGTGTATCATGGCGTGTCGTCTGGTGCATACAAAATCAGCTCCGTGATCTGGCTACTTTCCCTGTGGTTTCTTTTTCCCTCTGAATGATGACCGCTCAGGACCGCAGCACCGCAATCATCGGTCATCACTCGTCACATAAAACATCGGCTCATAAAAAAACCCCCAAACTGGGACTGCATTCTCTGTAGGGTGCACATGAAAAAGTCATGTATCTTTGGGGATCTCTTTGGGGTCATGTATCTTGTTAGAGCTTAGAAGACTTGCCTTATTAAGGCACGTCTAGTTTTCACAAAATGCCTACTTAATGTCTTTGGTAGGCCTTCCAAATGTTTGGGGGTATTCTGGGCATCTGGCTCCCCCCTATGGGGATGTGCTAGATGAAGGGCGCAATCCAGAGTAACTAGGAGTCCTTGCTTTGTAAGAACAATTTACTCTGGATTGCAATATGAATTTCCCATAGGTTTGCACTAGGTGGTGCCATAACTATCTCCCAAATCCAGAGTAACTATGGGAGCACGTAAGAGACATTACGTGCACCCATAACTACTGCACCACCCGGTGAAAACCTATGGGAAATTCATATTGCAATCCAGAGTAAGTTGTTCTTACACCGGAGCAAGGACTCCCCGTAGTTACTCTGGATTTTGCTCTAAGATGATAAATTAAAAATTAATCAATAATAAATGAAAAAGATTCTAGTGGACAACTCCAGACTTGCTCATGATAGATCTTCCTACAGATTGTATATCCACTAGCCCTACAATCCAGAGTAACTACGGGAGCATGTAAGAGACATTATGTGCACCCATAGTTACGGCACCACCTAGTGAAAACCTATGGGAAATTCATTTTGCAATCCAGAGTAAGTTGTTCTGACACCGGAGCAACAACTTCCCGTAGTTACTCTGGATTGTGCCCTAAGTCGCCATGGCTCAGGATCAACACAAAATCAGTTTCTGATCATTGACAAAGCACACTGATGTGCTGTGATTTGTTTGCAGGTGTGCCACAGGCGTTTGGGAGAAGGATCATGGGGGGGGGGTCCCATGCTGTGGATGGGGTCCCCCATGATCCTTCTCCCAAACATCTGTGGCACACTTGCACATTGGTTGAAAATCCAAGGCACACTGGTTGAAAATCACTACCATGGACCATCCCTAACTATTCAAGGCCTTCCAGTGGCGCCGCACCTGTCTGAGCCGTCATGCGGAGGGAAAGCCAACAAGGAAGCGAGAGGGAACACCCACGTTAATAAGGCAGCCGGAGAGATCTCTCCATGAATTCTCCACCAAGTCTGATGCCACTGAGAAAAACCTGTCTAAAAATAGCTAACGAGTTAGTACAGTAATTAACCTGCAATTTCTCGGTAAGTAAAAGAAGCTCCCAGAGATGCACAGCTGAAGTCAGCACGAAGTGTCCAACCACCGGCATCTGTGACTGGGAAGCAGGCAGACTTGTGCGCCTCGCCGTCCAAGACCCCGTGAACCAGAGATCACCCCTGAACCTGAAATCTGTGCACGTTGAAAGTTTAGCCATGTTAGGTGCTATGAGGTTTTTTTTACTATATGATGTATCAAATCCATTCAGAAGTCGGCTTACAGGCGCAATCCAGAGTAAGTGCAGGGAGTCCTTGCTCCGGTGTGAGAACAATTTACTCTGGATTGCAATATGAATTTCCCATTGGTTTTCACTAGGTGGTGCCTAGTGTAATGTCTCTTACATGCTCCCGTAGTTACTCTGGATTGTAGGGTACAAGGACTAGAGTTGTGAAGGTTGCAAGAACATCAGAGCAAGGAGTTCTTAACCCCCATTTTTTTCTCCAACTTTGATTATAATCCAAGAACCACCTTCTGATTTCATTCATTCATTCATAGAATCCTAGAGTTGGAAGGGACCCAGTAGGATGGACTAGGGGCGCAATCCAGAGTAACTACAGGGAGTCCTTACTCCAATGTAAGAACAATTTACTCTGGATTGCAGTATGAATTTCCCATAGGTTTTCACTAGGTGGTGCCATAACTACATCAACGTAAATGTCTCTAACGTGCTCCCATAGCTACTCTGGATTGTAGGGTAGGTCATCTAGTCCAACCCCCTCCTGTAGCAGAAAATCCTCGTGGAGCATCTCCGAAATTCATTCATTCACGATGGTGCCAGCACTATATTGCTTTTGGTGGTCTAATTTTTCCATCCACAAAGATTTTACGGAGTATATCGTCTCCCAAAGTTTCCGATATAGTCATCGTAATCATTATTGATTATTGATTCTGTAGATTTCAACCTGATTTATTCTACGCCTTTCTCCTGGATCCATGTTCATGATGTCATTGCAGAACTGAGTCTCCAAACTATAATCTCTCCCCAAAATTAGCTGATCCACCATGTTAAAGAGTTTCAGGTGAAATTATGGGCAAAATCCAGAGTAACTGCAGGGAGTCCATGCTCCAGTGTAAGAACTTACTCTGGATTCCAATAAGAATTTCCCATAGGTTTTCACTAGGGGGTGCAGTAACAACGGGTGCGCATAATGTCTCTTACGTGCTCCCGTAGTTACTCTAGATTTGGGGGTAAGATTGTAAGGAGTTTGCCCCATCAAATGGGCACAGAGAGAGGAGCATCCCTTCCAAATCCACTGGGCAAATCTCCGTTCATCTGGGAATGGTCTCTGTTCCAGTACTGTTGGCATCCGATACACATTTACAGGAAAGTAGACCCACTTGAACGCAGTGTGATTGACTCTGAACAAATACTCATTAATGCCCCTCCAAAAATCAATCTTCCTCCCTCTAGAAAACCTGAAAAATCCAAATGGATCAGGCTCCATTACTGTAAGGTTTACTCCTGTGCAAACCTGCTGGAAACTCAGGTCTTTTTGGCAGTATTTTCTGCCAGGGATATTAATTTATTTTTATTTATTTACTAGTGGAATTAACCCGTGGTTGCAGGAGTAAAATTTCAAGAATATTTGTGGGCACCGGGCATAGCTGGGCAACAGTGGCTGGCACCGGCGCGTACTGGGTGGAAGTGGTGGACAGTAGCAGGCACTGGTGGGCACCAGGAATCCCCACTGAGCACCACCATGCAGCGGGCACCAGTGAACACCGGGCACCCCCACTGGGCACTAAGCACCACTGTACAGCGGGCAGCAGGCACCACTGGGTGTCGCTACCAGGCACTGGGCACTGTGCATCCCTACAAGGCACCAGGAAGCACCAGACATCACTAGACATCCCAACTGAGGAAAGGGCATTACTGCTGGCACCAGGCAGCGGGCACCACCAGACAACATGGAACAACAGGCACCACAAAGTATTTTAGTGGGTCCTTACATCAAAGAAAGAATATGCTCCCTAAATGTCACACTTCTAGGTCCAGGGGTTGGGGCTGGGTGTTTATGAGACCGTCAGTGACTCTTCATCAATCTTCAATCCATATAAAACTAAAAGGTCACTGACTGACCCAGCCAAAACCACTGGTTCTAGAAATGTGAAATTTGGGGGTGTTCCATGACAAAGCCACTCACTAAGAACAGATTTTTGGAAATTCAAACCGGAAGGGGGTGAAATGGGGTGCAACTCATTTTTGTCCCTATATTTTACATTGAAGACTGACCCAGTTCCAAATTCTGCACCTGCCCAGTAGGGATGCCCACAGATGTGGGGGGGGGGGGGGGTGATGGTGCACAGTGGGGTTAGGGGACCACCACTGCATGGTGGTGCACAGTTGCCCCTGCTGTGCAACAACATCTGGTTGGAATACCCGGTGTTTGCTACTGCCCCGATACCCTCCGATGCCCAGTGCCTGCTGGTGCCCAGCAGTGTCTATTGCTCAACTGTGCCCACTGCCTGCCACCTGGTGCCCAGCGGTGCTCACCTCTGTCCAGGCCTTCTTGAAATTTTATTCCCGCAATGTGGCTACATTCAGCACAATCCTAACCATGTCTACTCAAAAGTAAGCCCCATTGTGTTCAATGTGTCTTACTCCCAGGAAAATGTCTTTAGGATTGCAGCCATACCCTACAAACTTCGGGAGCACGTAAGAGACATTTACGTTGACGCCGTTACGGCACCACCGAATGAAAACCTACGGGAAATTCATATTGCAATCCAGAATAAATTGTTCTTACGTCGGAGCAAGGACTCCCCGGAGTTACTCTGGATTGCGCCTTCATGTCAACAGCCAGGGGAGGTTTACCATCTAGTGGCGACAAAATGAACCGCAAGTGTACGGCAGGAACACCTCCACGTCATCTTGAGTGTCCTTGCATACTTGCTTCCATTAATTCATTTAAAAGCCTTTTTGGCTCAAGTGTCGGGCTACGCAGCGCAGAAATCCGGGAAAATGGTTTTCTCCAGATCTACGTGGAAAGGCTGCTGTCCGTTAAACCTGCGCATGCTGAGTTATGGGCCCCATTTTCCACCATCAGTCCCATATAGGGTCCTTTTTAATATTTATATTGTTTTAAGACTATTTTATACTTGTACGCCAGTTTGATTGCCCTTTGGAGAGAAGAAATGGGATATAAATGAAGCAGAGAAATTTTTTTTACCACCATGGCTATAGCTTCTGGTGTGACACTTGAACACCTACGGGCACAATCCAGAGTCGTGGGGAACTCTTGCTCCAGTAAGAACAATTTACTCTGGATTGCAATATGAATTTCCCATAGGTTTTGACTAGGTGGTGCAGTAACTAGGGGTGCACGTAATGTGTCTTATGTGCTCCTGTAGTTACTCTGGATTGTAGGGTAATTCTTCTGCCAATGTGTCCAAAGTTGTGCCCCGATACTGGAACGTTCCTATCACCCAGTGAAACCCATTTGTAGGAATTCAAACAATCTCAGATAATATGAAGCTCGGATAATATCAATCTTGGATAATAATCATTAACATTATATACATCGATTACAGTGGAAAGTGGCTCCCGTTGTGGACGTCCCGGAGGCTTCTCGGGGAAACTGGGGTGGCTGGATCCAAACTGGATTCCTCACCTCCTCCCTTGATTTTCTTCCAGATGCCTTATTCTGCATCACTTCACCACTCACTACTTGCAAATTACTCCCCGAGTAATGCTGCTAGTCTGCAGATCAATTATAAGCTTTTCACAGCTTTTGGGGGGGACACAAAAAGCCCCCAACAATAGCTCTTTCAGCTGCTTCCTAATCCAAGCTAATGCAGTTCCATTTGGAGATGGGTTTAAAAAAGAAAACCCAGTGGCAGCAATTTTAAGCTCCATTCTGACCCTCTTTACAAAAATATAGGATTTCTGTCTCCCCCATTATCTTTCCAACCCCATTTTGGAAGGATTTATCACCTTTGCTGCGGAAACACTAGCAGTCCGGGGTTTAACAGCACTTAAAATAGCTAACATGATGCTTTCCAAGCTTAGCAAGGGTTTTAACAGAAGAAATAGAATATCTGGATGCTTTTCCCTTTATAGTTCAGCCATCGCCCGAGGAGAAGTTGCAGAAAATGCAACTTCTCCCTGCTGCGAGTATCGAAGGGCTGGCGGTGATCGGACACCGGGCTTGTTTTGCAGGACTCCGAAATGAGCAAGACAGTGAATTAACCATACCAAAAATCAACATCCATCTATATAAAAGTCACTCACTGATGGACTGATCAACACCCTGCCAAAACCGCTAGGCCTAGAAGCATGACATTTGGGGTGGGTGTTCCTTCCGTGACCGAGGGGTGCACTAAGAACTGGTTTTTGGAAATTCCAACCGGAAGGGGGTGAAAAGGGGTACAACGCGTTTTCCTCCCTATACTCTGCATTGAATTGGTGACTGAGGGATTCTCTGCCCTAACTCCTGGATGGGGGGGGGGGGTTTCCTGCTGTGACACCAACACCCACCAAGAACCGATGTGGAGAAATTTAACCCTTAAGAGGCTGAAAAGGGGTGCAACGTGTTCTATACTTAACATGGAAGACTGACCAACATCCAGCCAATTTGGTGCTCAGTGCCTGGTGCAGTGGGGGGGGGGATATTGTTTGGAGAGAGGGGATGCTGTACGTGTGGGGTGCACATAGGGGGACATATGTGCATAGAGGACTTATGCGCAATAGGGGCTTGATGCAGATGGGGAGATGATGGGCATGGGGTTTTTTGGCACATGGCTGGATGATGTGCATGGGGGGTTGTTGTGCATGGTTGGATGTTGTGCATGGGGGTTGTTGCACACGGGGGTGTATGGGGGAATTTTATTCCCACAATGTGGGTACACTTTTCACTAGTTTTTTTTAATAGGAAAGCGAATCTTTCACAACCGATTTAAGAAATAAAACTGGGCCATTTAGCTGCAGATTTTAGCAGCAGACACCGGAAGAAAAATTCAGTGTGAATTTGCAAAAGGAACCAAAACTGAGGCCAATCTTTTATCAAGCTCAAATTATTAAAAATATTACATTTGATACTGGATAATTACTTTAAAGAATTAAGAAAATTTTTTAAAGGAGCTGGCTCATTGGTCTAGGGCACCCCGGGCCAGGGACCACATTCAGCCCGAGGTAAACCTCAGTGCAGCCTATAGCAAGACCCCTCCATCTGGCTTGTGGACTGGCCCTCTAATGCATCCAATACACTCTTATTTAAATTTATGTAAATTAATTCAAATTCAAAATGTAAATACTATATTTACGTGAATCTAATGCATCATCAAATCTAATATGCACCTGTACGTACAATCAAAATAATTGTATTTACTCAAATCTAATTAACCATCAAATCTAACGTGTACTCAGGTGTTGGGGACTGAATTTGATTGGAAAAGATTAGCGTTCAATTCGAGTAAATACAGTAATTTTCTGGCCCCCGACAGCATCAGAGAGACGGTGTAGCCTTCCTGCCAAAACATTTGGACACTCCTGGTCTAGGGGCATGGTTCTCGCTTTGGATGGGAGAGGTCCTGGGTTCAAATGCCGGACCAGCCCTAACTTACTGGGCCGTAGTGATGTACGCTACAATCCAGATTAACTACGGGAGCACGCAAGATACCTTACAGGCACCCGTAGTTATTGCACCACCTAGTGAAAACCTATGGGAAATTCATATTGCAATCCAGAGTAACTTGTTCTTACTCTGGAGCAAGGATTCCCCGTAGTTGCTCTGGATTGCACCCTTAGTAGTTAAAGGCGCTGTGCCTGTCAATGTGAAGGTTGGCAGATCAGTGGTTTGAGACCCAAGTACCGCAAGAGCTCCATCCTTAGCCCAGCTCCCACCAACCTAGAAGTTCAAGAAGATTAACAGATCCCACCTCACCGGGAAGGTAACAGCATTCTGTGCGCATGCAGGCCATGGAAGTGTCTCCAGAAAACACTGGCTTTATGGCTGAGGAAACGGGGATGAGCACTGCTCCTTATGAGTCAGTCACGACTAGCAAGGTAACCTGCGAGGAAACCCTTTACCTATAAAAGAGAATAAAGTGTCCCCACACCTCTTTAAGACTCATCTACTGCACCCTCGGAAACTGGAATCGTTTTGGGTTTGTTGGTTTTTATTTTGTTAAGAGAATGCCACAAAAATTGGGAGAGTGAGTAATAATTTAATCCAAAAAGGTGGCTAACAATCTCGAAGGAAACAAGAGGTTCACATAATCTTTTTTTTTTTTTGCTCACTGAAAACAAAATCTAAAAGGTTAAAAACCAAAAGAAAAAGGCACATTTCAGCTCTGGAAAAGCAGATGGCAGTTTTGCCCAAACTTTGGTCACTCTTCGCCAGAGGGTCCCGGCAGTTCTAGAAAGATCCATCCTTTTCCCGCAACACCGGAACTACCGCTCAAGCTGTCGGAGGCGGGAGGTGACACGACGGTTACGCCACACGGATCTGGGCTAGGGAAAGAGAGCTCTCTCTCGGAAGCTGGGAGCCGAGGGGAGGAAACACTGATCGAGGAGCATGCTTCGGCTCAATCCTGCAGCCAGGCTACTGAGAGAGAGCGAGAGAGAATGAACGAGGATGTGTTTGACTCCCCCCCCTTGACGGAGGGTGGCCCAGTCACGACACTGGGCTGCCCCTGAGCATGGCAGCTTGACATCAACGCCTCCTACTCCTTTTCCCAGCGTCACTGCATGGTGCGTTCTCAGCCCCTCTCAGCAGCAAATGAGTAATGCTGCGGAGGGGAACATGCTCAAGCACACAGGTGCCTTTTTAAGGGGCAGCCCTGCACACTGCTCCCCACCTGCTTAGAGGGAAGTCGGGAGCATGGACTGGCCCCACAGGAGCTCCCTCCAGTCACCAGCTAGGAGAAAGGCCTTTGCAGGATTAAAGCAAGACAGGAAGGCATTAGTCCGAGGGCCAGAAGAATATACTTTTCAAGCAGTGCACTGATTCAGCCGATCAATGGAAAGGGAAAGGTGAGGCTCCCCGTACTGCCGCTCTCAAGTCTAATTAAAACCCAATTAATCCCTTGCCCCCACGTCAAGGTGGGGAGAGAAACTCACCACCATTTCAGAGAACACAATAGTCCCACAAGTGAGGGCGCATTCAGAAGGAGTTTTAATTAACAAAACGGTGCAAGGAAAGGGAAAAAAGAATGAAGTGTATGTGGGCGGGTGAAATAAGAGGGAAAGAAATCAAGGAAAGGAGAACGCTGCGTATTTTTATCAAGTTGCGCGTCGGTCCCCAGGCATGCCCGCAAGCCCATGCATTTGTGGCCTCTGGGCTTTGTGGCCCAAATGGAACAAGCTGAAGCGCCCCGGTTATGCACCCCTCCCGTTGTGCGGATGCCACGTCTAACGTACACATCTTTGTTTGGTGCTTTCCTTGCAAACGGCAAAACCTGAACAAAATGTGGATCTGCTGGCCTAACGCTCGCTTGGCACAAGAAGGCATGCAAAGCTAGGAGGTGCAGACGAGTGCACTAAATAGCGGGTTTTGGCAACAGCAATAAAGGAAAAAAATATATATATCCTCACGGCTAAAAAGATAAAGCAGGATTTGAAAGCCACTGAAGTCAAAACCACGTATTCCCCCCTCCGTTCCCAATGGTGCCAAACGGGCCACTGGCTATCCAATGGCAACAGCTACAATGGGTTGGGTTTCACGTTGCTTGCTTTGAAAGTGTTTGAGAGTCCGTCGCTCTCTTGCTTCTCTCTCTCACTCTCTCTCAGTCCCTCCCACTCAGGTCAACGGTTGTAGCAGCAGCATCGAGACGAGAATCCTCGAGAAATGTCAGGCCAGTGTGTGTTCTTGGGCTTCGGGAGCAAGTTCACAGATCAAAGTTCAGTCTGTCCGCAGGATCATCGGGGGATGCTCGCTGTCTTCGTCCAGTCGCAGGGCGCTGGTGTCGTCCTCCAGGCAAGCTCCGCCCACTGCCCCCAAGTCGTCGGCATAGGCTGAAGGGAGATAAAAGGGGGCAGCGTTCAAAGGGAAGGACCATCAGTGTGACGAACCCACTTCATGTTGATAAAATATTCCTGAAGGAACCAGCTTCTCGTGAAAGCTGGAAGACTGAGGTTGCAGTCTGAAACACACTTTCCTGGGAGTAAGTCTCATTGAACACAATAAGGCTTACTTCTGAGTAAACAGGGGAAGGATTGTGCTCTGTGAGAGCATCCACAGATTCTGGCACTTCTTTGCGCCCCCTTTTTCCATATGACTATGTCTACTCTTAGGCATCATTCAAGGTGTTGTTCCTACCTAAGGTGGACCTTCTGGCCTTTAGGGCTGTGTAACTCCTTCCCACTGGAGGTTGGCCTGGCCCCATCACTCCTACCCTGCTGAAATCCTGCTACAACTTCATTCTGGAGGACTCAGGGGTTCAAAGGGTTCTGTTTATTTTATTTATGGATGCTTGTTACAGCATTCACCCCAACAACCTGCCTAGGCTAAAAACCCCACACTATAGCAGGCAGAAGTCGCATTAGAACCGTCCTTGTATAGCTTTCTATATAAGTCCAACCTTGTTATACACTCATTTTTTTATACATGGATTTGACTCCACACAAATGCCTACTTCAAATCAGTTTTAAAAACTGCTTTTCTACTGTTGTAAAGAGGAAGTCATAAAGAGGAAGTCATGCAAACAATCATTCCATTTTTTTAGTCACAGAATCAAGCCCCACCTTATTCAATTAGGTGCAACAGGGAGCAAAAGACCTATTTTTCTACTGTTTTTGATTTTTTTAATCCACGGCAGGTTCCAGAACGGAGCCCTAGTGGGTAATGAGGGAAACCTGTAATACTACACCATGCTTGTAAGCCGGCTCCAGCTTCATCCTTACCGTGTCTTGTCGGGGAAGAAGGCACACAAGTACCTTTAGTCACGGCGGCACTGTACGTCTGTGCTACTAATGGCCGGTCATGTGACGCAGATTCTAGGATTTCATTGGCTGGCTCCATACTGCCGTCCAGCCTAGTGAGAAGAATCAAACAGTGGAGTGGGCCCCACCATCATTGGTTTATTCATATCCCGCTTTGTCTCAACTTTATTCCCCCCAAAAGTCTTGGGGGGTGGAGGGGAACAACAGCAGCACAACAGTGCCTAGTCAACATTCAACTATGTATTTCACAAACATGAAAGCTACAGCCATAATTTGTGCATGAATAAATAATAAATAAAGCCACAATTTGTGCATTAATATAAAGCCCAAACATTATAGCAACAGCAAAGTGCATGCAAATCAGGCCTGGCCACTGATGTGCACAGAAGTAAGAGTAAGAGGAGTTCATGTTCAAGGGTGCTGAACTCTTAAAAGCCATCATGCAGTGTTTCAAAACTGACACCTCACATCGCGGGTACAGAACGCAAACCTTTTAGCAGCTCAACATAGCACATGAAGGCAGTTCCCGGAAGTGTGGCAGAAGAGACTTACTTGTGCTGCTTCATCAGTGTGCATTCACCTCCCTCCTGGGGGTCCAAATTGTACATATAGAGATACCCGTCAGCGGCTCCCACCAGCAGACGAGGGATCTTCTGAATTCTGGGAGAGGGAAAAAACAACCAGAACAGTCAAGTGGAGAAATCTGGCTTTGCAAACTGAGCCGGAACATATTCAGGTCTTTCTGCATTGTCAAGATTATTATTATTAATTCTTATTCTTTTTAACCAGAAGGAAAAAAATCTCCAAGAGACCAAAGGAAAATCATTAGTGATATCGAGGGACGCCTGTATTCCCAAATTCAGCTGGGTCAGAAAATCTGCCCACATTCAGATTACTACCTAGCCTTCCTAGCCACATTCCTAGCCTTCATAGCCACATTCAGACGACTTCCAAGTATGGGTCACTTGAAGCTGCATGTGGCAAATGCTCCCTTCCCACATCTACTCACGTGGCCAGTGCACAAATATTTTTGTGGCCGCAGAAGGGGAGGCGGACAGTTGCGAAGGCTCGGCCCTGGTTGAACATCTCCGTGACCTGGGCAGGCAAGTAATTGGTGGAGCCCATCAAGACCTTGCCGAAGTAACCTGCCCAAGTTGTGGGCTCCTCCTGAGGTCTGGAAGCAAGAAAGACAGGAATGGGTCGAAAGAGACCAACTTCACACTTGACATATGATGTTGGTTCCCAAATAATATATGGCTAGGGAGAATATCCAAAGTCCAGCGATCATGAAGAGAAGGGCTGCCCCAGTCCCACCACCAAAGACACCCAAAGGTGAGCCAAGGCAGAAGATTTCAACACCAGAGTTGGTTCATACCCTCAAGTTGTTTAGCATCATGAACTATCAACATCAGCAGCCAAAATGGAGAACCTAGAGACAAGCTAATGTAGATTTTTTTTTTTTTGGGGGGGGGGGGGGGTACCTGAATGAACATGCAGATTTTCTCCAGGACTTACTTCTCTTTCACAGTCTCAAGTTTGAAGATGTGCACTGTCTCCGTGTTACTGGATGCAGACAGGAACATACCATCCATGCTGAAGGCTAAGGAGGAGATGCTCACACACCTGGGGAAAGATGCCAACCGTCACCACATGCTTTTTTAGGAGGGGAAAAACAGCAACTATAGTCAGGCTCTCTTATCCCCAGGCTCAACATCTGCTCCTAAGAATAGCCACAGGTGCCACGTTTGTGGCTACAAGGTCTCAGAACACCTCCTTGGAGGCAAAGAGATATAAAATGTGATCCACTGCGGCAGCACCAGTGGCAACCTGCAGCCTACTTCCTAAAACACGACTCAAATGTCAGCCAGTTTTAAATGGGAGCCACACATAACACAGCCTTCTTCTTAGTCATGCTCAAGTGTGGCAGAACCTAAAGATTTTCAGCCCACCTATTCGCCCACAGCAGGGCCTTGAAGCAGCTTACAAGCATTTGTATCTTAAAATACACCCTTCAGTGCATTCAAGCCATACAAAGAGGGTTGGCACACTATTGGCAAGGTGATAAGCCAGTTTTTTCCACCTTTTTCGCACACAAACACTTGTGGCACTGAAGTTGTCAAGGCACGTAATCCGTTGTTATACCACTGACAAGGCACACCACGTAGGGAGCTCCATCTCCCAATTGTCCCACTAATGACACTCCCAAACTCCCATGGCACACCTGAGGACCCTCCTTGGCCCACCAGTGTGCCACAGCACACAGGTTGAAATAATAATAATCAACTTTATTTGTACCTATCTACACCCCTATCTATTCTCCGCCTTTCTCCCGGAGGGACCCAGGAAAATCACTGGAATAAGCTGTAACCCTACAATCCAGAGTAACTATGGGAGCATGTAAGAGACATTTAAGATGATGCAGTTACAGCACCACCTAGTGAAAACCTATGGGAAATTCGTATTGCAGTCCAGAGTAAATTGTTCTTACTCCAGAGCAAGGACTCCCCGTAGTTACTCTGGAGTGTGCCCTAAAGCTATAACAATTCAGGTCTAGTAAAATCAGGTCGGATTTATCTACCAATTCAAAACTTTTCTACCTAGTTTTAGGGGCTGTGGGTGGCGCAAGCGGTTAAAAGACACTGTGCCTGTTAACCAGCAGGCCAGGGTTTGAGACCCGGGTCGGTCCCCACAAGACAGGGTGAGCTCCTGTCCTTAGCCCAGCTCTGCAGCGCAGCTGGAACCATTCGTACTGGCCTTTCCATTGGACTAATTCAGTGGCGTGGAGAGGGGGGCTTTGCTGCTTGGGTAACAGCCTATCCTCCATAACAATCTAACCCAGGCCATCGTGCTTTGCATGCAGAATATGCAGCGCCAAGCACACCACCGTAGTCTTCCAAGACTGATGGAGGCCTGCTACCTAGTTTTACCCTCAATTTATCCGTCACAGTCAATGACATGATTTTTGGGTTAAAGTTTGCCCTTGACTTATCTGTAATATTTACTTCTACATTAGTATATATGTAAAAATTCACAGATATTACATATGCTCTGTTGTTGAATAGCAAGTATTCACCTCTTTACTCCTCTTCGGAATTCAAAGAGTTTCTGCCCCTCTGGAATGGAAAATACCCGGATCACCGTTCCCTGGAAGGGCAAAGGGAGGTTATAGGAAGATCTATGCTGAAGTCACAATAGCTGCTGTTCTTAGGAGTTACTCAAGAAACACCATTAAGTGTCCCCAAAGCTGACTGGACCTTACCTTTTCCGAAGCTGTGGCCAGCTTGGTGCCACTTGCGTCAAAAGCCAAGGCAGCCAAAGGACTATCGTGAGCAGGGATCATGTTTGCGGCTCTCTGTGCACAAGAATGGAGGGAGATGGTCAGAAATTAGCCCGGTCGCCTCCCCACACACACACACGCACACCACAAAAGAAGAACGGAGAAGGAGCCTCACCAGATTGATGGTGTCAAAAACTTGCACTTCCCCAATGGTTGCACTTCCTGGATAGGCCAGATAGCAGTTGTCGTTGTTGATGGACAGCGAACACAAACCTACAGAAAAACAGACAGGTGAGCATCTCACTAGGAGTTGTGACTGCCCCCAACACACAAATAAATACTGGAATGAAATGGAGCCGGCATTAAGGCTTGTAATGAAGAGCCTGGAATTCCTTTGGCTCAGGGGGAAAGAGGAACATCAATATTACGGTGTGGTTGCGCAGACTTAATACCATTACCGTGATCTCCTGGGTCTTTTAATGGCTTTTCTACCATTTATGTTTATTATGATTATAAGCAAAATGCCCATTACAGCAGAGGGAAGAATGTGTATGTGTGGGGGCTTTTTATACTGCAAGCAAGATCGGAGAGGGTGTACAAAGAAGGAACACAAACATGTTGCTGGAGATCACACAGTGTGGTGCAGTAAAGACTATATCTACTCCATGAAGAAAGACAACCCCATTCACTAAGAATTTCATTGTTACTCCAGAGTATGACAGGCGTACAGTGATGATCTGTATGGCACTATCAACGTGCACACCCAAGATATTTTCTAGCATACTCCTAAATGTGGATCTGACAGATGTGGGTGTGGTGTTGCGCCAATAGGTTTGCCCCAGTACCAGTGCCAGAACATGCACTCCTTACCTGCAGGGTTGGGGGGCGTCTCCCTGATTGTATGCAAGACCTTCATGTCCCGTATGTTGTGTATATACAAGGACTCTTCTAAGCACACTATCAATCTCTACAACAGAAGAAGAAGAGGAGGGAAAAGGAGAGAAAGAGTCATTAGATACTTCCAAGAGTCATTTGGTTCACACAGGACTCTTTCCAAAATGGCTGCAACCAAAGAGACCCAGTTTAAACCCGCCAACCTCCATTATAGCAATTTCAAAGGCCCCACAGCCTCTTCTGCTTGAAAGCCATGCATGTGAGTCAGATTCCAGAAACAACAGTGCTCACCTGCCTGTTCAGCTTCACAGCCAGGATTGTATTGGAATAGCTATAGTTGCAAATTTCAGTCCCCTTCTTGAAGTGGCAGACTTTCAGCCTGCGGGGAGCCTTGAGGCTCACGATGGCCACCAGGCTGCTGGAAAAGAGCCTCTCCACGATGCAGACATCTTCTGTGTCAGCTGTGGGGGGAGAACAGGGAAGAGAAGCTGGGATTCTTTGGCACAGGATCCTTTGGAAAGGGATTGAGGTAAGGGGGGACCTGAGTCCCACAGAGAGCAGGTAGGATTACATTTTCCTTCATTACATCCAGTAGGATTGCATTAGGATTAATCACTCTTCCAGTTGCTGACCAACACAACAGAGACCTCTCCTTGTTCTCCCTCCTGGAACCCCAACTCTCAGGCACATGCAAAACACAGATCCCAACAATTATAATCATATTATTTTTTCTTACCAGTTTCTCAGATTGTATTTAAAGAAAGCTCCTTAAAGCCACCATTTTGCTTTCTGGAGATTCTAGGTTTAAAGTACAGTGGTACTTCGCTTAACAAGTGCCTCGCTTAACAAGCGTTTCACACAACAAGCAAAAATTTCCAAGAAATCTTGCTTCACATAACAAGTTCCGCTTCACTTAACAAGCAAACACGCTATGGACACGTGTGCTATGCAGCCCTGATGCTCCACGTGGAGGCTCATTAAAAGGGCTGCCAGCCAGCGCTGCTGCCTCTAACTGCCCCCAAGTGCCCCCACCAACCACTCTGAACCTCCAGCAGAAGCCCAGGTAAGCCTCCCAGGAAAATGTCTTTGATTGCAGTCTCCTAACTATGTCTACTCAGAAGTAAGCCCCATTTTGTTAAATGGGGCTTATTCCCAGGAAAGTGTCTTTGCTTGCAGTTTCTTAATCATGTCTACCCAGAAGTAAGCCCCATTTTGTTAAATGGGGCTTACTCCAAGGAAAGTGTCTTTAGGATTGCAGCCTAAGTAGACATCACAGGATCATGCACATTGAATGCATGTTTTGAATTCAGTTCCAGTGTTTTGTCATCATTTTTACATCCAGTTAATTTTTGTTATATGAATATTTTGGGGGGTTGTCGAACCAATCGTCTGAGTTTCCATTATTTCCTATGGGAAAATCCGCTTCACTTGAAGAGCATGCCTCTGGAACGAATTAAGCTTTTTATGTGAGGCACCACATTCTTTTTTCTTACCAGTTTCTCAGATTGTGTTTAAAGAAATCTCTTTAAAGCCACCATTCTGCCTTTTGGGTGGCTGTCTGGAGATTCTAGGTTAAAAGTATGTAGTAGAACCAAGAAATCTGCCCACCCTATTCGTGAACATTTGCGACTCTTTGTGTACTGTGCAGGGAAGCCTAGCAGTCGGGGGACTGAACCTCTTGGGAGCTCTTGGGAGACCCTCTGGCCAGTTCGGATTGAAGAACCAGCCTGGCACTTGATCCACACCTATTGCCCGTAGGGAATTATCCACAATATGGAATTATCCGCAATATGAAAAAGTCCATTCAAAATGTGGATTTAAGTGTTGAAGAAAAACCAACGAGGACACACACTTACTGCATTCATAGATCTGCTCCAATTTGTCCACAGAGGAAAGGGAGAAAAATTTGTAACCGGATTTGCTGCCAACAGCTAAGGACCTGCAAGGAGAAAGAGAGAGAGGAGGTCAACCAAGCATGGGAAACTCCCCATTTCTCATAGAATACAACAGCTTGTCCCAAGATTGCTTGCTCTCTTATAAAAGAACACTTGACCCCAAAGATCAGCCTGCATCATCATGTGCTCTCCAGTTTCAGCATCCGCACATGCTGCGGCTTGCACAACCTAAAAATGTCCTCAGTGCAGAAAAATAAACAAATAGCCCAATCCTATGCCTGTCTACTCAGAAGTAAAACCCATTATACTCAGTGAAGCTTACTTTACAGGAAAGAGTGGCTAGGATTGCAGCCCAAGAGTGCAAAATGGAATATGCCACAAGTCTGAACAGGGCTACTGAACTCTAGATAATAATCACTCTACAATTTGTTTATACCTTAGAAATGTTAGAACTTTGCATTTGTGTTCTCACCTAAGGAAACATATTTCTGAATAATGGGGGGTTGGGGGATAAAAACTGGGGAGAGCCCTTCCTCCAGAGTAACTGCTATGGCTGTTTCACAGTATAGCCTTGAGAGATGGCCGGCTATTGATCAGCCGAAACGTTTTGCATCTCAGCAAGACGAGATCCACTCTGCAATTCATTTTCCCTTAAAAGATACCAATCTGTAAGGAAGCTCTGATGCTCAGCTATAAAAGTGTCCCAAAGGGAAAGCCTTTAATGTTAAGCCAGTTGTTCTTTCCCAGATTTGTGGGGCACTCAGTGCCCGATATTCAGAAATCACTACCCAGTGCAACAGACACTAAATCAAGAGAGCAGACCAGACCAGATAGCAATGCCCTGTGCCAAGGACCCTGCAAAAGGGTCTTAGAAAGCAGTGGGTTACAAATAATCCTATACACTTGGCAAGTAGGACTGCCAGACCGCAGAAGAAACAGGTTTCTCATTTTTAGTACTTACTAGCAAAAACACACCCATGTTGCGGGAGCAAAATTCCCCCGTACGCCATCCCCCCACTCCCTGTACACATCGACCCCCCATGCGCATCCCCCCATGAGCAACATCCCTCATGTTCATCCACCCCATGTGCATCATCCTCTCTATGCACATCATCCCCATGCTCATCAACCCCCCCATCTGCATCAAACACTTGCAAATGCTGTGGACAAAACCCCAAACTCAATTCAACTGCATTCGTGGCAGTCCGAGGGGGAGATGGAGAACTGAAATCAGACCCCTGCTCCTGAACAGATGGTTGGGATGACTGGAGAATGAACTGATGAAGGGCACATGAAGGTATCCCCAGCTGCTGGACTGGGCCAAGATCCAGGCACCCAGTGCACTACTTGGGGGCACAGGGTTCCTCAGACAATCTTAGCGGATGGCTCAGATCCAGTTCAAGTGGACCGTGCCACCAAACAGACAAATGCTGGAAACGTTGGAGAACTACCTGGGCATTCAGCTCTGGACAACAGCAATAGCAGGGGACAGAGCTATGTTCATGTTTACAACAGAACGCTGTGGATCTTAACAGTGAAGCGATGGGGCAGTGTTGGGCACAATCCAGAGTAACTACGGGGAGTCCTTGCTCTGATGGAAGAACAATTTACTCTGGATTGCAATATGAATTTCCCATAGGTTTTCACTATGTGGTGCCATAACTACGTCGATGTAAATGTCTCTTATGTAGTTACTCTGGATTGTAGGATGCACACTGGTTCACAACAATACATGGAGTGCTATCTTCAGCTGGCAGACACTTAGGAACGGGGGACACACACACTGTGAGCTGCAAGTCAGTGACATTTTTGTGCACGGCCCAAATGTATGCAAGATAAGGAAGGAGTACAAACACAAGATAACCACTGCTTCTGCTACAGAGATAACTCTTTAGCTTCGGCATAAATCTCCTTTTATAACCTCACATGTTGCTGTGGGGACCCGACATCTGCGTTCACATCTCCCCACAGTACATTCTGGAAATTATTCAGTGTGAACCTGCAGTAAGTCACACTTATAAAACTCCCGACAGCAAGTGCTGGAGAGATTTTTTAAATGGAAACTAATACTTAATGACCAGGAAAACTCATTAAAAGTAGGGTGGTTTAGCAAAGCCCAACCTAGATTTCTAAAAGGTTTAACCAGGAGCAATCATAGCACAGCTGGTATTTGGTAGGCCAGAGAAATGTTCCGAATTTCAAGCCATCAACTTTTGGTCACAGCCAACCACAATGGAATTACCCATACAGGGGCGCCTCACGTAACAAGCACCTCATGTACAGTATGTTCCACGTAACAAGCCTAAATTTCCAAGGAATCCTGCTTCACGAAACAAATTGCTTCATGTTACAAGCAAACCCCTCTGGCACCTAATGGACAAGCGCACTATGCAGCCCTGATGCTCCACACAGAGGCTGTTTAAAAGGGCTGCCAGCCAGCACTGCTGCCCCTAACTGCCCCCAACTTGGAGGGGCATTTGCCTGGGGGCGCCAGAGGCAGCTGCCCCTAACTGCCCCCACCGGCCACCTTTAACCTCCAGCAGCCGCCAAGTTAAGACTCCCAGGAAAGTGTCTTCGATTGCAGCCTCCTAACCATATCTACCCAAAAGTAAACCCCATTGTGTTAAATGGTTCTTACTCTCATGAAAGTGTCTTTAGGATTGCAGCCTGAGTAGACTTCAATTACAGTGATTTGTCATGATTTTTACATACAGTTAATATTTTTATATGAATATTTTTGGGGTTGTGGAACCAATCGTCTGATTTTCCATTATTTCCTATGGGAATATCTGCTTTATGTAAAGAACGTTTCATGTAATAACCATGCATCCAGAACAAATTAAATTTGTTACATGAGGTGCCGCAGTATTTAGATGAATCTGATATGCTAATGAATCTAATGCGCACCCCTATTTTAAAAGACTTGAGATAAAAAAGATATTTGCTGGTTATTGTAATGTGCAGCAGCAAAGCAGGTGCAAAATTTAATTTTACCGCATTCAACAATACATTTTATTATATGGCAATGAGTACATTATGATCTTTACCTACTTTACCCGGCAATGGGTACGTGTTACTTTTTATTACAATATAGTAAAATCTTAAACCGGTAGTATTCAAAGTGGGAGGTTGGAACCTCAGGTCATGGGGGCTGTGAGAGGGTGAGATCTGACATGGAATCTGGCACTGGGTTCTCCTGGGAGTCTCATTGAGCACAATGGGACTTACTTCCAAGTAGACACGGAAGAGTATTGGCATCATAGTGATATCACATTCTGGTAAGTTTGACAGGGGTTCGCAGACTGATTTTTAAGTTTGAAATGATAATAAAAATGCTGTATTTACTCAAATCTAATGCACACCCTGATTTTGGAGACTAAATTCAACTGAAAAAGCTACAGTAAGTGTTAGACTGGAGTAAATAAGATATTACAATGAAACTACTTCTTCTGTTATTACTTCTCTCTCAGGAATACACTCAGACATCTACTTCGAACAATTCCTGTTTCCCTTTTCTTGCCCTGAGATGTGCTTTGTGTGTTGGGAAAAGGAACTGTGTTGCCACGTTGTGCTTGTGGAGCCACATTGTGTGTGTGGAGGGACACTTTGGGTCACAGGGTCCTCTTTCCAAGAGGGAATCGGCCTCATAGGGGATCCCTTCAGCCACAATGAGTCAACCAGGATCAAGGAAGGCCATTCTGATGTTTGGTACGTGCACAAAGGCCACATTCATGCACAAAACAACTGGACTGCACTGTTCTCCAGATTGCTTCCTATTATTCATTTCCTGGAGGGTGTCATGCCTCCCTTTTCAACTGTCAGTGGCCCATTTATCTAGACCTCATTGATTACCCCTTAACCATCCAATTCTGGCTGCATGTTTAGCACTACTTTAAATTCCAGAGGAAATATCTCAGCAGAATTTAAGTTCTGTTTGAGTCTTGCCATGGTGCGCGGAGGGTATTTAATGTTGCCCTTTGGCTACAATCCAGAGAAACTACAGGAACTTTTACACCGACGTAGTTACAGTGCCACCTATGGGAAATGCAATCCAGAGTAAGCATCTCTTACATCTTCCTGTAGTTACTCTGGATTGTAGGGCATCTCTGGTGTACCCCTGAACCCATCTCCAATCTTCCCTCTTGATTGCAGGCCCTGTGGTGCAAGCTGATTAATCCCCTGTGGGACAATCGTAAGGGAGCCGAGTACCAGGAGTACCATCATCAGTACCAGGAGGGTAAAAATGTTCTCTCTCCTGGGTATCTTTTCCCACATTACCCTGCCTGTAAAGAAGAAAAGTGCAGTATTCACCAGTTTATATCACTGATCATCTCAGACAGACATTAGTCAAGCTCCTCTCTGGCAACAAGTGATCCTACCTTTATTCCTCCCTTTCACCTACTACTCAACAGGTCCACAGTACTCCATACTACTCCTTTGATTTACTACTACCGCAGATCTGTGATCTAGTGTTAAGAGTCTTGGGACAACTTATTTTATGGACAAGGCTTCAGGAACATGAACAAGTTGTGAGAAAAAAAACCATAAGAGCATGACTCCAACCCCATGCACACTTAAGAGAAAGTCCTAGTGAAAGCCACGTCCTAGATGCACAGACAAGCATGCAAAACTAGACTAAGAGCACAATCCTAACCATGTCTACTCAAAAGTAAGCCCCATTGTGTTCAATGGGTCTTACTCCCAGGAAAGTGTCTTAAGGATTGCAGCCTTAGGCTACAAGCCAAAGTAACTACGGGAGCATGTAAGAGACATTTCGTGCACCTGTAGTTACTGTACCACCTAGTGAAAACCTATGGGAAATTCATATTGCAAAGTAGAGTAACTTGTTACTCTGGAGCAAAGACTCCCCATAGTTACTCTGGATTGCGCTCTAAAGAAACATAATCCCAATTTTTTTTGACTGGCAGCTCCATTGATTTACTTAGCCATGGTCCATTCGGGGCTACAATCCTGTACATAGTAAGAGCGTGGTGGAGTTTTTTGCTAGGATTCCACTGCACCCCATAGTTGCTCCCAAAGGAGACATGGCTAATAGTTTGGGAACTGCAGCTGTGAACTACAGAACTAGGGCTGTGGGTGGCGCAAGTGGCTAAGACACTGTGCTTGTTAACCAGCAGACCAGGGTTCGAGACCCAGGTCGGCCCCACAAGACAGGGTGAGCTCCTGTCCTTAGCCCAGCTCTGCGACGCCAGCAGGATCCAATCCTATTGGCTCTGCTTTTCCATTGGACTAATTCAGTGGCGTGGAGAGGGGGGATTTGCTGCTTGGGTAACAGCCTATCCTCCATAACAATCCAACCCAGGGCTTTTGTGCTTCGCATGCACCGTGTGCAGCGCTGAACACGATACCAGTGTCTTTCAAGACTGACGGAGGCCTGCTTTTAACAGCTGTAAACACTGATCTGTGAGTAAAACCCCACTGGATATAATGGAACTTACTTCTGAGGAGACATGCATAAGATTATGCCTTATTCTTGGTCTGCTTATGCCACAAGTTTCCTCCTGTCTTGCAATACCAGAACCTGGAGTCATCGATTGAAATCAAACAACAGAAGATTCGGGGCCTTCCCACAACCCATGATTAATTTATGAAATCTGCTGAACAGGAAGCAGTGATGGGCAATAACCGAGATGGCTTTAGGAGATTAGACACATTCGTAGGAGAGAAAGCTATCAAGGGCTATTAGTTATAATTGCTGTGTGCAACCACCACATCTCCAGAGCACACCAACTGAATCTGTACACAGCACATTTCAGGAACAACTTTTGGTTAAAAGAGGTTCTCATCTAGAAAGGGTGGGAAAGGTCTTGCTCGGCCTCTGCACCTGGGAGAGCTGATCCCGGTCAGAATAGGCACAAAGCTGGTCAATAGGCTTTCTCAAAGTAAGCTCTGCTGTACTCAGATTGACTCTTACCCCCAAGAAAACATGCACTGTCAGGTCAAACCTCCTCAAAACCAGACTTCTCCATGAAGCACAACCCTTTACTCCCCCTTTACTACCATACCCTAGCCCAAGGGAATGTAAATGCAATAGTCACAGTCTTTCCATGCTTGCTTCTCCCCCCCCCCGCCTCCACAAGGACCTTCCCCCCTACATATCCCATTTCCTTATATTACTTATTTTTACTATTTTTAAACCTTTTAACAACACCAGCACCCTCCTTTGGCCTCCACATCCCCATGTCCCCCACTACAAGCACTTTGGGACAGGGACATTTTCAACTTGCACACCCAATACTACTTATTCCTTAGTATTTTACTATTAGCTTCACTCTGCCTGTTTCCCTTCCCCTCTGGACCCTTCAGCACCATCCTCCCCACATCCTTCATCACATCTTATCTCAGCCTGTTAATCTTTCCCTACCATATAAAGTACTTATTCATTAGCTGTTCCCTTGCTTTCCTCCCCTGTGGCCCCCTACTCAATGTCCCTTGGGGCACAGAATTCCCCCTTGCACCTCCTTCTAACCCCCATTCCAACCCCCTTGGAGCAAAGACCTTCCCTTTGCACCCCTCCCACCACAGACTCCTCAGGTCTCCCTTTATGCAAACCCCTTTCACCTTCCTGGTCCTGCTCCCACCCCCTTCGGTCCGCCTCAGCCCACCACTTTTGGAACAGGACTTTCCCCTTTCCACCCACCTTCCTGTAGCACCCCAAAACCCCCACTGCAAGCCAATCAAGGCTGAGCCATTACTTCCTGTGAGCTCTCTTACGGCTTTCTTCTCTACACCTCACTTCAAGCCCCTAGGGGCAGAGACCTTCCTCCTCCCACCCATGCAGCTGTATGTCCCCCACACGTGCCCACTGCAAACCCCTGAGGACAGAGACCTTCCCCTTCCCTGCAAGCCACTTGGGGAAGAGACTTTCCCTCTTGTCCCCAATCCCCTGTGGCCCCCCACTGCAAGCTCCTTGAGGGAGAGACCCTTCCCCACCCCTTGTGCCCTCCCAATAAAACCCCTCAGGGCACAGACTTCCTCCCCTGCCCTCTTACTCCTTTGGCCTGCCTCAGCCTTCTTTCCAGCTGTAGTCCCCCGGCTCTCCCCCACACCAAGCCCCACAGGGCACAGACTTCCCTATTGCCCCCCATAGCAAACCCCTAGAGGCAGAGACCCTCCTCCCCCCACTGTGATCCCTGAGCCCACCCACTGCGAGCCCCATGGGGTAGAGACCCTCCCACCCCATGTGCCACAACAACCACTCCCACTTAAAGCCCTGTGGCCACCCCAGTCCTTCCCCACAGCAAGCACTCCTGGGCAGTGACATCCCCCCTCGGCCCCCACACCTCTGTGACCCCATCAGCTCCTTCCACAAAAGTCCATGGGGGGACAGAGACCCTACCCTATGACCCCCTGCCTCGTGTCACCCTCTCTGTCCCCCTACTGTAAGCCCCATGAGTGGAGTGCCCCTTCAGCCCCCCCACTGAAACCCCTCAGGGCAGAGACTTCCCCCCACCCACCCCTTATTCCAATGGCCCCAGCAAGCCCCTGAGGGCACAGACCTCTCCCGTTGCTCCTCCACCTGTGGCCCCCTCAGGCCCCCCACTGCAAGTCCTGTGGGGTACAGACCCTTGATTACCCTTTGTGCTCCTCCAGCCCCCCCACTGAAACCCCTGAGGGCAGAGACCTCCTCCCTTCACCCACCCACTTACCCCTATGCCCCCCACAGCAAGCCCCCCAGGGCAGAGACCTCCCCCATGCCCCACCCACTTGTGGTCTCCTCAGCCACCCCCACTGAATCCCCTGAGGGCAGATACTTCCCCACAACACCCCCACTCACCCCTATGGACCCCCAACCTCTCCCCACAGCAAGCCCCCCAGGGCAGAGACCTCCCCCATGCCCCCCTAAGCCCCCCCACTGCAAGCCCCCTGGGGCAGAGACCCCCACCCCCTGTGCCCCTCCAGGCCCCCCCACTGAAACCCCTCAGAGCAAATTCTTCTCCCACAGCAACCCACTTACCCCCTGGCCCCCTCAGCCTCAGCCTCCCCTGTGCCCCCCTGGCTTCCCTCACTGCGGCGACCCCCCCACGACCCCCCACTGCGACCCATGCTAGGCCAGGCCCAGCCCGTCGCCTTGGCAACAGAGCGGGAGGGGCGGGGCACGCGCGGGAGGGGCCTCTGACGTCACGCCCACCAAACCTCAGCTTAGGCCACGCCCCTCAGCTTAGGCCACGCCCCCTTACGTGTTGTCCTGGTTAAAGTTGGCGAAGAGCAGCTGCCCGGCCCCGGCCTCGCCGCTCTGGCTGGCCAGATTCATGGCGCTCCCGGCTTCCCCCGGACCCGCCGGCGGAGACTCAGCCGCGGCCGCTCCAGGCCCTCCTCGGCCCCGGCACCCTCTTCATCCCTCACCCGCCTTGTTTACGCTCCGGCAGCGCCAGGGCCCCTTTGCGCATGTGCGAAACAGGCCCCGCCTCATGGCCCTCATGCGCAGGCGCAGTAGTCCCGCGCGGCCACCGTAGCGCCAGCGCGCATGTGCCTCTACAAACAGGTAGGGAAGTAGTTCTGTCAGTGCGCATGCGCGCCTTCTGAGCCGGGAGGCTTTTCTGCGCATGCGCAAGGCATGCTGGGACTTGGCGCGCCTCTCCTGCACGTGCTCCGCCTGTCTTGCTGGTCGCTGCAGTTCCTGCAAGTGGCGTCAGGGGGCAGCAGAGCGCAGGCGCCAAGTTCACTTTTCACTTAAAATATGTATAAATTAAATATAAAATAGCTTTTAAATAAATATTTTTATCTTTTATTTTAAAAATAATTTTTTTTATAAAATATTTTAATTTATATATAATTGTTAATTAATTAAAAACAATAAAATTATTTAATAATCAATAAATATTTAAAAAATATTTTATTTTAAAAATAAAGAAATATTTTATATTTTAATATTTATATATATAATTTTTAATTAATTACAAACAATAAAATTATTTAATAATCAATAAATATTTAAAAAATATTTTATTTTAAAAATAAAGAAATATTTTATAAGACATTTTAATATTTATATACACAATTTTTCAGTTAATTAAAAATGTTCCTCTGCGCATAGGTGGCGCATGACTCCTGCCAATACCTATTGCGATGGAATGTGGAGTTCCTTTACTATTATAGTAATAAAAACAATTACAATCATAGTTATGAAAACTGCTTTTGCTACTGTTGTAGAGAGACAGTCGTGCAAGCAGTTATTCCATTCTTCAGTCCCACCATCAAACTCCTGCAGATATTACGGTACTACCTTCTTCCATAGGTGCAAAGGAGGAGAAAGAAACATGGAATTGGGTCTTTTAGGCGGCAATCCTAAAGACACTTTCCTAAGAGTAAGACCCATTGAACACAAAGGGGCTTCCTTTTGAGTAGACATGGTAAGGATTGGGCTCTTAGGGCGCAATCCAGAGTAACTACAGGGAGTCCTTGCTCCAGTGTAAGAACGATTTGCTCTGTATTGCAATATGAATTTCCCATAGGTTTTCACTAGGTGGTGCAGTAACCATGGGTGCACATAATGTCTCTTACGTGCTCCTGTAGTTACTCTGGATTGTAGGGTTAGCCTATTTTTCCACTGTTATACACAATTATTTTTTTATCCATGGGAGGTACCAGAACAGAACCCTAGGGCGCAATCCGGAGTAACTACAGGGAGTCCTTGCTCCAGTGTAAGAACAATTTACTCTGGATACCAATATGAATTTCCCATCGGTTTTCACTAGGTGGTGCAGTAACTACAGGTGCATGTAATGTCTTTTACGTGCTCCTGTGGTTACTCTGGATTGTAGGGTTAGTGGATAGATAGGGACACCTGTACACACGTACAGAGTTTCTGTATAAATAAATAACCAAATAAATAACTAAATAAACCAATAGGCCAATAAATAAATAAATACATAAATACAAAAGTAGGCAAGTAAGTAAGTAAGTAAACCAATAACGAAATAAATAAACCAAATAAATAAAATAAATAAACCAAATAAATAACTAAATAAACCAAATAAATAAACCAAACAAACAAATAAATAAATAATAGAACTTACTCAACAATACACTTTAGGATTCACTACTAAGGGTTTACAACAGGCTGTCTCTGAATGCAATTTCTCTGCAGCGAAAAAGATCCAAACTGCTTTAATGTTTATTTTCCAAATTGGGAGAGGAGGAGGAGGAAGGGATTTTGTTCCTTTGGGGCTTTTCTAACTTCATCAGTGTTGGGGCTGAATTGGATTACGGAGGAGCCAGGCTGGGTGCAGAGGATGAGACAAGAGGCTGATTAAAGGCAGACTCTGCTCTTGGCGCATGGAAGGCGCATCACCCTCCATGCGCTTCTTCATTAGCTGATAAGTAGAACAGATCTGCTTACCCAAGAGTCCCTTCTGATGCCGTCAAGATTGGTTTTCATGAGCAGCAACAGACAACGCAGGTCAACAAGAACAGACATTAAAGAGCCACAAGACCGAATTGAGAGCCCAGCGGGAGGGAAACACGCCAACGGGTGCGCTCATTTCCCAGGCCCCTGTTGCACACCGAAGTGTGGGTCTGGGGTTGCGGTTTCATGACATCCAGTCTATGCTTTTTAACACCACCATCCAAACCAATTTTAGGTTGACTTCCCCACAGATCTCTTTCCACTGTGTCAGTCATTCAAACTTTTCCGAATCGGGGCCCATTTTTTAGAATGAGAATCTACCAGGATCCATTGACCGCAATGTCATGGCAAGAATGACACCAACCATTTAGCACCCCATTACGGCGGTGCCTCACATAACAAGTTTAATTCGTTCCGGAAGCCTGCTTGTTATGTGAAACGTTCTTTAAGTGAAGCGGATTTTCCCATAGGAAATCATGGAAACTCAGACGATTGGTTCCACAACCCTAAAAATATTCATATAAAAATATTAACTGGATGTAAAAACGATGACGAACACTGGAATTGAATTCAAAACATGCATTCAATGTGCATGATCCTATGACGTCTACTTAGGCTGCAATCCTAAAGTCACTTTTCTGGGAGTAAGCCCCATTGAACACAGTGGGGCTTACTTCTGTGTAGACATGGTTAGGAGGCAGCAATCCAAGACACTTTCAAAGTGTCTCCCCACTTTCTTCTCTCTATCCTGAGACTCTCTCTGGATTTTTAATCCCTAACATGGGATGACTATGGCTACAATCCAGAGTAACTACAGGACCTTTTACACCAATGTAGTTATGGTGCCACCTATGGGAAACCTATGGGAAATGCATAGAGCAGTCCAGAGTAAGTGCCTTTTATGTCTTCTTGTAGTTACTCTGGATTATAGGGGATATATCATAACCACAAAAGAGGACAAGGGCCCTCTGGAATGTAGGACACCCAAGAAAAATGTAGGACATGACAAAATAAAAGCCAAAAGCACTCATAAATATTGCTTTCACAGCGTTAAATTAGGCTGCAATCCTAACCAAATTTTCCTGCCATATGTCCTGAAAAAATGGGAGATGGGGGTTGATGGTTGCCATCTGAACCACACTTTCCTTGGAGTAAGTCCTATTGAACTCAAAGGGACTTCTGCGTAGACATGCTTAGGATTGCACTGAATGTTGACATTATGGCAAATAGGACAGAGGATCCTGCCCCACCTTTGTGGAAGAGGATTCTGGCGACACTATCCTGAGAGTACTAATGAACACAATAGGACTTACTACTGAGTAGACATGCTTAGGATTGCACTGTTAAACATTCAATTATTGTTAAATTTAAACCTATTATATAAAAATTATTAATTACAGGAAAGCTCCAAGCTGCCTGCCCACAAGGAAAAGGAGGACAATTAAGATTTTTTTCCAGGACACAAGGCTAAAAAAGAGGACATGTCCTGGAAAAAGAGGGCAGATGGTCATCAGCAAACCTCCCCCAGGCTCCTTATCCCCCTGCCTTAATGAATCCTTTCTGCAGTTCCATTTGTTGCCATCAGAGGTCACTAATACATGACACATGAAGATATACAGTCCATGCAGATCCTCATCAAGTGTTTTGGGGTGACCCAAAACATGGGGTCACCATATTCTGTTTTTCCAGGACATGTCCTCTTTTTTAGCTTTGTATTATGGAAAAAAATCTTAATTGATTTCCTGACGGAGGCCTGCTTTTTTTTATAGGGTGCACATCAGATTTGATGGCGCATTAAATTCGAGTAAATACGGGTATTGTGATTATAAGTATAGAGTGATTAGAAGTATAGAGATTATAAGTATAGAGTGCGCATCAGATTCGATGGCGCGTTAAAAAAAAGCAGGCCTCTGTCAGTCTTGGAAGACTATGGTATCGTGCTCGGCGATGCATACGCTGCATGCGAAGCACGAAAGCCTGGGTTGGATTGTTATGGAGGATAGGCTGTTACCCAAGCAGCAAATCCCCCTCTCCAGGCCACTGAATTAGTCCAATGGAAAGGCAGAGCTGATACGATTGGATCCAGCTGCGTCGCAGAGCTAGGCTAGGGACAGGAGCTCACCCTGTCTTGTGGGGCCGACCCGGGTCTCGAACCCTGGCCTGCTGGTTAACAGGCACAGCATCTTAGCCACTTGCGCCACCCACAGCCCACTGGCGCTTTAGATTCGAGTAAATACAGGCATTTAATTTAGATCTAGAGTAGTGGACCCTGTCACTGTGCAGGGTGAATGCCGAAGAAAAAGATTTAATAAGCCCTACAATCCAGAGTAACTATGGGAGGACATAAGAGACATTATGTGCACCCGTAGTTACAGCACCACATAGTGAAAACCTATGGGAAATTCATAAAGCAATCCAGAGTAAATGGTTCTTACACCGGAGCAAGGACTCCCCGTAGTTACTCTGGACTGTACCCTAAATGGATAATATATTTAATGTATTTAATAAATAATATAGTTTTTAAATTAATTCCATTAAAACAATACATATGGGTGTTTTTAGTTTTTATTTTAGTCCTACATTTTCCATGGATGTCCTACATTTCAAGGGGGGCCTTGGCCTCATTCCTCTTTATGGCTTATGGTCACCCCGTCCCTGCATCAGAACGGTTTTGCAAACGCAACCTCTGCGGAAGGTGGCACTGAGTGGTGCTTTCAATACTCACTCTGTTTATATTATTATTATTATTATTATTATTATTATTATTATTATTATTATTATTTCAATACTCACCCTATTTATATTTTTTTTTATTTATTATATTTGGCAGGAGGAGAGCACCTCTCCACCCACCCATTTCCAGTTCCTGCTGTTGGGATCCCCTACGGGTAAACTATCTGTCATCCCCTTTAGGGACCAACGACAGGCTGCGGTGACTCAGCGGTTAAAGATGCTGATGGTCGGCAGGCTGGCGGTTCGAGACCCGAGTCCCGTTATCTGCCCGGCTCCTGCCAACCTCGCCGTTTGAAAGCACGTCAATGCACGTAGGTATATGGGTACCACTTTGGTGGGAAGGTCACCGCAACGGGTGGCTTTTAGTGATGCTGGCAACATGACCGCAGAACATGCCCGGGGTGGCCACGAGCCTCTCTTGATCCCCTCGAGACCATCCACGACTCGGCGCACAACCTGGCGCAGCCCCGCCATCCCATAATTGTTTTGCTGTCTGCTTCTAGAGACACCAGTTGCCATAACAACCGGATCCAGGCTTTAAAAATAGCAACTTATTTTTCATTCAGCTCGTCTTTTGCCCTCTGGATTGATGCTATTTTTATCGTGACGGTTTATTTCAGGTGCCTCTCTCAGCCTTCTGAACTTGGCAGGCCTTGGGGCGAGGAGACAGGTGCACCTGGGGGTGACGTGGGTGCTTCCTGATGCCCCTCCGAGCTGGGGTTTCCACCCCACTAGAACTGCACAGGCCTGACGTGGGGTATATTTGCACGACAATACATCCCATCACATTCCTAGTCCTGCTTAGAACCTCAACCTGAGAATTTTCTGTTGTACTTGGAATGAAGGGCACTCTGCATATGCTCAGGAACACTTAGGACACAATCTAGAGTAACTACGGGGAGTCCTTGCTCCGACGTAACAATAATGTACTCTGGATTGCAATATGAATTTCTCATAGGTTTTCACTAGGTGGTGCCATAACCACAGCTGCATGTAATGTCTCTTATGTGATCCTGTAGTTACTCTGGATTGTAGGATAAGCCAGAGTATTTGGTATCTAGTACTTTCTGGGTGAACTCCACCCAGAACTATAGTTTGGAACATATAGGGTGCAGTCCAGAGTAACTACAGGGCGTCCTTGCTCCAGTGTAAGAACAATTTACTCTGGATTGCAATATGAATTTCCCATACCCCAAATCCAGAGTAACTACGGGAGCACATAAAAGTCTTTACGTGCACCCATAGTTACTGCACCACCAAGTGAAAACCTATGAGAAATTCATATTGCAATCCAGAGTAAATTGTTCTTACACCGAAGCAAGAACTCCCCGTAGTTACTCTGGATTTTGCCTGTAGGTTTTCAGTAGTTGGTGAAAACAATGTCTCTTACATGCTCCCAAAGTTACTCTGGATTGTAGGGTAAACCAGAGTATTTGGTACTGAAATTGGCTTACCTGATCTGTTTAAGTTTTTTCCCCTGCAAAACTTCCCACTCTCTGCCAAAGTGCTGTTAAATCTGCTTTTAAAACCTTTTCAAAGTAAAAAAAATAGTTTGACAAACTTGTGTTCCCAGCTGTTTCGCAGGGTTTCCATATGTCATAACCACAAACAGAGGACAAGGCCCCCCAAATGTAGGACATCCAACAAAAATGTAGGACACGACAAAATAAACACTAATATACCCTACAATCCAAAGCAACTATGGGAGTACATAAGAGACATTTACATCGACGTAGTTACAGCACCACCCAGTGAAAACCTATAGAAAATTCATATTGCAATCCAGAGTAAATTGTTCTTACATCGGAGCAAGGACTCCCCGTAGTTACTCTGGATTGCACCCATAGATTGTTTTCATGGGGTTAATTAAAACACTTATTACCTATTATTAACTTTAAAAGCCTTAAAAACAATTATGTTATAATTTATGGCAGGGGTCCTCAAACTACAGCCCACGGGCCGGATACGGCCCCCAGTGTCCTCAATCTGGCCCGCGAGTGCACACGGCACCACCGCGCTGCAGCAGCCTCTCCCCGGCCAGCCGGAGGGACTCGGGCGCCCACGCGGCACCACCATGCCGCAGCAGACTCTCGCCGGCCGGCCGGAGAGGCTCAGGGGCGCCCGCATGGCACCACCGCGCAGCAGCAGACTCTCCTCGGCCGGCCGGGGGGGCTCATGGACGCCCGCGAAGCACCACTGTGCAGCAGCAGACTCTCCCCCAGCCAGCTGGGGGGCTCAGGGGAGCCCACGCAGCTGCACCACGCAGCAGTGGGGCCGGGGGGCTTTTGATTCGGCCGGTGGGGCCAGGATGGGGCAGGACAGGCCGTCTGTGTTATGGGGTGCTGGGGTGCTCTGTCTGCCTGCCCACCTCGGGGTGCCAAGTGATTTGGAAAACCAGGACTACCCCGATTGGGGGTGGCATTTGTCTCTGGGCAAGCTGGAGGAGGCTCCTGACCCGGTTTGGTGGAAGAGAGTTCTGGCAATCCTCTTCCCATTTCCTTAGGCCCCCCAGTTCTTGGTTTTATTCTCTGGGCTCCAGAGCTCCAGAGATTAATAATTAATTAATAATAAATTAAATAGGAATAAATTAAATAGGAATAATTAAATTAAATAGGAATAAATAAGAATAAATAGGAAATTAAATTAATTAAATTAAGCTAATTAATTTAATTAATTTAATTAATTAAACTATAGTCCGGCCCCCGACAGTGTCTGAGGGACAGTGAACCAGCCCCCTGTTTAAAAAGTTTGAGGACCCCTGATTTATGGATTCCAAGAAAGCTACACGCTCTCCTTACAAGAGGGCAATGAGTATTTTTCCAGGACACAAGGCTAAAAAAGAGGACATGTCCTGGAAAATAGAATATATGGTCACCCCGTGTTTGGGTGATCAAAACAGAGTGACTCACACTGCCAGGTCATCCCAGCAGGTCAGTGAAATCCAGGGCTTAACTCCAGTTAGTGCCAAGAGTTAAGCAATTTCCAGGTCTTAACGGAGTGCTTAGCACTTGGAGTAGGGCCGTACCACAACACCAACATGGGATTAAGTGTCATTAGGACCTACGCAGGGATCATATTCAGGGTGGGCACCAATGCAGTGCCTGTAGCAAGCCTGTAACAGTGCAGTCCTAAGCATGTCTACTCAGAAGTAAGTCCCGTTGTGTTCAACAGCACTTACTCCCAGGAAAGTGTGGTTAGGATTGCAGTCTCAGGGTATGAGCATGCCAGTGGTATAGCTCAGGAGGTACCAGGGGTTGCAATTGCACCTGGAAACAGGCTGTAGGAGGGCAACAAGCTGAGCTCGAGGCTGTTGGCCAGAATGGTAAAAACCTTGGTGTGCTTATATATAATATCAAAACACGGTAGTTACTCACAACTAATGCACCAGCGAATCTAACGCGCACCCTGATTTTGGAGACATGCCCTATAATCCAGAGTAACTATGGGAGCATGTAGGAGACATTATGTGCACCTGTAGTTACAGCACCACCTAGTGAAAACCTATGGGAAATTCATACTGCAATCCAGAGTCAATTGTTCTTACGCCAGAGCAAGGACTCCCTGTAGTTACTCTGGATTGCGCCCTAAGGCTGCAAACCTAAAAACACTTTTCTGGGAGTAAGACCCACTGAACACAATGGGGATTATTGTTGAGTAGACACAGTTAGAATTGTGCTCTAACCCTACAATCCAGGGTAACTATAAGAGCTCGTAAGAGACATTGGGCACAATCCAGAGTAACTACGGGGAGTCCTTGCTCCGACGTAAGAACAATTTACTCTGGATTGCAATATGAATTTCCTATTCGCTTTCACTGGGTAGTGCCGTAACAACGGGTGCACTTTATGTGCTCCCATAGTTACTCTGGATTGTAGGGGTAATGTGCAGCTGTAGTTACTGCACCACCTAGTGAAAACCTATGGGAAATTCATATTGCAATCCAGAGTAAATTGCACCCTAAGTTTGGATGAAAATATATATATATTTTTTTAATTTTATACATATATAACTGTATATATATTATATATTTTTATATATATTCAAATGTATATCTTTTGCAATTGCTCTTCCCTGCAGGAGATTAACCCGGCCGGGTTTCCCTTCCGTGGGAAAGTGTCACTAGTGGGAACGTGCCAAGAAAGTTGAATGAATGGAAGCGGCCTCAGTGCTCCCCCCACCACATCTCTCCCTCCCCATGTTCTCCGCCTCAACCAGGCACTGTTCTGTGCTGGATTCCAGGATGGAGCACACATTTTCTGAGCAGCCTGGAAGGCCAAGAGAGATGGCGGCCCATACCCTAAAGTCAAATTAAGTTAGCAGTGAAGGTGACTTTCCATAACACTAGAGGGTGACGTAACTGTGTGGACCCGTAACTGCTCTGGATTGTGCCCAGGCTCAGAAGTTCCCTATGGATCCCAGGAGAGATGGATCCAGCAGAAAGCAAGCAGGATGAGATACTTACTCAGAGCATGGGCTGTTTGAAGGGTACTGGAGTGGAAAGGAGGCAGCAGAGTTGCAAATCCCCCAGCAGATTCCGTCTGAGCGCATCCATGGACGCAGGCTTACATAAGGCTGCAAGATGCCAGGTGGTAGAGAAAGGCACTATAGAAGGGTTGCGGGGGGGGGGGGGGACGTTAATTAAAATTTTGCACCCCAGGACACATTTTGTACCCCTGGCCCAGAATGCTGCATGAGGCACAAACTTGCCCCCAAATCCAGGATAACTACGGGAGCACGTAAGAGACTTTACGTGCAAATGTAGTTAGTGCACCACCTTGTGAAAACCTATGGGAAATTCATATTGCAATCCAGAGTAAATTGTTCTTACATCAGAGAAAGGATGACCCCCATGCGCACCCTCCCTCCCATGCACACCCTCTCCCAGTGTGCACAGAGGGTCCTGTATCTATTCTGTGGACAAGAATTATGGCCAGCCTACCAAGGGAGGCATCCAAGCACATTCAGCCTATGCGCAGAACTGATCTGATCCTGAAGAGCACATGAGTTGTGAGTGCTTGTACACCTGCCGTGATGATGGCGGTGATTTCTGAAGGACTCCTGTGGAAGGCTCTGCCTCACCTGCCTCCCCACCCACTACACTTAGGGGGAAATCCAGAGTAACTACGGGGAGTCCTTGCTCTGGAATAAGAACAAGTTACTCTAGATTGCAATATGAATTTCCCATAGGTTTTCACGAGGTGTTGCAGTAACTATGGGGACACATAATGTCTCTTACGTGCTCCCTTAGTTACTCTGGATTGTGCCCATACTTAGGTACTTACTTAGGTACTTATGTATGTACTATTGTACTTACGTACGTACTAATGTACCTGTACATACGTATCTAAGGGTGAAATCCAGAGTAACCATGGGGAGTCCTTGCTCTGGAGTAATAACAAGTTACTCTGGATTGCAGTATGAATTTCCAATAGGTTTTCACGAGGTGGTGCAATAACTACGGGTGCACGTAATGTCTCTTATGTGCTCCCGTAGTTACTCTGGATTGTGCCGTAAGTACCTTACGTACTTATGTATGTATGTATGTATGTATGTATGTATGTATGTATGTATGTATTGATTGATTGATTGATTGATTGATTTACAGTGTTTACTTCCTCCTGGGACCCAAGGTGGACCCAACGCACTGACTGCCCAGCACCCATGTGCACAGAGGAAAAAAAACTGAGTGAAAATTCCCAGTAACCATACTGGGGATATTGGATCACCCATTTTTCCAAAACCAGTTCCTGCAGGTGTCATTCCCAAAGCACTTTCAAACTCTTGGGGGGGGGGGACACATGGAAAGTCTTCTCATCTCCCCATTCCCCCCTTCACCTCCAAGGCTTGTTAATTACATTTCCAAGTTCAAATCCGCTGCTATTTGATCCGCAGGCTGGGGTGGGGGGAGTTGGGAGTGCAAAGGGAGGGGGAAATATATTTATAGCTCTTTCTCCAGCTGCCTGTTGGATGAGAGAAGCCATTGCACAGGTTGGGCTTTGGGTACTTGGAGCTCGGTGGGAATTTTTTAGCCTTGCTAGTCCCCCCCCCCTTTATTTTTAACCCCCATATTTTTTCCTTCTCCCCCTTCTTGTTCTCCTCCAGTGTCTTAATCATCTTTTTCCTTCATCATCATCATCATCTGTTTCTGCCCCCTTTTGACATCTAGCCTGTTAAATTCCCTTCTTGTATTGTGTTAATCTGTGCAAGGGGGTGGAGGAAGAGGAGGAGGAGGAAGAAGAGGCACTAGTTGTGTGCATGGCTCCTCCACCATGCCCCCCATCCCTCCTCCTTGTGCCATTCAAAACCTAGAGTGTCAGGAAGGGGGGGCCCTTCCTTGATTCTGCTTCTGCTGTTCCTACTCTCCCCACCTGCTCATGCCTGACTCTGGAGTCCAGACAGGAGTGGATGAAGTGGATCCCAGCTGTTGTGGGGGTGCAAAGGCTGCTGTCTCTGGGGGGAAGTGGCTGGAGGGAGCCTGGCACCCCCAGAGTCCCTGGCATGGCTCTCAGGACTGCAAGGGCTGCCTGCCTTCCCTGAACGCTCCCCCTGGGGGGCTTCATCTCTGCCTTAACCCTCCTGCTGGGAATCTGCAGACCCAAACTGGATTCTGATGGAACCAACAAGATGCTCATGTCTAGGCTCCTGGATTTTCAAAAGACCAGATATGCCAGGTAAACTCTCCAGGGGAATTTTTTTTTTTTTTTGGGGGGGGGGGGTTCTTCTTAAACTTTCTGGTACCCTGAAATGTCTTGGTTGTGTATGTATAGCCCTTTGTAGGATTTCTTCTGTGACCCAACCTTCAACCCCTTAAGCCCATTTCACAGATGGGAAAAACTGAGGGTGGCGGAAACCACTTTGGAGGAAGGTTGGGAATTAGGAACTGGGACTAGGCAAACCCACCTAGGGTGACTTGCTGGACCATCTGATGGAGGTCTACTTGGTCTACTCAGCCTTGTTGTGTGGGGCTACTCTCAAGTAAGCTTTCAGGGGAGTGTCACTTAGCGCCACCAGCTCTTCAATCCTGTCCGTCCGTCTGTCTGTCCCCCACCTGGCTCTCCTCTTAGAATATATTTGAGTTGGACAGCCTGAACTGGTATAAAAACAGGCAAAGGAAGATGGAACTGGTGTCTTTTGGAAGACTTGTGGCAAAGGGAGAATTTCCGCAGGTGCAACTTCTCTCCCACCTGTATGAGAAGCTGCAACTGCTATTTCACAAACCAGGGCTTTGATCCTGAATCAAGTAACTATCTTTTAATATATACATTATATTTTTATATATAAACATCTAAGTATCTTTTTTTCTCACCCCCCCCATGATTGCAACCTCATGCATGACTTCTCAGAAATCAGCCCCATTGCATTCAATGGATGAGGATTGCAGCCTTCTTCATGCAAAAATATGCAGATTGAGTTGGTCTGCAATCCTAAAGACACTTTCCTGGGAGTAAGACCAATTGAACACAATGGGCTTACTTTGGAGTAGATGTAGATTGTGTCCTTAGTTTTGAAATTCATTGCTGCCCATACAGGATGCTTGTTTTTCTCCTTTTGCCTTGGCAGAAGAGCCATTTGGGCATGGGATCCATCTCAGTGGAGGTCTGGGTAGAGGGGGGAAGGTCTGGCTTTGGAGGTCTGGGTAGAGGGGGGAAGTGATGGGCAAGATGCCACAATCTTCTCCAAACTCCTGCTTGAGTGGAGAAAGTGTAGCTCCATGGAAGAGATCAGACGTAGCATGAGGAAGGTCTTGTGCTCGTTCTCCAGAGGTCTCCTCTCTGTTGCAAAGCAGAGACAAAACTGTGTTGGGTGGACCTGTTGTGTCGCATAAGAACATCAGAATTGCTGGTTGGATCCAGCCGAGGTCCCATCAAGTCCAGCTTCCACCAGGGCCCACCAAACACTTCAGGGAGCAACAGGAGACCTGCATCCTGGTGCCCTCCGCCCCCACCCACCCCATACCCGGCATTCAGAAATAGCCTACTTCTCAAACCAGGAGGTTGTGTATACAAATCACAATTTATAACTTGTGATGGACTTTTCTTCCATAGGACTTTCAGTCCAATCGGGGCCAGGTGCCATCATCACATCTTGTGGCAAGGAGTTCCACAGAGCAATTGCATGCTGGGTGAAGAAATATTTTGCATGTTCTAACTCTCCAGACCATCAACCACTGAAAAATCCCTGATAGCTATCTGCCATCTTTTCCTTCCCTCCCTCAACTCCTAAAAACCCTGATAGCTATCTATCTCTTCCTTACTTCCTCAACCCTAAAAAACCCCCGCTATCTATCTCTTCCTTCCTTCCTCCCTCCCTCCCTCAACTCCAAAAAAACCCTGATAGCTATCTATCTCTTCCTTCCTTCTTTCCTTCCTTCTTTCCTTCCTCAACTCCTAAAAACCCTGATAGCTATCTACCTCTTCCTTCCTTCCTCAACCCTAAAAAACCTTGATAGCTATCTATCTCTTCCTTCCTTCCTTCCTTCCTCCGTCCCTCCCTCCCTCAACTCCTAAAAAACCTTGATAGCTATCTATCTCTTCCTTCCTTCTTCCCTTCCTTCCTTCCTTCCTCAACTCCTAAAAACCCTGATAGCTATCTACCTCTTCCTTCCTTCCTCAACCCTAAAAAACCCTGATAGCTATCTATCTCTTCCTTCCTTCCTCCCTTCCTCCGTCCCTCCCTCCCTCAACTCCTAAAAAACCCTGATAGCTATCTCTTCCTTCCTTCTTCCCTTCCTTCCTTCCTTCCTTCCTCAACTCCTAAAAAACCCTGATAGCTATCTATCTCTTCCTTCCTTCCTCCCTTCCTCCGTCCCTCCCTCCCTCAACTCCTAAAAAACCCAATAGCTATCTATCTCTTCCTTCCTTCCTTCCTCAACTCCTAAAAACCCTGATAGCTATCTATCTCTTCCTTCCTTCCTCAACCCTAAAAAACCCTGATGCTATCTATCCCTTCCTTCCTTCCTTCCTTCCTTCCTCAACTCCTAAAAAACCCCAATAGCTATCTATCTCTTCCTTCCTTCCTTCCTTCCTCAACCCTAAAAAACCCTGATGCTATCTATCCCTTCCTTCCTTCCTTCCTTCCTTCCTTCCTTCCTTCCTTCCTTCCTTCCTTCCTCAACTCCTAAAAAACCCCAATAGCTATCTATCTCTTCCTTCCTTCCTTCCTTCCTCAACCCTAAAAAACCCTGATGCTATCTATCCCTTCCTTCCTTCCTTCCTTCCTTCCTTCCTTCCTTCCTTCCTTCCTTCCTTCCTTCCTTCCTTCCTTCCTTCCTTCCTTCCTCAACTCCTAAAAAACCCCAATAGCTATCTATCTCTTCCTTCCTTCCTTCCTTCCTCAACCCTAAAAAACCCTGATGCTATCTATCCCTTCCTTCCTTCCTTCCTTCCTTCCTTCCTTCCTTCCTTCCTTCCTTCCTTCCTTCCTCAACTCCTAAAAAACCCCAATAGCTATCTATCTCTTCCTTCCTTCCTTCCTCAACCCTAAAAAACCCTGAAGCTATCTATCCCTTCCTTCCTTCCTTCCTTCCTTCCTTCCTTCCTTCCTCAACTCCTAAAAAACCCCAAAAGCTATCTCTTCCTTCCTTCCTTCCTCAACCCTAAAAAACCCTGATGCTATCTATCCCTTCCTTCCTTCCTCAACTCCTAAAAAACCCCAATAGCTATCTATCTCTTCCTTCCTTCCTTCCTCAACCCTAAAAAACCCTGAAGCTATCTATCCCTTCCTTCTTCCCTTCCTTCCTTCCTTCCTTCCTTCATTCCTTCCTTCCTTCCTTCCTTCCTCAACTCCTAAAAAACCCCAATAGCTATCTATCTCTTCCTTCCTTCCTTCCTCAACCCTAAAAAACCCTGAAGCTATCTATCCCTTCCTTCCTTCCTTCCTTCCTTCCTTCCTTCCTTCCTTCCTTCCTTCCTTCCTTCCTCAACTCCTAAAAAACCCCAAAAGCTATCTATCTCTTCCTTCCTTCCTCAACCCTAAAAAACCCCAAAAGCTATCTATCTCTTCCTTTCTTCCTTCCTCAACCCTAAAAAACGCTGATGCTATCTATCCCTTCCTTCCTTCCTTCCTTCCTTCCTTCCTTCCTTCCTTCCTTCCTTCCTTCCTTCCTTCCTTCCTCAACTCCTAAAAAACCCCAATAGCTATCTATCTCTTCCTCCCTCCCTCAACACTTCTGTGTTCTCATCTGGCTTTCTCCTGGCCAGATGAAGACTTTCTTCATCCTTGCAGCCTTGGAAGTCTTTCAGCACAATCCTGTGTGTGTCTCCTCAGAAGTAAAGCACATTTGGTTCACTGGCACTTGCTTTCCAACGGGGCTTTCTGACAGCCTGTAGCCTGACATGCACTCACCTGGGAGCAGGGTCGGCCTTAGGAGCTGGGGGACCCAATGCAAACTTTCTTTTTTGCAGGCCCCCCATCCTTGCAGTGCCTCCCCCAGAAGAAGACGAAGTTGGATGTGTGAGGTTGGGTGCCAAGAGGTGCCAAGAGGGTGCTATGGAGCTCCTTGACCTTTCCTACTTGGGCAGGAACTCTCCAAGGTCCTGGGCAGATAACTCTGCAAGGCCCCTTTTCTTAAGCTGGAGACTGACCTAAGGGCTGATCCTGAGCTGGATTGGGGCCACTTCTTCAGCTGCTATTTGTCCTGGGAGGACAAGTTTCCCTTCGACTCAAGAGGAGGTGTTACTCCTTTCCAATAATATGGGAGAGGATTTTTTAATGCCCAAGCTGCCTTGGGTGTTCCTTTTTTAAGGCAGAAAGGAGGAAACAAACAAGCAAACACTGTATTCACTCAAATCTAATGTGCCATCAAATCTAACGCACACCCTACACCTGCAATCAAAATACTGTATTCACTTGAATCTAATCCAACCCTACACCTACAATCAAAATACGTATTTATTCGAATCTAATGCACCATGGAATCTAAGGCACACCCTATACCTATAATAAAAATACCGTATTTAATGCGTCATCGAATCTAATGCACACCCTACACCTATAATCAAAATACCGTATTTACTTGAATCTAACGTGCCATTGAATCTAACGCACACCCTACACTTATAATCAAAATACCATATGTACTTGAATCTAATTAGCCATCGAATCTAATGTGCACCCTGATTTTGGAGACTAAATTTGGCTGGAAAAGGTGAGCGTTAGATTTGAGTAAATAAACATGCATGTTAGATTCGATGGTTAATTAGATTCAAGTCAAGACGGTATTTTGATTAAAGGTGTAATGTGTGCATTTTCTGATGATGATACTCAGAACTCCTTCAACGCATGTTCCGCTCTTTCAACCGTTCTCTGTTGTTCTAATGGCCCAGATTTCCCTCCCCCACCCCGTGTTGTGGCTCCTTGTCCAATCCCATTCCGCAAAGGAGTTAATGAGGACCCACAGGCAGAAATCTTTATGGGGCAGCAGATCAAGGGGGCATTTGCAATTTCCTAGCTAAAAAAGCATTGGAAGCAACATTTATAAACTCAAAAAGTTTGGTTTCCACTTATTAATGGGGTTCGGTTGTGGATGGTGTTCGGGTCCAATAAGTGGGGGATGCCCATACAGAGACCGACTGAGCAGGAAGGCTGCTCCATGTGACCCTCCTGGCTTTCTATAATGAAGCTGATCCCAGATTAAGGGGATGGGAGCCATGTGTGTGTGAGTGAAATGGGGTCAAGTATCTGATTGGGACTAATCTGGGTGAACTGGACTTTTGGACTCATTCCCTGTCCCCTTGCGGTGGCATAGCTGGGGGGGGGGCAAATCACTAAGTTTTTCAAGGAGCCTCCCCACATCTTGTAGGCGGCCTCTCCCCATACACACCAGGCAATCCATACCCATTATGGGCAAAATCCAGAGCAGTTACGGGTCCAGGCAGTTACGTCACCCTCTAGTGTTATCTTATGGAAAGTCACCTTAACTGCTCCGGAGCAAAGGGCTTAATTTGTCTTTAGGATATGGGCCTATGGCTTAGATGTACCTTCAATCCTAAACATGATTTCCTGGGAGTAAGCCCCATTGGCTACCATGGGACTAACTTCTTTGTAGAGATGCATAGGATTGTGCTCGGAGTCTCCGGCACCTTGGCACCATCTCCAAATCAGATCCAGCTGCTTTTCGTTCATAAGCGAGTGATGCTTCAGCACAAGTCACACTCCTCTCCGAGGGGGATTACGGATTACCTTCTTCACCGTAGGCCCGCATTCGGCCGTGACGTCAATGGAATCGCAGTGTCGGTTACGCACCAGGCAGGCAGCGAGATCAGCTTCCCTGCGCATTATCTTGCCAGTTCCCGTGAGCTGAGTTGTTCCCTGCCTCCTGCTCTTGCCACTTTGGAGGTATAAATTACATGTGTTTGGCATGACCTGTGAGCGCTCAATAAAGTGTACATTACACATCGCTTGTCGCCGATGCAGGCTGGGTGTCAAGGGAAGCGGGTAATCAATGCCGCGGTTCACACCGCGAGCGGTGAGATCTTGCTAAGGGACTAGTAACTTGAGCATGGTAGATGAAGGCTGCAATCCTAAACACACTTTTCTGGGTGTTTCCATTGAACACGGTGGGGCTTACTTCTGAGTAGACGTGATAGGATCGTGTTCCTCCAGTTAGGCCAACCTAAGTCCAGGGACACGTCTTGTGCCATGAAGTGCCACCTAGAGTGGGGCATTAGGTCAGTGCGCAGGCATGTGTCAGCCTAAATGGGCTAGGATTGCACCTTGGATCATAACATGGCAACCACGTTCTGCAGCGGAGGAACAAGATGGGCTTCAGCAATTTGGGGAACAAATACTCCCACCCGTTTGGATGCGACTCCCGGGAAGAGCTTCGTTTCCAAAAGCAGGCCTGTTCCAGATGGGCGCGTAGGAGCAAGGCTGCAAATGCGCCAGTCAGGAAGCATGGGATTTTTCACAAACAGGGAACAGCACATTCGTTGGCAGCCTGGCGTAGGTGGATCCGGCAGCACCCCGTAAGCAGGCTGCGTTGAGATCATGGCATTCATCATCTATTTTGAAAGACTCCCCAGGTTGGCTGTTGGGCACCCACTTTCTGAAGGCCAAACGAGGAACCTCAGGGTCTGACACTTGAATGCACCATTGAATCTAATGCGCCATCAAATCTAACGCATTAGATCTGCAAGGTGATCTGCACTCCCAGACCCATAAGGTGATGAGCGGATCCCACGTTCCTAGGGTTGCCATAATTCTCTTCCACAAAACCAGGACGGGACCCGTCTACCTTGGCAGTATGTGAATGCAATCCCCCCAAACTGGGACTGCCTGGTTATCCAGGACATATGGCAACCCTATATATTCCCTTAATGTTCATTGATCTTCTGACCACAACTTGCCTCCCTTTAATAACTGCATTGAAGGCGAATTGGGGCCAGAGCACCTTCTTACACAGGGATTATCTGCACACAGTATTCTTTTAGCACAACCCTAAGTATGTCTACTCAGAAGTAAGTCCTATTGTGTTAAATAGCACTTAGAGCACAATCCTAACTGTGTCTATTCAAAAGTAAGCTACATTGTGTTCAATGGCAATTACTCCTAGGAAAGCGTCTTTAGGATTGCAGCCATAATTTATTATACATAATTTATTCCACTATGGCTGCAATCCTAAAGACACTTTCCTGGGTGTAAGATCCATTGAACACAATAGGACTTACTTTTGAGTAGACATGGTTAGGATTGTGCTCTTAGGCTACAATCCAAAGTAACTACAGGACCTTTTACACTGATGTAGTTACAGTGCCACCTATGGGAAACCTATGGGAAATGCATACATCAATCCAGAGTAATTGCCTCTTATGTCTTCCCATAGTTACTCTGGATTGCAACCTTACTCCCAAGAAAGAGTGGTTAGGATTGCAGATGTAGGGGGACCATTTGGGGGGACTTGTTTGGTTATAATGTATGTCACCTCCATAAAGCAGTTTGGAGGCCAATCCATGAAGCAGAATTTCCATGGTTCAGACCTCACACCTCGTACCACTTCAGTTGCTGGTGTTAGGTGAGGCACTTTCCCTCTCTGCCTCAGTTTCCCCATCTGCAAAATGGATAAGAATGATTCCTCTCCACGGTTGTGAGAATTATCACAAGATGACACGTATGAAGCACTTTCAATTTCAATGTGCACAGTCTTAGTTTCCTGGGAGTAAGCCCCATTTAACACAATGGGGCTTCCTTCTGGGTAGAAATGGTGAGGAGGCTGCAGTCAAAGACACTTTGCAGAAGTTCTTATCGGGTCTGTCCCTACACTCCAGAGTAACTACGGGAGCACGTAAGAGACATTACTTGCACCCGTTGTTACTGCACCACCTCGTGAAAACCTATGGGAAATTCATATTGCAATCCAGAGCAAATTGTTCTTACACTGGAGCAAGTACTCCCCATAGTTACTCTGGATTGTGGCCCTCAGGCTGCAATGCTAAAGACACTTTTCTGGGAGGAAAGTGTTCAGTGTGTTCATTTTCTTCAATGGGGCTTTCTTTTGAGTAGACATGGTTAGGGTTGTGCTCTTAAAGTCACAATCCTAACCGCATCTACTCCAAAATAAGCCCCTTTGTCTTCAACGGGTCTTACTCCCAGGAAAGTGCCTTTAGGATTTCAGCGTTACAGTTGCAGGAGTTCTTTTAGGGTCACAGTTTTCCGACTGGCACGGCTAAGACAGCCTTGTCCGGTTTTCAGCGTCAAGGCTTTCTTCTCATAGGACACACACACAACACACACACACACCACAACATCACACAAAGGCAGGGAATGTGGAAGGCTGGCCTTCGGAGTTCCCTTTCATTCTGCCGGACAAGCGACTCTTTGTTTTGGCATCCTGAAAGCCGGCAGCTCAAGGTAATTCTTTTTCAATCTCTCTCTCTTTCTCTCCCCCTTTTTCTGGGCCAGAAAATACCAGCCCTGAGCAAGGCTGTGAGAAGCCCTTTGGGGTCTGTCGACAACCCGTGCATGTTAATGCCAAGAGTGCCTGCTCTTTGGGGATGTGCCGAGCACAGCAGACGGCTAGGATTCCCACTCCAACGTCAGGAGGGAAGTTGGGTCTTCCCATGAGTTCCAGAGGTCAATGCAACACCCATGTGCTGTGATGTTCAGACAGGCGCATGGACCACAGGCCAAAGGTCATAGGAGCTTCTAGGGACCCTCGAAGGGAAGGGAGCAGACACCTAAAGAAGGCTGCAATCCTAAACCCCAGTTAGGCTGACATAAATCCCATGCTGATTTGGGGGTGTCACAAAAGTGCAATAGGGTGACCAGATGCCAAATGCAAAATTCCTGAACCCCAAGACCAATATTCCTACCCGCGTAAAAATATTGCCAAAAATGTATTTTTTGGTTTTTATATTTTTGGGTTTTTGGCCATAACGTTTGATAGGAAGGAGATATTCCAAAACCGATTTTTGCGTTGGATTCTTCTCTTTAATACGAATCCAACGACATATGACATGATGGTGCACTGCACACCATCGCAAAGTCAAAAATGAAGCCAAAATGTAGGACAACCGGAGAGGAGGCTAAAAATCTGGACAAATCTGGGTTTTTCCGGTCATATGGTCACCCTGTTTAAGTTTAAGGCACTCCTGGGGGGATTAGACATGTGCTGCCCTCCAACCGCCACTACAGGTACATGGAGTGTATGAATTATGCTGGCCTAAATTAGTTCAGGATTGCGCCCCTACTAGCTCCAACTAAAATCCCAATAGGGACTGTAGTTTGTTGGGGCCAAAAAAGAAGGACGCAAATCTTTGGGCGCTTGAATTTTGCTGGGACTTGATGTCATCATCGCTATCTTGCCGTGATTTCTGGTGGTGTCTTAGAGCCAACTTGGGTTTTGTGTGACTTGAATTGCGGACCGCAAAATTCTCCCGTGTATTTCTGCGGGAAGCCGTGACATCAGCCCAGTGCGCAAAACCCCCGGGAGACGCAGAAAGCTCTTTTTCAAAAGCAACGGATGAAAAGCAGCCAAGCCGAGGGTTCTAGTCGAGGCTCGACATGGTTGCTCAGCAACTCGTACCCGGGAATAATGTGCTGTTGTTTGTGAGATATTGTTGCGCTGCCGTTAGTTGCCAATCCAGCCTTCGGGAGCGGAGCGGAGAGGAGAGAATCCCTTTTGTGCACCAGGACCTGGATTTGGGGAGGGAAGGTCGGGTTGGTGGTGGAATTCAGAAACGGGCTTTGTGAAAACTCTCTTGGTCTTGAAACCAACTTTTCAGTTTTAGGGAGTGTAATGTGTGTGTCGGGTGATTGCTTCTGTTCTTGAAATACGTACACGGGGGGGCCTCAGTATCTGTCCCCCACCAATATCAATTTTATTCATAACTAGTGTAAAGAGTAACCACGTTGCGGGAGTAAAATCCTCCCATACGCCATCCTACTGCGGCGCACCAACCCCCATGCGCAACAACCCCCATGCACATCAACCCCCCATGCGCAATAATGTCCCCATTGTGGGAATAAAACGCCCATGCGCAATAATTCCCACGTTGCAGGAGTAAAATCCTCCCATACGCCATCCCTCTACAGCGCACCAACCTCCATGCGCAACATTCCCCCATGCATAACAACCCCATATGTGCAACACCCCTGCATGCGCATCAACCCCCAAGCTCATTGTCTCCCCTGCGCACAACCCCCTATGTGCAACAACCCCGATACACACCATCTCTCCATGTGCATCAACCCCTATGCGTATCATCTCCCCCATGCGCATCAACCCCCCAATGTGCATCATCTCCCCATGCACAACACCCCCCATGCACAACACCCCCATGCACAGCATCCTTCCCAGTGCAACCCCCTCCCTCCGAACAATATCCCCCCAGTGCACTAGGCACTGAGCACCAAATTGGCTGGTTGTTGGTCAGTCTTCCATGTTAAGTATAGGGCAAAAACATGTTGCACCCCTTTTCAGCCCCTGAAGTGTGAAATTTCTCCACATGGGTTCTTGGTGGGTGTTCAGGTGACAGAAGGAACCTCCTCCCTGAATTTCATGCTTGTAGGCCCAGAGGCTTTGGCTGGGTGTTGATGAGTCCGTGAGTGAGTCAATCAGTGACTTTTCTCTTTCATATATATAGATGAAATCTGGAGGGCGAGCCACGGTTATTTACCTTGGGGTTACAACCAACTCTCCATAGGTCCTGCGCATGGTCCTCCAGGATGTACCTTCCACTCACTCCCAGCCATGTCCTCTTCGGCCATCGGTTCCGCAGCCGCAGACGTTCAAATCCGTGGATTCTGTGAACTCATGGATGAGGAGGACTCCCTGTATCTTGAACCACCTCTGTACACGAAAGGTGTTCATGACATTGGCACATGTCCTGAACACCGTTCATGTACAGGTGTCCAATATCTGGCTGGGATACATGGGAAGTCTCTGGCCTGGGTACCACCTCCATTCTTTGATTTCTGCTTTCAAGGCTATATGTCCGTCAAGGCTTGAGGATGATTCTCATCCAGCCGGTTCACAGGATTAATATTTGTTGCCAAAATATGTATTAACCTCACCTCCTCCTCTTCCTCTCCTTCAAGGTTTATGAACCACAGAGTCCCGTCCAATCGGAGGTACCAACCAACTGAGTATGAACATGCAGCCAATTGCGCCACTCATGCGGTGAGTTGTGTTTGTGCATCCTCCGGTGGGCATCCGTTTGGGAGGCCACGTACTTCACGGGGGAGTCTGGATGTTCACCAACAACCAGATCCGGGTTCAAATCCCTGCTCAGCCACAAAGATCCACCTCGCTGGCCAACGAGCTAATGCGCACTAATGCGCAAACTGTAGGGAATGTGCCACCTGGTGGAAAGCAAGACTTTTCCTTCCGTCTCTTTCCATCTCTAGTTCTGGATCATTCCAAGCATCTTGGGAAGCTCCATCCTTTATGTCCTCTCCGATGACCAATGGGAGACCATCTCCGCGTGGATCTACGGCTTTGGCCTGTCCGGGCTGTTCATCGTCTCCACCATCTTTCACACCATCTCATGGAAGAAGAGGCATTTAAGGTCACGCCACGGTCAGAGGAAAACATGGTCCAAGAAGGCAGTGCTAGATCGCCACACCACCCAAACTCACCATGATCCCAACACCCGCCCTATGTAGTCTGGTGTGCCCTCCCTTGATCCATGTGCCATCTCATGAGAATCATGTGAGATTTTATGTGATGCAAAGTGGTAATGGCCCAGGAGAGTCGTGAAGAAAAGGCCACTGGGAACATCCCGTGACACCCCTTTGAGTTAGCTGTGGCACCCAGAGGTGCCACAGTGCACTTGCTTGGGAACCAGTGGCACAAGGCATTATTGGTGGAGACCTCCCAGATATGTACTGAGACAGCACCATGCACAAGGATGCCTATGCGCATGACTCAGTGCGCATGATTCAGTGTGCATGACTCAGCCATCGTGATTCAACATAGGTGTGTACAGGTAGAAACATGCATCCTCTAAGTACCTGTTGCACCTGGCAGGGATGCTCGAGAAGGATTTCCAGCTGCAGGGAGGGGGTTGGACTAGATGACCTACTGGGTCCCTTCCAACTCTATGATTCTATGAAGTAGGGCTGGCAAAGACCCTCTGATGAGGCTGGCACAAATCCCATACTGACCTTGGGTGTCACAAAAGTGCCATAAGGCACTTCTGCACCACTCCTGGGGGAGCGTCAAGCCAATGCCCAGACATGTGCCAGCCTCCCCACACTCATTATGCTGGTGTGGTTGTGCTGGCCTAAATTGGTTAGGACTGTGCCCAGAATCTGTGATTGGTCATCAAGCGACACATAATCGAGCGACCGCCACGCATGTACGAATTGATGCTCTCTCTGTCTTGCGCAGGAGTGTCGAACACTGTCTGCACATGTTTGACAGGATGGTCATCTATTTCTTCATAGCAGCCTCCTATGCCCCTTGGTGAGTTCACACACACTGTTTCATGTATACATGTACGCACGCTTTTATGGGAGATACACATGCTGTCAATCCCAGCTTTCCAGAGGTATTGCGGAGATATCCTCAGCTGCATTCTGGACCCTGCGGAGCGGGAACAACACTACAAAAATGATGATGATGATGATGATGATGATGATGGTTGACATCAAACTTTTTCCCATACATTTTTCCCCCAAATTCACACAGTACAAAAATTAAGTGCAATCAATGCAACCCCAAAGCATGTGCAACCCCAAAACTGGCACACCTTTTCATGCGCACACATGGCAAACCATGTTCCCCCATCCCCTCTTGCAGTCTTGGAATCTCTTGTTCTGTTTTGTTTCTCATTCGACTTGCAGGGCTCAATGACTCAATGGTCTCACTCTGTTGTTCTCCCAGGCTGAACCTGCGGGAGTTGGGCCCATGGGCTTCTCAGATGCGCTGGATGATCTGGATCATGGCCTCCGTCGGCACCGTCTACGTTTTCTTTTTCCATGAGCGGTGAGTTTGGGGGAAGCCTGAAGATGAGTTGCAGAGAACGGGCTCTGCCTTGCAAACCAGTCCCCCTGCACCGTTGTATCTCCAGGTACATGTCCTCTGGGCGGGGAGTTGCATTACTAGAGTAATGCACAATCCGAACCATGTCTACTCAGAAGTAAGCCCCATTGTGTTCAGTGGGTTTTACTCCCAGGGAAGTGTCTTTAGGATTGCAACCTTCAGGGAACAATCCTAACAAATTTAGGCCAGCACAACTCACCCACTCCCCGATCCGGTGGTGGTGCAGGGAGGCTGGCGCATGTCTGTGCACTGGCACAACCCCCATAGGAGTGCCTTGTGGCACTTTTGTGACACCCCCCAGGCCAGCACATGATCTGTGCCAGGACGTACGCCAGCATAACTGGGTGTTAGGATTGTAGCTTCAGTGTGAAAAGCCAACATGTTACACCTGTTATATGATCAGGGTGATCATATATCATACATGTTATATGATCGGGTGATCATATATCATGACCGCAGAAGAGAGCAAGACCCACAGAAAAGGTAGGACATACAAGAAAAATATAGGACACAACCAAATAGAAGCTAAACATGCTCATATATATTGCTTTCAAGTGGTTAATTGACACACCATTAGTGCAATCCTAAGCCTGTCTACTCAGAAGTAAATCCTAATGTATTCAGTGGGGTCTACTCCCAGAAAAGTGTTTTTAGGATTGCGGCATTAATTACTTAATAAATTTAAAACTATTAAATATAATATCCTAGATGCTATCTAGCCTTACTAGACGCTGTTGTAGGTCCTCCATTCAGAGCACCATACCATAGTCTTTCGAGACTGAAGGATGCCAATGAGTGAAATATAATTTATTCTATATAATTTATGAATTACAAGGAGGCTACATCTCACTTGCTCACAAGGAAAAGGAGGACAATGAAGATTTTTTTCCCAGGACACAAGGCTATGAAAGGGGTTGTGTCCTGGAAACAGTGGACAAGTCCATGCAAAATCACCCTACTAATGATGGATCTCCTCCACTATATAGTGGCAGGCGGGCACAACGTGGGTGAGGGCATGGTGATGTACCAGTGCCCTACCCCAGCTTTTTTTCTGGCGCATATTAATCCTTTCTGAGCCTCTCACCATGCTATCAAGTTAACACTTAGGGCACAACCCAGAGTAACTACATGAGCACATACGAGTCACTATGTGCAGAGGTGGGCTGAGCCTCCCCCAAGATCTGGTTTGCTGGAAGTTGGGGGGCAGGGTTGGGGTTGGGGAGTGGCTAGGGTCAGGGGGCGGGGCTAGAGGCGGACCCTCAACCCCTGCGCACTGTGCATGCGCCAACCCCTGGCGCATGTGCAATGCATCTCTTCCAGTTGGAGGAGACACACTCGTCTCCTCCTGCTGGAGGAGGCGCACATCGCACGCGCCTCCTCCAGCAGGAGGAGATGTGGGGGGGAAGATGGTGGCCGGCATGAACCGGTCCGCTCTCTTTTTCCTTTCCCTGCCGCTGGCAGTTCACCAATGGCAGGGAAAAGGCAAGATCCGGTTCGGGCGAGTAGGCCCGAACCGGCATCTGCCCACCCCTGACTATGTGCACCAGTAGTTACTGCACCACCTGGTGAAAACCTCTGGGAAATTCATATTGCAATCCAGAGTAACTTGTTCTTACTCCGGAGCAAGGACTCCCTGTCGTTACTCTGGATTTCACCCAATATCATCACGCAGAAGCAAAATTTATGAGTGGAAAAAACAAATCTTTGTGCTCTTGCACAAATTGCACCTAGGTGCAAATTTACACCTATTTTGATCTTTGGCTATTAGTGCCAGCTGGTGAAAAAATGGGCATGTAGCTCCCCCTTGTGGAATAAAGAACACACTGTACGTGTGTTCAGAGTGATGGCACTGTTGGTGCACGCTGGCGCATGCCGGAGAAAAGGCTGCACACTTTTCTGCTTGGGGACCTCGGGGCCTTAAACGAATCAGAAACAAATATGCCCACTTTTTTAGGAGACTAGGGGGTGCAATCCTAACCAATTTATATCTGCCGAACTCATCCTGTGGTGTTGTGGAGAGTCCAGCGCATGTCCATGCACTGGCATAACCTCCCTAGGAGTGGCGCAGAAGTTTGCGACACCACTCGGTCAACAAGGGACTTGTGCCGGGATTTAGGCCAGCCTAAATGGGGGTTTAGGATTGCAGCGTGGATTCCATACATGCTTAGCATCGGCTAAGGGATTATTAATGCCATTGCACTGATTGACGGTAAGGCCACATCCCAAGAACTGTGTTCAGTTGTGGTCACCACATCTCAAAAAGAACACAATGGCTTTTCAACTTAGAGCACAATCCTAACCATGTCTACTCAAAAGTAAGCCCCACTGTGTTCAATGGGTCTTACTCCCAGGAAAGTGTCTTTCGGATTGCAAATTTGGTGGAAAAGGGGCCGAAGAACGTGACCAAAATGATTATGCGTTCCGGTTTGGGCACCTCCAATCCAGAGTAACTACAGGAGCATGTGAGAGACATTATGTGCACTTGTAGTTACAGCACCACCTAGTGTAAACCTATGGGAAATTCATATTGCAATCCAGAGTAAATTGTTCTTACACCAGAGCAAGGACTCCACGTAGTTACTCTGGATTGCGCCCACAGTCGAGAAAAAGGTGCCCGAGGGAGGAGGGGATTGAGATGTACAAAAATTATGCAGGGGATGGATAGAGCGGAGAGAGAGAGAGAGAGAGAGAGAGAGAGAGAGATGCTCTTTTCCCAATTTCAGAGCACCACACCCAGGAGGCATCCACAGACACAGAGTGCAAAATCCAGAGTAACTATGGGAAGTCCTTGCTCTCGTGTAAGAACAACGTACTCTGGATTCCAATATAAATTTCCCATCGGTTTTCACTAGCTGGTGCAGTAACTATGAGCGCATGTAAAGTCCCGTGGTTCCCGTAGGTACTCTGGATTTGGGGGAGAGTGTTGGGATATTTCTGGACCCAGCATGAAATTAATCTGTGGAACTCCTTGCCACAAGATGTGGGCGTAGCATCTAGTCTAGATGCCTTGCAAGGGGGTCGGATAGGGTGATGGAGGAAAAGTCCCTTGCAGGTGACATGATGGACTGGTGTAGCCTCTTGGTTTTAGAAGTATAGGCATCCCCAACTTATTGGACGGGTTCGGGACCGGAGCACCGTCCAAAAGGGATAACGGATGAGTTTATAAATGTTGCACCCAGTGCATTTTTAGCTAGCAAATTGTAAATGCCCCTTTTATCTTACCAGTCCCTGCTGTTGATTCTCATTATTATTTATTTATTATTTTATTTATTTTAAAAATTTGTAACCTGCCTTTCTTGGGTCGTAGAGCGACTCAAGGCGACTCACGTTAAAACAGAATTAAAAACGTTAAATAGAACATTCAATTAAAAACAATTAAAGCATAGAAGCTAAAAAACAATACAAACAGTAACCCCCCCCCCCCAACCCCTATTAACTCCTTTGGGAATGGACTGGAGCTACAACATGGGGAGGGCAACTTTGGCCTTTAGAACCACAGAGAGAGGTTGAAAGAGCAGAACATGCATTGAATGAATAAGTTCTGGGTGTAATTGAAGGGTGTTGAAAGAGCGGATCATCAGAAAATGAACCGTCAGAAAGCGGGGGATACGTATAGGCTACCTCAGGTTGCCATATGCAAAGGAGTGACAACGGAATGTGGGTCTCACGTGTGATCCTGAAGGCATCTGGTGGGCCACTGTGAGATCCAGAACAAGAAAGACCCCCTCCGACCTGCTCTGATGTTCAACGTCTTTTGTCTGCTTCAAGGTACAAGCTGGTGGAACTGGTGTGTTATGTCATCATGGGCTTCTTCCCTGCATTGGTGATCCTTTCCATGGTAAGATATCCAGCCTGCTTTTGCATCCAGGCCCTTTGCATCCTGTGGCAAGGAGTTCCACAGTTTAACAACACCCTGGATAAGAAAACAAATATTTCCTTGTCTCTTTTTCTTCCCAGCCCAACACAGATGGCCTCTTGGAGCTGATGGCCGGAGGGCTCTTCTACTGTTTGGGTACCGTCTTCTTTAAGAGCGACGGACGCATCCCCTTTGCCCATGCCATCTGGCACCTCTTTGTGGCCATCGGAGCCGGGATTCATTACTACGCCATTTGGAAGTACCTTTATTGGACTGACCCTCTCAAGGCAAAAACCTCCAGGTAGACAAAGGCCTTACAGAGCTGGAGCTGCCGGGGTTGGCGGATTCTCTAGAGGGACCTACCTGGAACTTCTCTACGTCCTCCGCTGGGTGATGGAGATCTATAGGATAGCTCTGGCGCAGGCCCCCCAAAATGCCTGCCCATTTTATTTGCAAAAGAACCTTAAGAGTGTTTTATTTTTGAGGCAAGAATTTGTAATGCAGTTCATGGATATTTGGGAAAGCAAAAGTCAGGGTTGGACAGGTTCTGATGATACCTGGGATCTCAAGAACACACTGGTATGGGGGATCTCAAGATATTGGGGATCTCAAGAACACACTGGTATGGGGGATCTCAAGATATTGGGGATCTCAAGAACACACTGATATGGAGGATCTCAAGATATGGGGGATCTCAACAACACACTGGTATGGGGGACCTCAAGATACTGGGGATCTCAAGAACACACTGGTATGGGGGATCTCAAGATACTGGGGATCTCAAGAACACACTGGTATGGGGGATCTCAAGATATTGGGGATCTCGAGAACACACTGGTATGGGTTCGAACAGTGGTCTCTAAACCTGTTAGGTTTACCTGGCATAGTGTCAAGGTCTGGAAAAAAATATTTTAAATATAAAATTGAAAGACACAGATTAGAGAAGGAATTTAGATGAATGAATCAATGGGCTCAAATTTCCAGGATTTCTGCAAACACCAAAATACAGTACAGAAATAAAGCACACACTTAAATGGACCCTCATATTCCCCACCCCACCATCTCCATCCCAGTCTTGCTTGGTCAACTGGGTCTAACAGGACCAGAGGTTGGCCACGGGCTGGTTAAAGGCACACTACGGGCTGCATCTGGCCCCCAGGCTGGGGTTTGAAGACCCCCGGGTTAAAATATTGTCCTCATCTGGGTGGCAAATCTCATTCACCCTGTGGGTGGAGAGCAGTGATGGGATTCCAAGAAATGAACAGCCGGTTCTCTGTCCGTCTGGCAGCCACTGTTAAATGGCTATTTTAAAACTTTATATGTCCTATATCTTGTTAACAACTGGTTCTATAGGGGAGTTGCGAACCTGCTGGAGCCCATCATTGGTGGAGCGGATGAAAGCAACATCGGAGACTCACTAGGCAGCCGAAAGTGTGTTCATATGAACAGAGTATATCAGTCTGATGGATCCTTTGAGATGATCTGCTCTGATGGTGACAGAGACACAGTCGGAGGCCAAGCATTGTTGCCCCCCCCAAATTTCAGGATGCAGCAAATGCCCCCCCCCCCCCCGGCATAGCTAAGCCAGTGCTGGAAAGTTGGTTAGGATTATGACCTTTAGGGTTGCCATATGTCCAGAAAAACAGGGACAATCCCGATTTGGGGGGATTTTCGGTACATGTCCATGTGTTGGCACGTACCGGCACATACGTGTCCACATACTGGCAAATGGGACAGAGGATCCTGTTTCAATTTTCTGGAATGGCAACCCTATGGAAACTGGAGACACATTTGCCCGCTCCCTCCTCTGAACCCCGAACCCCGATTACTGGACTGCATCCCCGTAAACTTGGATCTCCCAAGTTCTCTTTCTGACTCTTTCTGGATCTTTTGTACACTTTGTAAAGTCTTTCTATTGTATAATTAAGGTGGGTTATTCTGTCCTAATGTTTTTTTTACTAACTTTTCATGACTTTGTAACTTGGGGTTACACTTGGGGTTACACTTTGTAACTTGGGGTTACTTTGTAACTTTGGGCAACTTGTGAATGAATCTTTCGGAGTGATTAAACAACAAAAGGTCAGGTATTTTTCACCAGGAATTCTTGTTCAGTATTTTGTATTTAACACAGTATTATTTTTGTCGCTGTTTTCTGGTGGACTAAGATTTAAATTTACAAAAAGAAAAAAATATCCTATCTTGTGTTTGTCTTTTCCATGGGAAGGAGGGGAAATAATGTGGAAATAATAGTTGTCAAAAGAAAAAAAATCAAAGTTTTCAGTTGTGTGACCAGTGCTGTGATTTAAAAAAAAATCTTGGACATGATCTACACACACACAGAGACAGACGGATGGACAGGCGGGCAGGCAGACAGACAGATTCCCAACCCACTATCAGCACCCTTGGATTCATTCATTCATTCATTCATTCATTCATTCATTCCTTGAATTTCTACCCAGACAGACAGACAGACAGATTCCCTACCCAATATCAGCACCCTTGGATTCGTTCATTCATTCATTCCTTGAATTTCTACCCAGAGAGAGAGAGAGAGAGAGAGAGAGAGAGAGAGAGACAGACAGACAGACAGACAGACAGACAGACAGACAGACAGACAGATTCCCTACCCAATATCAGCACCCTTGGATTCGTTCATTCATTCATTCCTTGAATTTCTACCCAGAGAGAGAGAGAGAGAGAGAGAGAGAGAGAGAGAGAGACAGACAGACAGACAGACAGACAGACAGACAGACAGATTCCCTACCCAATATCAGCACCCTTGGATTCGTTCATTCATTCATTCCTTGAATTTCTACCCAGACAGACAGACAGACAGACAGATTACCAACCCAATATTAGCGCCCTTGGATTCATTTGTTCATTCATTCCTTGAATTTCTACCCAGAGAGAGAGAGAGAGAGAGAGAGAGAGAGAGAGAGACAGACAGACAGACAGACAGACAGACAGACAGATTCCCAACCCAGTATCAACACCCTTGGATTCATTCGTTCATTCATTCCTTGAATTTCTACCCAGAGAGACAGACAGACAGACAGATTCCCTACCCACTATCAGCACCCTTGGATTCGTTCATTCATTCATTCCTTGAATTTCTACCCAGAGAGAGAGAGAGAGAGAGAGACAGACAGACAGACGGACAGACAGACAGATTCCCAACCCAGTATCAGCACCCTTGGATTCATTCGCTCATTCATTCCTTGAATTTCTACCCAGAGAGACAGACAGACAGACAGATTCCCAACCCAATATCAGCACCCTTGGATTTGTTTGTTCGTTCATTCCTTGAATTTATACCCTGCCTTTCCCGTGCCAGTTCAAATGCCCAAGGGTGCCTTCCAAAGCTTCTTCCCCTCCTGCTGTCCTCACAGCAACCCTGCAAGGTAGGCAAGGCTGAGAGTGAGTGACTGGCCCAAAGTAGGTCACCAAAGAAACATTATGGCAAAGGAGGGATTTGAACCTGGATCTTTCCCCAAGAACACATCAGATGCTGCACCATGGATTTGGAAAGCAGGAAGAGATGAACAGTGCAATCTAAGCATGTCTACTCAGAAGTAAGCCCCATTGTATTCAGTAGTACTTATTCCGAGGAAAATGTGGTTAGGATTGCAGCTGAAGATACTGTGCTGGGTAGAGGCTGGTTATTCTCTCCATGCTAAATACAGTATAAGAAGAGCACCACTTAAAGCTCCCTCTTTACCCATTTAGCTGGGCTAACTGTGTTATGAATTAGATATTATTTAATTATTATTTAATAAATTAATACCCTGCCTTTCTTGGGCTGCGACCAACACAAGGCGGCTAACAAGTAAATTTTTTTTTAAAAACATTAAATAGAAAACCTAAAATCATTTAACGCTATATGGAAATGGGAGCCGACACCTTATTAGTTCCATATGTATCATTAATTACATCCCATTGATTCTCTGAGCAATTAGTCTCATAAGTCAGTTTTGAGTTTAAATAAATCCACTTTTTGTTCCATAAGCAATTAGGATTTTCATTATTTAATTGGCCATAACTTTTGAAAGAATATAGATCTTCCTACGCAGTTTGTTTCATTACATTCAGCATTAAATTACCTTTCCAACGATATATAACTTGCCCTACAATCCAAAGTAACTACGGGAAGACGTAAGAGGGTCTTACTCTGGATTGCTCTATGCATTTCCCATAGGTTTCACATAGGTGGCACCGTAACTACGTTGGTGTAAAAGGTCTGGATTGTAGCCATCATGACATTAAGGCTGCAATCCTAACTTCCAGTTAGGCCAGTCTTACCCCCGGCATACGTCCTGTGCTGACTTTGGGGTGTCACAAAAGTGCTGTAAGAAGTAAAAAGTAACTCTATAAGAGCCCTGTTGGAGCAGGCCAAAGACCCATCAAGTCCAGCTGCCTGGATCTCAGTGGCCTGTCCTGTGGCAGGGAGTTCCACAGACTAATTAGATAAGAAGAGCTCCACTGGATCAAGCCAAAGATCCATCTAGTCCAGCTTCCTGGATCGCACAGTGTCCCACCTGACGGCGCAGGATGGGAGCACACAAGGCACCAGAGACCTGCATCGTGGTGGCCTCTCCGGCATTTTGACAACCCACGACGTCATCACACATACCCATCATGGCTTGTAATTGGGGGGGGGGGGGGGTTCTTCCATAAATTTATCCAGTCCCCTTTTCAAGGCATTTATGTGCCATCACACATCCTGTAGCGAGGAGTTCCATAGATTAACAACACATTCTTCTTTTTCCGTTACTACTGCTTTGAAAGGTGCGGCGGCAGGAGTTAGGACCCCATCACACTCTGCTGTCTGATGCAGCCTACTTCTAAAACCAGTGTCCGTCATGGATTGCCCAGGGTGACCAGGTGTTATATAACCAGGCCCCCCATACTGTAGGACACCCCGCAAAAACGTGTGTGTGTATGTACACACACACACACACACACACACAGTTTAAGTCCACTTGTAAGTCCAGTTCAGGGTGTTGGGTGTTTAGAGTGTAGGGATATAATTCAGCATTTTAGGAGGTTTTAAAATATGTATTGATTGTTTTATGCATTTTAGAGCCAAATCCTATGCCTTACTTAGAAGTAAGTCCTGTTAGAGTCAGTGGATATTACTGCCAGGAAAGTATGGATAGGGTTGCAGCCTCCATCTGAGTTGTTAGCCACCTTAAGTCTGCCTCTGTGGAGAAAGGTGGGATATACATCTAATAAGTAAGTAATTAAGTAAGTAACCCTACAATCCAGAGTAACTATGGCTGCACGTAAGGGACATTACATGCACCGGTAGTCACTGCACCACCTAGTGAAAACCGATAGGAAATTCATAGTGCAATTCAGAGTAAATTGTTCTTGCAGCAGAGCAAGGACTCCCCGTAGTTACTCTGAAGTAAGTAAGTAAGTAAGTAAAAAAATAAATAATTTCCACTTGTGTGGGTCTTAGATTGTCCAAAATAAGTCTGCCTTGAGTATCCTTACGTAGAGAAAGGTGGGATACTACTACTACTACTACTACTACTCCTCTTCCTAATAATAATAATAATAATAATAATAATAATAATAATAATAATAATCTTCATCGTTTGTACTGTGTGGAACGGTGTCCGCTTGTTGTGAATTGGAGTTTCATCTAACCCATGATGGACGTGACATGGGGAAACCTGGATGGCCTGGAGCAACAACAACAACAACAACAACACTATATTACTTACTAGTAAATATAAAACTAATTTAGGCTGCAATCCTAAAAACACTTTCCTGGGAGTAAGACCCATTGAACACAATGAGGCTTACTTTTGAGTAGATATGGTTAGGATTGTGCTTTTATATATAGTTTATTAATCAAAAGAAGGCTACGTGCTGCCTGCATGCAAGCAAAAGGAGGACAAGGAAGATACTTTCCAGGACACCAGGATAAAAAAGAGGACATCTGTTCACTTTGTCCTCTAGGGAAATGTCACAAAGGCTGCAATGCTAAAGATACTTTCCTGGGAGTAAGACCCATTGAACACAAGGAGGCTTACTTTTCTGTAGACATGGTTAGGATTGTTTCCTTAGGCTGTAACAAAGACACTTTCCTGGGAGTAAGACCCATTGAACACATTGAACACAATGGGGCTTACTTTTGAGTAGACATGGTTAGGATTGTGCTCTTAGGCTGCAACAAAGACACTTTCCTGGGAGTAAAACCCATTGAACACAATGGGGCTTACTTTTGAGTAGACATGGTTAGGATTGTGCTCTTAAGCTGCAACAAAGACACTTTCCTGGGAGTAAGAACCACTGAACACAGTGGGACTTACTTTTGAGTAGACATGGTTAGGATTGTGCCATTAGTATGGCTGCAATCCTAAAGACACTTTCCTGGGAGTAAGACCCATTGAACACAATGGGGCTTACTTTTGAGTAGACATGGTTAGGATTGTTTCCTTAGGCTGCAACAAAGACACTTTCCTGGGAGTAAGACACACTGAACACAATGGGGCTTACTTTTGAGTAGACACGAATGGGATTGTACTGAAAGTATGTTGCAAAGATGTTGCAAAGTGAATTGCAAGTGCGATACAACCCTGTGCAAGACCCTCTAAAAAAGTGCATCTAACCCAGAGAGCCTGGGAGTGGGTCTACATCATTGACACGTGTCCAGCAGCTGCACGTGTGAACGGAGGGATCTTGAAGCAGTGCAGGGAGCGTCCTGCGCGTGTCCAGCCAGCAGGTGGCGCAGCAGAGCCACTCCCAGGACGCCTCCGCTGGGAGAGCATCTCCACCCGGCTGGCTGGCTGGCTGGCTGGCTGGGAGAAGCTGCGCTGGGCTGGCTGGCTGGACTGCCTCCTCTTCCTCCTCTTCCTCCTCCTCCTCCTCTTCCTCCTCCTGCCTGGGGGTCCTGCAGGAGCTGCCACCGAGCCAGACCAGGACCATGTCCCCGGATCGGGCAGGGGGACACCCTGGCAGGTGAGTCAAGGCTTGGCACCCTTGGGTGCGGGTGGGCAAAGTGGCAAGCTGAGTGCGGGGGGGGGAGCAAAAAGTGCAGGGGTGCAGTTGGGGGGCACTCTGCCCTGGGGGTCAAGGCATGGGTGCAAGGGGTGCAAATTCTTAGGGTGCTAACAAGGCATGGGTGCCAATGTACCCCTCCTAGGTGCAAGAGATGCACTTTCTTGGGTGCAACTCATGCACCCTTCCTGGGTGCCAAGACATGGGTGCCACAAATGGGTGCAAGACATGCACTTTCCTGGGTGCAAGTCAAGTGTTCAACAGTTGTACCCTTCTTGGGTGCAGGACGTGCACTTTCCTGGGTTCAACTCATGTACCCTTACTGGGTGCCAAGACATGGGTGCCACAAGGGCACCCCTGCTGGGTGCAAGTCAGATGTACCCTTCTTGGGTGCAGGACATGCATGTTCCTGGATGTGAGGACATGGGTGTCAAAAATGTACCCATCCTGAGTGCAAGAGATGTACCTTTCTATGGTGCAAGATATGGATGTCACAAATGTACACTTCTTGGGTGCAAGACGTGCGCTTTCCTGGGTGCAACTCTTGGGTGCAAGTTAAATGTATCCTTCCTGGGTGCAAGTCATGCATTTTTCTAGGTGCACTTTCCAGAGTACAAGACATGGGTGAAGACATGCACTTTTCCTGGGTGCAAAAAATGTACTCTTCCTGGGTGCAAGTCATGGGGTGCAACAAATGCACCCTTCCTGGGTGCCAAGACTTTTTGGGAGGCGCAAGGGCATGGTGAGACTGGGTCTGTCCCAAAACCGATCTAGAACGTTATGGGTAGAGAGTGACTGTGTGTTTGTGCAAAACTCAAGGCAGGAGCACACACAAAAACGAGGTGCGTCTACTCAGAAGTAAATCCCTTAGCAGTGAATGGGGCTTGGTCCTAGGATGGCATCCTCGGATCCTGCAAGGAGACAGGAGTCAGTGTGGCGTGTGGGCTAGAAGGGCCAGTGGAGTCCCCAGAAGCCACTTAAAACTGGGACAGATGGGGGGGAGTGGTTGTGATTGACACCTGAGATTACTTCCCAGATTAGCTTGTTAACCCGCTTCCAGGCCTGCAGTGGAGGTGGCGGAGAAGTGGCCGAAAATGTATAGGTTCTATACATCATGTGTCCATAAAGTGTGGCTCTCACAATCACATCAGTGGTTGTAAACCCAGAACGAGAGGTGAGTTTTTAGTCCGGATTAAAGTCTGGATTAAAGTTTTTAGTCTGACTTAGTCTGCACCTGACCCAAAGGTTTTCCCCAGTTGTGGTGACAAGATCCAGGTCAGATTGTATTGTCTGAAAGGGGCTGCCGGGTTGCAAATAGGTTCCACCGTCATGGGTGGTTCCTTGTGAACGGTGCATTGCGCACTATTGCTGGAGAGAGAGGGTGGTATCTTCAATGTGACTCTGTCCCGTGTCGCTGCAGGCAATGTCTGTACATAGGAAGTTGCATGTGCTGGGACTAGGACGTGGTTATCCTCGTGGGAGGGCTGCCCACAATCTGGGGTAGGTGACCGTCATGCGCAGTCATGCGCCATTGCCTATTCCTATAGGGACACTGATTGTACCTTTGGGGAGGAAGGGAATATATATTATATTATATTATATTATATCATATCTCAGACTACAGACTCTTATATCATATCTAAGAATGTAGACTTAGGGTGAAATCCAGAGTAACTATAGGGAGTCCTTGCTCCGGAGTAAGAACAAGATACTCTGGATTGCAATATGAATTTCCCATAGGTTTTCACTAGGTGGTGCAGTAAGTGCGAATGCACATAATATCTCTTACTTGCTCTCGTAGTTACTCTGGATTGTGCCCTTAAAATTATTGTGGCTGGAGAAAGCGATTGAATAGGCCGGTGTCGTTGCACAAATTTGTAGCCACACAATGAAGCGATAGACGCACTGGTGGATCCAAGCGACGCTGACTTGTATCGGTGTCACTGATGTGAGAAAGGTGTGCAGGTTGTGGGCAGACAGGAGATCCGAGCCCGGCAGCGACGCAGAGCTCGGCGACAGCCGTCGGAGCTGACCTTGAGACTGGTTGTCACCGAGACAGACTGACGGGAGACGGAGTGTCGGACGGCGAGATCGGTGGCGAGATCTGACATGAAGACAGTTGGACGGGCTGGTGTAGAGACACATAAAGGCGCATAAAGGGAGGCTGGCGCACCGACACACAGATGCGCAGCTATGGCGAGGCATAAAAGCATGTCCGACGGAGAACGGACCCCGAGAGAGAGAGAATGTCCCTGAAGGCAGAAAAGAAAGTGCTGCGGAAAAAGGGAATTTCTTTCCGCTTCTTGTGCAGAGTCTGCGTAATGTAAGTGCGCCGCGAGGAGCGACAGAAGCTCTGGAGTCAGGCGCTGGTATTTATTTTTCACGTCCTGAGAAAGTGCAGCCGGAACGCCAGCGTGAACGGCGTGAGCGTGTCTGGTTGCCATTGGTGACCAAGCTCTGCCTAGCCGCGGCCAGGCCAACCTGCCCCAAAGAGACCCCATCTGTCAGGTGTGGACTCCGGATCGGGGCCTGATGGTGGCTCCTGGCCTCCCACCTGCCGGATCAAAGGAACAGCGTTGTAGGGAGAAGCCTGGAGGAAAGGTCTGTGGCTGGTGGCTTGACTTCAGGGCCCAATGGGGCAGACGTCCAACTGGTGCTGAGCTCCCCTGTGCTTCACCTGTTGGATTTCTGCCTGGTTGTGGCAGCAGGAGGCTCTATCTCAAAACCTTCCAGAAGGAAATGGTTGACCGGAGGGCACGATGAGACCCTTCCATACTCCGGAGAATGCCGGGAGAAACCGGTTTGGCACATTTGGGTGCCGCAAAAGTGATCCGGAGCGCATGGGTGGCGCGTCTCATTGGTAAATCCAAACAGCAGGTACTTTACTGCGGCGCGAACGGCCCTTTTCCCGAGCTGTGTGTGATCAGTTAATTGCGAGGCAGAGATGATTGCGGTAATAGAATCTTCATTAAGCAGCCCACCGAGACCTCGATGCGCACACAAATCCCACACATCATTTGCTTTGTTTTTCTGCAGGACCCAAAATCCCGGATCTGGGAAAACATTTAAAATCCTCATGAATTTTTTCCGCTTGTCCATATTGCAAAAAAAGAATTATATTTCCAGGTTCCAACATGCCTACACACTCTTTTATTAAGGGCACAATCCAGAGTAACTACGGGGAGTCCTTGCTCCAGTGTAAGAACAACTTGCTGTGGATCGCAACATAGGTGTTCACTAGGTGGTGCAGTAACTACAGGTTGCTTACATGCTCCCGTAGTTACTCCGGATTGTAGGGCAAGAGTGCAATCCTAACCATGTCTACTCAAAAGTAAGCCCCATTGTGTTCAATGGGTCTTACTCCCAGGAAAGCGTCTTTAGGATTGCACCCTAAGGCTATAAGGTGATAGACTCTTTTATGAAGGATATTCCATTGGCTAAAATGTGTGTCAGATAGGGTGCAATCCTAAGCATGTTTACTCTGAAGAAAGTTTTATTGTGTTCAATGAGGCTTACTCTTAGGGAAGTGTGTTGTGGTTAGGATTGCAGCCATATACTGCAATCCTAAAGACACTTTCCTGGGAGTAAAGCTACAATCCAGAGTAACCACAGGAGCACGTAAGAGACGTTACATGCACCCATACTTACTGCACCACCTAGTGAAAACCTATGGGAAATTCATATTGCAATCCAGAGTAACTTGTTCTTACTCCTTAAGCAAGGACTCCCTGTAGTTACTCTGGACTGCACCCTAAAACCCACTGAACACAATGGAGTTTAAATTTGTGTAGACAAACCCTACAATTCAGAGTAACTACGGGAAGACACAAGAGGCACTTACTCTGGATTGCTCTGTGCAATTCCCACAGGTTTCCCATAGGTGGCACTGTAACTACGTTGGTGTAAAAGGTCCCGTAAGTACTCTGGATTGTAGCCATAGGTAGGATTGTGCTCTAAGAGCACAATCCTAACCATGTCTACTCAAACGTAAGCCTCATTATATTCAAAGGGTCTTACTCACAGGAAAGTGTCTTTAGGATTGCAGCCTCACCCTACAATCCGGAGTAACTACGGGAGCATGTAAGATAAATTTACGTCGATGTAGTTACAGCACCACCTAGGGCAAACCTATGGGAAACTCATATTGCAATCCAGAGTAAATTGTTCCTACACTGGAACAAGGACTCCCCATACTTACTCTGGATTGCGCCCTCGTGTGCTCCAAGGTTGCCACCTTTTTTGCTGAGCTCTGCTCCTGTGTCTTAAACCTGCAATAGAGAAGAGTTTTCCATTTCTATCTCTGAGCGGGGAAAAAAGGGTCACCATCCAAACGTTTGCCTAAATACTCCTGTTTAATATTGAGTGTGATGCTTCACCAGATGTCATGACTGCAAAAGAGGACAAAATGTAGGACACCCAAGAAAAATGTAGGACAAAATAAAAGCTAAATACACTCAGGTAGGTTGCTTTTGTATGGTTAGTTTAAACCCTTATTGAATTTATGTGTGTTACATATAATAATTACAAGAAGGCTGCCTGCTGCCTGCTCACAAGAAAAAAGAGGACAATGAATTTTTTTTCCAGGACACAAGGCTAAAAAAGAGGACATGTCCTGGGAAAAGAGGAAATCTGGTTACCCCGTACTTCACAAAAGTAGAGCGGACAGGTCTCTGCCCTGAGGGGCTTCCAGCTGACAAAGCGAAACCCTAGAACAGCAATTTTCAGCCAGTGTGCCCAGTATAACCAGTATAACCAGTATCACATATTATAAATTATATATAATAGTTTTAAATTTAATAAGTACAATTGTGTTTGAAATCTGCATATAGGAGAGTTTAAGGCTGCAATCCTAAACTCTATTTAAGCTGAACAATCCTTGGCATAAGTCCTGTGCCGAGCTGGCAATGTTACAAAAGTGCCGTAAGGGTGCAATCCTATGCCTGTCTGCTCAGAAGTAAGTCCCATTATCTTCAATGGGGCTTACTCCCAGGAAAGTATGGATTGCAGGCTAAGACACTCCTGCTCCACTCCACAATGCCTATGCATTGGCCTCACTTTGGGGGTTAGGCCAATGCATAGGCATACACCGCTATGGGAAGATAGGCCCGGTGAGTTAGGGTACAATCCAGAGTAACTATGGGAGCATGTAAGAGACATTCCATGCACCTGTAGTTACTGCACCACCTAGTGAAAACCTATGGGAAATTCATATTGCAATCCAGAGTACCTGGTTCTTACTCTGGAGCAAGGACTCTCCGTAGTTACTCTGGCTTTCACCCTAAGGCTGGCTTAAATTTCTTAGGATTGCTCCCCGAAGCTTTTATTTTATCATGTCCAACATTTTTCTTGTATGTCCTACATGTTGTCCTCTGTTGGCGGTTATGAGATCTGGTCACCCAGTCCCAGTGGCGGAGGTGATGTTCGGAGGTGGGGGCGGATAGTGGGTCGAGGTGACGCGTGGATCCCTTTCTGCCCTGCTGGAGTTGGATCGTGGTGAGTTAAAGCAAGATTTCCCATACAAAATACTCCAAGCACAGCTCCCCCCCCCCATTTCCTTTGCTGCTTGGAATTATAATCTCTTCCACATTTCAGGCCCCAGACTTCCCCTCCCTCCATCCCTCCTTCATATTCTCTGCCCTCGTTTTCGGTTGCATTAAAACCGCCGGAGTTTAATTGTTTTCTGCGTGCGCAAGAGAGAGGGAAATGAGCTCCTTTCAAGGGGACGTAAAATAACCATATATGTAGTGTTTAAAAATATAATGAGGGTCGTTCCTTCCCCCGTCCCCGAATCCAGTCCTGTACGTGAGCCCTCCTGCTGCTACCTTGGAACGCACGGAACGGGGTTGAGACAATCCATCAGTTTTGATATACTTTATATACCTTCTTAACCTTTCCTTTTTTACAACCAATAATATGGCAGATTTTATTCTGTCCTTCCTCCGAGTAACTTGGAGGGTCCTCACATGCCCTCCTTGAATCCTGACAACAACCCGGTGAGGTAGGCGATGCTCAGTGGTCAGGGAACAGGGGTAAATTACCCCAAATGGGGTAAAAATGAAATTCCTGGGGGTAATGGAACAATATAGGGGAAGTAAGGGACGCTAGGGGAGGGATGGATGCAGGGTTTGGTGTATCAAGGGGGTGGCGTCGGCATATCTAAATATATTTTGGGGTAAAAGGTGAAAAAGTTCCCTGACCCCTGAGAGGCTAGCCCAGGGTCACACACAGGATGCTTCGTGGCAGGGATTTGAACCTAGATCTGCCAAGTTGTAGGTCCAACTCCCAAACCGCTACACCCAGGGTGATCCTATGTGCACAATCCAGAGTAACTGCAGGAGCACGTAAGAGACATTACGTGTACCTGTAGTTACTACACCACCTAGTGAAAACCTATGGGAAATTCATATTGCAATCCAGAGTAACGTGTTCTTACTCCGGAGAAAGGACTCCCTGTAATTACTCTGGATTTTGCCCTATATTGCTTCCAGGTGGTTAATTTATAGACTTATAACCTTGCAATCTTAATCACGTTCTTCTGGGAATAAGTACTATTGAACACAATGGGACTTAGGGCACAATCCAGAGTAACTATGGGGAGTCTTTGCTCCGGTGTAAGAACAACTTACTCTGGATTGCAATATGAATTTCCCATAGGTTTTCACTAGGTGGTGCAGTAACTATGGGTGCATGGAAAGTCTGTTACGTGCTCCTGAAGTTACTCTGGATTTGGGGGTTAGCTGCAATCCTAAAGACACTTTCCTAGGAGTAAGACCCATTGAACACAATGGGGCTTACTTTTAAGGAGACAGGATTAGGATTGTACTCTGTGGCTGCAATCCTAACTACACTTTCCTGGGAGTAAATATTATTCAATGGGACTTACTTCTGAGTAGATATGCTTAGGATTGCAGTGTTAATCCTAAATTGATATGTTTAGGATTGCACTGATAGAGCTGGAAGGGACCTAATAGGTCATCTAGTCCAACCCTCTGTCTCTAGCAGGAAGAATATACTAAAACATTTAAACATAATAGTTTTAAATTTAATAATAATTTATTACATCTAATTTATTAATTACCTCTGAGTACCTTTACCACGTCTCTCTTTCCTTCAAGGAGTTCAGGGTTCCAAAGCTCCCTGCCTGAAATCCTCACAACAGCCCTGCAAGGCAGGCCCAGTTGAGATTGTGTGCAGGATTTGAACCTGGCGCCTGGCAGGTTCTCTTGCACCAAACTGCAGCGCCTTTTCCGTCTTGCATGGAAAACTGTGGCAAAGAAGGTCATGGCGATGATGGGCGCGCATAGCGTGGGTCGGCCGCCGGTGCAGCTCTCTTTATACGAGGCTCCCTTTGCCACTTGGAAGAGAAAGGCTTGCGCTGTTCTTTCTCGGTTAGAAGGTGACCTTGTGCCCGTTTGCCGCTTTGGGGAGCCGGCTTGGCGCCTTGCCAGGGAAGCGCTTTTTAATAGGATTAACACAGGAGGTACCCAAAGCCCTGACGGCATCTGGGACTCCTCTCAGATGTCAGGGGAGTGAGCCCTTGGGAAACCTGGGCCAGGGATCGTGTTCTTGAATCGGGTCCAGGGTGGTCACTTGGAACCCTAGAAGGCCTGGCCGGTCCCCAAAGAGTGTCGCCAACCTTCTAGGATTGGCCTGGCATCCCCCGGAGTTGACAGAAAGCAATCTTGGAGATGGAAAAAGGAAATATAATGGCATAGATGATGTTCAGGAATGACTTTCCAACCGAGTCGGCATCTCGAGTCTTGGGGCAAGTGGCTGACGGGACCACCATGGCGTGAGCTGGTTTGACCCCCCAATTCCCTTCCCTGCCGTTTTCTCAGCAGCGCTCAGGATAGTATTTGGGAAGGTGGATTAAAGATTTGGAACCGTCCTTATTCTTACCTTCTGACCTTACAAGCAGTGGCATCACTAGGGGTTTGCATCACCTGGTGCTCGGGGTCAACATGTCATCCCTATGACGGAGACCTCTCTCCATGCAGGAGAGGGTGTATGGCATTTATTGAGGGTATGGCATACAATATATGGACTTGCAGTCCATCTATCAGATGTCTAGTAAATCAGACGTCAATGTCTAGTCCAGGGGTGTCCAAACGTTCAACTTTCGGGCTCCTGGATCTTTAACAAGCGTGTAGAAGAGAGAATTTCAGCAGGTGCTGCTCGTGATTTGTGAGAAGAGAAGTTGCACCAGCTGAAATTCTCTCTACTCACTTCTTCCCTCTACTCACCCTCTATTCCCTCTACTCACAGGTCCAGGAGGCCTGAAGCTGTTTGGACACGCCTGGTCCACCCAGTCATTTAAGCTGCCTTGGGTCCCTCCTGGAGAAAGGCCGGCTAGAAATAAAGTTGTTTATTGTTATTGGTATTAATATTAGCATTAACGGACAGAGAGCCTATACTTAAAAAATCCGACACTGGCTGGTATAAGCTTTCAATGTAGAGTTGGACACAACGTGATGAGTGGTTTACAGCTTAGAACTGAGTAATTGGTTTGCTTATTTATTTATTTGTCTGTCTGTCTGTTTCTTTTTTTGTCTGTCTGTCTATACCGTCCATCCATTCATCCATATCTGTCTGTCTGTCTGTCTGTCCCGTCCATCCATTCATCCATATCTGTCTGTCTGTCCATATCTGTCTGTCTGTCTGTCTGTCCCGTCCATCCATTCATCCATATCTGTCTGTCTGTCTATACCGTCCATCCATTCATCCATATCTGTCTGTCTGTCTGTCCCGTCCATCCATTCATCCATATCTGTCTGTCTGTCTATCCCGTCCATCCATTCATCCATATCTGCCTGCCTGCCTGCCTGCCTGCCTGTCTGTCTGTCTGTCCCGTCCATCCATTCATCCATATCCGTCCGTCCGTCCGTCCGTCCGTCCGTCCGTCCGTCTGTCTGTCTGTCTGTCTATCTATCTATCTATCTATCTATCTATCTATCTATCCCGTCAGTCCATCCATCCATCTATCTATCTATCTATCTATCTATCTATCTATCTATCTATCTATCTATCTATCTATCCCATCAGTCCATCCATCCATCCATCCATCCATGTCTGTCTGTCTGTCTGTCTGTCTGTCTGTCTGTCTGTCTGTCTGTCTGTCTGTCTGTCTGCTGGATTTATTGGATTTATACTCCGCCTTTCCTTGCCAATGCCCAAAGCAGCTTACAAAGTTCTTTAAATTCTTTTGTCCTCACAACAACCCTGTGAGGTAGGTGAGGTTGAGCGCGACTGGACCAAGGGAGCGGTATTTTCTTCCAGTTTTCAGACCGACTTCCTAAGGCTCTCCTGGCTCCGGGGATTAGGCATGCGCAGTCCTAACCTGTGAACCTGTTTTAGTCTGGCCATAAAACTAGCATCCCTTTTGGTCTTTGGAGGGGTGCGCCGCGGTATGTACCCAGTTACGGACACATATTAGCCGCTGTCACCGGATGCTGGAGATCACGCTTTGTTTTTCATCCGTGCCGGTCATGTACTGCTTGGCTGGGTGAAGTATTCCTAAATATTTTTGGGGGGTGGTGGAATTATTTTGAGAAGGTCCCAGATGGACCGTATACTGTACGTTGATTCATAAAACGGTTTGGAAACGCCAGTCCCACCCTCTGCCCTTGGCTCGGAGATAGAGGGGGGAGGCGCTGTCACCCGTTCGGCTGCCAAGTACATCCAGCGCATATAATTTCTCCTTCAAATGCTGCACATGGAGAGAATGCGTGTGTGTGAGTTTCGGGGTCCGCCCAACGGAGGTGTAAAAAAATGCACTGCAATGTGGAGAACTTGAACGGGGTGGATGAGAATTTCAGCCGGTCTTTCCGCATATAAAGGTTTAAAAATAGCCTCAGGATCTGGATGTATAATATAAGGATGATTCATAAATATACATTTTCCAAAAAATTTCCATCACGTTCCATGATGGCGTCACCCAGCGCACCCCTCTAGTGACCCCATTGCTGAACAAGCGCTTTGAACACCCTGATCCAACAAGGCACACGAGAGGAAACAAGGGTATCGTTTGCCCCTTATACTGACTTGTGCAGAGATTTATGGATTTAGGGCCCGATCCTATCCAACTTCCCAGCACCACTGTAATGGCAACGCAGCCCCTAGTAAGGGATCAAATGTTCCCTTGTCTTGTGGAGGTCTCTACCAGATGCCCAAAACTCAAAAGGAGGACAAGGTCTTGGATTCCTCTCAGCCTGGCCTTTCTGGCAGACAGTGGAGCGTTTGCCTACTCACAAGTAAAGCTGCAATATTGGGCACTTTCACTTTCCCTTGGAGCTCAATGCATATTTTTTATTTTTAGTTTTTTGGCTGTAACGTTTGATAGGAAAGAGATATTTCAAAACCGATTTTTGCACTGGATTCTGCTCTTCAATAAGAATCCAACGACATATGACATGATGGGTCCTGCACACCATTGCAAAGTTCCACTATGGAGGACAACGAAGCCCTTTTGGAGGACACCCAGTCAAGAGGCTAAAAAAGGGGAGAAATCCAGAAATTTCCAGTCATTTGGTCACCCTTGATCTCCAGAACTACCTGCAGGATGCAGTGCATGCCCCCTTGGTAGGGCTGCTCCAGAGGGTTGGATGTTGGATAGGATTTGGTCTTTAATGGGTTCCTCACCCCAGTATCTCCATGGGCTTGTTCACACATGCGCATTCACCGCTGATACGGCAGCAACTCGGAGCGGTTTGCATGTGTGATCCAACAATGCAGGTGGAAATTAAGACTTTTTTAATTTATAGGATAATTCATTTATAGGATCATTTATAGGATCAGGGGAGAAAGCTGGGATAATCAATCAATTCCTCATCACCTGATGCAAAGGGTGATGTTGTAAATTCTGGCACATTCTCTCTCTCTCTCCCCCCTTTCCTTGAGTTTTCTTATTTTTGTCGTGCGAAGGCTTTAGGATTCTCCAGGTTGATCTCGGAAACTGCAGACGATAAAAATAGGCCCTTAATTAAAAAATATAAACAGATTTGGGTGTAATTGCTCATTACTGCAAGCTCTAGCTTAGAGCAAGAGGGAACCCGGAGAAAACCATCAGGGTGCCCTCCAGGAGCTGATCCAGCCCAGACTTCATTAACCTCCCGACTGCGTCTGGGCCATGCTGTCCATTTAAGTCTGTGCCCAGTATATTTTGGGAACATCCTTTACATTCATGCTGTGATGGATTTTATATAGGTAGAAAATTGGTTTCGGAAAAGTTAGGAGAAACCTGTTTTGTGCCAACCCTTTCCCCCCCCCCCCCCTCTGTGTAGCATTTTCTGGGTGAATTATATTTCTGGGTGAAATACAGCGAAATTTAATTCGTTCCGGAGGCATGTTTGTTACGTGAAACATTCTTTACATGAAGCGGATTTTCCCATAGGAAATAATGGAAACTCAGACGATTGGTTCCAGAACCCCAAAAATAGTCTTATAAAAATACTAACTGGATGTAAAAATGATGACAAAACACTGGGATTGAATTCAAAACATGCATTCAGTGTGCAGGATCCTATGAAGTCTACTTAGGCTGCAGTCCTAAAGGCACTTTCCTGGGAGTAAGCCCCATTTAACACAGTGGGGCTTACTTCTGCTTTTTCTCCCACAGATCCAGAGCTGTCAACATCTTGTCCTTGGGCAGCCAGCCAAATTTGGGATCTCGAAGCCACCCCGTGCGCCAAGAGGGTTGCAACCATATGCTTGCCATTAGCAGCTCATTTTCTCTTCTGTCCTTCCCAAAACTGACTTGCCTGCCCTCTTTTTCTTTCTGCAGTGGCGACCCATGACAACTTCGCGCACTATGTTCTACGGGTCAGCGCCGGCCATGTCCCCGCCGTCCAAAAACAAGTTCAAGCGACAGAGTCGGATCTTCTCCCAGGTCTTGTACCGGACGCTGAGCTACAAGGACCGGAGCTCAGTGGCCGCGTACCCCGTGGAGAGTAAAGATGACCCGGCGGAGCTCTCCACCCAGATCTCGGCGCCAGGCGTGCTCAAGGTCTTTGGGTGCCACATCTGCGCAGGGACTCATTACAAGAGTGTCCTGGCCACGGCCAACTCCAGCGCTCAGGAGCTGGTGAAGGAAGCCTTGGAGCGTTACGGTCTGGATAAGGCCAGCGCCGTCTATTACGTCCTCTGTGACGTCATCGGGAGGTTTGTGGGTCTGGAAAAGCAGTGGCAGACGGAAGCTCTGCGGGTCTTGCGGGACCACGAGAAGCCCCTCCTGATCCAAGACCTTTGGAAACCCCGAGAAGGCTTCTCCAGGAGGTTGGAGCTCCGGAAGAGATCGGACGTGGAGGAATTGGCTGCTCGGGACCAGGATACCATCACAGCAGGTGAGATCTGCCAACTTTTACTGGGAGATACTGGTTTGTTTTTCAGGTTTTTATATATGCTCTTCCTCCAAGGAGCTCTGGACCAAAGTTAGCGTTCATGTTGAGGACCAAAGGTTGGCATCAATAAGCAGATGGTGTTAAGCGGACAATGGCCAGAAATGGATCGTGTACCGAAAACCATTGCAAATGATAGAATTGCAAATCTTATTTGTATTTTCAAGATATGAGTGTGCCCAGTTATAACTGAGGCAGGAGAAATTTCTTCCGGGGGTTGCATACGACCCCAGGACCTTATGTGGGACACCCCTACGTTACTCCATCCTAGCTCTGTTCTCCATCAAGCATCTCGGATGCTTGATCATGACTACTCTGGGAGCCCATCAATGGTACCTGCCCTGTCCTACCCCCTGAAACACTTGATGCCAACATTTGGTACCCAAGTCGGTGAGGGTGCCAAAGGCCCTTCACACCTCTTGGTGGCCCCTGCAACTGCTTTTCTCCTCTCTCCTTCCTCCCTTCTCTGTCTCCCATTGCGTTGCAGTTTCATTTCTGGCAGAAGTCAATTGACCCCATTGCTTAGCGAAAGAAAAGGGCGAAAGGAGGAGCGCCGCGAGCAAAATTCTCTTAATAGCCAGAGAGATTTATCCGCTCTTCGGTCAGCGATCTCACGAGTCCGACTCCCTGGCACCGAAACAAAGGGTCATTGGGCAGTGGATTTGTTGGACTGCTTCCTTTTCCTTCTAATTCATGCCCAAGGGCAAGTTTGTGCCACAGTGTCTTCACCGGAGGTCCGGCCCATCCATGGGGCCAGCTGAGCCGATTGCCTCGGGGACCAGATTGGAGGGTAGCTGGCATGGAAAACCAGTTTGGATATCCAAATAGGGCACGGCTCATCTTTTCCAATATCTGTGCATTTTTTCCCCAGGGATGTTGAAGGGCTCCAACCCAACTTGGCCACGATCCATCCCCAGAACACAAACATCACCTGTTAGTTTTCCACTTCCCTCGGGTCCATAAGGTCACGGAGATGGCCAAATATTTTCAGGAAGCTCTCTCTGAATAAATGCAAGTCCAGCATGTGTTGTTCCTGTTACCGCAACCTCTGTTGGGCTTCATATCCAGCGCTCTCCTGGCTCCAGATTTTTGGTTCTGCTGCAATGGAAACTTGGACTGTGCCTGCCCTGGACTGAACATACATTGCCCAGAAGGAAGGACGTTAGTTTCACATTATGCAGACAAGGGAGTTGCACGAGCACTTGAATCCTGCAAATACTTGACGCTTACTCAGAAGTTGCTACCTCGTTCCTAGCAATTGCTTCTGCTCATTGAAACAGCTGTTTCATGTACTGCGCAGATATGGATTACTCAAATCTAATGCACCATCAAATCCAACGTGCACCCCAATTTTCAAAGTTTAAATTTTTTTTCAAAGATTTGAAAAATGTTTACTGGCTGCAAAGCAGGTGCGGAATCTGTTTACTGCAGAAAACAGTAAGGGTGCAATCCTAAGCATGCCTACTCAAAAGTAAGCCCCATTGTCTTCAATGGGTCTTACTCCCAGGAAACTGTCTTTAGGATTGCAGCCTCTGTTGAGATTTTAAAGAAACATTTACTGGCAACAAATTGAATTTGCAAAACAAATGCACACTTGCACAAGAACATGTACATTTGTCACGCAGACAAGAATCGTGGCCAGTGTGAGTTTGACTGTTGTGTTGTAAGGCTGCCCAATAAGGCATAAGGTGCCCCCTGCTTCTGCTTCTTGTTCTCACCAAAGCCCATGCGGAGAAAAATTTGTTGTGCCAATGAGCATTTTGGCACTTGCTGCGCACCCTTGATTCACGTAAGAGCCACTCATATGCGCATGCGCAGAGACAGAATAAAGAAAACATTTCTTTACCAAGCGGGTCTGTGGAACTCCTTGCCACATGACGTGGGACTGGGCCTAGATGCATTGAAAAGGGGATTGGTCAGACTGATGATGGAAAACTCCCATTGTGTGTTGCAAGCTGTGATGGGTCCTGTAAAACCTCTGGGTGTGAAAAGTGGGCAGTCCCGGGAGGGCACCAGGATGCAGGTCTCTTGTCATCTGGTGTGGCATTTGAAGGATCTGGGGGATCCTGGAAGCTGATCCTATAAAGCTTTGGGGGGAAAGGAGAGGAATAAAAATGTGGTAAGTGATAAACAGCTTTTTGGTGGGACGTTCATTTAGAAAGAGAACACATTGTACAAACCGTGTCGTTCTCCCATTGCTGCACCATGGCTACCTCCTCCTCTCAACCGTTCCCCGTTGTTTTCGCCACCAAAGCTTGGAGGGTGGCAGGAGGCTGGTTCCGTTTCTGGTGGGGAGGTAAGTGTCGGGGAACCAGAGAGAGGGGGGTCTGTGCCAGCCGAGAAGATAAAGGCAGGAGTTGTTATTAATAACGCTCCCTTGATATGTGGCTGGGAATCTCATGCGCAGGATCTGTCGCCTGGAAGACCGTGTGTGGGAGGCCAGGCAAAATAGCGATGGTGTGGCAAGGGAAATGCATGGTGCAGATGGGTGATAGGTTGGAAGAGGGTCGGAGCTGATCCGACAATTAGGATATTAGGTGACGCAGCAAGCGGGAAGACTCCAGAGATATTTGCTGGATGCTTGCAGCAGGTGGTGGACCTCACTGCCCGTGGTGGACCTCACTGAGTAGGTGGACCTACTCACCTGGGGCAGTGTCCACCATTCCACTCCATAGGAGAAGGAGACTCTATTGTAGACTCTGGGGAGAACAAAGTGACCCATTGTGACCATGGGTGCAATCCTAACCATGTCTACTCAAAAGTAAGCCCTATTGTGTTCAGTGGCTCTTACTCCCAGGAAAGTATCTTTAGGATTGCAGCCCATGCGCTACTCATGGGCACTTTTGGGTTCTCCCCAGAGGAGGGGAGGCTCGAAAAGGAATGGGGTGCTTAGCTGTCAGTGTCCCCCAATTTGGAGCCACCCAGAGAGTTGTGAACAGGGGGCACCACTGCTACTACGTGCCACCTGATAAGTCCACGTGCTGCATCTCTCCTCCCCGTGGCACCTGCCATGTCTTGCCACATGCATGATACGCCCCTGACGGTGCAAGAGGTCTGCTGGCTTCAATGTCCTGAGCATGCTTTTGCCCGCGCACTTCTCACTGGCTCGTTGTGCACAACACAACTGGCAAATATTCCAAAATGATCTCATGGATGCATCACACAAGCTGATCCCTGGAAGGGGGGAGAGGGAGGCTGATATCTCTGCAAGAAGCAGATGCCCGAGTCAGGCGGTTCTGTAGTCATGCCTGACAACATCCGGATTGCCAGCTCTCAGAAGTGGGTCCCATTACCCTAACTCCATCCATCCTCCGTCATCCCCAGCTCCATCTGAGGATTATAGCAGGATTCGAATCTGGGACAAGCTCCATATTGTGTATGGTTGCCATAATTGGCACCCCACAATCGGGCATGACGAGAGGAGAGCGATCCGGAGCAAAGTCCTGGATCACCATCCTCTGGTCCTCCCCAGCTCAGGACAAGCCAGCACTATTCTGGGAACCCTCTGCAGACATGCCAGCCAAACAGAGGTTGGCACATGCGCAGAGAAGCTAAGGCCAGGTTGGCACATTCAAATAGGGTCCCCGGCTCAGCTCTGGGGGCAGGAGAACTGCAGGCAGCACTCGGGCACTGCCCGTAGGGTTGCCTGATTCCAGGTCCGAGCTGGGTCATGACCTTGGCTGGATCGTGACACATGGATCCGGGAATCAACCCGGTTTCCCGGGTATTATGGCAACCCTAATACTGCGCCACCCTGAGCAACAGCCGCTGTCTGTCATAGCTGCTCCTTGTCATGTGGCTCGGCCCGAGGTATCCACTGGCGCTGCTACCCAAGACATCCCACTGTACTAAAGTGTTGGCATTTGGAGACCGACAAGAATTGCGGAGCTATTTAAGCCGCCTTCTCTGGCTATTTGGCAAACCTCTCTCGCTCCTTCCCCTTCCGATCAGCGGTTTTCTCCAGCGAGCATGAAATGTCAAGTGCTCTGCTGGCAATGTGTGAACGGGAGGGAACCGTGGGCGGAAAGCGCGGGGTGTGTCTGGAGCGTGCGGGAAGATCTTGTTCTCCTCGCAGGCTCCTGCTGGGGTAATTTTAAAAAGAGTGGCAGCTTTCCCAGGTCTGACCAATTACGGCGCATAGCAGTTCATTGGCTGGCGGATGCGGCGGTGGTGATGGAGAGCTGTACAGCTGGCATTGGGCAGAGCGGAGGTGAGCGGCTCGCATGCCTGCAGCCCAGCTGTGCAACTTGAATACACTGCTTATTAGAGACATTGGGGGAAATTATATAGGGTGGGCCAAAAGTAGGGATTGGGTCACATTTATTGTTCTAGTTCATAACTCCTTTCCTTTTACCTGCCGGATGTCGTCGTTCTCAATATCTGTTAAAAATAAAGTTGACACTCATTGAGGTTCAGTTCCCAGTTCCTCCTGTGGTTACTGCGTGAGCAAATCTAAGTATAGGATGTGAATTATATTCAGTGGCGCATTAGATTCGAGTAAATGCAGTACTTTGATTATGAGTATACAGTGTGCATTATATTCAATAGCGCATTAGATTTGAATAAATGCGGTGTTTTGATTATGAGTATACGGTGTGCATTATATTCAATGGCGCATTAGATTCAAGTAAATGCAATATTTTGGTTATAAGTATACAGTGTGCATTATATTCAATGGCGCATTAGATTCGAGTAGATGCGCTATTTTGATTATAAGTATACGGTGTGCATTATATTCAATGGCGCATTAGATTCAAGTAAATGCAATATTTTGGTTATAAGTATACAGTGTGCATTATATTCAATGGCGCATTAGATTTGAATAAATGCGGTGTTTTGATTATGAGTATACGGTGTGCATTATATTCAATGGCGCATTAGATTCAAGTAAATGCAATATTTTGGTTATAAGTATACAGTGTGCATTATATTCAATGGCGCATTAGATTCGAGTAGATGCGCTATTTTGATTATAAGTATACGGTGTGCATTATATTCAATGCCGCATTAGATTCGAGTAAATGCAGTATTTTGAATATAAGTATACGGTGTGCATTATATTCAATGTCACATTAGATTCGAGTAAATGCGGTACTTTGATTATGAGTATATGGTGTGCGTTATATTCAATGGCGCATTAGATTTGAGTAAATGCAGTATTTTGATTATAAGTAGACCGTGTGCATTATATTCAATGGTGCATTATATTCGAGTAAATGCGGTATTTTGATTATAAGTATACGGTGTGCGTTATATTCAAAGGCGCATTAGATTCGAGTACATGCGCTATTTTGATTATAAGTATACGGTGTGCATTATATTCGGTGGTGCATTAGATTCGAGTAAATGCAGTATTTTGATTATAAGTGTGCGGTGAGCATTATATTCAATGGCGCATTAGATTCGAGTAGATGCGCTATTTTGATTGTAAATATACGTTGTGCATTAAATTCAATGGAGCATTAGATTCGAGTAAATTTTGTATTCTGCATAACTCCAAACCTTATAATAAGTAACTTTCTTCTTATTGTAAAACTATTATTAAGATATATTTATTAAAATTTAAAACTGTTACTTATAATTTATGACATATTTAGAACGCAATCCTAACCATATCTTTTCCTGGGGGTAGGGAGGCAGATGGCCTTCTGGGTCCCTTCCAACTCTAGGATTCTATGAAATTGGTCTCAGAGGACTGCTGGATGCCACCATAACTGCACAGCCAGAGGTCCTTTTGATAGGAACAACCCGTGGATTTGAAAATCAAGCCATCAAAAAGGGCCCACGTTTAATAATGAATCAAAAATTAGAAGGTCTTGATCCAAATCAGTACCTGCTTTGGGCCCCATCAATACCTACTTTGGGCCCACCCTATAGAGCAGTTTCATTGTATTCAGGGTCTCAGATCCCCAGATGGGTGGATGGGATATGGGTACCAAAAGTCCCGAATTAAAAGGATGGAGAGACTTGGTTACGTTCAGGAAAAGATCTGTGTTGATCTTTCCAGTAGGGTACGAGGAGCATTTCCAGAGACCACAACTGCGGCTCTAACAAAAGTAAAAACTCCTTTTTCTCCACCTCCCTTTTTGGATTATGGGATGCAAAGTAAATACAGAAGCTTCCTTTCCCCGACAGATAAGGAAACTGCACTGGGGTTTCTTTGGTGGGAAAAAGAGCACTGGGGTGAGGATTTGGTCTCTGCTGGAGCACATCCAGCCACAAGAACAGAGGAACCCAATCCAGAATGTAAGGAGGCTGCCTTGCTTGGAGCCATCCAGCTCAGTGATCTTTGGGGTTTGCCTCCGAAGGCTACCACGCATGCCGTAGTTGTCTGCATGGAACAGGGGGTTGGACTAGATGACCTCAAAGGTGCCTTCTACACTTCACATTCTTTCCTTCACTCTACAGTTAAGAACAGGCTCCGCATTAATACTGCCTCAGTTTCCTTTCCTCCTATATTGTTCTCCCTTCCCTTCCCTCTGGCTTCTCCTCCCTTTCCAGGTAGGAACTGCTAAATGGGGCCAAGAGGTCACTGGGATGACCTAAGGCTAAATAGGGTTATAGTCAGGCTTAGCTGCTCAGGACCGGTTGGGTACAAGTAGGTCGAGGCACCTTGGAGGATGCGGAGGGAAGATCTTGGATGATATCCAGGGCTTAACTGGTTTTGATGGGCAACTGCCCTCGATCCTGACTGGTCCGGATTCAATTTTCTTGGCCCCACCAGTATAGCCTGTCAATCGCCTCTGGAATTTGTTTCCACTGGGTTAATCCAGAGCTAATTTGGGCCTGGCAAAAGTGTGGCCAAGTGGACTACGTGCTAAAAACCTCCACTTTGCCCATGTAGTATTTTTAACTTTATCAGTGCAATCCTGAGCATGTCTACTCAGAAGTAAGACCCATTGTGTTTAATAGTACTTACTCCCAGGAAGGTGTGGTTAGGATTGCAGCCATAGCTTTTAAAAAATCGAAATAAAGCAGAACTGTCCTAAAATAAATTAATATAATTTTACAGTAATTACCACTGCTGCTGCTGCTACTACTACTACTACTACTACTACTACTACTACTTACTACTACTACTACTACTTACTACTACTACTGGAACAGATCCCCTATGTGTATTCAAGTGGGGATCAGGACCCCCAGGTAGGATCGAAACCTGGGTTGTGAGAGGTGTCACGAGAGGGTGGAAGTCACTATCTTGGAATCTGGCACTGGGCTTTCCTGGGAGTAAGTCTCATTGAACTAAATGGGACTTACTTGCAAGTAGACATGGAGGTGTATCCTATTAGGTTTGACAGAGGGTCCCAGACAGACTTTTAAGTTTGAAAGTGGGGCCTATGCAGAAATGCCTGAATACCACTGCCCTATGGTTAATGAGGGTCCATTGAACGGTTTTAATTCCTCGATGTGGGTGGGGGTGTGATGGGGGGGCAACAAAGGGTTCCAAATCCAATAAAGATAACTTGATACTTGCTTGACTTTTTGCTGTTCCATTCCTTGGTCCTATGCCAGTGGCATAGCTAGAGGGGTGCAAGCATTAAGATTTATGGGGAGCCTCACCGCAGTATACCATCTACCTCTGGAAACTATTCTGGGTGGTGGGGGCAAAGTCAGGGTGACCATATGTCGCAACTAAAAGAGAGGACAAATGGAGGACACCTAAAAAAATGTAGGGCATAACCAAATAGAAGCTAAAACACTCATATATATTACTTCCATATATTGCTTATTATTAAATTTAAAGCGATTACATATAATTATGTAAAACACGTTAATTTCAAGAAGGCTATGTGCTGCCTGCTCACAAGGAAAAGGAGGACAATGAAGAATTTTTCTAGGACACGAGGCTAAAAAAGAGGACGTGACCTGGAAAAAGAGGATGTAAGGTCACTCTGGAGCAAAAGGGCCACTTGCATGCCATGGTGAGGCTCCCTGCAAAACGTAATGCTTTGACCCCCCCAGCTATGCCACTATCCTACACAAGTCAGCAACGGAGACATTTACTCATCAAGTAAAAGAAGGTGACATTTAGCCCTGCCTGCTAAGCCAAGCTCGCCCCGTTTAGTTTCTCGCTCGGCCACTTTCCACAAACGTGACTCTTGCGCGGCACCGACTGCACGAATTCCTCCTGCGACCACGTTCCGGCAGGAAGGCCTCGGCTCGACCCCCAATGGCTGCCGGCCATTGCAACTGGGAACACTCTGCTCTGTTTGTCCACTTTGTGTCCTAATCCCGAGGCATGTAAACAGTGGAGACGTCCCCTCCCCGTCTCCTTCCCGGTCACCTCGTTCATTTTCCCAGCCAAGGAATGATACATTTTTTTAATAAATGTATTTCAGAACCAAGTGGCCGTTCCTCACCAAATAAGGCCGGTTACATGTTGGGATCAAAGCCGGACCTTCTGCGCAGCAAACGCCAAGGGGTTTGCCTATCCAGTGTACCACTGGGGTATTCTGTACGGGGAACAGCTCGGGGCCGCCGTCCTTCCAAGTTCTGCAGATGATCCGATTCGAGATTCCGTGTTCTGCGTATGTCCGGACGGCAGTTTTTCTCACCCACTGGGGAACTGGAGTAGGAAGGCCAGGGGAAAAGGGGCTCTCTGCCTTTTTCCCCTTTTATTTTTAAAGTGAGACTGGGAATTGTGGGATGGTTCCAGCAAAGGTGTGTATTATCGGAACGGAGAAAGGTACTTGTAAATCAGCAGATGTTTGGGACTGACAGTAGGGCTGATGTACTGTTTGGGGCAGCAGATTCGGGGGGAGTCATTTAGGCCAACCAAACAATATTTTTATTTGGGCACAATCCAAAGAAATTTAGGCTGTCCTAACTCACCTGGCCTATCTTCTGTGATGGTGCTGGAAGGTCGACGTATGCCTGTGAATTGGCCTAACCCCCCAGGAGTGGGGCAGAAGTGTCTTACTGCATTTTCGTGACACCCCCGGATCAGCCCGGCACTTATGCTGGGGTTTAGGCCAGCCTAAGTGGAGTGTAGGATTGCAGCTTTTGTGTCCTCTGCCTCTGATTCGGTCCTCTTTATGGGCAAAATCCAGAGTAACTACAGGGAGTCCTTGCTCTGGTGTAAGAACAACTTACTCTGGATTGCAGTATGAATTTCCCATAGCTTTTCATTAGGAGGTGCAGTAACTACGGGTGCACGTAATGTCTCTTATGTGCTCCCGTAGTTACTCTGGATTGGGGGGTATGACCTGGGGCAAAAAACTCCTTTTCCTTGTGAGCAGGCAGCATGTAGCCTTCTTGGAATTCTCATAAATTACATGCAATAAATGCCATATAATAGTTTAAAATTTATCATATGAAAGCAATATAGATATTTTAGTTTTTCCTTCATTTTTCTTGGGTATAACCTTCACAGATGTTATAACCTTCTTTGCACCCTTGACATCTGTCACCCTGCTTTCCGGTTGCCAAGAGCGTGCCGAACTTTGCCGTCCTTCTGTCAACTTTGCGTCCAGGCGTTCCTGCTTGCAGCATCGTGCCAGATTGAACACGGAGGATCGTTCCACTCGGGAGGGGGGGACGGTGTCTCTACCACGGGGCCGGGAGATATTTGGGGCTTTTGTGTTGGTGCCGGGCCAACGGTTCAGACCCCCTTCTCTCCATCAGTCTTGCTGGCAGCTGCGGGATTTTCTTAGCCAGAGACAGCGAGAAAGGGAGAGACAGCGTGGAGTAGTTAATTGCATCTCTTCTCTGCAGCAAGCTCGGTACTGCAGTGTGCAGGTTCCTGGCACCCGACGACTGCACTGCTAGGTGCCCTTAGTATATGCCAGAGGGTCCGGGAGGCTTGGCAGACCCTCAGCTGCACGGTAAGGAACTGATTCCCACTTTTTTCCTTGGCCGATGGGCAGATGGTTCTCCATAGCCCACCTTTGATGTCGCATTTTCATCCGATTTGGAGAGAAGATGCACTTTTTTTGTTCGGCACAATGCCAGCTGCATGGCATCCGTGATAGTATTTTTTGGCCTTGACGAAGTTTGGGCGAGGGGAGATTTGGCACCGAAAGGGGTTTATGGAAGATACGGATGAGGAGGGGGAGAACACATTTCCCCCCTGGCAGAGCCAAGTGGATTGAAAACCCAGGTCTTGGCATCCTGGGTATATGGCATCCTGGGCATCCAAGAATGCCATCCTTGACTTGGTATTCAAGCCTTGGTATACAATCTAAATAAATATTATTATATTTGGTCTCAGCTGTTATATGGTGCGTTTTGGGAAGGAGAACATGAAGGGGAAGCAGAGGGTCGGGTGTCACTTTCTTGGTTGTGATCCCCATCCCGTTTGTTCTTGAACTTGACTGATTTGATTTACACCAAGTATAAATGCGTAGTAATAGTGGTTCTGGAGTTGAGCTTCTACCTGGCAGATCCAGGTTCACATCCTCGCTCAGCCATGAAGCTTAATGAGCCAGTTCCTTTGTTTCAGCCGCACCTACCTTGCAGGGCAGTTGTGATGACAAAAGAGGGGTGGAACCGTATACACACACCCTGAGCTCTTTGGCCTAAAAATGTGATAGATGTTACATATAGTGAAGAAACAACAGTGCTCTGCCCCAAGACGCTTACAGTCCAGATGTTGACCGAAGGGAGAGAAAGGGAAGGGAGGTACAATAATTTTTATATTATAATTTTGAATTATTATTAATAATTAATTAATATACGATTAATAATAATTGTATAATAATTTTTATATTGTCAGTGTTGGGTTCCCACATATGTCTGCCCGTTCCTGTTGTCGGATCTGATCAGGAATTGCGCGGGACAGGAAGTGATGAGGAAGTGGAGAGGAAGTGGAGAGGAGAAGAGGAAAATGGTGGTCCCTGTTCGCCTTTGTATAGGGCTTCCTTTCCCCAGAGGCTTTGGCAGCCCCGTTCTCCGTTGACACCCTAGATCTGATGTTGCATTAGAAAGCGTGGCCAGCCTTTGCGGGCTCAAAACCAACGCTGCATTCCCCTTGTGCAATGCATTTATTTATTTATTTATTTACTTACTTACTTACTTACTTACTTACTTACTTTCTCCTGATACATCCTCCCAGTATCCAAGATGATTTATTTATTTATCAGATCTCTGTGCAACACTTATGTCTCCTGCCCAGGGATCAATGCGCAGGCCCGGAAGCTTCAGCGCAACCGCACCAAAGGCACCATGACCCTCTTGACGGAATGCAAGGGCCACTCCACGCCTCCCACCCTTCGGCGCACGGTCAGCGAGACCAGCCTCAGCCAGGTTGGCGTGCAGGACAAAGCGGACGAGGAGCTCCTCAAAAGGCATTACTCCACCTTGCCGGAGACCCTGCGGTGTCTGGAGAGCTCCAGGGACGCCTGGCATCTCCCCACGGAGGAGCGGAACGGCAACGCCGTGCGCTCCCTCTACCAGTCTCCGCATCTCCTGCTACTACAAGGATACAGCCAGCAACATGTAAGCACCTGGGGGGGTCTCCCTTACGCCGGCACGTTCCCTCCTTAAACAAAAAGGGAGCAGTGTTCAACCCCTTCCATCTTGCTGTACCCAAGCAGTGGCTAAAATTGTCAAGACGCAAATTTTTTAAGGATGAGCCCATGTTGTGTGTGGGTCCAGCGTCTGCGAATTTCACTATCCACGGAGTCCGTGGATATGGGCTCCCCCTTTAGTTACTCAGTTGACTTTCTCTGTAAACCATTTTGTGAACTGTAATTGAAAGGTGGTCTATAAATACTGGTAATTCGACTCCAACTACTAATAACTACTTTAAAAGTTTTTGAAATAAAAATAAAAATAAAAAATTGGGCTGTGTGCAGGGTGCAGAACAGTCTTAACTCCTGCATTTTGAGGTGTGATTATGAGGAAGAGAAGGATATTTTCTTCTCTTATGAGGATTATGAGGAAGAGAAGGATATATTAAAAATTTATATTTTTAATAAATGACTCAAGTAGTTCAGGGATGGGACTGAACAGATGACTGTACAGTGTTTCATTTTTTAAAATAGCTATCTGTCTGTCTGTCTGTCTATTCCTTCCTTCCTTCCTTCCTTCCTTCCTTCCTTCCTTCCTTCCTTCCTTCCTTCCTTCCTTCCTTCCTTCCGTCCATATCCATCTATCTATTCCTTCCTTCCTTCCATATCCATCTATTCCTTATCTATCTATTCCTTGCTTCCTTCCTTCCTTCCATATCCATCCATCCCTTATCTATCTATTCCTTCCTTCCTTCCATATCCATCCATCCCTTATCTATCTATTCCTTCCTTCCATATCTATCCATCCATCACGAGATTTTCAGTCATTGCCTTTCCCGTGCCAATGCCCAAAGTGTTTTACAAAGCCTTAGTTCCTCCCCTCCTGCCATCCTCACAACAACCCTGCGAGGTAGGTGAAGCTGAGAGTAAGTGATTGACCCATGGCCACCCAGGAAGCTTCATGGCCGAGAGGGGATTTGAACCTGGGTCTTCCAGGTCTCTGTCCAACTCTCTAACCTTGTAAGAATATTTTTAAACTTAATAAAAACCTTTTTGAACTGATAAGGACCCTCTGGGTGAGTCCTGGTGCTGGCGTCTCTCTCATCTTCCGTGTTTCACAACGCAGGATAGCTTGGTCTACTTGCTGAACGGCGAGCAGCACACGGTGGGCCAAAGGACTCAGGCCAGCAAGCCCAGCATCAGCCTTTCCGCCCCGGACATCCTACCCCTTCACTGCACCATCCGGAGGATTAAGGTGTCCGGCCGTTCCCGCCACCGCACGGAAGAGAAACTGGTCCTGGAGCCCATCCCGGGTGCCAGCATCTCCATCAACTTCTCTGAGGTGGGCAGGACGGCGGTGCTCCATCACGGGGACCTGATCTCCCTGGGCCTTTACTATTTGCTCCTCTACAAGGACCCCTTGAAGACCCAGCCGTTGCCCGCCCAGACCCTAATGAGGCTCAAGGCCGTGCGCCGGGCCTCGGAGCCGGAGCTCTCCTCCACCTGCAAGATGTGCGGCAACCGGCTCAAGGACAAGGCCTCCACCACGGCCAAAAAGCAGGGCGCGCAGCCTCCCTCCGGGCGGAGAGGGAGCCGGCGGAAAGTGCAGCTGGAGTTTGACAGAGCCAGCGAAGACGTGCTCTTGAGGAGGATCGTCACCCTCATTGAGCCCACCGGCGACGACCACAAGCTGACGCCGGCCTTCTTGCTGTGCCTCTGCGTCCAACACTCCGCCAGTCATTTCAAGCCAGGAGAGTTTGGTCAGCTGCTTCTCAAGTCGGCCAAGATGATTCAGAGAACTGTGTGGGTGAGTAGCTGCTTTAACCACAGGTGATCCATTATGGCACCCCCATGGAAATGCAAATCCGTACATATATGTACCTTGATGAGCAAGCCAAGCTTTCTCCAGGTATCTGCGGCGAATTGAATCCACAGATGTTGGATCCACGGATACTTTCTGCTGGTATACTTTTGGGTGCAAATGCTTTTCCAAAGCTGTGTGAAGCAGGGAGGAATGGGTCTTCTGCTAACTCTTCATGCAAGCCACTCTTTGGGTGCAATCCAGAGTAACTACGGAGAGTCGTTGCTCCGGTGTAAGAACAATTTACTCTGGATTGCAATATGAATTTCCCATAGGTTTTCACTAGGTGGTGCCGTAACTACGGGTGCACGTAATGTCTCTTACATGATCCCGTAGTTATTCTGGATTGTAGGGCAAGTCAGCTACAATATATGGCAAAAATGTATGGCTGGCTGAGTCCTGCCTCGACGCATGGATTTTATATTTTCTGGTTCATTTGTCATATTGGTTTTTTTTTTTTTGTGTGCATCCTTTTTCTAGGAGAAAACGAAAGAACTTGCGGAGAAGCAGTCCCAACAGTAAGTCTACTACATCTTGGTTTCATGCTGGGGTGCGGGGTTTTTGTTTGTTTGTAACATTTTCATAAACCTCACACCACAATCGGTGCCATCACTACAAACAAAGAGACAAGGAATTTACTCTCGAAGAATACCATGCCAAAGCACACCAGAAAATATAACAAATTTTAGGTCAATATTTTTATATTGCCTTCAACAGGAGCACAGTGCGTAGTTCCTCCTCTCCTTTTCTTGTCACAACAACCCTGTGAGGTAGGTGCGGCTGAGAGTGACTGGCCCAAGTTTAGCCAGGATTTTTTTTGCAACTGAGCAAGGATTTGAACCTGGATTCTCCAGGTCTAATACGACACAGTCTGTCAACAAAATTTCATAACTCGGTGGACTTGGTGGGGCAGTTTCCATGTTGCAGCCTGATATTCAAGTGCGTCCCTATCCTCAGCGTGGGAACCTGCCCCGAATCGCAGCAAGAGGTTGCCAAATTTAGTCCGAGAGAGGCAGCTGTGGGTATAAATAGAACGTACGGGGACCACTTGAGCTTGAAAAGGGGAGTCTGCCTCATTCCAATCTACTCTTTGCCCTTGCATATTTTAAAATTGACTGTGGGCAAAATCCAGAGTAACTGCAGGGAGTCCTTGCTCCGGTGTAAGAACAACTTACTCTGGGTTCCAGTATGAATTTCCCATAGGTTTTCACTAGGTGGTGCAGTAACTATGGGTGCACGTAAAGTCTCTTATGTGCTCCCGTAGTTACTCTGGATTTGGGGGTATGGGTGCAGTCCTCTCCGTGCCTACTCAGAAGTAAGCCCCATTGTGTTCAATGTGTCTTATTCCCAGGAAAGGATTGCAGCCTACGTTATCACTTTCAACGAGTTAACCCATTTTAGTGTGACATTTTAGGACTGATTTGCGGAAGTGTTTTGGGTAACCTGATGGATGCTATATCTGCGTCTCTATTCTGGTTGGATATCCGGAAAAACTTCCTTACGGTTTGGGTGGTTCGGCAGTGGAACAGACTGCCAAGGGAGGTGGTGGACGCTCCCTCACTGGGGGTCTTCAAGCAGAGGCTTGACAAGTACCTGTCGGGCATGATCTAGGACAGTGTTTCTCAAAGTGGGGGTCGGGACCCCTTTGGGGGTCGCCTAGAGCTTTCCTGGGGGTTGCCTAAAGACCCCTGGTGCAGGGGGCCAGGTCAGGCTTGCCAGACCTCCAGCTGTAGCTGCGTGCGCACTGGGGCTGACAGACAGCCTCAGGGCCCAATCCTATGCATGCCTACTCTGAAATAAATCCCATTGTAAGCAGAGGGGCCTTTACTCCCATGTAAATGTGGATAGGATTGCAGCCTCAGGGCCCAATCCTATGCATGCCTACTCTGAAATAAATCCCATTATAGGCAGGGGGGCCTTTACTCCCATGTAAATGTGGATAGGATTGCAGCCTCAGGGCCCAATCCTATGCATGCCTACTCTGAAATAAATCCCATTGTGTTCAGTGTGTGCATAGAACACACATTTCATTTGTAACAATGAAAATAATCCTGAATATCTGATATTTACATTACGATTCATAACAGTAGCAAAATTACAGTTCTAAAGTAGCAACGAAAATAATGTTATGGTTGGGGGTCCCCACAACATGAGGAACTTATAAAGGGGTCACGGTGTTAGGAAGATTGAGAACCACTTACCTAGGAGGATTTCCTGCTGCAATTAGGGGGTTGGACTAGATGACCTACTAGGTCCCTTCCAACTCTAGGATTCTATATTGTGCTTTTATTTTTCGCTTCGGATGGGTTTTATTCTGGAAAACAAGTCCGTGGATGTAGGAAACAAACGAACAGGAGACCAGGTGGGACAGTCGATACTGCAAACAATATCTGGGAATTGTCTGTGCAAATTATCCTTGCAGAAAGTAGACCTTACTCCAGATCTTACATTGGGCTCCAGATCTCCAGATCTTACATTGGGCTCCTGGAGAGGGACCCATTCGTTCCCATGAATGGGACAGACCCTTGTGGGTCAGATATGGCCCAGCCCTGGCAGATCCCACCTGGTGGACTGAGTTTGGCTGAAAGGCTAGACTCTGACTATTTCTTCCAGCCCTGGCCAATCCGAAGACTACACTACCTTCTATACTACATACTTCTGTCTATGTATGTACTCCACTACCCTTCTATAGTACAACCACAGGGGCTGATGTTGCACTCCCCGATTCCTTTCCATGCTTGAAGGGGCTCTGCGTCCCCAACACACCAACTTCCAGGTGGCACATCAGGGTGTGCACCAACCTCATCTAATTCAACGCCTGGCACTCTCTATGTAAATAGGCTTCATTTGCATAATTAATCCTGGCTGCTGAGCTCTGCTTATGTTAACACAGGGTTAGCTTCGAAGGAGCATTAACCAACCAACCACCTTGCTACTGCGGAAGCCGTGGGTCAGCATCCAATCAAAGGAAGACCCAATAAAACCCACTGACACAGCCAACCACAGACATCCCATGTTTTTAAAAAGCAGATGCACAAAAAAGGAGGTACAGCGGGACCTCGCTTAGCGAGTGCCCCGCATGACGAGTGCTCCACTTAACAAGCACTCTGTTATGCAGGACCTTGGCCTCGCTTAACGAGCGCTTGCCGGCTGCCCTTTAAATTTTAAAAGGCAGCCGGCAAGCGCTCATGAGGAGTCCTGCCTCCCTGCTTCCCAACTGCTTCCCTGGCCCCGTGCGGGGCCAGGGAACCGGCAGGGAAGCCACGGAGGAGGTGCTGCAGGCAAGTGGATTGCAGTGCATCGCCTCCTCCCCCTGCTTCCCTGCTTCTCCGTTTGTTCCCTGGGCCAGGGAACCGTTGGAGAAGAAAGGAGGAAGCAGGGAGGACCCCCCGCGCCCCTTCCCTGCCTCTCCGCCGGCTCCCTGTGGAGGGAGCAGGGAAGCGGTGGGGAAGCAGAGGCAGTCACCCCCCCTCACCTGTGTGTCTCTCTGTGTGTGTCTTTCTGTGTCTGTCTGTGTGTCCTAACCATGCCTACTCAGAAGTAAGCCCCGTTGTATTCAATGGGGCTTACTCCCAGGAAAGTGTCTTTAATTGCAGCCTCCTGACCATGTCTACATAGAAGTAAGCCCCATTGTGTTCAATGGGGCATACTCCCAGGAAAGTGTCTTTAACTGCAGCATCCTGACCATGTCTACTCAGAAGGAAGCCCCATTGTGTCCAGTGGGGCTTACTCCCAAGAAACTGTCTTTGATTGCATCCTCAAAGGGAGGCAAAAGCAAGTGTCATTAGACAGTTTCCTTGTTAAAGCTGCTAAAAAAGACACCAGTGACTCTTTAGTTGAAAATTAGTTATTTTATTTTCTGTTTATTGTACATACAGTTAATAACAGCGTTTTATTACAGTTATAACAGTTTATTACAGTTATATTATAGTGTTTTGAATTCAATTCCAGTGTTTTGTCATCATTTTTACATCCAGTTAATATTTTCATATGAATATTTGGGGGGTTGTGGAACCAATCGTCTGAGTTTCCATTATTTCCTATGGGAAAATCTGCTTCACTTAAAGAGCGTAACTACGGGTACATGTAATGTCTCTTACGTGCTCCTGTAGTTACTCTGGATTGTGCCCTTAGATATTTTGTGGCAATCCAGAACCAAAACTGTCTAGGTTGAATGGCCGTCAATCACCAGCTGGCCCCAGTTCAGTGTCTGGGATCTCCAGGCACCAGTTTAGGGCAGCCAACAGATAACTTTTTTTGCGTAGCAATTAATGTATTACTATTATTTTAAGTGAAGTATTGAAAATACTGTTGATGATTTTTGGCCAAGATCCTTAGCAGAATTGGACAGCTTTTGTGGTCATCTGAAATCAGCTGCCTGATGCAACACTCTCAATTGGCCACATGAATGGGCCGGATCTGATTTCTCTTAGAGGGTCTCTGATGCCCTCTGATGCCCTCGCCCCTATCCATCTTCCTCTAATCCTCCTTTTTAAATTGTAGAAGACATATAGGTGGGTATGACCCCCACCAATCTGCTATGTGGGGCGATAGCCTCAGTTTCTTTTATGGAGGTGCTGATCCTGGCCTCCCAATTATAGCTGCAGCCACTAGTTTTTAACTCATGAACGGCACCCCATACACCACTGTTGGAAAGTGGAAAGAATGTGGGGGTCAGTTGAGGACAGCTGCCTCTTGGCTCTTCATGGCTGACTCTAAGGGGGGATCTGGATGGGTGCCACCCCTCCCTTTGCCACAGAGATCACCGACAGGGTGGGACCCTCATTCAGTCTGCCCAACCGTTTGCGCTTGGAACCGGGCAGCACAACCTCAGATGGTGCGTCCATTACTGCAGCAGTCAAAATATTCCCAGTGTGACCATCTTTTGCCGCCACTCAGGCCAACAGGCATGGATCCCACTTGAAGGCCGGCGTCCAGCGCTAGGAAAAATCCAGAAAATTTATTGGGGAAGGGGGAAGGCCTTTTAACTCTCCCCTTGTCTTGTCAGCCAGGATCCTGCGTCTCTCTCCCGCTTCACCATCACGGACCTGCTGCCCGACCTCCAGCACGTTCTCTTCTGGATGTCCAACTCCATTGAAATCCTATATTTTGTTCAGCAGAAATCCCCCGTTTACATCCAGAACATGGAGGAGGAACTGGACATCAAAGGTGAGACCTGCCCCTATGGGGCATGCATTGAACATTTGTCTCGGGGAAGCCCATAACTACATGCTGTAGCTCAGAAACTGATAACACCATCTGATGCCCACCCACCTATGCCCAGCCTATGCCCCACTGATAACACCATCTTATGCCCATGGTATGCCACTAGCCGCCAAGGGCTACATCACGTGCATCATAACACCTATAGATCTGTTTTGCTCCCCTGCCTAGAATGGCTCCAAAGGGGCGTGACTCCTTCCGAGACTGACTGCTCAGCCCCCCCATAGCTATGCCACTGGGTGGCACCATTCACATTTTTTGCGCCGTATCACCTCTCGGCGCCCTTGAGAAGGAACATAATCTCCCTTCTCAAATGAGCAGTGACAGTTCACAGCGCAAGGCAAGGCTAATGCTGCAGGTGAACCCTGGCTAATTCTCCCATAACGTGCCCTCATTTATCTTCTTTCACACACACACGGACACACAAACACACACACGGACCCATGGACGGACACACACACACACACACACAATTGGGGCAAAGAGGGAGGAACAAAACAGGTTCAAGATGTTCTCCGTGTCCTTGTCCATCTGGGTCTCATGATGATAACAGAGGAGGAAGGTTGAAAGTGGGGAGCGGACAGGAGGAGCATTGCCTTCTCTTCCAGGCGCATTGGATCATGTGTCTCTCCTGCTGTTATGCGCCTTTTGTAGCCGGTGGAAAAGGATGCCATTCCCTCCTCCAAATTTTACACCCTATATATCATATGTATATCATAACCCCAGAAGAGGACAATATAGGGCACGTATAGGGCATACAAAATGCGGCACGTAACAAAATAAAAGCTAAAAACACATACCCTGCAATCCAGAGTAACTATGGAAAGACGCAAGAGACACTTACACTGGATTGCTCTATGCATTTCCCATAGGTTTCCTGTAGGTGGTACCGTAACTATGTCGGTGTAAATGTCCCTTAGTTACTCTGGATTGTAGCCATATACATTGTTTTCATGCGCTTAATTTAAACTCTAGATTACTTCTATTACATATAATTTATTAATTACAAGAGGGCTGCGTGCTGCCTGCTCACAAGGAAAAGGGGAACAATGATGTTTTTCCCAAGGCAAAAAAGAGGACATGAACTGGAAAAAGAGGACAAAGTTCACCCTGCACCTGGTTGTAAAGTTTCCTGAAAGTTTACCTGCTGAAAATGGCCACTCGGAAAAGTTTCTTCTCCCCACTATGGGCAAAATCCAGAGTAACTACGGGGTGTCCTTGCTCCGGAGTGAGAACAACTTACTCTGGATTGCAATATGTATTTCCCATAGGTTTTCACTAGGCGGTGTAGTAACTACGTGCACACATAAAGTCTCTTACGTGCTTTTGTAGTTACTCTGTATTTGGGGGTATGTCACAATTTTGTCCTCACAACAACCCTGTGAAGTAGGTGAGGCTGAGAGAGAGAGAGTGATTGACCCAAGATCACCCCGGAAGCTTCATGACTGGGCAGGGATTTGAACCTGGATCTTCCAGGCATCCCGAACCACGAGAACACCACCCTGTTCGTATACTGGACGTGGCTTTGTTTGGGAACTCCGTTTTAATCGTTTCCCCTTGTTTAGGTTCCAAGGAGTCTCTCTTTTCCCTCACCATCACCGCCAGCGAGGAAGCCATGACGGTTCTGGAGGAGGTCATCATGTACACCTTTCAGCAGTGCGTCTACTACATCTCCAAGGTACCTCTTTCAGAGACCGTTTCCGGCTCCCCAAACTCGGTCGCACAGAGAACCATGCAATGCGGGCCAGAACGGTTCTGCGCAAACCGCTGCAGCAATGCATGTCCCGCACTGCACCAGAGGCGCGGCCAGCCATGCACGGCTGCCGCAACTGTCAGCGGCGGCAGCAACAATGCTGTCAGCCGGAGACAAATGACTCACAGCTGTTGGCACTTTATTCCTCCCTGGAATTTCACCATCGCCATGTTGCAGTTGCGCAGACAATGATTTTTGAGTCAGCTGTGGGAACGCGGTGCGAGGAACCCCAGGGAGGCCATCCTTGGACGGAACAGCTGCGGAATCCAGGAATTTATTTTTTTATATAAAAACTTTTATATAATATAAAATTACATAGAAACTATATAATTTCCATGCCGCTTTGCCTATATTCTTATTTGGGCACAACGGGATGTCGAGTGTCCTGGTGCCAATTAGTGCAGAAGTTAATTCTGACCCTGTTCCAGACTTGATGTCCTCCAATGTCCATTCTGCTTTCCTATGGCCAAGAGGGTGGTCCACCCATTCCAGTGGGTGACAGTCTCCGACAAGCGGCAGCAAGCCAGTGCCAACCTTACCACCGGCACAACGATCCTTTGCATTGCCACCACATGCATGATGGCGCATTGGGAGAGTGTGCATGTCCATCCTGCCAATGGTAGCCAGTTTAAGATTGGGCTGTTAGGCCTAGATCCTAAAGTGAAATTAAGCCCCTTGCTCCGGAGCAGTTAAGATGACTTTCCATAAGATAACACTAGAAGGTGACGTAACTGTGTGGACCCGTAACTGCTCTGGATTTAGCCCTTAGTCTCTGATCTTGTTCACCCCAGACCTCTGTTCTTCCTCTTTCTCCTTGGAAAGTGAGCTAGATCAGGTGGCTGAAGGATGCTCTTGACCTTGAAGTGTCAGCACTTCAAGGTCAAGAGCATCCTTCAGCCACCTGGCACGACCCGTTCTTCAACACTGTCCCCTTGGTCAAACCATGTGCACCTTGGCATCCTTACCTGCCTTTGGACCCTGGTCTGGTGGCCAGAGGTGGGCAATCTGGATCCATACCAGCTCCACAAAGGAGGTCTCCAAATCCCAGATGTGGCCCATGGCAAGCCTCTAACTGGCCGCTGACCCAGTTGGTCAACCACTACTGCAGCTGTGGTGGTGGGTGGGGGAAATGGGGTCCATTTAAGTGTGTTTTTTATTTCTGTGCTGTGTGTTGATGTGTGCAAAAAACCTGGAAATTGGTGTCCATTGATTCATTCATCTAATCTATTTCAATTTGACATTTAATTTTTTTCCGGTTCTGGACACTGTGCTGGGTATTTGATGTGGCCCTTTGGCTAAAAAATTTTGAGACCCCGGAATTGGATGAATGATGCTCTCGGGGGTCTCCTGTAGGCATGAAACGTCCCTTCCTTGCCAGGGATGGAAAATCAAGCCGAACGTGCAGCCTGCAACCGGGAAGAAAGAGCCCTTGTGTTGGAAGGGTGGGGACCGTTTTCCACCCCGACGGCAGCTATAACTGGCACCAGGACTCGGATTTTGCCAACTTTGGCACATGGAGAGACTTGGGCCTCCCGGTTGGAAAGCGGCCTATTTTTCTTCTCTAAAGGCTTCCTATGTTGTTGGTTTTTCCTCTCTCCACCTTCCTCCTTTGTGGAAAGACTGCTCCAGTGTTTAAGCAGGCGCTGGTCTCCCCTCACCCTACAGATTGTACCCTGGAGACCCCTGAAGTATCAGGGGAAGCTGGGCTAGATGGCCCTTTGACCTGATCCGGTGGGCTTTATCTTCTTATCTTCTTACGTGCTGATGCCTGGGACCAGGGTCACCATATGGCATAACCAGGGCTTTATTCTGGGGGTACTCAATAGGGGTGCTGGGGGTACCAGCACCTTTTCCCACCTCCCCTCCCCTGCTAATTAATACGCCAGCTAATTAATAATTAATAATGATTAATAATTAGTCATATAGGAATGACCTAATTATGCCACCGTGGTAAGTACCGGCACCATTTTTTCCCAAAAAAATTGCACTAGGCAAAACCAAAAAAAAGGACATGTAGGACACCCAAGAAAAACACAGGACCAGCTAATTAATGCACCAGCTAATTAATAATGATTAATAATTAGTCATATGGGATGACCTAGTTATGCCACCGTGGTAAGTACCGGCACCATTTTTTCCCAAAAAAATTGCACTAGGCAAAACCAAAAAAAAGGACACGTAGGACACTCAAGAAAACCTTAGGATTTGACAAAATACCATATTTACTCAAATATAATGCACCACCGAATATAATGCGCACCCTATACTTACAATCAAAATACTGTATTCAATTCTTATTACCATCGAATCTAATGCGCACCCTGATTTTGGAGACTGAATTTGGCTGGGAAAAGTGAGCATTAGATTTGAGTAAATACACTAAAAGCTAAAAGCACTCATAGATATTGCCTTCATGTGCTTAATTTAAACACTATATAACTTATTAGTACATTTAAAACTATTGTATATAATTTATTAATTGCAATTAATTAATTAATTAATTATAATTTATTGATTGCAATTGATTTATTAATTAATTATAATTTATTGATTGCAATAATAAATGTATTAATTTATTATTAATTGCAAATTAAATTATAATTTATTAATTGCCATGCTGCCCACTCACAAGGAAAAGAAGGACATTGAAGATTTTTGCCAGGACACAAGACTGTAAAAGAGGACATGTCCTTTAAAAAGAGGACAGATTTTTCCCTTCCTGGGTCCTTCTGTAGGACCAAGCCAGTTTTTTGGAAACTTCCATGATTTCTGCAGCCTGGGCATGGTAGATCGCTAGTCCCAGCTGACAAGAATTAATGATTTTAATTAAAAATAAATCTGATTTTGTAATTCTGCGTTGTCAGCATGGCTGGAAATAGATGTTATGGAGTCTTGGCCAGACCTTTGGGTTTCCCCACCTCGTGTGGAAGCCGGTTTGGAGCCAGACCTTTGGTGGTCAAGCAAAGGAGAGACTGTGGGGTCCAAGAGAAAGAATAAAAATTCCAGAAATCTCATATTTAGAAACCTCATAATTAGAAATATCTAATTATTAATTATTTTTAATGAAAAGCTATTCAGTTTTGAGGACATCATATTTCTTTTTAATAAACTGCCCATCCGTGTTGATTTTTCAAAGGGTTGTCAATCAGGCAGGGGACGTCGAAGGCGAGCTCGCTAGGGAGGGAGTGGAGCTCTGGGACAGTAGGAATTACTTCCGAGTAAACTTGGAAATGAACCTGGGACAATGATCCCGGCTTTGCAACGTCCACACTAAACCAGCTCTCTCTCTTCCTTTTTGCTCCGCATTCAGTCTCTGTACGTGTCTCTGCCTGCCCTGTTGGAATGCAACCCGTTCCAAAGCGAAGGCCGAGACGGCTGGCTGTCGGCGCCCCCCGTGCCGGAAGAGATCCGCAAAGTGGTGCTCATCTATCAGGCCACCTTAGACCTGCTTCACCAGTACGAAGTGCACCCGGAAATTGTCTCCCAGATGTTTGCCTACTTGTTCTTCTTCTCCAACACGCTCCTCTTCAACCAGCTCATGGAGAAAGGTGAGTCTCCTTGGGTGAATTTCCTTTACGCTTGTGAACTCTATAGGATTGTGGGTTCTGTGGGTTCTCTATACGATTGTGGGTTCCCGAGTCACGACACAGCATTGCCTCTTCTTCCTGGCTCAATCTCGTGCTCTCAGGTCATGAGATGTGGGTGCCAGTCTTTTGGATCCTGTGAAAACCAAGATGGTGGCCCCCAGCGGAATGGGTAAAAGGAATGGGGATGTCTCGGAGTAGGGATGTCTTGCGGGGATCCATAAGTGTGCCACAATGCCCCTAAGACGCGCACTTTGGGAACCCTTGCTGTAACGATCTGCTGCCCATGGAACCAGATCTCTGAGTAGGTAGGGTTGCCAGATGTCCCCAAAAACAAACAATCCTGATTTGGGGGGATTGTGTTCACATACTGGACATAAGTATTTGGTGGAAGAAAATTATGGCAACTCTACCTCTAGGTCCATGTTTCAAACAGAGAAACAGTAGTGATCCTCAGCAAGGTTAGGGATGGATCCTGAGATGGACACTTCTGAGGGATGGACACTTCTGAGGGAGGTACCCTACAATCCAGAGTAACTATGAGAACACGTAAGGGATGTCACCACCTAGCGAAAACTTACGGGAAATTCCTATTGCAATCCAGAGTAAATTGTTCTTACACCGGAGCAAGGACTCCCCGTAGTTACTCTGGATTGTGCCCGTACACTCTGGTACAGCCCCATCTCCAAAGAACCATGCAGTATCTGATTACTGGATTCCCATGAAGAGGTGCAGAAAGGGTTCCTCTGAATGGGTTCCTCCTCCATGTCTCTACCATGAAGTTTCACCTCTTGGGTCAAATCTCTTGGTGGGACGTGAAAGCATTTTAGAAGCCTGCCAATGACGTCAGTCTCTCCTCCCGGAAGCGCTGTTGGACTCCCGCACAGGCTCGGCTCTGCCGTACGGCAGCTTTGGCTGCGCGGTCTTCCTCGGAGACAACAAACAGTTCTACGCCCGCTGCCTGCAACTTAATCGAGAAGAAATATTTGCTCATTAATCTTTCCTAATGACCCCCGTCTCTCGGCATATGAAGCCTGCAGGAACTAATTATTCAAAAGGACATCCAAGGATGTCGAAGCAGCCAGAGATTTGGTGACATGCGGCTAACTTTGGGATCGGAGCAGCGTCCAGATGGCAGCTGCTTCTGGGTGGGTCCAGCTGAGGGTCCCCAAGAAAGGGAGGTATTCTGATGATCCTTAATGCTGCCTCTTGTGCTCCGCAGGCTCCTCCTTGGGCTGTTTCCACTGGTCCAAAGGGGTTCGTGTTCGAGCCACCCTGCGGCTTCTCTTGGAGTGGGCCCAGAGCGCTGGCTTTGGGAAGCTCTCCGACCAGTTCTTCAGTAAGCTCTCCAGTGTGGCAGGTCTCCTGGCAATGCCCAATTCCCAGCTGGTGCAGGTGAGACCTGTGGGCAAAGGGGAGAACTTCTTCCCCCAAAGGTTGGACCACAGATGTGGTCCATGACCAAGGACCAGATACGATGTGATGTGCAATTCTATGTTGGGAAATCCTGACATCTTTTGATCAGAATGGATAAACTTGGATTGGGGCCATGACTGGCTTATAGAGATGTCACTATGGTTGGTGTCGCCCCATAGACTTCCTCCCATACCTCATTTGGCATTTTGCTTGCTTGTTTAGATGTCCTGGCCGGTGCTGAGAGCCGAATTCCCGGCCCTGAACGCTGCCCAGCTGCATCACATCTTGACCCAATACCAGGCATCGTCCGATGTGGGGCATGTGGCTACCTGGCAGCCTGGCAAAGAGGACAGCCTTGCAGCTTTCAAGACAGGTAAGGCACAGATCTGGGGCACCACTAAGGTGACGCCTGCCAAGAATCTGGGGAGAATTTGGGAGAGTTTGCTTGCTTTTCCAAGTGGATGAGTGGGTGGGTGGGTGGTTGAGTGAGTGAGTGGTTGGAGTTCCACCTGGTGGCGTCCGGTGAGCGTGCTCCAGTTCTAAAGGGTTCCACCTTTCCTTCCAGACCAGTTGGAACAGGGTGGACAGTAGCATAATTTCTGGTGGGTGTCACAGAAAGGCACCCACAAGAAATAATCTATCCATCCATCCAGTCCGGCTGTCCATATCTATCTATCCATCTATCCATCCATCCTTCCTTCCTTCCTTCCTTCCATCCACCCATCCGTCCCTTCCATCCATCCATATCAATCTATCCCATCCGTCCGTCCGTCCATATCTATCTGTTGTCTGTCATAATGGGGAGCAGCCACCGAAAAGGCCCTGCTCCCGGCCGCCACACTCCTCACCTCTCTTAGTGACGGCATGGTTAGCAGGCTCTCCCTAGCTGACCTTAGGCGATAGGCTGGATTGCATGGACTATGTCTACTCAAAAGTCAGCTCCATTGTGTTCAATGGGTCTTACTCTCAGGAAAGTATCTGTAGGATTGCAGCCTGTGTCCTTGAACGGCTGGATGGATTGGACATCAACATCTGATTTACCATAAGTATTGTATGCTATATGCTAAATGAATAAATATTGTTATAATTAATTAACAAATAATAATTATAATATAATAATAAATGAATTAAAATATTGTAATTGTAATTAATCATTATAAATAATGATTTTTATTGATTATCCCACACTTCCATATTTGATTTGAACGAAAGGCAACTAATAGTTCCTAGCCATGCAACAGAACAGAACATATAAGGAAGGCACGGATTGTGATGCATCTTCTGATTAACGGCAGGCGTTGTGGGCACATTTACGCGCACGGTGCATGATATATAAACTTCCGCGCAGGTACCGAGGGAAGCCATAACAGCCACCGTCTTCTACGTTAACTGTCTCCCAGCGCAAATGCCAGTTGCCCCCTGGGGAGCAGTTCTAGGCAGTAGGATTGGGATGCTGGAGGCAGCTGAAATATCACCGTGACGGAAAATGCGTCTCCCGCGCGCAAAGGCAACCTTTTCAATAAGTGTTGAAAGCTTATCCAGTCCCCCAGTGGACTGATGGAAAAACAGTTTCCTTTCATCGGTAGCATCACTAGGGTTTGCATCCTCCGATGTGGGAGGCTAGTGTGTCGCCCTGCGATGAATCTCTTTTGATGCAGTGGTAGGAGCACTAACCCTACAATCTAGAGAAACTGCGGGAGCACATAAGAGACTTTACGTGCATCCGTAGTTACTGCACCACCTAGTGAAAACCTATGGGAAATTCATATGGCAATCCTGAGTAAGTGATTCTTACACCAGAGCAAGAACTCACCGTAGTTTCTCTAGATTGCGCCCTATAATTATAATTTTATAATTATAGTTATAATTTTTGATAAATAAATAGATAGATCAAGAAATTATGTACAAATTGATCCACAAGTTCATGCCTACACTTGTGGCAAGAAATACTTGAGGCTGTCCAAGACTTCTGGGGTGCTGGTCTACAGTGGGCACCAACCCACATTGTACCCAGTACCAAAAACCCACACGTATCCTTGCAGGGTCTCCCTGTGGAGCTCCGACCGGACATCAGCGCAACTGTTTTCAACCGGTGTGCTGCGGCAACACTGTGTGTTCTGAATGGTCCACAGATGGATTGATTGAGTGTTTGGGCTGGTTAATTTATAGGGCACAATCCAGAGTAACTACTTGGGAGTTACTAACTGGGGAGTCCTTGCTCCAGTGTAAGAACAACTTACTTTGGATTGCAATATGAATTTTCCATAGGTTTTCTCTAGGTGGTGTAGTAACATGTCTCTTATGTGCTTCCCTAGTTACTCTGGATTGTAGGGTAAGCAGACTTCCAGATTGATGTAGAATTTGGGTTTAGGAAGCAGCAACTTAGGGATGAATCCTAGACCGAATCTCAGCTCCTTTCCACGAAATTGTGCAGCAAGCAGAGCTCTTGATCTCCCGCAGATGACATCCTGGAGTCGTTCGACAACCACCCCCCCATCATGCTGCCCAGTGGGGGCTTCAAGGTGGACCTGGAGGTGGAACATCTCAACGACAACATTTACCGGCACCTCCTTTACATCCGCCATTTCCTCTGGAGTCTGCGCAGCAAGAGCCCCCACCCCACCGACGTGCCCGAAGCAGAACCCCCAAAGGTGAGTGCCTGCAGGAGGGAGAGGAGATGGGAAGCTCACAATCCCCCTCAACACCCCTCTTCCAGGTCTCACACCAACACCCTAACCACTGTGCCATCCCACCTCGTCATATAATGACTGAACAGCAGATTTAAAAGCAGGCGGGCTTATTTTATGAAATAATATATTTAAAAAATGTATAAATAACTAGCAAAAAAAATAATATTTATTGTTTTATTTTATTGTTTTTAACAAATGTTTTTAGTCTGTTTTAATTGTTCTCAGTTTTTAATCTAATTGTATTTTAATTGTATTTTAGTTATGTTTTAATCTATATTTATAATTCTATTTTAATGGTGTTTTATTTTTCTGACTGATGTTAGCCACCTTGAGCTCCCTCTTGAAGGTGAGGAAAAGCAGGCTATAAATTTAATAATAATAATAATAATAATAATAATAATAATAATAATAATAATGTACTCACATTGCGGGAGTAAAATTTCAAGAATATTTGTGTGCCTGGACAAACCTTTAACCCCCCTGTGCAACACTTTTCCCCCATTCAACACCCCCCCGTGCTACATCCCCCCCCCCGTGCAACAACACCCCTTCTGCAACAACACCATCTATGCACCACCACCCCCATGCACCACCACCCCCATGCATGGGGAGGGTTGTTGCACTTCAGTGACACTTCAGTCATATATATATTTTCATTTTCTACTTTGTTGAACTTTCTGTTGGAAAGTAGTATATAAATACTGTAGATAGATATAGATAGATATAGATATAGGAAGAGAGAGAGGGTTTCAAATGAAACTCCGGAAAGCTGTGTTTTTTTGCCTGCACTTTTTGGGGCTTCTGTGGTGAACCATCTGCGGATCTGCGCTGGTGCGCTTGCTCCCTGGAGAGCACAACCGGCAGGCCCACCAGCTGGGGAGGATGTCAGTAAAAAGGTACAGAAATAAGGTCTAGAAGGACATCAACAAAAGTTGTGGCACCTTTGAGACATTGAGATGAACTGAAGAAGGATTTTTCAAAACGGTTGGAAACCCGTGAATTGTCACCCCCATTTCGTAGGTGTCGCTCCGCGGACCGCTATGGGGATGCTCAGTGTAGACATTTTTTTAAAGTTAAGCAGATCTTGAGTTGTTCAGATCTAGAATTACATGGATGGGAACCTCATAATGGAAGAACCAGGGGTGACTGGAGCCCACATGTCACCAGTGCAGGGACACAGAGTGTCACCCCCAGGATATGGACACCCCTCCAGGACACGCGCACCGCCCCTTGTGACACTGCCCCTTGTGACCTTGCACATGCACCAAAGTTGGCACGTGTCACTTCTAAAGCCGACTGGCGGCTTCAGAGGAGACTTCCTCCTCTCCAAGGAGAAGCGTCCGGCTCCTCCTTAGAGAGGATGAAGTCTGCGCCTCTGCACAGCCATTCGACCTTGCGAGGGAGGATGAGTGGCAGCTTCAGGCTGCCACTCGGCCTCCCTAGCAAGACTTGATGGCCCCGCAGAGGGGCGCACTGCGCATGTCCAAGATTCTGGACAGTGCATCTGCGCAGCCATTGGCCCAAAAGGGTGTGCCGAGACACACTTTGCACACAGCGCCTCAGCTGGCCATTCCAGCTGGAGTGGCTGCGCTTACGCTCGGTGTCACCAGAGGAGTATCAAACTCCTCCGGCGCGTCACCCCCCTACAGCGCGTCACCGGTGTGGACTGCACCAGCCATACCACCCTAGTGATGCGGCTGGGAAGAACAGTGGGATAAAATGTGAATCACTAGAGAGGAAGAAATGTATCTTGTCCGAAAGCCAATGATGTGCAAGGAATGTGGGACCCGTGGAGGCCATAAATTATATTTTTACAGATTTTTCGTTCCAGAGGCATAGCTATTGGTGTATTTCCTAGCTGGTCCGATCCCACCCCACATGCAAGGGTCATTGCTGCTCTCCTTCCAGATCTCCAAAGATCTTCCTCTGATTCCAGGCCTGACCCAGCAGATGGACGGTGCGGGGACAGCGCATTGTTTGCACCTGCTGGGTTTGTTTGCTCCTCAGTCTGCTCTGGAAGGGATCAAGGCACTAAGAACATGCAGGGCTTTCCCTTATCTGGATCTGCAGATCCTCCTGGCCTGCTGTCACCAGCCCCCATGGGGTGAGGCTTCAGCTGGAGAGAAAGCCAAGGAGAGGGATTAGCAATGTTCTAATCCCCTAACCTGAGAGCCAGGGGGCTGCGGAGGCTCCCACAATCTCCTTAGTAGGAGACGGAGGCTGCAGTAGCAGCAGGTGGAGAGCTGGTTTGGTGGAGCAGGTCACATTTTGGAGCAGAGAGGTCCCTGCTTCGCCACCAAGCTGGTCCACCGTGTGGACCAGGTGGGACCAGACTGGACCTGTAACCCTTTGAACACACCTGGGGTTGTGCTCTTGTGGTGTCCAGAGGGTGCAGTAAGATTGGGAGAGGTCACGCTGGGTCTCAGAAAGGCTCCAGAAAGCCGTAGAAAAGCATTTTCAATGGAAATCCTTTTCTGGTATCTTCTGGAGAGGTTTCCACCAACCTCTGAACCCCCTCCAGACATGACCGGAGTACAGCTCTGGTTGTGTTTGGAAATCTGGCATGCCCTGACCCATAGCCTTGTTTCTGCAGGGGTTTTGGCATCTGTCAGGGGTTCCAGAAATGGAACATCCTTGGATGCTGAGGACTGTAGGAGAGGACTGTATACTAGAATTGGAACTGCCTGCGAATTTAAAAAATAGATTTAATGAACCCCTTCTAGGGTTGCTCCTCTATTACATCTAATGGAATGAAGTAGTGTCTCAATATCTGCAGCGTTTAATTCCAGGATTAAGAAATGGAATAATTGTGGCATGATTGCCTCTCTACAATGGTAGAAAAGCAGTTTTTTAAACTGTTGTTTTCTGTGGCCATTCACGCTGAGTTAAATCTGTGTATAAAAAAATCAGTGGATAACAAGGTTGGACCTGTATATCCATCCCTAATCCCAATCCCATCTCGGTGCACTGAAAATAAATATGGTACATCTAACGTAAAGGGTCACAAATATCTGGGACACAACCAAAAAATTGATAGGGACACAAATATCTGGGATGCAACCCAAAAATGGTGCAGATGTCCATGTTTGGTTGGAGAAGAACTTGAAGTCTCGGTGCGTCTTCCTTCTGCTGTTTTTGGGACTCCCAGAGGTGTTCATATGTTGGCTCTATAACCTTCTCATCCCACTTAGCTGACTTGCAAGGACATCCCATTCCCAGCTCACCTTTACCTGCTCGCTCTCTCCTGACACAGCTTTTTAGAGTGGAAGGCAGAGGAGATATCAGGCTGGGGAAGGGCAAGATTCACATTGCCTGCCCGTCCCATAGAATCAAGTGGTCCGTCGCACCCCTTTTCCCCTTCGGATGGGGCCCCGAGTCCTGTTGTAAGTAAGAAGGTTGTCCTTAAAAGGAAACCAAAGAGTCAAACCTCTCTCCGTTTTCATGTTTCCCTCTAAAGACAGAGACAATTACCTGCCAAACCGTCACCCACGTAGCTTTGGAGACGTCCACGGCTTTGCCGGCAACGGGGAGCTCCTTCAGCCGGGTGAACCGCAGGCGGCCTGTGAGCTGCGCTGAGCCCCGATCCGAAGGGGGCTTCAACCCAGTTATGGGCAGCAATGGATCCACCTGGGATTACAGCCCCTGTGAATCGGCACTCCAGGAGACCCTTCAGCTGCCGGGAAAGAGCGGCACCAAGGCTGTCATGGTCACCGCAGACCCTTCCTGCTTGTTGACCCCGCCAAACACACCTCTCACCTTTGACCAGATGAGTCCTGAACTGACTCCAGAAATCCCCGGGAAAGCCGCGCTGGACCCGCGAAGGAACGGACTCAGTGGCGCCAAAACCACAATCCTGGAAGGTAAGGTGCGCCTTCACAGCTGGTGGGGTTTAGTTTTATCCAGAGACTAGCGAAAAGCGTACCCACGTTGCTAGAGTAAAATTCCCCTGTATGCCATCCCACCACTGCGCATCAGTCCCCCATGCACATCAACCCCCATACGCATCCACCCCATGCGCAACATCCCCATGTTCATCTACCCCATGCGCATCATCCCCCTATGCACATCAACCCCCCATGCACAACATTCCGCATATTCATCCCCCCATGCACATCAGTCCCCCATGTGCAACTTCCCCCCATGCACATCAGTCCCCATGCTCAACATCCTCCCATGTGCATCAACCCCTCATGCGCAACATCGGCCATGCACATCAGTCCCCCATGCGCATCATCCCCCATGCGCAACATCCCCCCATGCGCATCAACCCACGTGAGCCTCTTACTGGGCATGCACAGAACTGCTGGGAGTCTATTCCTGTGCCCCTTTGAACAACATGGTGGAGCCCTGAAGGTAGAAAAAAATAAAAATTTATTATTTTTCTACCTGAAGGTGGAAAGGGATGACCCCCCAGGAGTCACAAGCCCCCCAGGAAAATTAAAATAAAATCTGCACATAGAAAGTTTTTACAACTAAGGTTAAACACTTTGGGCACAATCCAGAGTAACTACGTGGAGTCCTTGCTCCGGTGTAAGAACAATTTGCTCTGGATTGCAATATGAATTTCTCATAGGTTTTCATTAGGTGGTGCAGTAACTACTGGTGCACGTAATGTCTCTTACGTGCTCCCGTCATTACTCTGGATTGTAGGGTTAATCTCTTCTGTGCTACTTTTCTTCTTGCGGGGAGATTCTCCGTTTGGTGCTAGTTTTCTAGTTGCAGGGAGATTCTCTTTGAAGACCGGGGAATGTCCAAAGATGGGACAGTCTATGTCATCTCCGAACTGTATGTCCACATTCTGCCACATGATGTCCAGGACTGGCCTTGACTTGGGGGGGGGGGGCATGATGGTGGAACAGGCTGAATGATGTGGGGAGGGGGGCTCTGAGAACCAAGTACAGTGGTGCCTCACATAAAGAACTTAATTCGTTCCAGAGGCCTGCACTTTAAGTGAAACACTCTTTAAGCGAAGCAGATTTTCCCATAGGAAATAATGGAAACTCAGACGATTGGTTCCACAACCCCCAAAATATTCATAGAAAAATATCAACTGGATGTAAAAACGATGACAAAACACTGGAATTGAATTCAAAACCTGCATTCAGTGTGCATGATCCTATGAAGTCTACTTAGGCTGCAATCCTAAATACACTTTCCTGGGAGTAAGTCCCATTTAACACAATGGTGCTTACTTCTGGGTAGACATGGTTAAGAGGCTGCAATCAAAGACACTTTCCTGAGAGTAAGACCCATTTAACATAATGGGGCTTACTTCTGGGTAGACATGGTTAAGAGGCTGCAATCAAAGTCACTTTCCTGGGAGGCTTACCTGGGCTGCTGCTGGAGGTACAAGGTGGTCGGTGGGGGCAGTTAGGGGCAGCTGCCTATGGCACCTCCAGGCAGCTGCCCCCAAGTTAGGGGCAGTTCGAGGCAGCAGCGCTGGCCGGCAGACCTTTTAAAGAGCCTCCATGCAGAGCGTCAGTGCTGCATAGTATGTGTGCCCGTAGCGCACCTGCTTGTTAAGTGAAGTGGAACTTGTTATGTGAAGCAAGATTTCTTGGAAATTCTTGCTTGTTATGTGAAACGCCTGTTAAGCGAGGTACCACTGGAGTTTGCATGGGAGCAGGTCAGTGGCCAGAGCTAAAGTGGCCAGCCTGCCTTTGACTGAAACGCAGCCTCCTGCATTCCCAGGACGGGGAACTTAACTGCTCACCAAGATAGTACAGGTTGCCAAAAGCTCGCTGTAGAAATAGTGCCTCTTCCCTCTCCGAGTCACTTGGTTGAAACAGCTGGACGGAGCGCTTGCCAGGGAGAGTTGGATCAGCATCAATGCCGTCCCCGCACAGGGCTGGGCTCCCCGCTTTTGGGGGGGCTCTGCTAAACAGCCGTCTCAAATATCTGTTTTGGAGAAGGCAGAGGAGTTTTGGCAGCCCGTCAGCCCTTCTTCCCACGGGCTCGACCTTGCAGCGCTGGGTGCATCAACGTGGTCCGAACCTCCGCCCTGCGAAAATGAAAGGCCACCAAGCCGGCTACATTCCTAACTTTGTACATCATGTGGTTCTATCTTACGTTGTGCGCATCCCAACATGCACACACTTTGGAACATCAGTTGTGTTTTAATGCTGGGTAAATGGGGGGGGGGGGGAGAGGCAGTTGCGTCCCAATTGTGGAGAGGTGGTTTACTCCCTAGGAATGGCTCTGGATGATGGTGCTGGTTTGGGAACCCGTGGGCTAGACCCTACAAGTTAAAAGGGTTTCTTGTCAAGGGCCTGCAAAGATCAAAGCCACCTCTAACCTTAGGATGTGCATCAACCTGCTCTGGTACAAGATGCAACCTTGGAGGTGCACATTGGCCCCTGGTTGCATCTTCAACCAGAGCAGGTTGATGCACATCCTAAGGTTAGAGGTGGCTTTGATCTTTGCAGGCCCTTGACAAGAAACCCTTTTAACTTGTAGGGTCTAGCCCACGGGTTCCCAAACCAGCACCATCACAAGGCACAGTGAGGCGGTGTGGGAAACCCATTGGCTACCAATGAATCTGTGATGTGACACTTCAAAAGCTGGTGAGAGATGCGGCTTGGTTCCCCAAGTTCTTGCACGCTATTTTCATGTGCAGGGCAAAGTCCACTCTGAGGATGAGTGTCCTACAAGCCTTTGAATTACTTTGCCGAGGTTACTAAGCCTAGAAATAGCTGGCAATGCTACAAGCATATTTATTTGAATCTAATGCACCACCAAATCTAATGAGCTCCCCAATTTTTAAAGGCTTGGGATTTTAAAAAATGAGTATTGGCAATTGTAATGCACAGCTGCAAAGCAGGTGCAAAGTTTAAATTTACTGTATACAGCAATAAGTTAGATGATAATATTATGACAGTGAGTTTATGTTATGATTTTTACCCAATTGCACTATTTTATATTGAATGGGTTTATGTTACACTAGTGAAATGTGCCCACATTGCAGGAATAAAATACCCTTTGCCTGCCATTCCCCCATTGAGCATCATCCCCCCATTATGCATCATCCTGTCCATATGCAACTTCCCCCCATGCACATCATCCCCCATGAGCATGAACCCCCATGCTGAACATCCCCCCATGCGCTTCAACCCCCATGCTCAACATCCCCCATGTGCATCAACCCCCATGCTCAATATCCCGTCATGCACATCAACCCCCCATGCTCAACATCCCCCATGAGCATCAACCCCCCATGCTCAACATCCCCCATGTGCATCAACCCCCATGCTCAATATCCCGTCATGCACATCAACCCCCCATGCTCAACATCCCCCATGTGCATCAACCCCCCATGCTCAACATCCCCCATGTGCATCAACCCCCATGCTCAATATCCCGTCATGCACATCAACCCCCCATGCTCAACATCCCCCATGAGCATCAACCCCCCATGCTCAACATCCCCCATGTGCATCAACCCCCATGCTCAATATCCCGTCATGCACATCAACCCCCCATGCTCAACATCCCCCATGTGCATCAACCCCCATGCTCAACATCCCCCATGTGCATCAACCCCCATGCTCAACATCCCCCATGAGCATCAACCCCCCATGCTCAACATCCCCCATGTGCATCAACCCCCATGCTCAACATCCCCCATGTGCATCAACCCCCATGCTCAACATCCCCCATGAGCATCAACCCCCCATGCTCAACATCCCCCATGTGCATCAACCCCCATGCTCAACATCCCCCATGTGCATCAACCCCCATGCTCAATATCCCGTCATGCACATCAACCCCCCATGCTCAACATCCCCCATGTGCATCAACCCCCATGCTCAACATCCCCCATGAGCATCAACCCCCCATGCTCAACATCCCCCATGTGCATCAACCCCCATGCTCAACATCCCATCATGCGCATCAACCCCCCATGCTCAACATCCCCCATGCGCATCATCCCCCATGAGCATCAACTCCCCATGCTCAACATCCCCCATGCGCATCATCCCCCATGAGCATCAGGCACCAAATTGGTTGGATGTTGACCAGTCAGTCTTCAGCGTTAAGTATAGGAGAAAAACACATTGCACCCCTTTTCACCCCCTACAGGATTAAATTTCTCAAAATCAGTTCTTAGTGGGTGCCTCCGTCATGGAAGGAGCCCCCTCCCCAAATTTCATGCTTCTAGGTCCAGGTTTAGGATTTGGGGTTGGGACTGGGGCTTAATCAGTCAGGGATTCTTCAATGTCAAGGGAGGAAACCACGTTGCGCCCCTTTTTGCCCCCTTCCACTTGGAATTTTCAAAAACTGGTTCTTCGTGGGTACCTCCATAGAAGGAACACCCTCCCCAAATTTCACGCTTCTGGGTCCAGCGGTTTTGGCAGGGCGTTGTTGAGTCAGTCAGTGACTTTTCAGTTTTATATTTATAGAGTTTAATTACAATATAGTAAACTGTGAAACTAAAAACTGACCTATACTTATAATCAAAATATCGTATTTACTCGAATCTAATGCACCTTCGAATCTAACGCTCACCCCAATTATGGAGACTAAATTTGGCTGGAAAAGGTGTGCATTAAATTTGAGTAAATATGGTCATTGCCAGTGACTTTCAGGAGTTGCGCACAGTGTTTGCGGCACAGTGGACGTGTCTCCCATGTTTTTCTCCTCTTTTGGTGCCAGGCTCTTCACCGACACCCTATGACTTTCCAACCCCCGAGTCTTCCAGCCGCAGCTCTGCCGCGGACGATTTCTGCTACGTCTTTGTGGTGGAATTGGAGAAGGGCCCCATCGGTTTGGGGATGGGGTTGATCGATGGCCTGGTAAGTAGCGGCATCAGTGCCACCCAAAGGACACCTCGGGTTGGCTACTTGGCAGCCTGTGAGCCCGTTCTCCAATGTCGCTGTCATAGTGGGAGAGAGTAACGCAAAGTGGGCATTTCTGTGAATGGGTGGAGGTAAATATCCTCTCCCAGGTTGCAGGAAGGGGAACATCACTGAAGGGGCACCCCTTGAAGGGGGGCATCACTGAGCAGAAGGATTGGGAAAAAGCTGCCATGTTGTCGTATGGGGCTTTGCAACCTGGCTGCCCCCATTTCTTCTGCTCCCCATCAAGGGGGAGCAGCGAGTCCACACTCCCATTTGCTTCTTTCACCTCCGCAGCACACCCCCTTGAATTCTCCTGGGATCTACATTCGGACTCTCATCAAGGACAGTCCCGCAGCTGCCGAGGGCAGACTTTCCATCGGGGACCGCATCCTTGCCGTCAACGGAACCAGCCTCATTGGCTCCGATTACCAGAGGTAGGGGAAAGATGTGTGACTGACTGTCCATGTTGCAGGCCTGGGGGCAGCATCTGAACGTGCCCACCATATCTCCAACCCATGGCTTGTGTTTCTCTTCCTTCAGCGCTGTGGACCTCATCCGATCCGGGGGCAAGAAAGTGCGCTTTCTGGTGGCCAAGTCCGAGCTGGAGGTCGCCAAGAAGATCAGTTTCAGTGCTTCTCCTTCGCCATAGGCTGTCGATGTGGAACGAGTCCTTCCATGCTCTCCGGCATCAGGCACCGCATGCTGGTGCGCACAACGGATGCATTGGGACTATAATCGGGGATGTCGGGTGGGAGGGTGCTATTCATAGCCTGAGAAAGATATTTGCATGAGAAGAAATACTGTTTGCAAAAAGGACAGATGGGGGGAAAGGCAGCTACTCATGAGTAGAGATGTCAAGGATCCAAGTCGAATGAGTACTGCGCTTGCGCCATTCAAAGCCAGAGGTTACTTATTCTCTGACCTGTTTTTCTCGACTGATCCACACCAACGTCTAGATGAGGAGCACTTTTTCACTCCATATCCAGCACAGATGCGCCTGGATGTCCTGCATCATGTTCTCTGGATGCGCCTAGATCTGTGGGGCTTGGACAAGACGGGTCGTGGAAGCAAGTGAACTTAAACCCCATAGCCAGTAGTTCTTCCGACTGGAGGCCGGGCATCAATTGCAGGTCTTTGGCTTGTTATATCTGACCCCAAGGCCCATCTTGCTCAATATGGTGCACAGAAGTCAATGGCACATCTCTTGGCGCCACTAGTAAATGCCTGGTTGTCTGTGCCCCATGAGAATGGCGCCCAGAGAAGCAGAGAGGAAAGCTTGGCCATCACGTAGGCAGCAATGATGGCACCACATTGATGGGCTGTGGGCTATTGATTGATGGAAACCTTATAAAAATAGGCTGCGTATTTGGGCTGCCCATGTCGCTTTATTAAAGGTGGAAGGAAGCCCCCTCCTTTTCGGTAAGCGGCACGGTGGGCAAAAATCAATGGCTGCAGCTTCAGTGGATTTGCCATTCAAGACCATTTGGCAGGGCTTGAGTTCCAATCCTGCTGTGCAGGAAATTCGGTGGGTATCCTTGAACCTGCCAAGCTTTTCGTCCAGCCTACCTGCAAAGGGAGCAATAAAAATCCTTAGAGCCACCTTGAATGAAGGACACCATAAGCCCTTGGAAGCCACAGGGAATCCATCCCAGGACCCCCTTTGGATACCTGGAATTCCATAGTAGCAAATTCCACAGATAATGAAATCCATAGTGTCCCCATATGGGGCTCCATACAGGATATGGGGGCATACAGAGGTACCCAGGGGTACCCATCCCTCCAGGGGTACACATGCCGCCACCCACATCTCAGAAGGCCTTCAGGACAAGACTAGAAGGTACTTCTGGGTGCATCTTGGAGGTTCTTTGAGGCCTTCCATCCACAGGTTAGACATCTGTAGGTATTCATATCCACCCACAGATAAAAGAGGGCTATTTTCCCAGCATGGAGGTGGAGAAAGGGCAGCATCGCTGGTAGAGTTTTGCATGGGCCGAAGCTTCTCTGTGTGGCGTTCCAGTGCCCAAAGACTGCGCGGTCTGTGAGCGCCACCAAAGTCGTTCAGAAGTGGTTGATGCCACGGCAGTGCAATCTGGCTGAACAACCCAACCTCCTCTTTCTCTCTCTCTCTCTCTCCTCTGGAACGTTAATTGCGATGGTCCCGGAGCCAGAAGAACAGCTCAGCTCTTCCACTCTCTTCCCTGCCAGCAGCAGAGGCTCAGGATGGTGCCCTGTTGGTGCAACCAACAGGGCAATCCTGCCACCGTGTGGCCGATGCCAGTCCAAAAGCCTCTCCAAAGCAGGCGTTTGCATCCTCAGGGCCCCAACCACTTGTCTCCAGCTTGCCTAGCGACAACAAAACAGGACCTTTCCTCTGCTCCTTCGATGCCACCACCCTTCGGTGCTGCCACGAAACCAGCCTGGGTGGGCAGGGAAAAGTATTTCAGCTGCAAGCCAAGCATTCTCCAACCTCCCACCATGTTCTCCGGGTTCCTCATTGACCAAACCCGAGGAAATTCAGATTCACCAATTCCAAGAAAAGGGGGAAGACGGGGGTGGGAAACAACAGAAGGATACCAGTTAGGACCAGTTTCATAACGGGGTCCAAGCACAAACACGCACAGCTAGGATGGCAACATCCACACTACTAGCCTTAATCCAGAAACCCCAAGGGGGGGGGGGGTGTCCCAGTCCAGACAAGGACATGTCCCAGTCCAGTCCCATGTCCCAGTCGAGCCCCAAGGGAGATGTCTCATCTCCATGCAGGATGATCTCAGCCAACTCCTAAAACCCTACATAGGCAAATGCCTCCTCCTCCCCCCAGTGTTTGCCCCCCACCCACCCACGGGCATCCAGAAGCACAGGGTCTTATTTTGCTATTGTAGCCAAAGGTATCCACAGACCCCATCACCTTCAGCCTATCAAAGGTGATATCCATCTATCACCTTCAGTATTCACCCCATCTAAGGAGCGATCCAAAAAGGCGTTATAGAAAAACTTGCACCCGCTGTAATTGTGCGCACAGAATTTGTTTACATCTATTACTCCACCTCTTCCCCCCCACAAAAAAAATTCACGACTATAGCAAAGGTTAATGCAAAGGTTATTGGAGAACCAAGTTAATGCAAAGCTTATTGCACTAGTTAATGCAAAGGTTATTGCACAACTTAATGCAAAGCTTATTGCACTAGTTAATGCAAAGGTTATTGCACAACTTAATGCAAAGCTTCCACTTCAAGCAGAGGCTCGACAAGCACCTGTCGGAGATGCTGTAGGACAGAGGTCGGAACTTTTTTACCTTTTACCCCCAAATAGTTTAGATACGCTGACGTTACCCCCTTGATTTGAAAGGAAGGAAATCATATATTATTAATATAATGCGCTGTGTCAGGTCCTTGTACACTACGGTACTGTAACACACACAGCTGGGCATGCATATAGAATATATATATATATAGATTCTATATGCAATGAAATGAAATTCTTGGGGGTAATGGACAGTCGTGCTGCCAAGACACAGCTGGGCATGCATACAGATTCATATGCATGCCTGGCTGTGTCATGGCAGCGCGACTGTCCATTCCCCCCAGGAATTTCATTTTTACCCCATTTGGGGTAATTTACCCCTGATCCCTGACCACTGCTCTAGGAGGATTTCCTGCTGCAGGTAGGGCGTTGGACTTGATGACCTACTAGGTCCCTAACAACTCTAGGATTCTATGGTTATTACAGAACCAAGAGCTGAGCTCCCTGGCCAGAGTTGCATCTGCCCCTATGCATGATATAAGAGGATGTGCCCCTTGATCTTGATACCAACCATAACCCCAAATGGGAGCTGATCCCTTCCTAGACAAACAGCCCCTGGCATTAATCAAGACGGGTGTATTTCAAATCCTTTCCAGGAGGGATCCTGACCTTCTTGGGTTTTATTTTGTTAATACTGTGCATCTTTCCAATGTATATACTGTAGTTATTGCCGATGTGTTATCAAAGAACAAGGCCAGCGGAGGAGGGCGGCAGAGGCGTTTGTGTCAAACTGGATACAGTAAAACCCATTGAGAAACCAGCATGTTGTCCAGTTTTCATCTTCCACGTCCCACTTACACAAAAGGGAGATGTGGGAAGGGACAGGGTGGGTGTGCCTGGCTGGAAAATAAGTCGTGAGAACAAGTTCCCTTTGTGCTCACATTTCTAACATCACTTTAATGGGCCAGCCCCAGACTGGAGCTGGTCACATCCAGCACAACAGAATTATTCTGACCTTCAGATATTTCAGGAATATTCAAATATTCATTGATGATGTGGACTATGGGTGGCGCAGTGGTTAACCAGCAGGCCAGGGTTAAACAGACACTGTGCCTGTTAACCAGCAGGCCAGGGTTTGAGACCCGGGTCCCCGCAAGACAGGGTGAGCTCCTGTCCTTAGCCCAGCTCTGCCACACAGCTGGAACCCAACGTATCGGCTCTACCATTCCACTGGACTATTTCTTCAGCATGGAGAGGGGGATTTGCTGCTTGGATAACAGCCTATCCTCCATATCAATCTACCCAGGCCTTCGTGCTTCACACTGCAGCGTCCATCATGATACCATAGTCTTTCTAGACTGATAGATGCTATAGTATACATTGATGATATTCAGATTTCTCCACCTAGAATCATCGACCTATGGGGTTGTTGGCTATGATGGCATCTACAAAGGGAAAGGGAAGAATTCATCACAGCTATCAAATTTTGGGGACCCTGCCTTGGAATCAAGCTAAAAGCAAAAGGTTAAAAGGGAAGGTGGAGGAGGATGGTCTGTTATGACCACAGTGCCCGACAGACAACAGAAATGTCAAATCTGAGTACCCGGAATGGAAGTCAAGGAGGACAGATAGGCCTTCCTGGAAGGTGGTCTCGGATCCCCAGATCCTAACCACAAAAGAAGAACGCTTGTGTCATTTAGCCACACCAAAAAGAGTTTTTATTGCCCAGGGGAACCCAAATCCAGCACCAAATTTATTGCACAGCACCAAATCCAGCACTGGCAATGCCTGTTCTGAACAGGCAGAGATAGGAAAAGATATGTATAAACAGCTGGAAAGCAAGACAGGGCAAGGATTGGAGGTGCCTGGTTGGGTAGAAAGAGAAAATTGTTCCAGATGCTGGAGAAAACTCAAGACAAGCTGGTCTTGGGAAAAAAGTTGTTCAGCTTGAACTGTTTTCTGATTCAGAGTTTGTCCACCTCCCTTTTGGGGGGTACATCTTCCACACTGTCCACAGGAGAGTGGGGTGGGGGTGAGAGGTGGGGCATAGACCCCATAGATTCCTGGGGTGGAGGGATAGACCCCATCTCGTTCCAAATTTTGCCTAACCCACATTAAAAATGGCAGCCACTAAGTCATAACTCACTGCAATGGCTATAACAGCTCCATTCAATACAGGCAATGTGGCTTCAGGCAGGAATAGAACCAGGAATGGTGGCCCCCCCTGCCAGCAGCTGGCAAGTGGTCTTCATGGCAAGGGGCAGGGAGGTGTTGGTATCGTGGTGGAATCGAGGACTGGCAATGTCGGCGGACGGAGTCAGCGCAAACTGGGCAACGGTGGGCAGCTTCAGTAGGTTCAGCAGCTCGGTGGCCCGGGTCAGGATTGCTTCAGTGTCCTCGGCATCGTATGCCAAAGAAATGGCTGGATTCTGGACAAATGTCCGCATTTTGGACAAGGAGAGGGAAACCCTACACGGAAGCAGAAAGCGGAGACATCGAGTGAGCAAATGTGGGCTCACAAGGGTTACTCCAGACCCAGGAGGAGGAATTTGGGCCACACAAACCCAGTGCTAAGTCTGAAGGTATCAGGCAACAAAAGTCCAGCTGAGTCACAATCACCTCCCTCTCACTACACCCCAATTCAAACCTTGGGATCAAATCCTGGCTGCGCGATGCCAGCTTGGTCAGTGCAGTCATGAGAACGGCGATGACGCGGGGTGAGGATGTGGGCACGCTGGCCGAGGGCCGCAGCTGTGTGATCTCAAAGAGCATGGCTTCTAGGACTTCAAAGAACCTGTTGATCTGCTCCACTGTGCATCTCTTGTCGTGCAACACCGACACATATTCACCGATGGCCCACACCTATAGGAAGACATGTTGATGGGAAGGAGGGACAAGCTACAAGTCAAACTGACATGTTTACAATCAAACTGGCTTGCCATGTGCATAACTAAGAGGAAACGCCTTAAGGAGCATGTTCAGGATCCCACATCGGAACATCCCAGTTTCTTACCACGTGGGTGAAAATGTCCTCTTTGGTCTCGATGTTGGTGACGGTTCCCGAAAACTCCATAAGCTCCTTGGACAGCTCCACAACCAATGAAGGGTGCCGCGTGCACAAGGTGGGCAGGTGGGAGCTCATCACCCTGCCAGAGAACAAGACAGCCAGAGTGACTATGACTTCTCATGGTCCAGATTCACAGACTAACCCTACAATCCAGAGTAACTACAGGACATTACGTGCACCCATAGTTACGGCACCACCTAGTGAAAACCTATGGGAAATTCATATTGCAGTCCAGAGTAAGTTGTTCTTATACTGGAGCAAGGACTCCCCATAGCTACTCTGGATTGTGCCCTAAGCCTTGGAGCATGGTTTCCAAAAGCATATTCCGCCCTCCGCCAACGATAGCATGATCTTGGCCAACAAAGCAGTTGGAACAGCAATTGACCAACACTCACCTGTAGACCTCCACCTTGAAAGCTGTGATCTCGTAGAGCTGGTCGCTCCTCTCCAGCACTGCCAGGACCAGTTTGTTGGCAAGAGACCCATCTGCAAACTGGAGAGGACGGAGAACCTTACTCTGGGCAGCTTCACTAGTGAAGGCTCAGTAGCGGGGGGCAGGGGTTGGGGGGCGGCTGCAACCGCTGTGGTCACAAATACAGGCACAGTGCAGCAACCATCAGGTGGGAAGCCACAAAGAGGTGGACGTGGACAGGGTTCTCAGCCTCACCTTAGCTACCTCCCCAAAGAAGAGCTGCAGCAAGACAGGGACGCCCTCGGCACACTGCACCACCCGGGAGGCACTGGCCATGGAGCCCAGAATCTGGCGGAGGGGAGTCAATCTGAAAAGCCGTCATGTTCAAGAGCATGGATTTCATTGAAAAACATGCATCCCACCTTTCCTATGCCGGAGCAAATATTCAAGGTGGCTGACTATAAATACGCAATTATAAAACAATAAAATCATTTAAAAATAAAATAACATTTTAGAAAATAAAATAAAATAACATTTTGGAGGAGGGCAAGTATTTATAATTATATACATATTATCTATGTATCTGATCTATGTATCTATGTAACAACCCATTAGCTATTAATTAGCTATTATTTTTTATTTTCTTGTAAACCGTTTTGTGAACTTTTCAGTTGAAAAGCAGTATATTAATACTGTAGATAGATAGATGTATGTACATATGTATGTATGTATGTATGTACGTATGTATGTATGTATGTAGACAGATAGATTAGATAAATAATTATATTTATGTTATAGAGACACAGGGAACAGATGAGGACACATCACTGAATTGCAAGCTGGAACAAAAAGCATCCACCCCAAATAAAAGATCTTGGGGGAAGATCTTACAGCACAATCCTAATCATGTCTACTCAAAAGTAAGTCCCATTGTGTTCAATGGGTCTTACTCCCAGGAAAGTGTCTTTAGGACTGCAAACAAGAGCAGAATCCAAACCATGTCTACTCAAAAGTAAGCCCCATTGTGTTCAATGGGTCTTACTCCCAGGAATGTGTTTTTAGGATTGCAATCAAGAGCTGAATCCAAAATGACTACTCAAAAGTAAGCCCCATTGTGTTCAATTGGTCTTACTCCCAGGAAAGTGTCAACAGGATTGCATCCTATGTCCTCCCAGTTAAAAATTTCAGAGTTGTGGTGCCACTACAGAGAAGGCTCAGCCCCATCCTTCTAACTGGGGATAAAAGACAGCACTTGAAGGAGAGCCCCCTCAGATGACCTAAGAGCATGGGCTAGAAGCCCCTCAGATAACCTGGACCCCAAACTCTGAAGGCCAACACTTGTACTTTAAATTGGGCCTGGAATGGCCTGGCCCTGGCTAGACCATTCTCCACCGGGGTGGTCTGCAACTGGTGAGTGGTCCACCTGAGTGGTCCAATGAGTGGTCCACCTGAGTGGTCTGCAACTCTAAAAAGGCCAGGAAAACTGCAGAGCAGCAATCTCACCCCATAGCATTTAATCGAGCTTCACCCCGTTTCCAAAAATGGATCAAGATGGATACAGAAGAGCCCATTTCAGAAACACTCTCTCACCTGCCAGGGTCTCCAGGGGCAGACTCAACCCGGAGGAGATCCAGGAAGAGTCCCTGATACTGGGGGTGGCGGAAGGCTTCCAGGCAGGTGGCCGGCTTCGCTGTGGGGTCCACAGCAGACAGTGGGGTCTGGACGGACCTAGCGTTGGGGCGGAAAACACAGCAGAGAAACCTGAGTGAGCTGCCTCGAGACCAAGAAGAGGATCCGAAGCAGGCTCCCTGGAGAGAAAAGGGGTGTAGAAAGGGGGCTGCTACCTCAGCTGCACATCCAGGGCTGCTGTCAAGCAGGGCAGGTCCAGCAGCAAGTGGAAGATCTCCAGGGCAGTGTCTACTCCGAGCAAGGCTGGCAAAAGGTCCATAAACTCAGCGATCAGTGCTGGAGTATTCCATGCCAGGAACTGCAAGGGGGTGAGAAAAAAATAGCAAACCACCTTTGGGGAACAAGCTCATTTCTGAACCCCCTGCACCGGAGCGCACTTTGGCCCCCCGTACCTTGAAGAGGTTCGGGGTGCTCTTCCGGAAGATGCCAAGGTCCTCGGAGAAGAGACGGACGTTGTGCCTGCAGAACTGGGTGAACTCATAGGCCAGCATCGGGCTGTGGAAGAGCTGAGCAGGCACTTTGGTGAACAGATGCTTGTACATGGCTTCGGCATCCACGGCGGCTGTCTCACCTGGATGGCGACACGGGACATGTACATGCGCCGTCAACCCACAGCCCTGCTCCAGCCCAGAGTCTGGGCCAAACCAGCATCCTGTCCTTACTGTGATGCAGGAAGAACTGGGCGATGGGCAGCAGGGCCCTGGCATAGGAGAGATCTCCGCTGATCCAGCTGTGCAGGTTCTTGAGGCAAGAGAGCGCACGGTATACGTAGGAGGAGTCCTGCGTGCAGATGATGTCCATGATCGTGACTGCTTCGATGAGGCACTGCAGGACCAAGAAAGAGCCGTTCTTGATATGGAGGTCAACCAAGGCGGTGGACCTAAGAAGGCCCCACTGAGCATAGCAGGACCGACCCCTGTGCAAACAGGGAGAAGATCCCCCTGGAAATCCTTCTCTACCCCCCCCCCCCCCACTTGCTCCGTCATACCACTTTTTGCAGTTCTCCATCTGTTTTCTTTAGAGTCCCTGGAAGAGACAGCAAGTCCAACAAATCAGGGCACATCAAATCAAATCAGCAAATCAAACTGGACCCCATGCCTTGAAGGAAGAAGGTACCAGGAGAAGGTTGCAACCCTAAATAATTAAGACCAGCACAACTCATCCATCTCCCCCTTCCTGCAGCTGCGCATGTCTACGACACCGGCCTACCATCCCCAGGAGTGCAATACTTTTGCAACACCACCAGGCCGGCATGGAACCTGTACCGGGACTTATGCCAGCCTAACCAGGGGTTAGGATTGCACTGTGAATCTCTGGTGACATCCTTAGGTATGGCTGGGAAAAGTCAAAGTAGTGGTTAAGAAGTTGGATGGAAACCTGGAAGATCCAGATTCTAATCTCTCTTTGGCCATGAAGCTACTTGGGTGACCTTGGCCCAGTCGCTCTCTCTCAGCCTCACCTACCTCGCAGGGTTGTTGTTGAGAACAGTAAGAGAAGAATTAAAGCTTTGGGTATTTGCATAGGGTATAAATCCCATAAATAAAACCTGTCCAAAACAAGCCTGCTACTCACGGCGGTTACTCTGCTCGATAAGTCGCTGGCAGTACTCAAAGGCCTTCTCCCGCAAGCGCTCCTTTGGAGGAAGAAGGCGACTCGAGGTGGACGTGACGGAAACCATGGACACGATGGAGCCGTCAACCTCAGATTTATCATCTGCAGGGGGCACAAGATGGGACACAAATGCCACAATAACAATTCTGGTAACTTTTTCCTAAATTAAAACTAAATTAAAGTTACAGGTCTTCCTCCTTATCCATAAGGGTTCTGTTCCAGAACTTCCCATGGAAAAAACAGTGGATACCAGAAACAGTGGATAACAGTGGATAACAGAAAATAATGGAAAATAGATCTGAAGATCCACTTTTGTTCCTCTATTAAACATAATAGAATAAGGTAGTGCCTTAAATCTGCAAGAATTTGATTCTGGGACTGAAGAATGAAATGTTTGGTCCAGAGGTGGGCCCGGCCTGGCCCAACAATCGGTTCCCCAGAAGTGGGCGGGCAGGGCCGGGGTCAGGGGGCGGGGCTGGGGTCAGGGCTGGGATCAGGGGCAGGGCCGGGGAGGCTGCGCTGCTCTGTGCTCCACTCCAGCTGCGGGTGGGCAGGGCAAAGGGCGGGGGCGTACTGCGTATTGCGGTGTACTGCGCGTGCGCCAAGGTTGGCGCACGTGCAGTCGTGTCCTAAAGAGGACAGATTAGTTGGATTAGATCATTCTTCAGGATGTGACTCTGCCTGCGTCAATCTTGACGCAGGCGCAGTGGTGGGCTCGCCTGGGCAAACCGGTCCACCCGGGTTTTTGGCCCGCCGCTAGCGACTGGATCGCTAGCAGCGGGCCAAAAATAAGAACAGGTTTGGGCAAACCCATCCGAACCGGCCTGGGCCCACCACTGGTTTGGTGGCATAATTTCCTCTTTACAAAAGTAGAAAAGCAGTTTTTATAACTGTGATTTGCAGCAGCCATTTGTGTCGAGTCAAATCAGTGTATAAAAAGGCTGGACCTGTACTTAAAATTTAATTTTCTAAAATTTAATTTTTTTAAAATTTAATTTTGTAATTAAAATTTAATTCAATTCAATTAATTTAATTTTCTAAATTAAAGCCTTGTTTTCAAAATTAAAATTAGAGGCAGGCTTTCCTTTTGCAACAACAAATGCCTTCAACGACAGATGGAGTGATGCATCTCGGTCACGTCAATGGCTATGGCTGCAATCCTAAACATACTTTCCTGGGAGTAAGACCCATTGAACACAATGGGACTTGCTTCTGAGTACACATGGTTAGGATTGTGCCCTACGTTTAGCCAAACAAGTGGACACTGGCCCCCAAATCCAGAGTAACTATGGGAGCACATAAGAGACTTTATGTGCACCTGTAGTTACTGCACCACCTAGTGGAAACCTATGGGAAGTACATATTGGAATCCAGAGTAAATTGCTCTTATGCTGGAGCAAGGCCTCCCCGTAGTTACTCTGGATTTCGCCCTAAGATGATGATGATGGCGATGATAATGATTCCTTTTGCACTTCCAGAGACTGAAATTAAGGGGACTCTCCATGCCTCTGGATGAGTCACTGATCTGGGCACACGCTTTGGAGGGAAGGTATCTCGGCTCCATATGTTTGTGGGAAAGACTCCAATGGGGAAGAGACCTGGCAGAATTAGCCCCGGTCCTCAGTTAAGACTCGTCTCTTAACACACCAGTGAGCAACTGGGAAATGTCAAACTGTACTTATTGGGGCCCCAAACCCTGACCTGAATTTGGACTGGTTGCTCCGTCATTCCCATAGTAAAGGAGCCACTTCCGCAGCATGGAGAAAGCCTGCATGTTGAGCCACTGGTCTTCAGTGTAGTACTGGCCGACAGAGAGCACAGTGAAGAAGTCAGTGGCAACTGTGCCGTCCACCTCGGTGATGGGACCAGGCTGGGAAGGAGGGATGGAGAAAAAGAAAGGGGTGTCAGGATATGGCCCTTTGGAGCCGCAAAGCACATGTTTCCAAGGGGCTTGGGCCATGGTTGCGCTGGAAACTTATACTGGCTTGACAGCAGTGAAGAGCTTCAGCCACAGGTCTCTGTGAGGGTGCAAGTAGGGCTCCCTCACCTGTCTTGCTCTGGGGTTGAAGAAGCCTCCCGAGGACTGGGGCACTCCTTGCTGGACGCTGGCATACCTCAGCCAGTCCACCATCCTCTTGCTGAGCAGGTTGATCTGATCTAGGGGGCCAAAGCAACACAGCGCATCAGAAAGAGGTGCGCATGGAGGTGAGCCTACTGGCAGTTCCAGCCTTCCTGGTTTCTTCTGCCTGCTCCTCTATCCCCAACTGAGATTTTTCCCTGTGTACCAAGTTCAGGATACTCTGGTTTACCTTCGTTAAGGCTTGTTGGCGACAGACTGATGACCCTCGAGAGGAGGGGCAGAAGGCATCGTGCACTCTGTCCTTCGGGGATTCGGCCTTCCAGGACTTTCACAACACGCTGCCCCAAAGCATCCACCTCCGACTTTGTCAAGCCCTTTGGGATCAAGCAAACATCTCAGTGAAGAGGAGCCCAAGGACCAAACCACGTGAAGCCTACCAGAAAATCCCCCATGCTGTGGCAATGGTCATGGGAGCTTCTCCTTCTTCTTGAGGTCAGTCAAATGGGGAACTAGAGCAGCCATTTTCAAATACTGCGCTGTGGGGTACTGATGCGCCATGGATGGTCTGGAGCTGTGCGGCAAGATTTTGAAGAGACTCAGGATTTGAGCCCTCCCACCAGCACATCCTTCATTCATTCACAAGGATAACACACACACACCACCCATCGAGGGTGAGAAAATATATTTTTATATATAATACGTATATAAATATACATGTAATTTATAATTTATTAACATAATAAATAAAAAAGGTGCACAACATCAGTTGTTTATTTTACTAATTCAGGCTTATGTATATTAATTCAGGCTTATACATAAGTTATATATAAAAAACTTATGAACTGTGGGTGGCGCAAGCGGTTAAGACGCTGTGCCTGTTAACCAGCAGGCCAGGGTTTGAGACCCGGGTCGGCCCCACAAGACAGGGTGAGCTCCTGTCCTTAGCCCAGCTCTGCGACGCAGCTGGATCCAATCGTATCGGCTCTGCCTTTCCATTGGACTAATTCAGTGGCGTGGAGAGGGGGGATTTGCTGCTTGGGTAACAGCCTATCCTCCATAACAATCCAACCCAGGCTTTCGTGCTTCGCATGCAGCGTATGCAGCGCCCAGCACGATACCATAGTCTTCCAAGACTGACGGAGGCCTGCTTGCTTTTTATATAACTTATATATAAGTTATAAAGTTATATAAAGTTATATAAAAAGTTATATATAGTTATATATATAAAGTTATATAAAAAGCAAGCAGGTCGTCAGTCTTGGAAGACTATGTTATCGTGCTGGGCGCTGCATATATATATATATATATATATATATATATATATATATATATATGATAGCTTGTGTATATATATATAAATACACAGTAAAACCTTCATAGTTGATCACCTCCCTCCATTCACCACTTCCTGAAGCTGACCTAACGTATATCGACCAGAAATACACCATATGTGCAGAACAGAGAGCCAACCTCTCTACTGACCACCTCTGTAAGTTGCATCTTGACCACCTGGACATTGACACACAGTATTAATGTACTCATCATTTACTCTCTGTACCTTCACCACTTGAGTCCAGTCTGCACCAAGGGCAAGAAAAAGTGAAAGGCAGAACTGGTATATCTATTCATATATTATTTTAGCACCTTGTCAGTGTGCCGTGAGATGCAAAAGGTTGAAAATCTCCGAACTAGAGAGAGCAAGAGAGAACTACCTCCTGTATGTACCCTTGACTTTTAAATACATTTCCCAAGCTGGATAAAACATCAGATCTCACCACATGGGGGAGTTTTTAAAAAATGTTCATCATATGAAAACCTATGCGGCAAGAATACTATATGCCCAATGGTGGGAGGCAGCAGAACTACCAAAAGTAGAACAAGTATTGATGAAATTATATGAAATGGTTGATATTAAAAAAAACCTATCAAGACAGGCCTCCCAGAAAGCTGGAACTGGCCAGACAAGTCTGGCTTTTGGCCTTTGGACTGGACTGTCCAGTCCAAAAGGCCCCTGTCCTGCCTTCTGGAAGTGTGGGGGGGTGCTTGGGGGAACTGGGTGGGGAGTTTCAAGCTGCTGCAGCTTGGCATGGCTAAGCGTGGCCAGCCGCAGCAACCATTTTAAAAAAAACATTACTGTGCGCATGCGCGTGCACTCTTCAGCTTCCGAAAGCTCCAACGGAGAGTGCTTCTCCATGGGTGGAATTAGGTATCCTCGCCTGACCTCACTGGCACTTTCACTTTCCTAATTGGCCAGTGCACGCCATGCGCACAGAGTGCATGCGCATATGCACAGTAATGTTTGTAAAAAATACTTGCCGCGGCTGGCCAGACTTAGCCGTGCCACGCCGTAGCAGCTTGAAACTGCCCATCAGTGCCCCCAAGCACCCTCCCCAGATAAGGTAAGTAACAACGGTTTTTTAAAAAAATGTAGGACATCCTTCATTTTGTCCTACATTTTTAAAATGTAGCCACATTTTGCCTCAACAGCTTGAAACTGCCCCACAGTGCCCCCTAGCACCCTCCCCAACCAAGATAAGTAACATTTTTAAATAATGTAGGACAAAATGTAGGACAGCCTATATTTTTAAAAGCAATTTTCAATTGAAAATCTGGACTTTTGGGTGACCTTGTCCTACATTTTTACTTTAGGATCTGGTCACCCTGTATGAAGATCCAATTCCTAGCAGTCACTAATAAGATGAAAATAAGGCACGAAACGGACACTATAAATAAGGGGACCACCCAGAGCCAAGGTGGGCATTGCCAAGTAGGTGAGCATGGCGTACTTACCTGGGCTAGCTTGATGGAGAACACCACACTCAGGTGTTTGGGGTCCTGGATCTTATCCCAAGACAGAGCAAGATCATTGCACGGTGACGTCTCTCTTAGAATAGCGGCACATAAAACCTGGACTTGATCGGGGCACTTTGGGAGATGCAGAACGGTCTGTAGGAGGGTCAGAAAAGTGCCGTCCAACCTGCCAAAAATCATGCATCGGCGCAAGAAGAAAAAGAAACATTGGCGCATCATGTTTTGCATCAGTGGAAATAAAGTCCCAAATAGTTTACCTGAAAAGGGAGAAGCAACAATGTGTGGGGGATTGGAGGTTCCCCAAACCCCAATAAGGCTGCAATCCTAAAGACACTTTCCTGGGAGTAAGACCCATTGAACACAATGGGGCTTATTTTTGAGTAGATGTGGTTTATGCTGTAAGGCTACAATCCAGAGTAACTATGGGAAGTTTTACACTGATGTAGTTACGGTGCCACCTATGGGAAATGCATAGAGCAATCCAAAGTGCCTCTTACATCTTTTCGTAGTTACTCTGGATTGTAGAGTAAGTCTCACTGTGTTCCTCAAGACCTATTTTCCAATCAATACGGAGATTCTGGCTGCAAACCTAATCCCCATTTAGGCCAGCCTAAGCCCCAGCACAAGTCATGGGGTGTCACATGGAGGCCTGGGGGTGTCACAAAAGTGCTATAAGGTGCTACTCTTAAGGGAGGGTTATGCCAGTGCACAGACATACATGCACTTGCCACCCTTTATCACCATATATCATATACCTATACCGCCCTATACCACCACATCACCCGATATCACTATATCACCACCAGAAACGGGCATGCTGATGAGTTGTGCCAGTCCAGGTTAGGATTGCACCCTATGTTTAATGAAGCCGGAGGGAGGGAGAGCACCCCACTCAGGAATTTGGGGTCCTGGATCTTGTTCACTGAATTTTAATAGAATCCCTGATTGCCATAACAAGATCAGTGCACGTGTCCCTCCTTATCCTCAAGGATTCTGATCCTGAACCTTCAGTGGATGAAAATAAAATTAGTGGGTAAAAGCAGTAGGAAAAATAGATTTAAAATAAATAAATAGATTTAAAGATTAAAATAAATAAATTTAAATAAATAGATTTAAATAAATAAACTAAATAGAATAGAATAAATAAATAGATTTAAATAGATTAAATAAATAAATAAATAAATTGAATAATTAAATAAATAAAGGTTATGCCTCAATATCTGCAGAGGATTAATACTAGGATACTAAAAAATGTGGTAAATAAGGAAGTTAATGTGTGTTCCTTTGGCTGCTATCCTAAAGACATTTTCCTGGGAGTAAGACCCATTTAACACAATGGGACTTATTTTTGAGTAGATGTGGATTTATAATGGTTTAAAAACAGCTTTTCTTACTGTTGTAGAGGCAGTAAGCAATTACAGCTGAAGAGTGGATTGTATATGTATATGTACATTGTATACATGTACATGTACAAGTATTTGTGGAAGTTGTATATGTATACAAGAGTGGAATGACTGCTTGCACGACTGCCTCTCTTCAGTAGTAGAAAAGCTGTTTTTAAAACTGTAATTGAAAAATTTGTGTATTAAAAAAACAGTGTATAAGAAGGTTGGAGCTGCATTTTCTTTCACTCACTTCCGGCCATATTTGGTGGCGGAGACAATAAGGAAGAGCCTTTGCAGGCAGTCGATGGTTTCGCCCCCCAAGTCCCGACTCTGGAGGAAGCCTGAGACTCGAGACAAGAACTTCTTCAGCTCTTCATCCTGGATCTCCCTGGAAAGGCACAAGAAGACCTTCCAGCATCTAATCCGGATGGTCGTCAAATACATCCAAAAACCCCTTTTCCCCCTACGGCAGGGAGTTCCACACCCCGTGAAAAGGGATTCACTAAAACCTTGTTGTTTTAAAGGGTTCCACAGACATAAGAGCTCCACCAGCACGGTATGACTTCCACGGTAGAGTTCCACGAACACCCTGCGGCAGGGAGTTCCACAGACATCCTGCGGCAGGGAGTTCCACAGGAATAGGAGTTCCACAGACACCCTGCGGCAGGGAGTTCCACAGGAATAGGAGTTCCACAGACGCCCTGTGGCAGGGAGTTCCACAGATATAAGAATTCCAGAGACACCCTGCGGCAGTGAGTTCCACAGACACCATGTGGCAGGGAGTTCCACAGACACTGTGTGACAGGGAGTTCCACAGGTATAGGAGTTCTACAGACACCGTGTGGCAGGGAGTTCCACAGACACCCTGTGGCAGTGAGTTCCACAGACACCCTGTGGCAGGGAGTTCCACAGGTATAGGAGTTCCACAGACACCGTGTGGCAGGGAGTTCCACAGGTATAGGAGTTCCACAGACACCCTGTGGCAGGGAGTTCCACAGGTATAGGAGTTCCACAGACACCCTGTGGCAGTGAGTTCCACAGACACCCTGTGGCAGTGAGTTCCACAGACACCCTGTGGCAGGGAGTTCCACAGGTATAGGAGTTCCACAGACACCCTGTGGCAGGGAGTTCCACAGGTATAGGAGTTCCACAGACACCCTGTGGCAGTGAGTTCCACAGACACCCTGTGGCAGGGAGTTCCACAGGTATAGGAGTTCCACAGACACCCTGTGGCAGTGAGTTCCACAGACACCCTGTGGCAGGGAGTTCCACAGGTATAGGAGTTCCACAGACACCCTGTGGCAGGGAGTTTCACAGGTATAGGAGTTCCACAGACACCGTGTGGCAGGGAGTTCCACAGGTACAGGAGTTCCACAGACACCCTGTGGCAGTGAGTTCCACAGACAGTGCCTGGGGGAGGCTGGGGGCTCCAGTTGGGGGGAGCCAGTGCTGCCCTGTACTGGGCTTCCCTGCCCCACCTCGCTTAGACCCCCCCCCTCCCACAGCACCTGCCTTCCCCTCAGCAGCCAGCCCTCCCCCCCCATACCTGGCCTGGCGCAGGAAGCTCTCAGTCCCCGCAGTGAACATCCTTCCCACCAGACACACAAGCTGCGGCCCCTTTAAGAACTCCTGGCACTGCCCCTCCGGCTGAGCCTCCCTCCGCCTCTGCGCATGCGCCATCCAGCCCCCAAAGACCTCCGTGTGAGAAGCGCCGCCCGTGGCTAGAAGGTTCCGGAGCACTAAAGTTCCGCCTGGCCTTTGGGGGGGAGGAGGGGGAGGCCTTTCCTAGGATGGCTGCCCAGGGAGGCTCTGCTGGTCCTGAGTCAGAGTGTGAGGAGACACACACACATGTACAGAGGCATATACATACACACATGTACACACACACACAAACAGGCACACACATACAGAAATATATACACACAGAGAGGCATGTACATACACACATGTACACACACACGCATACAGACATACATACATACAAACACACAGGCATATAAACACCCACAGAGGCATATACATATACACACATGTACACACATGCATATATACATACATATAAAAACACACACTCAGACACACACATGTACAAACACGCACACAAAGACACAAACATACACACAGAGGCATATACACCCACACACATATGTACACGCACACATGCATATACATACTAACGCACAATACATACAGGCACACATGCACATATACATACACAGATACACATTTACATGTACCTTCAGACATACACATGCATGCATGTATGCACAAGCACTTCCACATTCATGTGTGCATGCACACACTCACACAGATACATATTACTACCAGGGGCACCTTGGACTTTACTCTCAATCCAAGTTTATACACAGACAGAAATACTGCATAGTGTTATAAATAATGTATACATTTATGTGTATATATTATACATTTACATATATAGAAATATATTGTTTTTAACCTGTGTTTTAGCCTGTTTGTTTTAATTGTTTTTAGTCTTTGCATAATCTAATTGTGTTTTAATTGTGTTTTAATCTGTATTTATGACCTAATTTCAGTGGTATTTTATGGTTCTTTTAATTGCTGTTGCCGCCTTGAGTTCCCTTTTGTTAGGGAAGAAAGGCGGGAAATAACTTGAATAAACAAACAAACATAAAACTGAAAATCACTGACATTCACTCACTGACTCACTCATCAACGCCCAGCCAAAACCGCCAAGCCTAGAATTTGGGGAAGGTGTTCCTTCCGTGATGGAGGCACCCATTAAGAAGCAGTTTTCGGAAATTCCCACTGGAAGGAATGGGGGGGGGGTTGTAGGGGATGTTGTGCATTGGGGATGCTGCATATGGGGGGTTGATGCTCATGGGAGATTGATGGAGTGTTGATGTGCATGGGGGGTGTTGCACATGGGAGGTGTTGCACATTGGGGGTTGATGTGCATGGGGGATGTTGCGCATGGGGGTTGATAAACATGGGGTTGATGCGCATGTGAGGATGTTGCGCATTGGGGGGTTGATGTGCATGGAGGATGTTGCGCATGGCGGTTGATAAACATGGGGGTTGATGTGCATGTGAGGATGTTGCGCATTGGGGGATGTTTCGCATGGCAGTTGATAAACATGGGGGTTGATGTACATGTGAGGATGTTGCGCATTGGGGGGTTGATGTGCATGGGGGATGTTGTGCATGGCGGTTGATAAGCATGGGGGTTGATGTGCATGTGAGGATGTTGCGCACTGGGGGTTTTTAATGTGCATGGTGGTTGATAAACGTGGGGGCTGATGCACATGTGAGGATGTTGCGCATTAGTGCATGGGTGTTGATGCACATGACAGATGCACATGACACATTGGGGGATTGATGTGCATGGAGGATGTTGCGCATGGCTGTTATAAACATGGAGGTTGATGCGCATGTGAGGATGTTGCGCATTGCGGGGTCGATGTGCATGGGGGATGTTGCGCATAGGGGTTGATAAACATGAGGGTTGATGCGCATGTGAGGATGTTGCGCACTTGGGGTTTTTTTAATGTGCATGGCGGTTGATAAACATGGGGGTTGATGTGCATGTGAGGATGTTGCGCATGTGAGGATGTAACATGGGGGTTAGTGCATGGGTGTTGATGCACATGACAGATGTTGCACATTGGGGATTGATCTGCATGGGGGTGTTGCACTTTGTGGGATGCTGCGCACGGGGGATGTTGCACATAGGGGGACTGATGCGCACGGAAAGCCTCCTGCCATAAGGTGGCTTCCTCCATTCAAGGGAATGTATTCATGTCTCGGTGTTCTTGTAGTGCCACCACCTCAATTTAGTGGCAACTCCTGAAGTGTGACCGTTGGAGAGCCCAGCTCTTGTCCTTCTCCTCTTCCTCCTCCAAAATTAAACCGAGCATCGCAGAGGCTTAACCTTTTTCCGTCGCTCGGCGTCACGAACAAGCCTTGCCGCTCCGTCCACCGACGCTTCTTCCGGCAAATTGCTTTTTAAAAGATTGCTGCGGGTTTTGGTCTGCGGTGACGGCACTTAATGAGATTTCACGATCCTCTCCAAGCAGATATTTTAATTAACCCGCAGCACATGGCGGGCGACTTACATGCCCTGCTCTCTCCGGCCTGCCGCGGTCTACGGCGTGTGGGTCTCGTTCCCGGGTGAAGGGCGGTCGGGTTGGGAACTCCAGCGACGTCCAACCTCGGAAATAAATTGGCTCTTTTGGAGATCGCTGATTAAATTTCTTTAAGTGCTTGTATAATTTCCTCATCCTGGTCGCTGTGCAAGTATTGGGGGAATTAGCAAGAGGATGAAACCGCGCACGCTTTATTGATACCAACCCCACGGAGCAAAAATCAATGCGCTGGCATTACAAGGGGGGTCACAACACCGCTGCTGAATATATTTTGGAGTGGGTTTGCGGGTACGATTGCAAGCCGGCTATGGGTTTGTTAGGCAAACCCATATGTCTTAGGGTGCACTTTGGGCAGTGATTTTCAACCACTGTGCCGTGGCACACTGGTGTGCCCACAGATAGTCCTCAGGTGTGCCATGGGAATTTGGGGATTTCCTATCAATTAATAGGAAAATTGTGGGATTTGAACAGGCTGGTGTGCCGTGTCAATGGTAAAAATATTTGATGCTGTGCCTTGACCATTTCAGTGCCTTGTTGAGTGTGCCATGGGATGAAAAGGGTTGAAAATCACCGACTTAACCCTACAATCCAGAGTAACTACGGGAGCACATAAGAGACGTTACATGCACCCATAGTTACTGCACCACTTAGTGAAAACCTATGAGAAATTCATATTGCAATCTAGAGTAACTTGTTCTTACTCCAGAGCAAGGACTCCCCGTAGTTACTCTGGATTTCACCCTAAGTGGAAACAGGATGAAGGGCTTGGGTGGGGAAAACTGCTGTGGTTCCACTTCCAGAAAAAACAGAAGAGAATCAAGTCACAGACCCATCAAGTGTGGCTTCCTGGGTCACATAACGGCCCACCAGGGAGCACACAAGATACCAACATCCCATTGCCACATCCCATTGCCACCCTTGGACATGGCAGTCATGTACAATCTATTTCTAAAACCAGGAGGCTGCATGTACACATCATGGCTTGTAACCTGTGGATTTCTCGAAATCTGTCGAGGATCCTGCAGCAAGGAGTTCCACAGATGCAGTGGGTAAGCACCTACTTTCTCTTGTCTCTTCTAACTCTCCCATCACTCAACAGCACTTGATTCTCTGGAAAGCCAACAAAGAGCACAATCCTAACCATGTTTACTCCAAAGTAAGCCCCTTTGTGTTCAATGGGTCTTCTTCTTACTCCTAGGAAAATGTCTTTAGGATTGCAGTCATAAGCTTTTTTCCTCTCTGGAATAGCTCATGCTACAGAGAGAGAGAGAGAGAGAGAGAGAGAGAGGATGTAGTCCTATAAGTTTTATCAGAAGTCCAGAGAGACAGACTCTCCCCAAATCCAGAGTAACTACGGGAGCATGTAAGAAACATTATGTGCACCTGTACTTCTGCACCACCTCGTGAAAACCTATGGGAAATTCATATTGCAATCCAGAGTAACTTGTTCTTACACCGGAACAAGGACTCCCCATAGGTACTCTGGATTTTGCCCTTACTCCCAGCAACCAATTTTGTTTTCGAGGCAAAATTTCCCTTTTCCAGGTCAGAAAAACAGCAGACACGGAACACATATGAAACTCTACTTCCCCATGTACACCCCCTCCAACCGTGATTTGATCATGGCATTTGCATGCACACATTTGCATGCATTTGATCATGGCATTTGCATGCACATGTTGCATGCATTTGCATGCACATGTTGCATGCATTTGATCATGGCATTTGCATGCACATGTTGCATGCTCCCAAAGGGGTGGTGGGGGAGAGGATCAGGCACGCCAGCCTCGTGTTAGAGGAAAGCAATAGTCCTGCAGATAAACTAGTTCTGAACATGCCTGAACCGGAGAAGAGATGCTATATATTGAATATCGAACCATTCACTTCCCTCCTGTGGCCGAAAGGGGGGAAGAGACGGACAGTATATCACTGCAGCTTCACGTCTGACTATCTCCCACCAGCCTCTCCTCCAGGACCTTAAAGATAATATAAATGCAAAGCATGTTTGCAAGACGTGGGTTTTATTTTCCTTCCTCGACAACTGTGCAAAATTTACAGCTGGCTTTTCCCCACTGCCGGGCAGGAAACCTTCACAGGCCGCTGTAGCTCATCACCCCGAGACAAGCAGGGACGGGGTCTTCAATCTGCTCTGCGGAGGGCTGGAAAATGAAAAGCGCATCAGAAAACCAACAGTATGTTGAAGAAGCCTTCAGACTAACTTCCTTTATTTTCCCAGATCTTTGGGGTGCTGCTGCTTTGACTTGTGGGGTTAGCACTGTTAAATAAAATAGGAAGTGCCAAAGGGACACCCACCTGCATCTGCTAAACTAGGAGCATCCACTTCAAGTTTCAGGACAGTTGAAGCAGAAAGAAGAAAATCCATCCACCCACCCTATCCATTCTATCCTATCCATCCATCTATCCATCATACCCCATCCTATCCATCCTATGCATCCATCCTATCCTATCCATCTATCCATCCATCCTATCCATCCAACCTATAAATCTATCCATCCTATCCAGCTATCCATCCATCCTATTCATCTATCCATCCTATCCTATGCATCTATCCTATGCATCTATCCATCCTATGCATCCATCCTATCCTATCCATCTATCCAGACTATCCATCCATCCTATCCATCTATCCAGCCTATCCATCCATCCTATCCTATCCATCTATCCATCCATCCTATCCATCCAACCTATAAATCTATCCATCCTATCCTATCCATCTAATCCATCCATCCTATCCAGATATCCATCCATCCTATTCATCTATCCATCCTATCCTATACATCTATCCATCCTATCCTATACATCTATCCATCCTATCCTATACATCTATCCATCCTATCCTATGCATCTATCCTATCCTATCCATCTATCCATCCTATACATCTATTCATGCTATGCATCCATCCTATCCTATCCATCTATCCAGACTATCCATCCAGCCTATCCATCTATCCAGCCTATCCATCCATCCTGTCCTATCCATCTATCTATCCAATCCATCCATCCATCTTATCCTACCCATCCATCCAATCCTATCCATCTATCCATCCTATACATCCATCCTATCCTATCCAGCTAACCAGCCTATCCATCCAACCTATAAATCTATACATCCTATCCATCTCTCCTATCCTATCCATCTATCCTCCCATCCTATCCTATCCATCCATCCAGTCCTATCCATCTATCCATCCATCCTATCCTATCCATCTATCCAGCCTATCCATTTATCCATCCAACCTATAAATCTATCCATTCTATCCATCTAATCCATCTACCCTATCCATCCTATCCTATCCATCCATCCATCCAGTCCTATCCATCTATCCATCCTATGCATCCATCTTAACCTAGCCATCTATCCAGCCTATCCATCCATCCAACCTATAGATCTATCCATTCTATCCATCTAATCCATCCACCCTATCCATCCTATCCTATCCATCCACAGTATTTATATACCACTTTTCAACTAAAAAGTTCACCAAGCCGATTACAAAGATAATGAAAAAAATTAATAGCTAATTAATAGTAAATTATACTATAAGAATAATAAAATACTTCTTAAATGTCAACCTACTGGCCACCTTTCCACACGTACAACCCCCTCCTCCTTTCTTACGCAGGAATCTATCTCGTTCCAGATTAACCTTGCCCAGATTTTAAATTACCCATGCCCTACCCCTTCCCCGGCAGCGGTCCCGATATAAACCCCTATTTATTTTCAGCCTGGCATTTCAGGACCACTTAAAATCAAATCCAACTCAACGCTGACCCGCCGTCAACTTTGTTTTCTCCGCAAAACTTCATGCAAATTGAGGTTGAGACGTTGGCGCCCGTTAGCTTTGTGTCTCCGTGTTATTAAAAATGTGTTTTTTGATATGGAAATGGTGCGGAGGGGGAAGGAGAGGCAGGGAAATTGCTTGTACAAGCAGGTTCTCCACCACAGTCGTGCCTCCAGGTCAAGCCACGGCTGTACTCAGACGCTAGAAATTTAACGGGGTAAAGCGTTCCATTATTTGAACACGTTACTCTCTCGGCGCGGCTGTCGATCATCCCGAGATGTTGGGCATTTACAACATTGTTCAAATGGACTGTGTCATTAATACAAGACCCAAAGCCCAGGACGTGTTTTTTCCCCGGTTAAAAATAGATGCTGTTTATATCCCGTGTTGCAGGAGCCCATAAATGGATTGCATGTCGATAAAATATCTTGTAATTAAAAGCTCAAGGAAAACGGTATTCAACATCTAGGAAGTTACGCTTCCTGCTCACCCTCCCTCGGATCCTTTTCATAATGTCATTTTTCCCCCGTTGCAAGGAAGCTAATCAAAGCCATGAAGATTTACTGTCAGAAACATCACTGGTTTGGAGTAAAAGCTTGCAACATTTTAAGTGCACACTCCTTTGGCTATGGACGCAATCCAGAGTAACTACGCTCTGGAGTAAGAACAAGTTACTCTGGATTCCAATATGACTTTCCCATAGGTTTTCATTAAGTGGTGCAGTAACGATGGGTGCACGTAATGTCTCTTACGTGCTCCCGTAGTTACTCTGGATTGTACATACGCACAAACTAACTATGGGGAGTCCTTGCTCTGGAGTCAGAACAAGTTACTCTGGATTGCAATATGACTTTCCTATAGGTTTTCATTAGGTTGTGCAGTAACGATGGGTGCACGTAATGTCTCTTACATGCTTCCGTAGTTACTCTGGATTGTACACACGCACAAACTAACTAAGGCGTAAGAACAAGTTACTCTGGATTGCAGTATGACTTTCCTATAGGTTTTCATTAGGTTGTGCAGTAATGATGGGTGCACGTAATGTCTCTTACATGCTTCCGTAGTTACTCTGGATTGTACACACGCACAAACTAACTACTGGGAGTCCTTGCTCTGGAGTAAGAACAAGTTACTCTGGATTGTAATATGACCTTCCCATAGGTTTTCACTAGGTGATGAGGTAACAATGGGTGCATGTAATGTCTCTTACATGCTCCCATAGTTACTCTGGATTGTACACACACACTAACTACTGGGAGTCCCTGCTCCGGAGTAAGAACAAGTTACTCTGGATTGCAATATGACTTTCCTATAGGTTTTCATTAGGTGGTGCAGTAACAATGGGTGCATGTACTGTCTCTTACATGCTCCCGTAGTTACTCTGGATTGTACCCAAACACACACACACACCTGGAACAGAAGCAGTGCTTTCAAGTGCCATAACCATAGCGCATGCCAAGGCACCAATCACTTCCACCCACGCCATGAATTCCAATAACGATGCCTCACCGTCTTTAAGCAATAGCAATGAAAGTTAAATCAATACCTGATGGAGGTGTGCAGGGAGGTGTGATGGAGGCTGAGCCGTTGGCTTGCTTGGAAACCCTAAAGAAGATCAGCCTTGCCTTAGATGGGAGCCCAGAAGGTGCTGGCTGAAGATGAAGGAACGTGGGCCCCCCCAGACCCTCACCCAGTTTGAAACAGCACAGTCCACTGGACCAACCTGGGTCATTCCCAGTTCATTCTCGTGCACACGCAAACCAAGCCCTACCGAAGCAGGAAACTGAATAACCAGTATCTTGCCACTCCAAACTTCCTCAACCCCAATCCAGATTTGGGACTAACCAGAGATCTGAAACCAAACCTCAGTTTATAAGAAACCTTTTTCAGGGGCTTCAACTGGACGGTTAAATTCTCAACCGTTGGTAGATCACATAACCTGACATCTTAAATGTGATTAATTATTATTATTTATTTATTTTATTACATTTTTTATTCTGCTGTTTCTCCGAAGAGCTCAGGGCAGCATACATGGTTCCCCCCGGTCCGGTCCCATTTTATCCTCACAACAACCCTGTGAGGTAGGTTAGGTTAACTGCTAGTGGCTGGGCCAAAATCACCTGGTGAGCAGAAGGAATCAGAAGCCGAGGTCTCCCTGGTCCTGATCTGTCAACGTGTCTACACCAACCCTAAGGGCTCATTCATTCTGTTTCCACAGCTCTCTCTCTCTCTCTCTCTCTCTCCAATTGCAAGTATCTGATCTCTCTTCACAAAGCCCCATTAATAACTTTTATTAATGCACAAAAATCTGTCTTTCCCATTTGTAATATACTGTGCAAGACACAAATCTGCAGTCTTTAAGGTCAGACCTAAATATCTGCACAGAAATATGGCCGGCGGCCTAGATCAGGGGTCAGGGAACCTTTTACCCCCAAATATATTTAGATACGCCAATGTTACCCCTTAGATTTGAAAGGAAGGAAATAGCCACCCAAAAGTCCGGATTTTCAACTGAAAATCCAGGCTTTTAAAACAATGTAGGACAAAATATAGCATGTCCTACATTTTTAAAATCAGGAGTAAACATAAAGTAAGTGGTTTACTTCTGAGTAAATGTAAAGTAAGTGGCTTACTTACCTTGGCTGGGGAGGGTGGGGACACTAGGGGGCAGTTTGCGGCTGCTACGGCTCGTTGTGGCTAAGTCCAGTCAGCTGCAGCAACCGTTAAAAAAAAGTTTACTGTGCACATGCGCGCGCACTCTTCCCCTTCCGAAAGCTCCAACGGAGAGCGCTAGCACTTTTCTGTGGCGGAAGCGATAGCGCCCTCCATTGGAGCTTTCGGAAGGGGAAGAGTGTGCGCACCAGCGTGACTATCAATTACCCCCAGGAATTTCATTTTTACCCCATTTGGGGTAATTTACCCGTTCCCAGACCACTGGTCTAGATCCTACCAAGCGGCCGCCAGTGCACTCTGTACTCTGCGGTTTGGGTCCGTCCGAGTGTCGGGAAGTCGCTCTCCAGGCAGGGGAGTTTTGCAGCCCTCCCTAGAGATGTTGGGGTTTCAAAACCAGTACCTTCTACATGCTAAAGCAGGGCCACGGATCCTTCCCTGGATATCTCGCTATTGTGAGTTCCTCCACCCTGTTTGATGGTGACACCGGCAGGCTGGAGACCTCGGCATGCAGGGCCTGTTTGGGGCAGCAGTTGCAGGTTCGTTTTCCGTAAAGAGCATCACGGACTAGGTGGTTCCTCTGGATTTTTGAGGGATGTGCCAATTTGGGGGGAGACAGAGACAGACAGACATATCTTTGGAGCGCAAAGCCACCCTGCCATGGAGAGCACGTCCAGCACTTTTGGTATACTTTACATACAACTCCCATGCTTTCGGGATCGAAAAAGGGGAAGAAACTCATTGGGGAGGGGGAGAAAAATCCCAGAGTCATACAATCAAATTGTCTGGTTTTATTTGTAATCTAAAAGGAGGTGGAAAAAAATATCTGAATATCCAAAGTAAAAGGCAGAACGGACTCCCAGACAGATGGACTTTTCCCCTTTTGCTTGGCACCTCGAGATTGTAAGAATGGTTGACCAGTCCCTTAAAAAATCTTATTTTCAAGGAGCATTGGGGGGGCAGGGGGAGAATCTCTCTTGCGGAAGAAGGTCAGGGTGGATTGTAGTTTGTTTTTCTTCTTGGAAACACAAAAATTGCTGCCTCGGTAGATCTTTGCGGAGCCTCATTCGCCCGCAGCCTGTCCTTGTGGGGCCGTGGACGCAATGACCCCCATCTGCAACGGAGCTCCTTCCCTGGACTCTTCCATGCGGGGCCGTTTGACGTCCGGCTCACTCGAAAGCTCTTCGGCGTCTCTCGCCCCCGCCTCGTCCCCCTGACCTACGACCACCGGAGTGGACGAACTGGCCTGTGCTGCAAGGAGCTGCAGTGGGTTCGTCAGAGCTGGGGGGGGGGAGGAAAGAGAGAATGAACTTTGCAATTAATTATTTGCAATTAATTAATTAGCTTTGTAATTAATTATTCTTTCTGCAAGAATCCTTGGCCACCAATCCAAAGTCCACCCTCAGCCTCTTAAGGCACTCCCGTTTGCCTGCAGTGCTTGCTTCAGAAGATAATTCAAAACAGAAAACTAACCCTACAATCCAGAGTAACTATAGGAGCACATAGGAGACATTTATGCCAATGTAGTTATGGCACCACCTAGTAAAAACCTATGGGAAATTCATATTGCAATCCATATTGCAATTGTTCTTAGGTTGGAGCAAGGACTCCCCATAGTTACTCTGGATTGCTCTCTATCGCTGCAATCCAAAAGACACTCTCCTGGGTGTAAGACCCATAGAACACAATGGGGCTTACTTTTGAGTAGACATGGTTAGGACTGTGCTCAAAATTTCCAGTGGCATTAATGGAGGAGAAATACAATCTGGGTCAGGCCATATGGTTTAACGTATGGGTAGTTAGCTAGGTGCAAAGCCATTTCCCCCCAAATCTAGAGTAAGGAGCACGTAAGAGACTTTACCGTAGTTACCTAGTGAAAACACCACCTAGTGAAAACCTATGGGAAATTCATATTGCAATCCAGAGTAAGTTGTTCTTACACCGGAGCAAGGACTCCCCGTAGTTAGTGTGTGTGTGTGTGTGTACAATCCAGAGTAATTACGGGAGCACATAAGAGACATTACGTGCACCCATCGTTACTGCACCACCTAGTGAAAACCTACGGGAAAGTCATATTGCAATCCAGAGTAACTTGTTCTTACTCCAGAGTGTAGTTACTCCCTGTAGTTACTCTGGATTTTGCTCTTTGTATGTTCAAATGGGTCTTCCCTCCCCGGCCCCGATCAAATTATTATCTAGTAGGCTTTTGAGTCTCCCCCCATTTTTGGCAGCTTCTAGTGCAGTAATTATTGTACTGCAATCAATAGCGGTGAATTTTTGGGGAGGGGGATCCTTCCCACTTTTAATCCCACTACACGAGTTTGGCTCTAATTGCATAAAAATTTATTAACAATAAAGTGGGAGTTTTTTTCCATTTTCCAAAAATAAAATCTCCCGACTGCGGAGCCTTGATGGAGAATCGGATATTAATTGCTCATTTGCATGTAAGGCTCTGGCGCAATCACCTGGCATTTGTCTTGAGCCGCTTCGTAAGCAGAAAGCGGTGATTAAGAAATTGTTTCGAAAATGCATCCGTTTTCTTGTAAGTGGAGGGTGATTTGGGGGGGGGGTATTGGAAAGTAGGTGTATAGGGTGGTGATTCCTAATGAGCAGGCACCAGGAGGAAAGACTCTTGTTGAGTGTATGCTCCCCAAAACATCTGGTGGGTCCACTGGTGGGCTTCAGGGGGTTCTCCCAGGTTCTGTAGAACCCTTTGCTAATGAGCACCTGGTTCTGAGAACTGGTTACTAATGGGACACAGAACCTGTTCTTAATTGATTTGAATCCCACCACTGGGTGGGTCCCTCTGTGATCCAGGAAACTGGACAAAGGGCAAAATCCAGAGTAACTATAGGGAGTCCTTGCTCCGGTGTAAGAACAACTTACTCTGGATTCCAATATGTACTTCCCATAGGTTTTCACTAGGTGGTGCAGTAACTACGGGTGCACGTAAAATCTCTTATGTGCTCCGTATTTACTCTGGATTTGGAGGTAAATGGGTCTTTGGTCTGATCCTGCAAGTGTCCAAACTTTCACCATCAGAGCTCCCAGATCTTTAACAAGTGTACAGAAGACAGAGTTTCAGCAGGTACATCTTGTGATCTGTGAGAGGAGAAGCTGCACCTGCTGAAATTTCCTCCTCTGCACCATTATTAAAGGTCGAGGAACCCTAAAGGTGAACATTTGGACACCCATATGTCAGATTACTGGGCCTGTTGTCGCAATATAGAATCATAGAGTTGGAAGGGACCTAGTAGGTCATCTAGTCCAACCCCCTGCCAATATTGTCAACACTGACTGGTATAGACATCAAGGAATGCCCTAGAACCCTTTGCACAGCACGGCATTCAAACCGAACCTGATCATCGGATTACGTACCGTAAGCGCTGCCTGTGGGCACGATGTGCTTCCCGTTTTGAGTCACCGCCCGGACGGGGAGCTGATGCTGCCCAACACTCATGGGAGTGGCTTGTTGGAGGATGGTGACTGTCTGTCCTGGGACGCCTTGTGCCATCTGACTGGCGACTGTCTGGATAACGCGGCTCGCGGTGGGTATCGCGGCAAATGCGATGGTTGGTTTCTCCTCCATCCCTACAGAAGTGGAAGCAACAATCACCTATAATACTCTGAATACCTAGGAAGGCTATAAAGCAAGTAATTCAATTCCATTCACCCAGAGATGTGAGGACACTTCAACACCTGTGCATATACCTGACTACCACTGACTGCCCGTCCTGCACCCCATTGATCCCACTGCACCAGTGCTGGAAAACTGGATAGGATTGAACCAAAAACCCCAATAACTGCAGCTCTTCCCCTACAGGGAATCTGAAACTAACATAAAAAAGCAACTATTTGGACAACTAAATTTACACGATGCAACCTCAGCCGGTGCTTCCGGTGCTTTTATAGTTCTGCAGTGGTAGCTTTCTGCATTTATGTACCTGATTTATCGTTTTGTCAAGGCCTGTGGCCAAACAAGTCAATTATTACCCATCGTAACCTGTAATGAAATGCATACATTGCCATAAATATATGGGGAGAGTTCATACCAAAAAGCGACGGAGATATTTCAAAAACGCAAAAGAGGGAGTGCCGACAACATGAAAGAAAATGCGCGCTAGCGGTCGAGAAAAAAAAATGCGTATTGTGGTAAAACTCTTGGCATTGGGCAATTATATATACCGTTAAAGTCTGTGGCTGTGGGTGACGCAAGCTGTTAAGACAGTGTGCCTGTTAACCAGCAGGTCAGGGTTCGAGACCCGGGTCAGCCCCACAAGACAGGGTGAGCTCCTGTCCTTAGCCCAGCTCTGCGACACCAGCTGGATCCTATCGTATGGGCTCTGCCTTTCCATTGGACTCATTCAGTGGCGTGGAGAGAGGGGATCTGCTGCTTGGGTAACAGCCTATCCTCCATAACAATCCAACCCAGGCTTTCGTGCTTCACATGCAGCGTATGCAGCGCTGAGCACAATACCATAGTCTTCCAAGACTGACGAAGGCCTGCTTTAAAGTCTCTGGATAACTGTTGCGATACATAACTGTATATACACATACATTAAAACAACCGGTGGGTTGTGAAGCCACATTTTGAGGGTCACAGCAACCTTCTGAAGCCTGTGCAAGACAGGGATGATCCTGATCCTTCCTCATCAAAAACTGAGTTCTTGGTATTATCCAGCATTTTCTTGCTGGATAACCACAATTCCTAAAGGCTGGTATCTCATTGGGCTATTGTGTAATATGGGGGAAATGGGGCAGGCAAAAGGTTGCCACAGGTGTGGGGATTGGACACATCCAATCCCAAATAAATACTTTGTTGGGGTCGAAGAATGAAAATGGTTGAAGACCACTTTGGGTGAAATCCAAAGTAACCCTGGGGAGTCCTTGCTCCAAAGTAAGAACAAGTTACTCTGGATTGCAATATGAATTTTCCCACAGGTTTTCACAAGGTGGTGTAGTAACTACTGGTGCACGTAATGTCTCCCACAGTCACTCTGGACTGTGCCCTATGTTAACGTGTAAAAATACACTCAGTTGTGTGCAACACGGGGGATTCCAATTCTTCCCATAATTTGCACGCTACCTCGAGGATCTCCGGCCAAATCCAAGACCCCTCCAGCTCCTTCGTGGGCACCACCAGGTGCCCCTGGATTGGTCAATATGTAGCCATTAGCTGAGCTGGCAGAGGTGGACACAACCCTGACCATGGTTACGGTGGGGGCTTGCTGGACAACATGAATGGCATGGCCCGAAGGCTGTTGGGAAGTCACGATAGAGGTCGGCATGTAGGCCACTGGCTTGGCCATGAGGGCGGATGGCCGTGGAGGGACGGCCATGATCACGGGCTGCGCACTGACGGGTGAGCCTGGAAAGAAGAGGGGACAGATTAGCCACTGGTCAGACTTCTATCGGAGACATCCAGGATTCATGAAAAACACACACACACACACACAGACGCACACAACATCCCTGCCCTTCAAGATTTAAGGCAGGGGTCTCTAAACGTTTTGGCCACATCACATACCCAACACAGTGTTGAGGGCTGGAAAAAAATTAAAAATAAATAAAAATAAATTAAAAAATAAAAATAAAAGTTGGAACTTAGATTAATGAATCAGTGGGATCCAACTGCCAGGATTTTTGCAAGCACCAACACACAGTACAGAAATAAAACACAAACTTAAATGAACCCCTTTCCCCCACCTCCCCATCACAGCTCCGGTCATGTTAGGTCAACTGGGTCAGAGGCTCTTATGGGACCAGAAGCTGGCCATGGGCCTGTTAGAGGCTCATGGGCCACATTTGGCCCCCAGGGCCGGGGTTGGGAGACCCCTGATTTGAGGGGATAAGGGTGAAAAAATATGGACAAGACTAGGGAAAATTTTAGGCTTGGGTTTTGGACTAATCTATGACAACCCACTAATACAGATCCCTTTCAATAAGGTCAGTGGAAGCTCCCCTTGCCATTTTAAAGGAATCGGCACTGGTTGTGAGTGCAATTTTGAAGGTTCCTGCCATAGGTTGAGGTGTGGATCATGGTAGGTAGAAATTCAGATGGTGAATTTGCATATAAAGGTAACTGAGGCTGCAATCCTAAAGACACTTTCCTGGGAGAAAGACCCATTGCACACAATGCGGCTTACATCTGAGTAGACATGGTTAGGCTTGAGCTCTGTAGCTTATATTCTGCATTCACTAGGGCTGCAATCCTAAGGCCCAGTTAGGCTGGCATAAGTCCCGGCACAAGTCCTGCGCTGACATGGTGGTGTCACCAAAGTGCCATAAAACCCTTCTGCACCACTCCTCGGGGAGGGTTAGGCCGGTGCACAGGCATGCGCTTGCCTCCCAACATCATCACGGGAACAGTTGTGCCGGCTTGGGTTAGGATTGCACCCTACATGATGTGCTTAAACTTAGCCACCTACACTTAAACTTAAGAACCTACAAGGCTAGGAATACAGGAACCTGCACATAGGCGCATGAAAGCCCCCCTCCCTCCCGCAATGTAAGGCCAGCAGCCACTTACCAGGCGCACTTTGCGAATACCGGTATTCTGGAACGGAGGCTAATTTGGAGCCAAATTCATGGTCGTGTGGAATGGGCGAGCCCTCCCTCGATAGGCACTCTGGGGTCTGAAGGCCACTAGTGTGAGGAGACAGCAGGCCAGGGTGTGTAGGGGAGGCAGGGGCACTCCTGGAAGGCAAGAGCACAACGTCAACGCAAAAGTCCCATAGTTTGACGTAAGTTTGACATCACGGAGCCTATATTTGCACTGTGAATGGTGCATACTGGGTTTCAGGATGGAACCTGTTACGTACACTGGAAACGTGGTCCTCTGCTATATTTATTTTATTTAATTAAGGGATTTATATCTGCCTTTCCCATGCCGAAGTGTGGACCGGTGTGCAATTTATTAATATCAAGCATCGATTCCTCGGTGCACTTGCCCTTTCAACCTTAAAAATCCTTTAACTCTCCCCCTTAAATGCTTGCAGGCTGACTTACCCCCAAATCCAGAGTAAGTACAGGAGCACATAAGAGACTTTACGTGCACCCGTTGTTACTGAACCACCTAGTCGAAACCTATAGGAAATTCATATTGGAAACCAGAGTAAGTTGTTCTTACACCGGAACAAGGACTCCCCATAGTTACTCTGGATTTTGCCCATCTTCCTGTTATTAAAAAGAAGCCATATTTCTGCAGTGGGTTCAAGCGTACCAGCTACTTTTCTTCTGTGCAAACTATCAACGTTGACACCATCCCAATAAGGTCAATTGAAGTACTGGGACGTACCCCAAATTTCCTTCCCGGCGGAACAAGCATCTCCTCTCTATTAAACTTACCGGGAAGAGAGAGGTCCAAACGGGGTACGAAAGCAAGACACGCCTCTCTGCCTCCGTTTCCGGAATGCCTGCTCCACCAGTTTGGCTTCTGAATTGGGATCGATTCGCCAGAACGATCCCTTTCCGGGCTCCTCTTGAGAGCGGGGGACTTTAATGAAATAACGGTTCAGGGAAAGGTTGTGCCGAATGGAATTCTGCGGGGAGCAGAGGCGTGAAAAAATGGTTACCCCCCCAAAAAGTGTTACTTCCGTTGAACGAGCGAGCCGGATCTTTGCAACATCGGGCTACTCACCTGCCAGCCTTTATCGGCCGTCCTGTAATATGGATAATGCTTGGTGATATGGGCGTAGATCCCACTTAGTGTTAACTGCCTGTCCTGGGCCGAGGAGATAGCTTGAACGATGAGCTGGGCGTACGAATAGGGCGGCTTGGATTCGTCCTGCAGGCAGACACCACAAACACAGACACACACACAAGGGAGGTTTGTAGCAGCTTCACAGTTCATTAATAATTGAGGCCGGAGCTTGTCTAACAAGGTGGGAACGGAGCCAAGCAGATGCTTTTCAAGGTATCAAACAGAAAATAAAACACACACCAGAAAAAGGGTCTTCAGAGGAAACCCCTCAGATGCTCTCCATACATGGTCAGGCTTTGCTACCTGGTTCCTGTTTACCTCCCAACATGTTGCTGAGGAGCCACTAGCAAATCCTCTCTCTTTGGCTTTCCATTTCATGTGGATTGAGAGTAATTTGAATTCACAGCATTTTGCAAAACAAGCAAACATTTTGACTTGATATACAAGCATTGTCTCGATAAACAAGCAAAAAATAGTCCCAGCCAAGATATGGCCAGTTTCAGCACTCCGCTAGCACCCGCTCAGACTCCCCTGAGAGACCAGCCTATGCGTGTCTACTCAGAAGTAAGCCCTATTATAATCAGTGGGACTCACTCCTGTGCAAGGGGAGCAATGGAAAGGAGCCAGAGTCCTAGCCTTGCATGTCTACTCTAACACGAGCTCTATTATAATCAGTGGGACTCACTCCTGTGCAAGGGGAGCAATGGAAAGGAGCCAGAGTCCTAGCCTTGCATGTCTACTCTAACACGAGCTCTATTATAATCAGTGGGACTCACTCCTGTGCAAGGGGAGCAATGGAAAGGAGCCAGAGTCCTAGCCTTGCATGTCTACTCTAACACGAGCTCTATTATAATCAGTGGAGCTCACTCCTGTGCGGGCAAATGGCAGCTTGCGAGACTAATAGTGAAATCCTAAACACTTTCCTGGGAGTAAGACCCATTGAATACAATGGGGATTCCTTTTGAGTAGACATGGTTAGGAATTTGCGCTATAAGTGCAGGTTAATTTGTTTTATTATTCTGTATTATATTACAGTATTGTAATCTTTTTATAGGAATATTTTTGTCTGAGTTTCCATTACTTCTTATGGGAAAATTTATTTTGATATACAAGCGTTTTGGATGACAAGCACGCTTCTGGAACATATTATGCTTTTAAACCAATAAATGGGGTGCAATGGAAAGGAGACTGAGTCCTAGCCTTGCATGTCTACATGTATAAGTGTACTTATACTTTGGAAGATGGAAATATTGTGGGCTCTCCTTACCCACGGATTCTGCATCTGGAAGGCCCCAGGGAACCTCTCAGACACTACTGGAAGTTACTGGCGCAAACTGGAAGTGTCTTCTGGTCCTACCTGGGAGGCCACGCATGACCTCCAGAGAGGTCTAGCCCCTAAACAAGTAATTGTGGCCCATATCCTAAAGTGAAATCAAGCCCCTTGCTCTGGAGCAGTTAAGATGACTTTCCATAAGATAATACTAGAGGGTGACGTAATTGCGTGGACCTGTAACTGCTATGGGTTTTGTCCTGTGTCTGCTCCCCCCCACCCCAGAATTTCATTATCCTGGGGGGTGAGTGGGTCCCAGAACAAATTCTCTGCGGGGACCAAGGGCTCCAAGGTATATGCACAGATGGTTTGACCCAGCTTTTTGGGTCTGTGCACAGAGGGGACTGGCTTCCTAGTAAGGCGGCAAAGGACCGATCTGTACCCCGTACAGCGCCAGGCCGAGGAACGTTAACCAACCTTTGGGCTATCCCCTTCGGACGCATCCGCCTGTTGCTCCGACGTAGCCTTTGCTGCATATTCTGCTACCAGCTGCAGGTCCGAGGTAAGATTCTGAGCAAAGCGGTATCCTGAGGAACCGGCCCCTCGAGGGCTGGCTGGGCATGAGTTGGGAACACTAGGAGAAAAGAGAGACCCACACCTTATTATTATTATTCATTCCATTTTATCCCACCTTTCTCCCTGGAAGTGTTTTTGTCACCACCAAATATTCCTCCTCTTGTCCTTAGCTGCAATCCTAAACACACTCGACCCCACTGATTACAACAGGACTTACTTCTGCATAGACATGCTTAGGATTGCACTGCTTGACTACTGCCCTACTCAGTGGTAACCCCAACATTATAAAACGGCTCTCGCAAGGTGTCCCAACACCATCTTTCTCTCATTGTCAGCTTGACTTGGAGCACAATCCTAAACATGTCTACTCAGAAATAAGTCCCATTGTGTTCCATGAATCTTACTCACAGGAAAGTATGTTCAGGATTGCAGCCATATTGCCTCGTTCTGGTTACTTTGCTGCCTGGCAAATGTTAATCACTGTGATTATCTCCCAAATCCAGAGCAACTACGGGAGCACGTAAGAGACATTATGTGAACCTGTAGTTACTGCACCACCTAGTGAAAACCTATGGGAAATTCATATTTCAATCCAGAGTAGTTTGTTCTTACACTGGAGCAAGGATTCCCCACAGTTACTCTGGATTTTGCCCTATGATTATATTTTGTGCTGCATTTGTTGTTTTCATTATGTGTCTTGTTGTGTTTATGATTTAATTGGAAGCCACTTTGAGAATTAATTGTTGCAAGAAAAAAAAGGATTTAAATCATTAACTGCAAACAAACAAACAAAAACCCAGAGGGATTCTGTACCTTTGGGTAAGGAGGGCACTAGAGATCTATATAGAAGAGGTGCAACAAGTACTTAAAAAAGATTATAATAACATAAGATACCTTTTGTAATTATTATTATTATTATTATTATTATTAATGAATGGCATTTATGAATATATGAAAATAATGAGAATTTTTGCTTCACACATGCTATAATATTAATAATAAAAATGCTATATTATAGCTATCATAGTAATAATAAAAATATTAATATTTTTGTGTATTAGACAGGGCAATCCTATTTGTGCCTACTCAGAAGCAAATTCCACTAAATCCAATGGGGCTTACTCCCAGGAAAGTGCTCTTTGGATTGCAGCTTTCTATGCTTTTAATGTATTTTGACAAATATTGTAAAAATATTTTACAATATTTTAATGTATTTTGACAAATATTGTTTTTCTTTTGGAATATGTTTTGTTTTTTCCTTATATTTTTGTATATAAATAAATAAAAGTATTAAATGCAAAGAAGCGCCACAAGGTGGCACCCAAAGCACAAGCTATAAATTGCTGCAAAAATACGCAGGCCAAGTGTGGGATACGAAAAAATACTGAATGCCCATTTAGGGCGAAATCCAGAGTAACTACGGGGAGTCCTTGCTCCAGTGTAAGAACAATTTGCTCTGGATTGCAATATGAATTTCCCATAGGTTTTCACTAGGTGGTGCAGTAACTATAGGTACACGTAATGTCTCTTACCTGCTCCCGTAGTTACTCTGGATTGTAGGGTTAATAAACGACAGAATCTCCTGGACAAAACACACAATACTAGAATTAATAAGCAAGCAAAAGACAATCAAAGGGTCTCTGATTTGGGGAGATCTGAGGAGGCAGAAGAGCAACCAAAGCAGTCAGCAGAGGGTCACGCGGGGGGTCCAGCAGGGCAGGCGACCAAGAGCCAGGCTCCAGAAACAACCCAGGAAGGCATCTGGATGGAACATAATTAAGGCTGCAATCCTAAAGACACTTTCCTGGGAGGAAGACCCATTGAACACAGTGGGGCTTACTTTCGAGCAGACATGGTTAGGATTATGCTCCAAGGCTACAATCCTAAAGACACTTTCCTGAGAGGAAGATCCATTGAACATAGTGGAGTTTAGTTTTGAGTAGACATGATTAGGATTGTGCTCCAAAGCTGCAATCCTAAAGACACTTTCCTGGGAGGAAGACCCACTGAACACAATGGGGCTAAGTTTTGAGTAGACATGGCACAGTGGGGCTTAGTTTTGAGTAAACATGGTTAGGATTGTGCTCCATGGCTACAATCCTAAAGACACTTTCCTGGGAGGAAGACCCATTGAACATAGTGGGGCTTAGTTTTGAGTAGACATGGTTAGGATTGTGCTCCACGGCTGCAATCCTAAAGACACTTTCCTGGGAGGAAGACCCATTGAACACAGTGGGGCTTACTTTCGAGTAGACATGGCACAGTGGGGCTAAGTTTTGAGTAGACATGGTTAGGATTGCGCTCCACGGCTGCAATCCTACAGACACTTTCCTGGGAGGAAGATCCATTGAACACAGTGGGGCTTAGTTTTGAGTAGACATGGTTAGGATTGTGCTCCAAGGCTGCAATCCTAAAGACACTTTCCTGGGAGGAAGATCCATTGAACACAGTGGGGCTTAGTTTTGAGTAGATATGGCACAGTGGGGCTTAGTTTTGAGTAGACATGGTTAGGATTATGCTTCAAGGCTGCAATCCTAAAGAGACTTTCCTGGGAGGAAGATCCATTGAAGACAGTGGGGTTTTGAGTAGACATGGTTAGGATTGTGCTCCAAGGCTGCAAACATGTTCAGAGATTTCATTCAGCACCATTATAACACCAATACTGGACATCGCAGTGCACACTTTGCGATGCAGACTGAGCTACGCTTTGCCTGGCATACTCAGATCATTGATGCCAACTGACCCAAGTGCTGCAGAGCGCTTCTGCAGAAAGGAGTCCATTCTTGGCATGGGGTCTCTTCCCACGCAGCTTACGCATGCAACGGGCACAAGACGGGAAGAGAGGGAAGGAGACTGTTTTGCAAGGGTTGCGGTGCACGGTGTATACTGGAATAAATATAACGCATGAGCAAAAGGAAGGCGGAGAGCGCAATGATGGCATCTGAATGGGAGTACTTGAAAGCGAGAGCATAATGCTTCCTGAGACACACGTGCAGCCAGCAAGGTCAGCATCGCTGCCGATTTCCCCCTTGAACACCAAGGAAAGTACAATGCAAACAAGATGCAGGGCAAACAGTTCTCAGGTGTACACTTTCTTCCAAGGACTGTGTGTGTGCGCCATGGGTTTGTCATACAACACAATTCTGCACTGTAACATGATGGTTCTTGAATCCCCCCCCAGGACAAAACATTCTGCAAACATGCTCAGAGTGTCCAAATTGAATGGTGGCTATTATTTATTTCCTAAGGAACACCATCAGAAAGACCCTTATTCCCATTTTATGGCAGAAAACTAAGGCACAGCCACAATCAAGCGCACACTTAGGTGCGCTTCAGGCTAGAACAGTGTTTCTCAAAATTTGTGCTGTGCATGGTCTGTGCATGTGTACCACTGTGCATGGTCTGCCTATTCAAAGCTCCACTGGAACGAATGGGTGATGACATCCTCGCCAATGACTTCTGGGTTGGGAGGCCGGATGCAACACAATCAACACCAGTAGGTGTTTCGTGCGGAGGGGAGGCCTTTTTTGAGCCCCCAAATCAACTTTGGAGCTGCCTGCTGAGCTGAAGGTACTACCCCTGTTTGCTGTGCTGCATTCCTGGCCTCCCTCCCAGGAGCCCAGAGTTCCTGCAAGTACCCCCAGACCGTTCCCAAGTACCACTGGTGGTATCCATACCACTGAGTGAGAAACACTGGGCTACAGCAACCTTCACGCTTAAAGCAAACATACTTCTTCTGTTTATCTGCCCTCTTTTTCCAGGACATGTCCTCTTTCTTTTAGTCTTGTGTCCTGGGAAAAAAATCTTCATTGTCCTCCTTTTCTTGTGAGCAGGGAGCTGCACGTAATTCATAAATTTTACATAATAAATTATATGTGATAGCTTTAAATATTAAGTTTAATAATCAGCAATATACTGTTTAAATTAACCACATGAAAGCCATTAGGGATTTTATTTTCTCTGTATACCGCTTTGTGAACTTTCTGTTGAAAAGCGGTATATAAATACTGTTGGTAGATTTTATATATATAAAGAGAAAAGTCACTGACTGACTTACTGACTGACTCATCACCGCCCTGCCAAAACCCGCTGGGCCTAGAAGCATGAAATTTGGGGTGGATGTTCCTTCCATGACGGAGGGTTGCACTAAGAACCGGTTTTCGGAAATTCCGACCGGAAGGGGTGAAAAGGGGCGCAACGCGACATGGTATGTATATACGGCTTGGTATATATATATATGGCATGGTACGTATGTGTGTATACATGACATGGATATATAAATCCATGTCATATATACACATGTATATATATCCATGTTATATATATATAAACAGGCCTCCGTCAGTCTTGAAAGACTATGGTATCATGCTCGGTGCTGCATATGCTGCATGTGAAGCACGAAGGCCTGGGTTGGATTGTTATGGAGGATAGGCTGTTACCCAAGCAGCAAATCCCCCTCTCCACACCACTGAGTTAGTCCAATGGAAAGGCAGAGCTGATACGATTGGATCCAGCTGGTGTCGCAGAGCTGGGCTAAGGACAGGAGCTCACCCTGTCTTGTGGGGCCGACCCGGATCTCGAACCCTGGCCTGCTGGTTAACAGGCACAGTGACTTCCATGTCCTACTTTTTTTGGGTGTCCTACATGGGGGGGGGGGGGCTTGTCTTCTTTTTCAGTTGTGATATGTGGTCACCCTATCTTCTGTTTGTATTTGCAGCCAAAGGCTGGTTGGAGACTGAAATGAAACACCAGCCTTTGGATTGTGGCACCTGTTAGGAGCTCCATGTTCAGTGCCGCATCACTAAAAATGTCAGAGAATCCGGGCCTTATGCTCCCCCCCCCAAAAAGAACACCTACATTGTTTCCAATTAGGCAGGATTCAATAAAGACATGCATCAGGAAAAGCAAAGTATGTACATCACAGCCTGCAAGCTGTGAATCTTTGAATCAAAGGCACGTCTCCGGAGCAAGGCAATTACAGGCAAAATCCAGAGTAACTATGGGGAGTCCTTAAAGTCTCTTACGTGCTCCCATAGCTACTCTGGATTTGGGGGTACGTCTCTGGACCTGGAGAACGAAAGCTTTACTTAGTTCCGAGACCTCAGCCAAGAATCCCTCCTGTTCATGCTTTTACATCTACTGTATCATTCATTTCCATTTACAGTGAGCCCCCCTCCCTGGAATTTTGTTTTGCTATTTTTCGGGTGCCTGCAACGTTCTCCCTGGGCGGACCGCAAAGGAAATGTCCAGATGTTCGGCGCAGCTGCTGCCGTAGCGCCGGCAAAGCACCTTTGGTGGATTCTGGGCTGTGACAGCTGCCGGTCCCTGCGGATCAAAGTTTGCATAATTCTGCAGGAAAATGCTCAAAGCGAAGATCAAAGCTTACCCAACCTGAGTGCGACTCACAGCATTTGGTTTAATGGGAAAGCGCACGTGGACGTGGCGATCAAAGACTCCAACGGCCCTGCTCCGGGGGAGCAGGCCACAGCACAGCCTTGCAAGCTGAAGGTACCCCCTGGTTTATTCATTTTACCCACAGCAGCCTGCAAGGACGCAGATTGGGGCCACCCAAAAGCCTTCTGGAAGACAACAACATCCTTGACTTGGCATCTAACAGCTCATCAGGAAGGAGCGCCACAGTTCTGGTGCCACCACAAAGGGCTGTGGGTGGCACAAGTGGTGAAGACACTGTGCCTGTAAACCAGCAAATACGTTATTTATGTTCTGTTTCACCTGGTTCTAACTCTCCCAATCTGAATGATGAGCCCTGCTCTAGTATTATGGGATAGGGCAAAGAACATCTCTCTGATCAATCTATCCATCCTCTAAATCAGTAATACTCAAAGTGTGGGTTGGGACCCCATTGGGTGGTTGTAATCTCGAGTTAGGGGCTTGATAGAGGGTGGGATCCATTATTTTGTAATCTGGCACTGGCCTTTCCTGGGAGCAAGTCTCACTGAAAACAATGGGACCTACTTCCAAGTAGACATGGAGGAGCCTTAGCATCATCCCAGTACATCTGACAGGGTATCCTGTACATAGTTTTAAGCGTGAAAGGGCAACCCAGGCTGAAATGCCCAAGCACCACAGCCCTAAATAATTTTGTGTGTCTCAAGATTAGTATTGGCATCCATCAGTCTGGAAAGACTACAGTATCATGCTCAACGCTGCATGTGAAGCACAAAGGCCTGGGTAGAGTGATATGGAGGATAGGCTGTTACCCAAGCAGCAAATCCCCCCTCTCCACGCCACTGAATTAGTCCAATGGAAAGGCAGAGCCAATACGATTGGATCCAGCTGCGTCGCAGAGCTGGGCTGAGGACAGGAGCTCACCCTGTCTTGTGGGGTCCCATGTCTCGAACCCTGGCCATCTGGTTTACAGGCACAGTGTCTTAGCCACTTGCGCCACCCACAGCCCATGTCTCAGGATTAGGGTTGCCATCTTTCCCCAAAAACAGAGACAATCCCGATTTGGGGGGATTGTGTCCACATACTGGCAAATGGGACAGAGGGTCTCGTCCTGATTTTGTGGAAGAGAATTCTGGCCACCCTTCTCAGGATGCAATTCTAACCCATTTAAGCCAGCACAACTTTCTGTTCTCCCTCTTCTTATGCTGGCGTAGGAGGTCGGCGTACATCCGTGCATTGGCCTAACATCCTAGGAGTGGTGCAGAAATGTGATACAGCACTTTTGTAACACCCCCAGGTCAATAAGGGATTTGTGCCAGTCTAACTGGAGGTTTGGATTGCAGCCTCCATCACGTCCCCCCCGCTTAGGTGCCTTCTTTCTAGACCCTCAAATGTTGCACTGATTACAGGGATCCATTGCAGAATGTGCCCAAAAGTTGCACTCCTGGTATCATCAGGAAATTCTTTTTGGGGAGGGCTGATCAAAGTTGGTTCAGTAGCTGCAGTATGTAATTTATTAATTAGTAATTTATTATTTTGTAATTTATTATTATTAATTATTTAGTAAATTATTTAGTAATGGGCTATGGGTGGCACAAGCGGTTAAGACGCTGTGCCCGTTAACCAGCACGCCAGGATTCGAGACCCGGGTCGGTCCCACAAGACAGGGTGAGCTCCTGTCCTTAGCCCAGCTCTGCGACGCAGCTGGATCCAATCGTATTGGCTCTGCCTTTCCATTGGACTAATTCAGTGGCGTGGAGAGGGGGATTTGCTGCGTGGGTAACAGCCTATCCTCCATAACAATCCAACCCAGGCTTTCGTGCTTCGCATGCAGCGTATGCAGCACCCAGCACGATACCAGAATCTTCCAAGACTGATGGAGGCCTGCTTTTTTATTTAGTAATTTATTAATTCCAAGAAGGCTACATAATGCCTGCTCACAAGAAAAGGAGGACAATGAAGACTTTTTTCCAGGATGTAAGACTCAAAAAGAGGACATGTCCTAGAAAAAGAAAGCATATGCCATCCTGAACAGGGAGGCCAACAGTGGCAGACCTGTGAGTGGTCCGATGAGCCCCCAACAGCCTGCCTGACGCTTTTCTGCAAAACTCTGCTTCAAACCGGTTGCTGGGCTGGCTATGCGCGCCGCGCATGATCTCATAGGCAGGATGTTTCTACTGGCTTCCTACACATGGCTCAGGCCCATCTTTCCCCCTATTGTGCAAGACGGCAGACAGAACTCCAAAAGGAGGAATTCAAGTTGATAACAGGACAGCAGGGGCACGACTTATACTTCTCAACTTCTCAGCCTGAGTCCGAACAGGAAAAATATATTTTTTATTTTTATATTTATTATATTAAATATTTCACATTTTATAAATCATGCCTCAATCGAGAGTAACTACGTGAGCACATAAGAGACTTTACGTGCACCCGTAGTTACTGCACCACCTTGCAAAAACCTATGGGAAATTCATATTGCAATCCAGAGTAAGTTGGTCTTACACCGGAGCAAGGACTGCCCGTAGTTACTCTGGATTTTGCCCTTAGAGGAAAAGCAACTGACAGCACATTTTTTAAAATGGGGTGGACAGAGAGGAGGAAGAGAAGGGCCATCATTCCTTGAACACAACTGAGCCTTTGTCCACTTTGCTGCTGACTTGCACAGGGCTGGCTCCGACTCTATTCATGCGCAGCCCTTCCCAACTTTTCCACCAGATCTGGGAGAATAAGAAAGGAAAATAAAAGTTTTTCCAGGGAAGGGAGATCCTGCCGGGAATCTGATCCTCGGCAGAGTAAACACATAGAGAGGGGCAGACTGTGAAAGGTACAGGGGGTCAGCGGGGAAGGGGGGTTGCTTGGAGTCGCTGGTTCCCATCCGCCCGCAAACCTGTCCCTTATGTGGAAAGTTGGGGAGGTTGCAGGAGGGAGAGGCAGGGCTCCGATTTCCAAAAAGGAAACTAACTCGGGAACTCGGAGAGTGCCAGCGAGTTTCCCGACGGCCAATCAGGGGCCGACAAGGCAAAGGCACACCAAATTAGGCAAGCCAACACACCAACCTGAAAGAGGGAGGGCGAGAGAGAGGTGGCAGATGAGAACAACCTCCAAATGGGACCCCACACCCCTGCCGCCTTCCTGCAAGGACTCTTGGCGTTCCTTAAAGAAGTTGGAAGAGAAGGCGGTGACCAGAGCAGACATCTGCCCCAAAGAGCAACATTTCTGGAAACCGGAGGACAAACACAAGGGGGGGGGGAAGAACTGGCTCCCTACTGGATGCAAACCACAGGTCCTCCTAATCCAGAGCAGAAAAGTGCTTCTAAGGCCTATATCCTAAAGTGAAATTAAGCCCTTTGCTCCAGAGCAGTGAAGACGACTTTCCATAAGATAACACTAGAGGGGGTGAGGTAACTGCGTGGACCCATAACTGCTCTGGATTTTGCATTAAGATGGTATGGTGGTTCCGGAGTCAGGCTAAGGGCAAAATCCAGAGTAACTATGGGAAATCCTTGCTCCATTATAAGAACAACTTACTCTGGATTCCAATATGAAGTTCCCATAGGTTTTCACTAGGTGGTGCAGTAATTACGGGTGCACGTAAAGTCTCTTACGTGCTCCCGTAGTTACTCTGGATTTGGGGGTTAGACTCAGAAGCTACAGGTTAAAATCCCTGCTCAGGCACAAAACTTGGGAAACACAAATCTCTCTGCCTTTCCATTGGACTATTTCAGTGGCGTGGAGAGGGGGCATTTGCTGCTTGGGTAACAGCCTATCCTCCATATCAATCTAACCCAGGCCTTCGTGCTTCGCATGCAGCGTATGCAGCGCCGAGCACGATACCAGAGTCTTTTAAAGACTGATGGAGGCCTGCTTCAATCTCTCAGACTTGCTTACCTTGCAGGGTTGTTGTGAGGATAAAAGTGGGGAGGAACCACATAGAGCGCCCTGAGCTCATGGAATAAAAATATGAAAAGTAAGCACCCTTCTTTCTCCCAGTTGTCCCCGGCATTTTGCGTTTAGTATCACTGAAGACCACTCTTGAGTCTAAGGTTTTGGGGTGGAGCAGAAACGAGACATGGGTTTCTCCTTGTACCTTGACCTTGACCTGGTTGCAATTGAGTCAACAAAAGGCAGACATGAAACCATCTTTCTTTTTTTAATGTAAAACCAGTTTTTTTACCCTGCCATACTCCTGGGACCCCCTCTGTTGTCTCCACTGGGTCTATTTCCTATAGGGTGTGAGCAGAGACTTGTCTGTTCATCTGTTGTAAAACGCCACATGCATGGAGGTGCCTCGTTGCTATTAATAAACAAGAATAGAGGAGCAGCTGCTGTTAGGCCACTCTGGCTGCAATGATGTATGCATTAAATACGGTGCTGTTTCTGCTCCTCCGAGAGAGACTTTTTGCTGGCAAATTAATTATAATTATCACATAACGAGTCTTATTTTTCCTCCAAGGAGCCCAAGATAATGTATGGCCGTGTTTGTTTGATGCACTTATAAGTTGCCTTTACGCTAAACAAAACCTTACACGTGACTTACACGTTACACCCTACAGGTTACACTATTTTTTACAAGTTACATGTACACCCTACAAGTTACACGTACTAATACACATACAAAATCCTACAAGTTACACGTACTAATACACATACAAAATCCTACAAGTTACACGTACTATTTTTGCATTACGGAAGACACGGGAATGGAATTCAGCTGCTTTGATTGAAATAGCCGGTTGGACATTTAATGGTTACTCAAAAGGGGGAAGAAGAGAGCTGTTGTTCCACACGTTCCCCCATTTCAGCTTCATTCAGGCCATAATCCTATCCATACTTTCCTGGGATTAAGGGCACAATCCAGAGTAACTACAGGGAGTCCTCGCTCTACTTTAAGAACAATTTGCTCTGGGTTGCAATATGAATTTCCCATAGGTTTTCACTAGGTGGTACAGTAACTACGGGTGCACATAAAGTCTCTAAGGGTGAAATCCAGAGTAACTTTGGGGGGGTCCTTGCGCTGGAGTAAGAACAATTTACTCTGGATTGCAATATGAATTTCCCATAGGTTTTCACTAGGTGGTACAGTAACTACGGGTGCATGTAATGTCTCTTATGTGCCCGTGTACTTACTCTGGATTGTAGGGTAAACTCCACTGACAATAATGGGACTTTATAGGATTGGTGGTTTCAGCAGGGTATGGTGAAATCCAGTGTTTGGGATATGAATAAGGGATATTCAGTCCAATCCTATGCCTGTCTACTCAGAACAGGGTGACCAGACATTATAACCAAATGGAGAACAAGGCAACCCCCCAAAAAGTAGGAGACCCAAGAAAAATGTAGGACATACTCATCTTTATTGCTTTCAAGTGGTGCTGCAATCCTAAAGACACTTTCCTGGGAGCAAGACCCATTGTACACAATGGGGCTTACTTTTGAGTAGACATGGTTAGGATTGCAGTCTATATTACTTATTAAATTTAAAACTATTACATTTAATTTATTAATTCCAAGAAGGCTACATGACGCCTGCTCATAAGAAAAGGAGGACAATGAAGATATTTCTTCCAGGACGTAAGGCTCAAAAAGAGGATATGTCCTGGAAAAGGAAAGCTTGTGTCATCCTGAAGAGTAGAGGAACTCTTGCTTTAAGCCTAAAAGTGGTTGTAGCCCACTGTTGTGAAACCACCAGTGGTATGGAAACCACCAGTGGTACCTGAGTATACTCCCAAGGAGCTTACGTCCAGGAAAATGTGGATAGGATTGCAACCCCAGAGATACTTAATGTTAGGGGTGTCCAACCTTCCTGGTGTGTCCGCATTAGAAGAAGACAAGTTGGTTTGGGCCGCACAAAAACAGTAAAAACTTTTTTAAAATGTAGGACATCCTATATTTTGTCCTACATTTTTTAAACCTTGGAGTAAGTCTCATTGACTGTAACGGGGCTTACTTCTGAGTAGGCATAAAGCATAGGATGGGTAACGATCCTCTCCAAGCTTAACCTTGGAGATATGCTGCAATCCTGAACACACATTCCTGGGAGTAAGACCCATTGGGTACAATGGGCTTTACTTCTGAGTAGACATGATTAGGGTTGCAGCATATCTCCAAGATTAAGCTTGGAGAGGATCACAGCCCATCCTATGCATCACTGGGCTCTTAGACTGCAACTTGGGAGTAAGCCTCATTGACCTTAATGGGGCTTACTTCTGAGTAGGTGCCAAGAGCAGCAGGCAGCGGTTAGGATTGAGGCTGCTTTTGGAGAATGCGGGTGGGCGAGTGCTACAAGGTCTGCAGCGCTTTGAGTGCCAGGAGGCAGGTAGGGGGAGGATCCAGGCAGCCCAGCCCAGCTTTGTGGCGGCCGCCCAGGGCAGTGCGCAGAGAAGTGCGCAAAATTTGAAAATGGCTGCTGCCACAAAGCCGTTTTTTCCAATGGTGGTGGCTAGCTTTGCAGGAGGGCCGCATCCACCCTCATCCTGGGCCGCATGCGGCCCCCGGGCCATGTGTTTGACACCCCTGCTTTACATGCTTGGGAAAAAAGGGCTTTTTAAATAACACATGATTCAAGAATTTGGAAAGCAAGAGATCTTTGTCACTTCCTACGGAAGCAGAGAAAGGGAGTCAATCCTGCGAGATGCAAAGCACAGAAACACACACTAGCCGCCCCTCCAAGAAAACCCCAAAAGACTTTGGAAGCAGCTCAGCCCCAAGGGATGTTTGAGCATCCAATTCCCTGCAAAGCCTTCTTCTGAAGGACTGGGCAAGCAGGGACCAGGTTAGAGGTATTGGGTTCCCAATACCTGGGAAGCGTTCCTGGGACAAAGACGCACACAGAGGGACCCCATCAGTGGGAGATGCAGGGCAGCTCCCCAAATACAAGGAAAATGTGGGGTTACTTTGCACCTCCCACCCCCCAAAAAGGAAAAAAATAAACCAAGAGCTTCATGCAAACCCTTTACTGCATTGCTGGCAAAAGGAACCGAAAGACCAAAGCCCTCCCCGCACTTCACCCCAACTATTTTCTTTCATGCTTGAAGACAAAACCACAAACGTTGCCTCTGAGAGACTGAAAATAGAACCTGTTCCTTTTTCTCCTCGGTTTCTACTAAACTCATGTACCATCCTTGAAACGAAACCACATCAAGCCGCTCGGCATGGCAATGTCAGCCCTGGATCCTGAACGTCAGACCAGCTTAATGCGCCCAGTGCAGTTCTGGGCAATAAAGACACCGGGAACAACGCACAAAAAACCCCTGATGTTCCCCTAAGAGGTGATGATCAAACAGCAGAATTTTCTTTGCATGAACCATCATAGGAATAGATGAGAACACCTTCCGTCGGAGGCAAACTGATCCTACAACACTGCTCTACTCCAGCCTTGCAGTCTCAGTTTTTCCCTAGGAACCTCGGCACACTCAGCACATGATGCACCACAGAGTTGCCAGGCTCAATCGCGGATGCGGAGCCTCCAGTTCTTGCACAGAAGGAGGTGGACAATGGGGACCTTTCCTGCTATAGTGGGGTCAGGGAACTTTTTTATCTTTTACCCCAAACTATATTTAGATACACCAACTTTACCCCCTTGATTTAAAAGGAAGGAAATCATATATTATTAATATAGTGCACTGCGTCAGGTCCTTGTACACTATAGTATTGTAACACACACAGCCGGGCATGCATATAGAATCTAGATTCTATATGCAATGAAATGAAATTCGTGGGGGTAATGGACGGTTGCGCTGCCGAGACACAGCCGGGCATGCATATAGATGCATATAGATTCCTATGCATGCCCAGCTGTGTCTCGGCAGCATGACTGTCCATTACCCCCAGGAATTTCATTTTTACCCCATTTGGGGTAATTTACCCCATTCCCTGACCACTGTGCTAGACTCAAATGCCATTTAGTTATCTTTTATTTTATATTTTCATTTATCCATTGAATTTTTTATAAATTTTATTCATATATATTCATTTATTTTATATTTTCATTTAGTTTTGAAATCCTGAAATTCTGTACACCAAGTTTAATACAAAAACCCGGAATTATCCATTCAAATTTGGTTCCGCAGCGTAATGATTTAATTAAACATTTATCACCATCAGGATGCTTTTTCGGACACCCCACATACCTGATTGTGCCGGTGGGGGAAGGCAAGGGGCTGACCAAGCTCCGGAGATCCGGCTCCGGGATGTGGATCTTAAGAGGTGAGATCTGGGGGTAAAGGGGTCGAAGCAGAGGCGAGGAGGCTTCCTCTTTGACTTCTTCGTTTTGGTACAGCGATGTGAATTGTAACTTGATGACTGTGCTGGGAAATCGGAAGGTGCAGCTGGGGGAGAAGGAGGGAAAAAAGAGGATTAAGTTCTCCATGAGCTGTAAGAGAGAGTGCTAAAATACCATAACTGGTGCCCAGAATACAGATAGCTATCCAAAACCACTATTAATTCCACTATTAATATTAGTAATTACTATTACTATTAATTCCACTATTAATATTCCACAAAACCACTATTAATTTTCTAAGTGGGAAGGGATCATTTCCAGTGTTTTCAATGCAACAACAGGACACACAAAGCAAAATAATGGAAAGTCCCCAAAAGGATGAATGTCAAAGCCGAGCCTGATTCAGCCGGAAAATTTATTTTGGCCAGCAAAGAACACAAACAGCTATAATATATAATAACATGTGTATGTACGCAGAGCCTAAATAAACAGAAATATAAACAGGCAGATGAAGATGGTGAAGGGTTGGATGTCACCGACGATGAGGGCAGTTTGGCCGTGGACTAGATTGCCAAGGGAGGTGGTGGACCCTTCTTCACTGGAGAGCTTCAAGAAGAAGCTCGACAAGCACCTCTCGGAGATGCTCCAGGAGGGGTTGGACTAGATGACCTTGTGGGTCCCTTCCAAGTGTCATAAAGCAAAATGGGGTCATAAAGCAAAATGGCTCCGGAATGGCTGAAGAGAGGGAATTGTGTCCAAAAACCACTGTGTAAGCAACTAGCCACTCGGGGTATAAAACATCCCAGTGGTCAGTCCGAAACCTCACGTATTCTAGGGTGAGCCCTCAGTCGTTTGTTTTACGGCGCCCCATCCTACTGATGGCTCCATTAAGCTGCAAGAAACCTGAGGCTGCTGACGACTGCGTTGTAGCCTCTGTGATTAATCCGGGGGGGGGGGCACTCTCCAATCCCCACAACGAGGAATTGGCAGCTCTCCCCATGCCTTGGCGCAACACTGGGCCGAGCGACCGTTCCCCTCCGACTTGGGAGCAGAGCTGCCATTCGGTGGATGACCTGGTCGTGCAATTCATCTTGGAGAAGCTTGTTCAGCACACGCAGAGCCAAGCACAGCAAAAGTGTTTGCGCTGCAGTAAAGTCACTATGGATTTCGGGGAAACCGAAAGTCCCCATTGAAAGGCTCCAGCGAACATCAGGAGGTGCTCCCTAGCAACTCTCCTTGGTCCACCTCTCATCTCCATCCCATAGTACCAAATATATTAGCATCATTTGCACTACTCAGGGTGCAGAGTTTAGGCCAGCACAATTCACCCATCTCCCCGGTTCCGTGTGGCACGGGGAGGCCAGCACATTTCTGCGCACTGGCCTAACCTCCCAGGAGTGAGGCAGAAGTGAAAAGCACTATAGAAATACTGTTCGTTGATTGAGTAAAGGGTGAAAAGAGAGACCTTTGGGTGCTCAGGAGTGCTTGGGCTGGAAGGGCCAAGATCCGACAACAGGATACAAGGCCGGAGAAGTCTCTCGAGTCTGCATCTGAAGGGAAGCAATGGCAATAGGATACAGGGAGCTTGTACTGGGTTGGAGATCCAGGAGTCTGGACTGGTTGGTTCTGGAACCTGGTCCAGGTGGGCTCTTCTGATGTTCTTATGGAACGGAAGTTGTAAGAAGTCCATATGGACTTTTTGGGTTGTTATGAGCTTTTTCAGGCATTTTCCAAGCAGGGAAGCAACACCTGGCTAAGCAAGCAAGTTTCCAACCTGCATGGAGCACCCTGGGAGCGACACCCCGCCAACTCCGGGCAAAGTGCGCATTTGCAATCAAAAGTGCGCCATTTGGCTGGAGGAAAAGTACCCAGCCCCGTGCTCCCTTTTGCTTGATGTCTCCTCCAACGGCAGTTCTGTCCAGTCATAACTAGCCACACAGACATTCAAGGCGCTGTAAGTGCGGACGTTTATGATGGACGTTACAGCACACAAGTCAATTTCCAGCCAGCTCGTTTTTCCTCGCCGGGCCTGGAGCGATGACTTGCCAAGGTTATTGCAAGCTCATCACAACCACGTCTTTCCTGTGGCAACCTATAAAAGGTGGCATGATTGGAAAAAGGTTTTTGAGAGGTTGTCCCAGGGGGTGCAATGCTGCTGTGCTTGGCACTGTGGCCAAGGTGGTCTTGGGGGTTAACACTTGATGCCTGCTTGGCTTTCCTCTTCTTACCAACAAACCCCAAGCCTTCTGCCTTTGGGTCTTCCATGATTAGGATTGCCAATCCACGTTTGGAGGGATTGCGTTCACATACTGGCAAGCGTGACGGGGGGACCTATCTTGGTTTTGTGGAAGAGAATTATGGCAATCCTATCCACGATGGGAATGTGCAACCTTTATATTTTAGATGTAGGCAACCTAAGATTGCCAGAGGCACCTGTCCATCACCTACTATTTGCCTTCGGTCCCTCCTTTTCTGGTTCCATGGTTAACCTTGGCTGCAACCCTAACCACACTTTCCTGGGAGTAAATACTATTGAACACAATGGGACTTCTGAGTAGACATGCTTAGGATTGCACTGCTTGTGTTTCCTACTATGGACCTGCCCCAAACTTCTGTTCCTTCCTCATCAGCAGCACATACTCCCTAAGGGCACAATCCAGAGTAACTATGGAAGCATGTAAGAGACATTACGTGCAGCCGTAGTCACTGCACCACCTAGTGAAACCCTATGGGAAATTCATATTGCAATCCAGGGTAACTTGTTCTTACTCTGGAGCAAGGACTCCCCATAGTTACTCTGGATTTCACTCTAAATGTAAGTATGTTTTCTAGATATAGTTTTGTCCCCCCCTCTTGCCAGAATCTCTCTCTCCCTTTTCCCCTTTACCCCATTCTATCCTCTTAATGATTATTTTCTGTGTCTTGTTGTAATTTATTCAAATGCCAATAAAGGTATACGTAACGTAACGTATAGTTTTGCCTGATCTTGTCCATGCTGTGCAACGCAACTACATCAGGCGGATCTACACCTAATAGTGTTATGATGCTGTCTTAGGGCACAATCCAAAGCAACTACGGGAGCATGTAAGAGACATTATGTGCACCCATAGTTACTGCACTACCAAGTGAAAACCTGTGGGGAATTCATATTGCAATCCAGAGTAACTTGTTCTTACGCCGGAGCAAAGACTCCCCGTAGTTACTCTGGATTTCACCCTTAATTTCAGAAATTTGCTGGTTGCAGACCTCCCCGTCTCCAACTTGACACAAGCAAAAAGCTGAGTTTGCAGTTCTTTGCACAAAACAATGATTTCTCTGCATGGTGGAGCAGGCTTGAAAGAACAAACACACACACACACACAACACACACACACACACACACACACACAAGCCATTTGCCCCCGGAGCCTGAGATGCAAAATTCACCAACACACTTCAAGCCGCCTTCTCCGAAATTAGCTGATCAATGGATTTTATAAAGGTCCTTTTGAAAAATAAATGGAATATGTTTTCATCCCCGATGCAGACAAGAACGGCAAGGCTGGAGTCTTTGTGAAGCCTTTCTCCGTGACACTCAAAATTCAACAACCACTGCTAGGAATACATCCTATAATACAAACAGGGAAAAGAGGTAAAGAGGAGAAAAGAGCTGCAGCGCTGGAAAGCCAGACAGCAGAAGGAACGTAAAGAAGTGTTTTGAAATCAACCACTGGCTGGAAAAGGACGCCAAACCCTTCTCCAAAGTTTCCTCTTCTGTAATTTATGGGGCTCTAGAACTATAAACAAGACTGAATTCATTAGAGTCATATATGTATATATGTATATGTGTGTGTGTGTGTATGTATGTATGTGTATGTGTATATATATATATATATATATATATATATATATATGTACGTATGTCTTGTTGACATTATATATATGTCATGTATGTGTGTGTGTGTGTGTGTGTGTGTGTGTGTGTATATATATATATACACTCACACACACACACACACGACATATATAATGTCAAGCAGACATTATAAATCATTACAGAACTGAAAATCTAGTGCGCATTCCTAATTTAAAAGACTTAATATTTCAAAAAATGTTTACTGGCAATTGTTATGTGCAGCTGCAAAATTTAATACCACAATTAGTAATCTGATAATAATATGATAATGGGTTATGTTATGATTTTTACCTAACTGCAGTACCCTATACAACAGTGATGGTGAACCTTTTTGGCACAAAGTGCCAACTGACAGCGCCAGTGCTCAACCCAGAGTTCTGGGCATGCACACGAGGCTCATAGCACTGATGGCCCAATGCATGCCCAGAGTTCAAGGCAGTCATGCTGGGAACTGGCATCATAGGGTAAAACCCAGAGGAGTCCTTGCTACGGGGAATCCTTGCTCCGATGTAAGAACAACTTACTCTGGATTCCAATATGAATTTCCCACAGGTTTTCACTAGGTGGTGCAGTAACTACAGGTGCACGTTAAGTCTCTTACATGCTCCTGTAGTTACTCTGAATTTGGGGGTTAGTTGGCTCTGCTTCAAAGAGGAGTAGGATGTTCTGAGTGTGCAGGTTCCCAGCATGCATGCCCAGAGCTCTGGGAGCGCGATGGATGTGTGCCAGCAGTGAGGGTGCTGAGTGCCCGCTGCAGCACGCATGCCACAGGTTCACCACCAGTGCTATACAACAACGCTACTTGATGCTACTTTTTATTACAATATAGTAAACTGTTGAACTAAATACTGATAATCCAAATACCATATTTACTCAAATCTAATTAGCCACTGAATCTAACGCGCACTTTGATTGTGGAGACTAAACTCAGCTGAAAAGAGTGAGAATTTGATTCAAGTAAATACGGTATTTTAATTCTGCTTTTTGTAGATAGCGTTACACAGAAGACCAGATTTTCCACTTGCTAAAATAACACATATATACCGTACGCAGTCCAGACGAGGGCAGGTTGACTCTGAAGCCTGCTCCAGCAGCACAAAGGGAGGTTTGTCTCTCCTGTGCCCAGAAAGGGACATGCAACGCTCTTTGCTCTCTTCGTTCCTGTTCCAATATTTGGTCCAACCTGGCAACGCTACTCTTTCTTCTAGGCTTGGAAAGCAAACAGCGAGGAGCGTTCAGACTGAAAAGGGGCCATTTCAGCCAAACCCTGAAACATCCCAAAATAGCAACAGCTCCTTCAAAGCTTTCAAAGAAATGGTTGTCGCTGGACACCGCAGTGGTGTTAGTGGGCATACAACGGCAGGAGAGACATGGTGTATACCTGCCAATATAGCCCTGATCCTGGCAATCTAAGCTTGGATGCATTCTAGACTCTGTAACCCATACATTACGTCAATCACTTGCTCTTTGAACCACTCCGCAACATCCCCCTTTTCTTTGAACCCTTTTTCTTGAGCCTTAATGCCTGCTCAAATGAGAGCTATAGGATCTGCATGTGCTCATAGTGTCATCCAGAGTTAGTTTGCAAGCTCTTTGGGGCAGGTACTTAATACAGCTCACACTACAAAATACCATGGGTGTTGCTGACAATTCTGCACCGGTGGGGTACTTTTCCCAAACACCCCAAATCTGCTTATTATTAAAAATAATGGCTAATATATGCTTATATCCCCCTGATACTGGGGATACCATATTTCCCGGCTTATTACACACACCATAAGACAAACCTAGATTTAAAGGAGGAAAATAAAGAAAAAATGTTTTCCTCCTTTAAATTTATGCTGCGTCCCTGGCCGGTGCACCAGGGTCTTGTGCGGCCATCACGCTGCCTCCTCCAACCTGCCCAAGTCTCTCCGAGACTTGGGTGGGCTGGAGGAAGTTGTGCCATGACTGCACACCCCTGGGAGAGGTCGCAAGAGACCCTCCCTCCCAAGCCTCGCACGGCCATAGCGCTGCCCCCTCCATCCCTTCCAAGCCTCTCAGAGTGGCCTCCCCCAGCCATGGCCTCCCCCAATGCGCCCGGATCTGGCACATCCATAGTGCCGCCTCCTCCAGCCCACCCATGTCTCTCAGAGGCTTGGGCGCGCAGGAGGAGGTGGCACTCTGGCCGCGTGCCCCTGGGAGAGGTTGCAAGAGACCCTCCCTCCCAAGCCTCATGTGGCCATAGTGCTGCCCCCTTGGGCACCCTGGAGGCTTGGGCACCCTGGCGGCGGCTGTGCCATGGCTGCACCAGACCCGGGCACACTGGGGGAAGCTGAGAATTTGGCTTATAAGACACACATAAATTTTTACCCCCTATTGGGGGTAAAAAAGTGTGTCTTATAAGCCGAAAAATATGGTACTTTCAGGCTGTAAAAGGGCAGGGCGTATGCACTATCCTGACCCCCTTGCAGTAATGGGGAGAGCTCACCTTCTTCCTCCTGGTCAGGGCACCTGGACCCAGATTAGCATAATGGATGCAGACAAATTGCTCTGCAAATATCAGATACCTGCACTGCGCATTTTGGTATACGAGTAACTGCTGGTAGTTCTACAACAGGTGAATGTCAACTATTTCAGCACGGACTGAGAATTAAATAACAGAAATGGAGAAACGGTTCCCCCAGTTGTCTGGTGCTATTACTAGTGTTTCTTTCAGCTCTTTATATTATATTCCATCTTTCCTTCCAAATGAACAGAACACCCCATGTTCCCTAAACCCCCATTAAGGGGGTATGCGCAGCAGATCTTGCAATTCCTAATTGCCGTCTGCATTCCTGGATCATTAGGTAAACCTAAAAGGAGGGCGAGGGGAACAAGGAGAGCCACGATCGGGTACTAGGCTGTGCCGGACTTCCCTCAATTATTACAAATGCTAGCCCCGGTGAGAGAAGGCATTTAATGCAGCCTTCCTGAAAACACCGCACAGATTTGTTCCCGCTCCAGAAACAAGGTGGTACCCGCATTGTGCGCCAATCCCTCTGGAGTTTTTGATCCCCCCCCCCCATGACACAAAAACATTTACGCTGGTATCAGCATTAAAAACCTGGCACAAGTTCATCAAAACAAGACCAGGGATTTCCACAAAGGAGACAAGGTGAACAAAACCATGGCAATGAAGTCATGTATCGTCCCATAACATCTATTTGCGCAAGGCTGTTATGGCAGACGCGGCAAACCCAAAGAGAAAAATATTTGTCTCCGGCACATGTGAAAAACAAAGTCCACTTAGAACTATCCTCTTCAATTGGGATGGGACTAAGAGCACAATCCTAATCGTGTCTACTCAAAAGTAAGCCCCATTATGCTGAATGGGTCTTACTCCCAGGAAAGTGTTTTCAGGATTGCAACTTTGGAACTCCAACTGTGGGTCATACCTACCAAGTGGGGTGTCAGCCGGTTTCAGGTGGGTCCCCATTTTTCAACGCACATTTTATTTTTAATATATTGGACTTGATGCTTCCACGGTGTATGGGGAAATTTGACGGATCGGTACCTATACAAGCTGCTATTTATATTCTTTTACCAATGCCAGTCAATGGGACTACTTCTCCGTAAGCGTGGATAGGATTGCAGCCTTTGGAGTGTTTGAGGAATTTTTTTAACAGATCAACCGCTGTCTGGGAAGGTTATTCTGTGTTTTAAATAATAATAAAAATATTTTGTAAACATTTAATTTACTTAGCACAATCATTCCTAAGCATGCCTACTCAGTAGTAAATCCCATTGTGTTCAGTGGGCCTTACTTCCAGGAAAGCTGGCATAGGATTGCAACATTATTCACCTACCAGTGCAATCCTAAGCATGTCTACTCATTGTAGTAAGTCCCATTGTATTCAATAGTATTAACTCCCAGGAAAGTATGGTTAGGATTGCAGGCTACGTTGGTTTTATTTTACATTGGTTTTTATAAGCTGCCTTAGGCTGCAATCCTAAAGACACTTTCCTGGGAGTAAGACCCTTTGGACACAATGGGGCTTACATCTGAGTAGACATGGTTAGGATTGTGCTCTTAGTCCCCAAATCCAGAGTAACTTCAGGAGCACATAAGAGACTTTATGTGCACCCGTAGTTACTGCAACACCTAGTGAAAACCTATGAGAAATTCATATTGGAGTCCAAAGTTGTTCTTACACCGGAGCAAGGATTCCCCGTAGTTACTCTGGACGTCTACCTATGTCTACCAGCTAGTTTTCATTTTGGGGCAATATTAGGGGCAGGACCCTCCAAACCCTGATCTGGCTGTAAGTTGTTCTTACACCAGAGTAAGGACTCCCGGAGTTACTCTGGATTTTGCCGTAGGTGTACTCTGACTTGGGGGGGGGGGGAGGAAGTGGGTGAAAAATACTGCAGTTAAGCAAGCAGTTCCAGTATCTTTGGTGGGACTCCTCTCATATATGTGGTTGGTTGTGTTGGTCGGTCACCAGATCATCAAGGTGTATCACCTGCAATGAAGATTATGAACACTGCAAACCAATTCAAGCTAACCAGAAGCACTGGTTGAATCTGGACCGCACCCCAGGGGTGCCTGCACTATCCACCCGTGTCCCCAACGCTACCCTCCCCTAAGCACAGAAGGGAGAACAAGAACAGAAGGATTTTCTGCATTCCGATCAAGAGTTTCCCAAAACAGCCTCGTCCCCTTGGTGATACTGCTATAGCAACCCGCTACCGCGTACGGCTCCGACTGGGCAGGCCACGATCCCACAGGCCTTAATGCAAGCGCTTTTAATCCCCCAATTTGTTCATCAACAAAACAGAAGCAGGAGATGGTACAAAATGGAAAATCTCTCCAAAGAAAAATCTATTAAGCGCTGTGCAAGATCTCCTCTCAAATGACATCTCTTACTAGAGGAGTCATGCAGACACATGTACAGTGGTGCCTCTCATAACAAGCACCTCACATAACAAGTGACTGCATAACAAGGAATCCTGCTTCACATAACAAGTTCTGCTTCACTTAACAAGCAAGCACGCTATGGGCATGTGTGCTGTGCAGCCCTGACACTCCATGTGGAGGCTCTTTAAAAGGGCTGCTGGCCAGCGCGGCTGCCTTTAACTACTCCCAACTTGGGGGGCAGTTGCCTGGGGCTGCCAGAGGCAGCTGCCCCTAACTGCCCCCAAGTTCCCCCACCGGCCACCTTGAACTGCCAGCAGCAGCCCAGGTAAGCCTCCCAGGAAAGTGTCTTGCAGCCTCCTAACCATGTCTAACCACTAACCAAAGTGATTGCAGCCTCCTAACCATGTCTACTCAGATGCCCCACTGTGTTAAATGGGGCTTACTCCCAGGAAACTGTCTTTAGGATTGCAGCCTAAGTAGACTTCATCGGATCCTGCACATTGAATGCATGTTTCAAATTCAATTCCAGTGTTTTGTCATCATTTTTACATCCAGTTAATATTTTTATATGAATATTTTGGGGGTTTTGGAACCAATCGTCTGAGTTTCCATTATTTCCTAAGGGGAAATCCGCTTCACTTTAAGAGCGTTTCACTTAAAGAGCAGGCCTCCGGAATGAATTAAGCTCTTTATGTGAGGCACCACTGTATCTACAACAAGTCCCCATCCTCCCCGTCTCTTGCACACACACACCCCAACAAGAAACCTGACAAACCACATAGCTTGTCGATGTTTGCTATTGGGGTGTCTCCAGCAACAGACATTAAGGCAAAGCAGGTGCCTCCTCGGAATATCTTGATACATTCTGATTATGCAGCAGTCAGAGATGATGAACATTTCCCACTTACATGTGCAAAAAAGAAAGTTCTATGAGATACTCATGCGCGGTTGGAAATTCTGCACATGTATGTGCAGAACAGGCCACCTTGCAATTGAATTGTGTTGGCCGAAAGTGGCAATCCTGGGACAGCAACACACAATGAGATGCTTTAGGGGGTGGGGGTGTCCCTAGGATGTGTCCTGTAGAGCACAATCCTAACCATGTCTACTCAAAAGTAACCCTCCATCCAGAGTAACTATGGGAGCACATAAGAGACATTATGTATACCAATAGTTACTGTAGTGAAAACCTATGCAGAAAACCTATGCAGAAATTCATACTGCAATCAAGAGTGTTCTTACACTGGAACAAGGACTCCCCATAGTTACTCTGGATTGCGCCCTAAGTCCCATTATGTTCAATGGGTCTTACTCCCAGGAAAGTGACTCCCAGGAAAGTGTCTTTAGGATGGCAGCATGTGTGATACGGGATAAGAAGCAGGGCCAAGAATAGGACAACACACTAAAAGGTATATACACTTGTATTTACTCAGCTCTAATGTGCCTTCCAATCTAATGTGCACCCCAACTTTAAAATGCTTGAGATAAAAAAGTTTACTGGTTATTATAATGCACAGCTGCAAAGCAGGTGCAGAATCTAATTTTTCTGCAAACAACAATGAGTTATATGACAATAATAATAATATACCAACAGGTTTGTTATTATTTTTACCTAACTGCACGACATATACAACAATGGATTGATGTTACATTTTCATTACAATACAGTAAACTGTCAAACTAAATACTGACTTACCCCAAATCCAGAGTAGCAATGGGAGCACGTAAGAGACTTTACGTGCATCTGTAGTTACTGCACCACCTAGTGAAAACCTATGTGGAATTCATATTGCAATCCAGAGTAACTTGTTCTTACACCGGAGCAAGGACTCCTCATAGTTACTCTGGATTTTCCCCCTATACTTATAATCAAAATACTGTATTTACTCAAATCTGATGTGTCATGGAATCTAATGCACGGAATGCATGGAATCTAATGCATGGAATCGAGACTGAAAGGTCAGATTAACCCTACAATCCAGAGTAACTACGGGAGCACATAATGTACCCGTAGTTACTGCACCACCTAGTGAAAGCCGATGGGAAATTCATATTTCCAGAGTAAATTGTTCTTTGAGTAAATTCCAGAGTAAATTGTTCTTACACCGGAGCAAGAACTCCCCGTAGTTACTCTGGATTGTGCCCTAAAATTCTTTTCCTCCTTGTAGGCAGAATAATTACATCCAAAAGGCTCGGAGTGTTGCAGGAGAAAACCAAATTAATTTATTTTTAATGCATCCGATCCTACAGCCAAATTTTCAATAAAAATCAGTTTCAAAAAAATAAAAAATAGAAAAGCATTAGGGATACTGTACTCATTAAGGGCGCAATCCAGAGTAACTACGGAGAGTCCTTGCTCCGGAGTAAGAACAATTTACTCTGGATTCCAATATGAATTTGCCATAGGTTTTTACTAGGTGGTGCCGTAACCGGATGCACATAATGTCTCTTATGTGTTCCTGTAGTTACTCTGGATTGTAGGGTTGGTTTCAGTGGCTAATATTAGGTTTCAAACGGAGCAGTTGCACTGTGGGTTGATGAGTCAGTGAATGAAGACCGTTACAGGGACCACCCTCCGAAAGCTGTGCGTCACCACAATTTGGCAGGTTCTCGGTGCCGTCCATCAGCGGCGGCGACACAAGGAAACAAAAGCGGAAGTGCTGTAATTGCACCACACCATTGTGTCCGATTTCAAAATACCACAGGCTGCTGCAGAAAAAAAACCAAACACAACAACTTCCATTCATTCCAAATTGTGCTTAGCCGGGCAACGAGCATCATCGAGTATTTGATAGGGAAGGCTTGGCACGGACGGAACAAGGGTCCGGACCCCTGCCTTGACCAGTCTCTTACCCCCAAATCCAGGGTAACTACAAAGCACATAAGAGACTTTAACTGCATCCACAGTTACTGCACCACCTAGTGAAAACCTATGGGAAATTCATATTGGAATCCAGAGTATGTTGTTCTTACTCCGGAGCAAGGACTCCCCGTAGTTACTCTGGATTCCACCCTAAGAGAGGCGGAAAGGCAAAATAATAAATGTAAAAGGAGAAATTCTACAACAACCCAGGCACGTTGTGTGGCACACCAACTACTCCACCCGACTTTGGAAATGCTGCATCCATCTGCTTTGAATTATAATTAAATTAAAGCCATAATTTGATTAGAGGGGCATTCACTCCATCTGGGAAAAGGGTTCCCATCCTCCGAGCCCTGACTGCTTCGAAGAAACAGCAGCATCTCCTCCTCTCCGAACAGCCATCCATCACAGCAGCGTCTTACACCGACTCCAAACGTCTTCAGTATTTCCCACCCGCCTCCTCCCAGTTCAGGACAACAAATGAGCCTTGAAGAAGCGCTGGGGGGATGACAAACTATGGCAATTTCAGAGACCCCCCTTTATCCCCCAGAGAACAGAGCCGAGAATCAGTTCCCCAGAGGAACAACCCCTCCTTTTGGGCACAGTTTAGAAAACCATTTCTTGTTGGGGTAAATGTACAAAGGAAAAATCCAGAGCAGTTACGGGTCCACACAGTTATGTCACTCTCTAGCGTTATTTTATGGAAAGTCACCTTAACTCAGTGGTTCTCAATCTTCCTAACGCCGTGACCCCTTTATAAGTTCCTCATGTTGTGGGGACCCCAACCATAAAATTATTTTCATTGCTATTTATAACTGTAATTTTGCTGCTGTTATGAATCGTAATGTAAATATCCGATATGCAGGATGGATTTTCATTGTTGCAAATGAAATGTGTCTTCTACACACACATTGAACACAATGGGATTGATTTCAGAGTAGGCATGCCTAGGATTGGGCCCCGAGGCTGCAATCCTATCCACATTTACATGGGAGTAAAGGCCCCCTGACTATAATGGGATTTATTTCAGAGTAGGCATGTATAGGATTGGGCCCTGAGGCTGTCAGTCCGCCCCAGAGCGTGCGCAGCTACAGCCGGAGGCCTGGCAAGCCTGACCTGGCCCCCTGCACCAGGGGTCTTTAGGCGACCCCCAGGAAAGCTCTAGGCAACCCCAAAAGGGGTCCCGACCCCCACTGCCTTAACTGCTCCGGAGCAAAGGGCTTAATTTGACTCTAGGATATGAGCCAAAATCTTATTTTGCCTGTTTGGGGCTGTGACATTTTGATGACTGTGTTTTTATACTGACTTTTGCCAAAATTCAAGGCGGTTGACATCGGCAGCCTGACGCCCATTTTTCAGTGACATTTTAATACAGTCCTGTCTTATCCACAATCGAAGGACAGATTCTGGCACTCTTATAAGCCACTTCTGGGACATGCCGAGGCCTGTGATCCCGTTGGCCCCGACACACCCAGTGGAAGCTTTTGGAAACTTTTCCGTGATACACCCTGGCTCACGGCAGGCAGTGGCATAGCCAGAGGGGGGTGGAGCTGTCGGCCTCGGAGGGAGGTGTGGAATGACTTCAAGAAAAAACACAGAAGGCCACAAACATCCAAAAGAAGATGGCTTCAAGAAGTCTATTCCTGTTCACAAAGCCCACCACAATCCCAAGGAGCCAACACTTTCCATTTGATGAACAGCTTCCCATTCTTGTTCAATGCAGTCCAATTCTGAATCTCTGCAGATTCTCGAGGCCGTCGCCTCCGCTTCACTCAAAACCTACGTTTTCCTGCCTTTGGGCGAAATCCAGAGCAGTTACGGGTCCAGGCAGTTATGTCACCCTCTAGTGTTATCTTATGGAAAGTCACCCTAACTGCTCCAGAGCAAAGGGCTTAATTTCACTTTAGGATATAGGCCTATGGGCAAAATCCAGAGTAACTACATGGAATCCTTGCTCTGGTGTAAGAACAACTTACTCTGGATTGCAATATGAATTTCCCATAGGTTTTCACCAGGTGGTGCAGTAACTACGGGTGCACATAAAGTCTCTTATGTGCTCCTGTAGTTACTCTGGATTTGGGGGAGAGTGTATCTGAATGTCTGTCTGTGTATCTGAGTGTCTGTCTGTCTATTGAATATCTGTCTGTCGACTGAGTGTGTGACTGAGTGTCTGCCTGTCTAAGTGTGTGTCTGTATATTGACTGTCTGTCTGTCGACTGAGTGCGCGTGACTGCCTGAGTGTCTGTCTGTCTCTGTGTATCTGAGTGTCTGTCTGTCTATTGAGTGTCTGTCTCGTGAGTGTCTGTCTGCCTCTGTATCTGAGTGTCTGTCTGTCTATTGAGTGTCTGTCTGACTCTGGGCAAAATCCATATCAGTTACGGGTCCAGGCAGTTACGTCACCCTCTAGTGTTACCTTATGGAAAGTCACCTTAACTGCTCCGGAGCAAAGGGCTTAATTTCACTTTAGGATCTGGGCCTTTGTCTGAGAAGTTTGTATCGATACAACACTTTTCCTAACTGATCAAAATGCATCACAAACATCATTTTGGACAGGTAGGTACAAAAAAAGTGCTAATGTTTAAATTTAGCAAAAGAGAAAACACAGATCCTAACGGCATTTGGTGCAACTCCCCATTTTCCCAGTATTGCTTAACCTACTTACATCCTCTTAGCAGCTCTTCTATTCCATCTTTAAAAGGAGAAACAAAGAAGGGGGGTAACATTTTCGTGATGTCCAGAAATCCTTCTCCTCTCTACACCCATTTTGGTTTTCTGCTTGAAAACCTAAGCAGTACTTATGGGGAAAAAATACTGGACACTCCGCAATGGCTTCATTGATCCAAATAAAGCTTTGATGCTACTTGTCACTTATGGATGAATTTTTCCTAATGGATCAAAATGTATTCTTGACCTCCGGAGTTACGCACAGAGCCACATTAAGATGAGTAGAGCAGTGGTTCTCAATCTTCCTAAGGCCGTGACCCCTCTATAAGTTCTTCATGTTGTGGGGACCCCAACCATAAAATGATTTTCGTTGCGACTTTATAACTGTAATTTTGCTACTGTTATGAATCGTAATGTAAATATCCGATATTCAGGATGTATTTTCATTGTTACAAATGAAACGTGTGTTCTACGCACACACTGAACACAATGGGATTTATTTCAGAGTAGGCATGCATAGGATTGGGCCCTGAGGCTACAATCCTATCCAGATGTACATGGGAGTAAAGGCCCCCCTGACTATAATGGGATTTATTTCAGAGTAGGCATGCATAGGATTGGGCCCTGAGGCTGCCAGTCAGCCCCAGTGAGTGTGCAGCTACAGCTGGAGGTCTGGCAAGTCTGACCTGGCTCCCTGCACCAGGGGTCTTTAGGTGACCCTGAAAGGGGTCCCGACCCCAACTTTGAGAAACACTGGAGTAGAGGATCCCTGGTTTTGGAGACAGAGAGAGGCTTGCCTAAGGCCAGGCAGGTGATTCAAATCTCAATTCAGCCATGAAAATGGCGGGGTCGCATGGGGGGGGGGTCCTTCCAGCTCTCATTCCCTACAATCCAGAGTAACTACGGGAGCACATGGTTCTTAACATCACTACATTAATATGAGTAGAGGAACCCCAGTTTTGGAGACAGAGAGGGGCTTGCCGCAGGTGATTCAAATTTCAATTCAGCCATGAAAAGGGGGGGGGGGGTCCTTCCAGCTCTCATTCCCTACAATCCAGAGTAAGAGACATTACATGCACCTGTAGTTACGGCACCACCTAGTGAAAACGTATGGGAAATTCATATTGGAATCCAGGGTAAGTTGTTCTTACGTCGTGGTTACTCTGGATTGCGCTCTTACTGTTAACCAGTGCACTACAGCACCCTCCAGCCATCAAACCCATGGCTGGTCATCTGGAAAGCGGTGGCCACGTCCTGTTTGGAGGGTTTCTTTTCTGTACTCTGCCTCCCAACCTTCCTGTGTCAACACATCTCAGGGAGGCTGTTTGAATAGTGTTTAATAATAAACAGATTTCAATAGGCCCAAGAACGAGAACGCAGGCAGGGCTCTCTCGCGGAAGGCGAAGGGTGTGAGCGAGGAATTGGCAACCCCACTGCAAACTGCTTTTTCTATTGCAATCCACGTTTTTGCTTTCCTAGCAAAAAAAGTGCTCTAGAAAAAATTTGCTTTTCTAATAATTTTTATAATGAATTTGCTTTTAATAATAACTTTTAATCTGCTTTACTGATTTTGTTGTACGAGCATGTTAAAAAGTGTGCCTGCTTGATGATGTCACATCCACCCATGACATCACCACCTGGTTAATGACATCACTTCCGGTGGGTCCCCACAGACTGCCGTTTGAAAAACTAGGTGGGAAAGTAATATTTAACGTGGCTCCCAAAGGGCCACATTAAATATCTGGCATCCTGTGAAGGACCAGAAAAAAATTCATGTAAAATTAAAATACTTTAAAGATGGAACTTAGATTAATGAGTAAATGTGCTCAAATATATAGGATTTCTGCAAACACTAACACACAGGACTGAAATATACTTATAAGCATACTTCCATACTTCTGAGTAAACATGCTTAGGATTGCACTGCTATAAACTTACTATATAAGTGGCATAGTGGGTGGTGCAAGCGGTTAAGACGCTGTGCCCGATAACCAGCAGGCCAGGGTTCGAGACCTGGGTCGGCCCCACAAGACAGGGTGAGCTCCTGTCCTTAGCCCAGCTCTGCGACGCAGCTGGATCCGATCGTATTGGCTCTGCCTTTCCATTGGACTCATTCAGTGGTGTGGAGAGGGGGGATTTGCTGCTTGGGTAACAGCCTATCCTCCATAACAATCCAACCCAGGCTTTCGTCCTTCGCATGCAGCGTATGCGGCGCCGAGCACGATACCAGAGTCTTTCAAGACTGACGGAGGCCTGCTTTTTTTTAGTTACTGCACCACCAAGTGAAAACCTATGGGAAATTCATATTGGAATCCAGAGTAAATTGTTCTTACACTGGAGCAAGAACTCCCTGTAGTTACTCTGGTTTGCGCCCATCATCTACCTCTATGGAAAGGAATAAAGACGAGGCTACACAACATTCTTGGAAGTTGCTTTTAAAATGGTTTTGCGCTCCCCTGCGCTCGCTCTCCCCAGTCCGCAGGCAGTTTTATACTCCAAATGCAACCATTTAAGGAGTCCAGTTCATAAAGTAGCTTAATAGCAAAATCTCCCAGGGAGAGGCGCTGCGCTGGCATCTCTGTTGGATGCACCAGACTGGTTTAATTGTGATGTAAATTACACTTGCTCTGCCATCAACTTTCTCTTAATGGGCCATTCATCACTGCAGAGTTTTCTTGGAAGGAGCAGCTGTTCTCCCTCCCCAACCCTGCAAAGTTACCCTGAAGTCAAATCCGAATTTGGGAGGGGGATCCACAAACACATTCCCCTCCCCAGACACATGGAAAGAACTTAACCAGCCATTAACTTCTAATAGACGCACCCAGAAAGGAGTTAGGATACAGGCAATAGGGCTGCAGGCCTCGCGCATTAAGGCCACCCAAATTCAGTGCCCAGTATAAACTGCTTTACAACCACATCTGCTTTATGGCATCGTTTATTCCAGGGTATCCCTACAATCCAGAGTAACTACAGGAACACATAAGAGACATTACGTGCAGCGTAGTTACTGCACCAGCTCGTGAAATCCTATGGGAAATTCACATTGCAATCCAGAGCAAACTGTTCTTATGTCGGAGCAAGGACTCCCCATAGTTACTCTGGATTGTGCCCTTGGCCATCCTTTCCATTTCTGGGCTCTTGGACTTTTAACCATTAAGAACCCCTGCTTTATGCCACATTTTTTTTTGTTTAAAAAGTCAAGTTTCTAGTCCTCATGTTTGCAAAGACAAATACGCTTCCTTCTTTGCACAAAACGGTACATTTTCAATAAAAGTATAATTTTTAAACACCGACCTTTTCTAACAAGCCACCCCCATCCTGCCATTTTGCTCCATCTTGCAAATATAACACCATTTGTTTAATATCACCTATGCAGATTGTTGGCGCCCTCACTTTGGGCACAATCCAGAGTAACTACGGACTGTCCTTGCTCCAACGTAAGAACTATTTACTGTGCACTGCAAAATGAATTTCCCATAGGTTTCCACTAGGTGGTGCCCCAACTATGTCAATGTAAATGTCTCTTAAGTGGTCCTGTAGTTACTCTGGATCAAGGGGGAGGGAACTTTTTTAGCTTTTACCCCACAATATATTTAGATATGCTGACATTACCCCCTTGATTTGAAAGGCAGGAAATCATATATTATTAATATAGTGCACTGTGTCAGGTCCTTGTACACTACAGTACTGTAACACATACAGCCAGGCATGCATATGGAATCTATATATATAGATTCCGTATGCAATGAAATGAAATTCCTGGGGGTAATGGATGGTCGCACTGCTCAGACACAGCCAAGCATGCATATAGAATCTATATATATATATAGATTCTGTATGCAATGAAATGAAATTCCTGGGGGTAATGGACGGTCGCACTGCTGAGACACAGCCAAGCATGCATATAGAATCTATATATATATATAGATTCTGTATGCAATGAAATGAAATTCCTGGGGGTAATGGATGGTCGCACTGCTCAGACACAGCCAAGCATGCATATAGAATCTATATATATATATAGATTCTGTATGCAATGAAATGAAATTCCTGGGGGTAATGGACAGTCGCGCTGCTGAGACACAGCCAAGCATGCATACAGAATCTATATATAGATTCATATGCATGCCCGGTTGTGTCTCGGCAGCGTGACTGTCCATTACCCCCAGGAATTTCATTTTACCCCATTTGGGGTAATTTACCCCGTTCCCTGACCATTGCTCTAGATTGTAGGGTAAGTCCTTGCTTTTAAGTCAGTGTCCTGATAGCATCTCATAGCAGATCAAACTTGTGGATTTCAATGGGGCTTGCAAATAAAAGGGGGTGCTGTTTCATTCTGCCCCTGCTACAAATCCTGAGCTAGGATTCCAGGGACCTGAGCAGCCAAAACAAGGCTTAGCGGAACGATACACGAGGAATTGCTAATACAAAAACTGTGCCACTACCCAAGATATTAATTATCCTGTTAAGACCTTTAACTGCTTTTAATGTCTAATAAAAGCAGGCGTTTCATAAAAAATTCACTGCCATAAGGAACATACAAGTACACCTCAGTGAACCGTTCCAGAGGAGCAGCCTTTAGAGGAGATTGATGTGCAGTGCTCACGGAGAACGGGAACCGAATAACTGTAATACCCAGCTTGTGCCCGAGAGCAGACGTCGACGCTAATACCACCTGGCAAGTAATTGGCATTAAATGCTGTTCAAACGCTGCAAGACGTCCTCCAGATTTGCTTTCCTGTGCGGTGTCAAGTCACAGGATCGTAACACAACCACAAAAGACCCCAAAAGTAAATCCTTTGGCGGAGACTTGAAGCCGGTGATTTTCAACCAGTGCGCCGTGGCACACTGGTGTGCCGTGGATAGTCCACAGACGTGCCGCGGGAATCTGGAGATTAACATTAATAGGAAAATGGGGGGATTTGAACAATCTGGTGTGCCTGGTCAATAGTAAAAATAATTAATTGATGGTGTGTCTTGACAATATCAGAGCCTTGTATACCCCCCAAATCCAGAGTAACGCCAGGAGCACGTAAGAGACATTACACGCACCCGTAGTTACTGCACCATCTAGTGAAAACCTATGGGAAGTTCATATTGCAATCCAGAGTAAGTTCTTCTTACACCGGAGCAAGGACTCTCCGTAGTTACTCTGGATTTTGCCCTAACTGTGCCGTGAGATGAAAAAGGTTGAAAATCACTGCTTGAAGCGATTGATGCCAGTTGATACCGGTCAACGCCGACTAACGGCAGGTCCAGAGACGCCGCCAGCCAGGGTCTGAAACCTTTGCGTGCAAGGATTGGTGGCGAACGGCGCTGCGGCAACATCCAAGATTTTTGCGAGGATCAAACAAAACTGGACAGAACCATGCGAACCACGCTGCAGAACTGTGTGTACCACTTTGAGCTTCCCAGATGCAAAAGGTTACACAAATACCAAGAGTAGTTCGGCTGCGCTTTCTAATACCACGTGAAAAAATGTTCCTGCTTTGGCACGGCTTTTTAAATCACATGCTCTAAGGAAGAAGGGGAAGAATCCAGTGGCAGATAAAAGGCTTGTGGGGGGGATCTGCCCACAGCTTTGGCATCAGTTACTTAGAGCAGCAGCCTAACCATGTCTACTCAAAAGTAAGCCCCATTGTGTTCAATGGGTCTTACTCCCAGGAAAGTGTCTTTATGTCCTATGTTAGGCTTGTGCTCTGACTCAAGCTAACACCAGCATGAACATAAAACAACTAAAGGAAGTGGCACCACGTCAAATAGCATGGAGAAAGGTGGCCCATCCAGAAATTTCTTCCAAAGAAGAAGAAGAAGGTAAAGATCCGTTTAGCCATTGGACACACAAGCATGGGTATTAGAAAAGGGTAAGTAAATGCACAATCCAGAGTAACTACGGGGAGTCCTTGCTCCGACATAAGAATAATTTACTCTGGGTTGCGATATGAATTTCCCATAGGTTTTCCCGAGGTGGTGCCATAACTACATCAACGTAAACGTCTCTTTCGTGCTCCTGGATCGTAGGGTAATCTGTGTTCAGCCAACTTGAGTCTGCACCCCGATCAGAGAGTAACCAGTTACACAACCAGCAAAGTGAAAGTAGTTCCCCAAATATTGAGTTTCTGCTTGCAAAAAAGCAGCACCCATATTTACTCAAATCTAATGTGCCAGTTTTAAAAGGCTTGAGATTATTTATGGTAATGCACAGCTGGAAACCAGGTGTGAAATTTAATTCATACAGCAATGAGACAGTAATATATGACAATAATAATATGAGAATGGGTGTATGTTGTGATTTTAACCTAGGGCAAAATCCAGAGCAACTACGGGGAGTCTTGCTCCGGTGTAAGAACAACTTTCTCTGGATTCCAGTATGAATTTCCCATAGGTTTTCACTAGGTCAGTGGTTCTCAATCTTCCTAACGCCGTGACCCCTTTATAAGTTCCTCATGTTGTGGGGACCCCAAACCATAAAATTATTTTCCTTGCTACTTTATAACTGTAATTTTGCTACTGTTATGAATCGTAATGTAAATATCCAATATTCAGGATGCATTTTCATTGTTACAAATGAAATGTGGGTGCATAAACACAATGGGATTTATTTCAGAGTAGGCATGCATAGGATTGGGCCCTGAGGCTGCAATCCTATTCACATGTACATGGGAGAAAAGGCCCCCCTGATTATAATGGGATTTATTTCAGAGTAGGCAGCACAGGATTGGGCCCTGAGGCTGTCAGTCAACTCCAGTGCGTGCGCAGCTACAGTCGGAGGTCTGGCAAGCCTGACCTGGCCCCCTGCACCAGGGGTCTTTAGTTGACCCCCCGGAAGCCTCTAGACAACCCCCAAAAGGGTCCCGACCCCCACTTTGAGAAACGCTGCACTAGGTGGTGCAGTAACTACGGGTGGCTAATTGGGGGCTAATTGCACTACTTTATACAACAATGGTTTATGTTACATTTTTGATAGTAAAACTGTTAAACTAAATACTGTCCTATACATACCCCCAAATCCAGAGTAACTATGGGAGCACATAAGAGACATTACATGCACCCGTAGTTACTGCACCACCAGGTGAAAACCTATGGGAAATTCATATTGGCATCCAGAGTAAGTTGTTCTTACACCAGAGCAAGGACTCCCCGTAGTTATTCTGGATTTTGCCCTTAGAATCAAAATACAGTATTTACTCAAATCGAATGCACTGTCAAATCATAATTCGCATCCTGATTCTGGAGATTAAAATCAGATGGAAAAGGCTCATGTTAGATTTGAGTAAAGATTTTTTCCCTGTAAAAGATCTTTATGTTAAACCTTAAAGAGCCATTTGCAAAGTGCAAAAATTCAGATTTCACCAACATGAGCCATCCGAGTGGATATGTTGCTCCAAAGCACACAAGGCGCATTCCTCAACCCGCATGTGCCACATTTCCACTCGGAACCGGAGACAGGAAACTGGCTCCTTTGCATCTGCGCAACGCCAAGGCAAACAGGGACGGGCTCTGTTGTGCATTTCAGGATACAGCACCCTTTGGCTCCACAACCAGAGTGCACCGGCTGAGGCACTGGGTGGAAGAGAAGCCGATTAGCGCACATCAGGCGGCTCAGTGTCGTGCTGGACTATTGGAAGTATCTATTCCAGTAGCGTAGCGAGAGGGGGCAGAGCACTCCGTCTTAGAGGGAGCCTCACTGCAATGTTTGTTCCCTCACCTCGGAGTTGCATCGGCCTAATCGGGAGCTGGAAAATGGGTTAGGATTGTACCCTACCAGCCAAATCCAGAGTAACTACGTGAGCGTGTAAGAGACATTACGTGCACATGTAGATACTGCACTGGTAAAATCCTTATGGGAAATTCATGTTGCAATCCGGAGTAAATTGTTCTTACACCGGAGCAAGGGCCCCCCGTAGTTACTCTGGATTTCGCCCTACGTTAGAGAGGAAAACATGATTAGAAAACAGGTACATAGAAAGAGCATTTCGGAAACAGCTTTGGTGGTTCTGCGGTGAAAGCTGAGAACTGAGCTTGCCGTTCTCTCCGACCCACGGCGCATGCACACACAGGTGCCCTGTTCACGTCATTTAACCACAAGAAGGGAGAGCCCAAGTGACGTATCAGACCATCAAAGCCCACAAGAGGCTGGTCATCCTGTTCGGTTTCTTTAACGGACCCTGCTTGGAGTTGTCCAACCATAAAGCTTTTTTATTCTGTTTGAAGTCACACTATCCAGGAAAGGAAATACGGGGGAATCAAGTCGACTTCCGGTCTGGCTTGCAAAACCAGCCTCCCCTTGGTGAGCCTCCCTCCCACTTCTCCCTCATACACACACACACACACACACACACACACTTGCAGTGTGTACCTACTACCTTCCACCCAACAGCAGGTAACACTATATTTATATGTGCTTTAAATCTTTAGAACAAAAATTGTCACTCTGCCCTGCAGGTGGAAAAGCAAAATACGACATCATTCCAAGTTTTTTCTACTGACATTACAAAAAGATTAGAAACAAAATCCTATGCACACTTTCCTGAAAGTAAGGAATCCTATGCACAGTCCCAATGTTCCTGAAATCCTATGCACGCTTTCCTGAGAGTAAGGAATCCTATGCACAGTCCCAATGTTCCTGAAATCCTATGCACATTTGCCTACTTATATCTGAATACACATGTACAGGATTGGACTGTACCAAAAATACTACAGAAAAAGAATAATATTGCCGTTTGGCTCACAAAGCACTATTAAAATCCCTATTAAAATCCCTACAATCCAGAGTAACTAAGGGAAGACAGAAGAGGCAATTAGGGTGCAATCCAGAGTAACTACAGGGAGTCCTTGCTCTGGTAAGAACAATTTATTCTCGGTTGCAATATGAATTTCCCATACGTTTTCACCGGGTGATGCCGTAACTACATGTGCACATAATGTCTCTTACGTGCTCCGTACTTACTCTGGATTGTAGGGATACTCTGGATTACTCAAAGAAATACTCTATGCATTTCTCAAAGGTTCCCCATAGGTGGCACTGTAACTATGTTGGTGTAAAAGGACCCAGAGTTACTCTGGATTGTAGCCTTACTCACATGGCTTAGGGCAAAATCCAGAGTAACTATGGGGTGTCCTTGCTCCGGTGTAAGAACAACTTAATCTGGATTCCAATATGAATTTCCCATAGGTTTTCACTAGGTGGTGCAGTAAATACAGGTGCACGTACTGTCTCTTGCATGCTCCTGTAGTTACTCCGGATTTGGGGGTTAGTGTGTTTCCAAAAGGAAAGGATGTCGGGATACAGGAAATATTCTGGCCACCAAAATAAGCTATGTTCTCGCTGGAGTCGGTGCGCATTTTGAACATGATGAAGCGTAAGAGAAAATGGGATCTGGATTTCCTGAAGCTCAGCCATTTTTATTGCTTCTCCAAATAATCAAATCTGGCCCAGGATTCCCAAAGGCTTCCTCTTATTATGAATCTCTAAACCGAGACTGCAGGACCAGCACATTTCACTTCTACAGGTGAACACACAGTTCATCTCATCCTTATGGGAACACTCAAATCCATTTTTACAGCATTAAGGCAATCGCCAAGATTATATGACCTGACCGTGAACAAAAACATCATAGCAAAATGCACGCAGGTTGAGCACCCTAATCCCAGAATCCTAAACTTCTTGATTGCCACAAACAGGAAATTCCACACCTCAATAATTGTGGGCACAAAATTATTTAAAATACTGCACAAAGCACAATCCTAACCATGTCTACTCAAAAGTAACCCCCATTGTATTCAGTGGGTCTTACTCCCAGGAAAGTGTCTTTAGGATTGCAGCCGTTTGAATTTTGCACACAATTATTCGGAGCCAGAATGGTGCAGTGCAGGGATGTCCAAACTTTCTGGCAGGAAGACCACATCACCTTTGGGTTGGGGGGCCGGAAAAAAGACATACATTTCACATGGGGGGTGGTGCACATAGGGAGATGGTGCACACGAGGGGGATGATGAGCATGGGGTTTATTATTGCGCATGGGGATGATGTGGAAGGGGATGTTGCATATGGTGCACATGGGGGGAGGGCGTGCATGTGGGGATGTTGTATGGGGTATTGTGTATAGGTGGATGATGCACATGGGGGGTTGATGTGCAGTGGGGGGGACGGTGTATGGGGCCAATTTTACTCCTGCAACGTAGGTATGTTTTCGTTATTTATATATAACAGAAATAATAAATATAATAATTATAATTCATAATTAATATAATTATTAACAAATAATTGTTTAAATAAATAATTGTATAAAATAAATTTCAAGCTATGGGACATGTTTATGTGAAAGAAAAATGAATGTTTAGGATTGGGTTCCATCCTTAAAATATGATGAATACGGAAACACAGGTTGGGCATCCCTTATCCAAATTACTTGGGACCAAAATTGTTTCGGGTTTTTCTGTATTCTGAAATACTTATACATAACTAACGAGAGGTCTTGGGGTTTTGGCACAAATCTCAACACAAAATTCATTTCTGTTGGATAAACCCTTTTCTACAGATAGCCAAAAAGTAACTTATTTCAATATTTTTTTTTAATTTATTCACTATGTCCAGAGTTTTTCTGGTGGTGGAAGGATTTAGCCACTGGTGGGGTTTCCAGTGATGCCGAGGGTATCCCCCACTGCTGCGAATATCATTTCCACCGTAGCCTACGAGGCGACTTCCACGTATCCCCCCTTTGTAAAAATAATTTTTAACCATTTTGTAATATTTGTAATGCACTATTAAATTTTGCATTAAGGACACAATCCAGAGTAACTTCAGGAGCATGTAAGAGACATTACGTGCACCTGTAATTACTTCACCATCTAGTGAAAACCTACAGGAAATTCATATTGCAATCCAGAGTAACTTGTTCTTACTCCGGAGCAAGGACTCCCCGTAGTTACTCTGGATTTCACCCTTAATCATTTTTTGCAAGTATTTTTAATAATTTGGTGCACTAAACAAGTTTTGTTCATGATTCAGTTTGACTGTATTTGGGAAAGTGGCAAAAAAGTATAAAAATATACATGTTGGTGCCCAAAAGTGCCCACTATTGGAATTCCAGATATGGGGTGCCCCAAACCAAGAGAAAGCCCCCAACATCCTGATGCCAGGCATTGTGGATAAGGGACTCCACACTTAAGTTCAGCCAGCCTCGCTCTGTTTTTCCCCATCTGGCACTCGCAGCAACAGGCATGTGCGAGGAAATACAAGCCCAACATCCACACCCCAAACAACTCCTCCCCGTTCCCATAAGCGAGACACAAACAAACGTCATTTTATGCAACCTCCACGCCTGACTGAGCCGAGAGCCAGAATTTCTGCATTTCGAAGCCTGAACCCTGGTCTGTTGCAGGGGAAAAAATATGGGACTGTTTACCTGCGAGAAACCAGAGGGCAAATTCCATGGAGGGGGGGAAGGCAAAAGAAAATCGAGGGTTGCATCATGTGTTTTATGACCCAGAGAAGGAGGAGCGTGGAGTTGATTTACTCTGATCATAAACAGCATTTTGGACTCCGAGATGCAAACATCTCCCTCTTCCTCCGAGGGGTCTCTCCCACCCCGTTGAGTAGAGATCCTTACAAGCTGGTGGTGGCAGCAACAAGGCGGAGGAGAAACCTTACACAGCTTGTGGGAGAAGTTACAAGAAGGCCCTCGGCTCGGAGGAAAAAGCAGGCTTGTTTTACAAGGCAAAATTAATTACGCCGACACAGTCCAAGGGTATCGCCTTCTCCAAAGAAACATTTTCTAAGGCCGCAGAGAAAGCAAGCGGCCAGGGATTTATAACTAAATTACTGAACAGCCTGCAGAGAAAGTAACTTTTCTCTCTCCTTTAAAACTCACATTTAATAAATGGAAGAAGGAATAACAGAGCCGTGGCCTCGGGTCCCGATTGCACGATGCCTTCCGCTCCCAAACATCATGTTTTAAGTTGCTGCTAATGATGGCAAACTTCGGCTACGCTGACTGTTGACGGTGCTAAGGAGCAATGCGCCCGAGGGCTGGTACGCCGTGCCGACACGCCACTGGCCTGCAAACCTCCAGTAAACACTGCCTGCAATGGCACCCCGAGTACTGCAGGATCTGCTCACAGGCCTTGTGGATCTCGTGAACATGCCTCCCTCTCTCACAGCCATGCACTGGTGGTGTCGAGCCAGCAGTGGTTTAGAGAAGCTTATCCACCATTGAAGGGCTATGGGTGGCGCAAGCAGTAAAGACGCTGTGCCTGTTAACCAGCAGGCCAGGGTTCGAGACCTGGGTCGGCCCCACAAGACAGGGTGAGCTCCTGTCCTTAGCCCAGCTCTGCGACACCAGCTGGATCCAATCGTATTGGCTCTGCCTTTCCACTGGACTAATTCATGGCATGGAGAGGGGGATTTGCTGCTTGGGTAACAGCCTCTCCTCCATAACAATCCAACCTAGGCTTTCGTTCTTCGCATGCAGCGTGTGCAGCACCAAACACGATACCATAGTCTTTTCAAGACTGACAGAGGCCTGCTTTTATCCACCATTACCAATTTCCTTGTTGCTCTCCAGGAAAGCACTGGATCCCTTCGGGCACGCACTGGGGCACAGCAGACCCCAAAAGCTTTCACCCCAATTGAGCTGCTCCTACCAGGCAGAGCTGCAACCTGGGAATGTAACAAGAGCTTCACAACCTTGCTGTGCTCCCCAAAGTCTCTGCATCCGACACCCCAGCCGGCTGTGGGACGCAAACCTTTTGTGGCATGTCACAGGAAGTGGCCCAGAAGATATGGCACTGGGGAGAAGTGAGGCAGAAGACAGGGCTGCACACTGAAGGGGGGAGATGTCCAGGCTGTGGGTTGGAGAGAACGAGGCACTCCTGTTTACAATTCACTTCCTTTTTGATTCCCCACTGATTTTCAACCTTTTTCATCTTATGGCACACTGGCAAGGTGCTGAAATGGTCAAGCCACACTATCCTTTTTCTTTTTACCACTGACAAGGCACACCATGCTGTTGCTAGAGGAGTCCCATTCCCCAATTATCCAACTAATGACTTTCCAAAAACTCCCACGGCAAGCCTGAGGACCATCCGGGCACACCTGTGTGCCACGGCACACTGCTTGAAAATCACTGCCTTACACCTCGACTCTGCAAGACTTTTTCCTTTCATCTTACCAAACAGATCCCTAGGATTCTGTCCTGATCCACCTTCCGCCAGCGGGATCTTTCAACTCCTCCGTTCCCACACAGACTACCAATTCCCTGTGATGCGGCAGTAGCCAGGATTGGCAGACCCATTGCAGGGAACTTCCATCATTACTGCTCAATGGTTAATTAGCACCATCTATGGTCCTTGAGGCTGGGCAACCAATGCTATCCCCACATAGATTTTACATTACTTGCCTTCTCAACTAACTTTTTCAACTTCTCCCAGAATACTCTCCCCAACCTGCAAACAATTCCCATTTTCTCTGGTGCATTTTGGCACCAAAGGTGTCCATTCATGCCGTACACCAATACCTTGCACTTTTGTGCCATAAATTTTGTGGCCGACAGTCACAGCACTCGCAAATTTGTTCTGGCTGGCAAAACACACACTATTATTACTATTACTATTATTATTGCGCCTTGATTTGCACAAGCAGACACATGCAGAAACTAAAAGAGTAGAAAAATAAATAAAATAATATCTATGAGCATTGTAGAAAAGTGTGGATGAAACTGGATGAAAGATGAAATCACATGTTTTCACATGTGTTTTCATGTTAAGCACATGAAATCGAAAATATAATTATTATCAGGATGACCACATGTCATAACCACAAAAGAGAACAAACGTAGGATAGTCAAATATAACACAAATGTGGGATACCCAAGAAAAATGTAGGACACAACAGAATAAAAGCTAAAAACAAATGTTTAAGGGTGAAATCCAGAGTAACTACGGGGAGTCCTTGCTCCGGAGTAAGAAGTTACTCTGGATTGCAATATGAATTTCCCATAGGTTTCCACTAGGTGATGCAGTAACTATGAGTGCACAGGTGCTCCCGTAGTTACTCGGGACTTTGCCCTAAGACAAATATAGGACACCCAAGAAAAATGTAGGACACAACAGAATAAAAGCTAAAAACAAATGTCTAAGGGTGAAATCCAGAGTAACTACAGGGAGACCTTGCTCTGGAATAAGAACAAGTTACTCTGGATTGCAATATGAATTTCCCATAGGTTTCCACTAGGTGGTGCAGTAACTACAGGTGCCGCACTCCCGTAGTTACTCTGGACTTTGCCCTAAGACAAATATAGGACACCTAAGAAAAATGTAGGACACAACAAAATAAAAGCTAAGAACACTTATATAGATTGCTTTCATGTGGCTAATTTAAACACTATAATACTTACTAAATTTAAAACTGTTACATATAATTTATTTATTACAAGAAGGCTACAAGCTCACAATGAAGACTGTCCAGGACACAAGGCTAAAAAAAGAGGACAAATCCTGGGAAAAGATAACATCTGGTCACCCTGGTTATGATTGGAAACAGTTGAAAAAACAAAGTGCTGAATGTCAAGGGGATATAGGGTGCAATCCAGAGTAACTACGGGGAGTCCTTGCTCCGGTGTTTTGCTCTGGACTGCAGTATGAATTTCCTATAGGTTTTCACTAGGTGGTGCAGTAACTATGGGTACACGTAGTGTCTTTTACGTGCTCCTGTAGTTACTCTGGATTGTAAGAGGAAATGAAGGTATTGCTGTACTTTCACCAACACAGGTTCTATTTACTTTCTCTTTCCCACTGTGTGGGATGAACACTGAATTTCCACTCTCCATTTCAGAAGGCCCAGTTCCTCACATGGGTGGCATCATCAAGCATCCCCAGAACCTATGTGGTCCTTCTCAATTCTATACATCTGCTCCGTCCATCTCTCCGCAGGTGGGAATCCTCTAAACACAATGCCCAAAGACCTACTTCTCTGGTGCAGGTATCTTGTTCTACTCGCAAGGTGGAGACCTCGGCTTTCTGGAAGGAAGACTATTATTTTCCTTCATCATCTCAAGAACATCAGAAGAGCACTGCTGGATCAGGCTTCCTGGATCTCTCATCAAACACCACTAAGAGGTTCCAGATGGATGGGAGGACTTGGTCAGCAGATGCTTCAATCACTGTGTGTTGTTGTGTTCCTGGTCCCGCTGTTGGGACGCAGGTATCCAGGAGTCCCACCAGTACAACTGGTGGTACCCGTGCCACTGGTTGAGAAACACTGTGTTAGCGACCTGCCTTTGAGTGCTGTTGTGAAAACAGGCACAAGAACTTGGATGTGGCACACATGCCATGAAAACCACAACAAAAAGTGTCCTATCAGACTTTAAAGACATTCCAACATCATCATCATCAACAGTATTTATATACTGCTTTGAACACACCATGTTTCTGAACACACCCCTTGGGCTTTTGCTTTAGTATGGAAAAGGCAGAGCAGTAAGTAAGTAAGTAAGTAAACGAATAAACATCAGGCCGCTGCTATTCCCATGTGCATCAGATGAAGCGGAAAGGGGTCCACTAAGGTTCACCTGCAACACTTGCTATTTCAAGCTCCGAGTGTGAATCTCACCGTCTAGGGAGTCAGAGTGGATTCCCACCTCTGACCATTTCCCTTACAGGATAATCTGTTCTTCCTATTTATGTCAACCACCCCCAACAACAACAACAACAACAACTCAGGCCTGTGGGGTTAAAGTTAAAGACCAGAAGCATTGGAGGATGTGCCAAAACATAGGGGGTTGGAGTGGGCACCCCTTTCTGCACCGCTGCACCCCAAGATCCTGTGTGGAGTCATAGCTCTCCTCCACTCCCTCCAATTACGTCCTTGCAGGCACCCTGAACGTGGACCCCTTTAGCCCCTCTGGTTCCTGTGTGCAGCCCCTGCAGAAACATGCCTCCCTTCTACTGGGTGCATCCCCTCCCTCAGCCCTCACAGGGACCCCCACACGTGTTCTGGAGTGGAGACCCTTTTCTCCCCCTTTGCACTCCCCAGTCCTGCGTGGTCATGTGGGTGCCTCCCCTCTTTCCATCCTCCAGGGGAACCCATGCATCCCCATACATGGACACCTCTTTCCTCCCTTTGCCCCCAGGCTTTGCTGGAGATACCCTAGGAACACCCCTCCAGCGGGTGCCTCCCTCTTCACCTCATACCCTGCAGACCCCCTCACGTGGACACCCTTTTCTCCCCTGGTCCTGCGTGGACACCCCCTGAGGCCCTGCATGTACCCCCCCCCTGCAGGAACACCCACTCTCCCCTCCAGTGGGTGATTCCCCGCGCGTGGAACCCTCTTTTCCTCCTTGTCCTGTGCAAAGCCCGCTTGGGAGCCCCACTCTGTCCCATCAAGTGGTTGCCTCCCCGCTCTCCACCTGATACCCTGCAAGGAGCCCACGCATGGACCCCCTCTCTCCCCAGGAACACCCACCCTCCCCTCCCCTCCCCTCCCCTCCCTCCGCCCCTCATGCCATCCAAGATCCCCACATGTTGACTAGCGTGGACACCCCTTTCTTCCTATGGTCCTGTGTGGATCCCTCATAGAAACACCCTCCCTTCCCTCCAGTGTGGGCCTCCCCTCCCTCCCTCCCACCCACCCACCCACTCACCCCCATAACCCCAAAGACCACCCATGTGGAACCCCCTTTCTCCCCCTGGTCCTGTGTGGACACCCCTAGGCCCCAGGCCCTGTGTGGAGCTGCCACCACAGAAACACCAACCCTCCCTTCCCTCCAGTGGGGCTCCCCATATCCTCTCCATGAACCTAACGCGTGGACTCCCCTGGAGACCCTTTTCTCCCCCTGGTCCTGTGTGGGGCCCCCACAGGAAGACCCACCACCCCCTGCAGTGAGGGCCTCCCTTCCCTGCACCCCTTACCTTCCAGGACCCACGTGTGAACCTCCTTTCTCCCCAGGTCCTGCGTGAAGCCCCCCATAGGAACACCCAGCGTCCCTCCCTCCCGTGGGGCTCCCGTCTCCTCTCCAGGGACCCCACGCGTGGACTCCTGTGGACACTTTTTGCCCTGCGTAGCGGCTCCCATAGGAAGACCCCACCCCTGGCAGTGTGGATTTCCCCTCCCTCCACCCCATAATTTGGGACCCCACACGTGGACCCCCTTTCTCCCCCAGTCCTGTGTGGACACCCCCGGGCCCCAGGTGGAGCTGCCCCCCAGAAGCCCCCCCTCCCTTTCCTCCAGTGGGGGCTCCCCACCTCCCCTCCAGGGACCCCACGCGTGGACTCCCGTGGACCCCTTTCCTCCCCCTGGTCCTGCGTGGGGGCCATGGGAAGCCCCACCACCCCTGCAGCGTGGGTTTCCCTCCCTCACCCCGTGCCCTCCCCACGCGTGGCCCCTCCAGGCACACGCAGCCTGCCTGCCTGCCTGCCTGCCTGGAGGGGGGCAGAGCCAGCTGTGCGGGGCCGGGGCGGAGGGAGCAGCCCTGCTGGCACCGACCTGCGGGGGAGCTGTAGGGGGGGCGCCCCCCTGCGCTGGAAGGCGCCGTCCACGAAGACCCCGTTCTTGCCCAGGCAGCGCAGGTAGAAGTGGGGGGCGCGGAAGGCCAGCTCCAGGTGCCTGCGGGAGACGAAGCTGGAGGGCCCCACGTGCACGTCCACCGCGCCCTGCGAGGAGTTGCGCCCGATGGTGGCCTCCTCCGCCCGCATCACGAACTCCACCTCGCGGCCCTGCAGCCTGGCCAGGGGGGGCCCCGCCAGGGACGGAGAGGACGCGCCCCCCCGCAGCGCCAGCAGGGCCCGCGCCCCGCGCCCGTCCTCCCCCTCGGCCATCTTCCCAGCCAGCCAGCCAGCCGGCCCAGCAGCTCCCACGCGCACCGGAGGCGGAGCGGGGCGCACGCACCGCCTCGGAGAGCCCGCCTGGCGCGCCCCCGACGCCGCCCACGCGCGCCCCCGACGCGCGCGCCCCCTCGCCGCACGCAGCCCCCCACACCCACCCGGGGGCGCGCGCCCTCGACGCCCCCCGCCCCACAAACACCCCCCAAAAGGAGGCGCCCAGTAGCGGTGCGTAAAAGCTCTCCAAGAACACTCCCCGCGCGTAAAAGCTCTCCAGGCTCTCCAAGGCGCACCAGGAGGGCAGGCCGGGGGGGGGGGGGGGACAGGGCCCGGCCTGAGGATGGGGCAGGGGGAAAAAGCTCCCCCCCTCTCTCTCTCACACACACAACGTGTGGGTCTCTTCACAACCTTCCACTCAATGACGGACCACAAGTATGTCACACTACTGAGGAAACTCCCCACCGGAGACCTCCAGAAAGGGCGCTGCGCTCACTGACATTAGTAATAGTCATAATAATAATCTCTCTCTCTCTCTCTCTCTCTCTCACACACACACACACACACAATGTGTGGGTCTCTAACAACTTTCCACTCAGTGACAGACCATAGGTATGAAACTCCTCAGTGGACTCCTCCACAAAGTGTAGGACGGGGCAGCACCAAATATTATTAATATTAATAATAATTTTCTCTCTCACACACACACAAACACACACGTAAGGTGTGGGTCACTTAACAGCTTTCCACTCTAAATCTCACACACACATGCACACACCTCATCTCTCTCTCTCACACATGCACACACACTCACACAAAATGTGTGGGTCTCTAAATAAATGTGTGGCTCTCTTAATAAGTCATCAATAGCTTAATGACAGACCAAGGTATGACACGCGTCTGTGGAAACTTCCCAGTGGAGACCTCCACAAACAGGGCTAAAGATTAGATCTCTCTCTCTCTCTCTCTCCCTCTCTCTCTCTCTCTCTCTCTCTCTCACACACACACACACACAAACACACATACAAGGTATGGGTCACTTAACTTTCCAATGAACAACATTCCACTCTAAATCTTTCACACACATGTACCTCATCTCTCACTTGCTTTTATTTAAATTATACACACACACACGCACACACACACACACACACATATCTATACATATACATACAGGGTGGACTATTGGTTGTGTGTATTGATGTTTTAGATTTTTCCAAATAAATAGATTTTTCCAGACCATTATTCCATATCCCTTATATATATTTTGGAAACATACATAAACAGAATTGAAACAAATATGATTGTAACAAACACATATAAATGTAAAAAATGGTTTTTTTTAAATGTACCTATGAAGTGTAAGCCTACTTTTGGCCTACACGGCTTGCTTGTGTGTATACAGTATTTACTCGAATATAATGCACCATTGAATCTAATGCGCACCTCATACTTACAATCAAAACACTCGTTGGCATCCTTCAGTCTGGAAAGACTCTGGTATCGTGCTCTGATTGGAGGTCCTGAAACAACAACTAGTGTGGCTAAAAAGGCCAGTTGGAGAGTGTCCATCCCTTCCACACTGAGGACAAATAAATTCCGTCCCCTGCCCAGGCCCAGGTTTCGCTGCTTTGGGTCTGTCTCTTTGCTTCAGCCTGCCCAACAAGTGTCTCTTCCAGTTGGAGAAGGCCATGCTGGGTCTTTTGCCTCCACGCTGAACAGTCAGAGGTCAAGGTTTCCCAGCTGTTGATGTCCATTCCCAAGGCTTTTAGATCCCTCTTGCAGATGTCCTTGTATCGTAGCTGTGGTCTCCTTCTTGGGCGCTTTCCCTGCACTAATTCTCCATATAGGAGATCTTTTGGAATCTGACCATCAGCCATTCTCACGACATGCCCAAGCCAGCGTAGACGCCGCTGTTTCAGAAGTGTGAACATGCTAGAGATTCCAGCACGTTCCAAGACTGCGTCGTTTGAAACTTAGTCACGCCAGGTGATGCCAAGAATACGTCGGAGACAGCGCATATGGAAGGTGTTCAGCTTCCTCTCCTGCCATGCATAAGGGGTCCAAGACTCGCTGCAGTACAAGAGTGTGCTCAGGACGCAAGCTCTATAGACCTGGATCTTTGTATGTTCCGTCAGCTTCTTATTAAGCCATACTCTCTTTGTAAGCCTGGAGAATGTAGTAGCCGCTTTACCAATGCGTTTATTCAGCCCAGAGTCTAAGGAGAGAGTGTCAGAGATAGTTGAGCCAAGGTACACAAAGTCATGGACAACCTCCAGTTCATGTTCAGAGATTGTGATACAGGGAGGTGGATCCACACCCTGACCCATGACTTGTGTTTTCTTCAGGCTGATTGTTAGTCCAAAGTCTTGGCAGGCTTTGCTAAAACGGTCCATAAGTCGTTGAAGGTCTTCGGCAGAGTGAGCAGTAACAGCAGCGTCATCGGCGAAGAGGAAATCCCACAAGCATTTCAGCTGGACATTGGACTTTGCTCTTAGTCTGGAAGGATTGTATAGTTTTCCATCGGATCTGGTCCGGAGATAGATTCCCTCTGTTGCGTTTCCAAAGCATGCTTCAGCATGACTGCAAAAAAGATCCCAAATAGAGTTGGTGGAGGACGCAGCCCTGCTTCACTCCACTTTGGATGTTAAAGGAGTCTGATGTTAAGCCATCCAAAACTACAGTGCCCTTCATGTCCTCGTGAAAGGACCTGATGATGTTGAGGAGCTGAGGTGGGCATCCAATCTTGGGGAGGATTTTAAAAAGGCCATCCCTACTAACCAAATCAAAAGCCTTTGTAAGGTCTATGAAGGCTACAAAGAGTGGCTGTCTTTGTTCCCTACATTTCTCTTGCAACTGTCGAAGGGAAAATACCATATCAGTGGTGGACCTGTTGGCTCAAAATCCACACTGTGATTCAGGATAGATCCTCTCTGCAAGCACCTGAAGCCTCTTCAGTATGACACGGGCAAGCAGCTTCCCTACAACACTAAGAAGAGAGATGCCACGGTAGTTGTTGCAGTCACCCCTGTCGCCTTTGTTCTTGTACAGTGTGACGATATTAGCGTCCTTCATGTCCTGTGGTACTCCACCTTCCCTCCAACAAAGGCAGAATATCTCGTACAGTTCAGTGGAGATGGTCCCTCAACAGCACCTCAGAACTTCAGCAGGGATGTGATCTTTCCCGGGTGCCTTGCCAGAAGCAAGGGAATCCAGGGCTTCGTTTAGTTCTTCTAAAGCTGGTTCACTGTCAAGCTCCTCCAAGACAGGCAGGCACTCAATGTTATTTAATGCCTGTTTGGGCAGGCACTCAATTCTAATTAACTGTGGGTGTGGGTGGCGCAAGCGGTTAAGGCGCTGTGCCTGTTAACCAGCAGGCCAGGGTTCGAGACCTGGGTCGGCCCCACAAGACAGGGTGAGCTCCTGTCCTTAGCCCAGCTCTGCGACACCAGCTGGATCCAATCGTATTGGCTCTGCCTTTCCACTGGACTAATTCATGGCATGTAGAGGGGGGATTTGCTGCTTGGGTAACAGCCTCTCCTCCATAACAATCCAACCCAGGCTTTCGTGCTTCGCATGCAGCATATGCAGCGCCCAGCACGATACCATAGTCTTCCAAGACTGACGGAGGCCTGCTTTTTTTAATTAACATTGAATCTACTGTGCACCCTGATTTTGGAGACTGAATTTGGCTGAAAAAGGTGTTATATTTGAGTAAATACAGTATATAGATATGTCTCACACCCACCCACCAAGGAGTCTCCTCCCTTTTCTTTCACACACACACACACACAAGATGTGGGTCACTTAACAACCTTCCACTTAATGACAGACCATAAGTATGACATATGTCTGTGGAAATTCCTCATTGGAGTCCACCTCAAAGAGTAGGAAAGGGCAGCACCAGATATTATTATAATTAATAATAATAATAATACTCTTTCTCTCAAACTGTATACATTTGTATCTCTACATGAGGGTCTCTATGTATCTCTCTGTTTAGACATCTCTTTGGCTTTCACAACCACATACAAGTATGTGTCACTTAACAACTTTTCACTCAATGACCAACCACACATACAACACGCTTCACACATACATCTTGATGTGTCTATGTCTGTGTGCCTCTTTTCTCTTTGTGTCTGGAAAGAAATTCCTATTTCTCCTCCTTTTCCTTGTGAGTAAGCAACACGTAGCCGTCTTATAATTAATAAATTATATGTGATAAATTATATCTAACAGTTTTAAACTGAATAATAAGTAACTAACCAATTTAGGCTGGCATAACTCACCTGGCATATCTTCCCATGGAAATAGCCTGTACACTGACCTAACCCTCCCCGCCCCCCCCCCCCCGGTGTGGGGCAGAAGCCTTTACAGCACTTTTGTGACTCTCCAGCTCAGCACAGGACCTTTGCTGGGGCTTATGTCAGCCTAACTGGAGTTTAGGATTGCAGCCATAGTGTTTAAATTTATTTCTTTTATTTAAAAGATTTATATCCCGCCTTTCTGCTGTTAACAACAGATGCCCAAGAAGGCTTGGGCACGTGAAAACAATATATAAGAGTATTTTCAGCTTTTGTTTTGCCATGTCCTACAATTTTTTGGGTGTCCTACATTTCAGGAAGGCATTGTCCTCTGAGGAGCTGAGGTGGGGGGCACGTCTGGCCTGGAAACAGGCTCTGGATACTGGTTTCAAGGCATGCCCCACATACCCCCAACACAACCCTGCTGAACTTCCTAGGTTAACCCTGCTGTGCTGGCCCATATCCATCTGGCTTGGGCCAGCCTAAGGCTGCAATCCTAAAGATACTTTCCTGGGAGTAAGTCCCAGTGAACACAGTGGGGCTTACTTTTCAGTAGACATGGTTAGCATTGTGCTCTAAGTAGACCTCCGCCGGCCTATCTTGGAATTAGGCCAGCCCAGTGAAGATAGGCTAGCCTAACTGTACCTAGGATAGCAACCCATATAGGGAAAGGGGATCTTCTGGTCTCCTCCAGTCCTGATATTTCTGTTCCATGTTTCAGGAGGTGAAGAGGCTATCATAGATCTCTCTCCCTGGGACGGTAGACTGAAATGTTCTGGAAAATGTACTTTATCTTATAAAACATCTTATTATTCTAATTTATTTCATCCTCTAAAACAGTGGTTCTCAATCTTCCTAATGCCGTGACCCCTTTATAAGTTCCTCACATTGTGGGGACCCCAACCATAAAATTATTTTCATTGCTACTTTATAACTGTAATTTTGCTACTGTTATGAATCGTAATGTAAATATCTGATATGCAGGATGTATTTTCATTGTTACAAATGAAATGTGTGTTCTACGCACACATTGAACACAATGGGATTTATTTCAGAGTAGGCATGCATAGGATTGGGCCCTGAGGCTGCAATCCTATCCACATTTACATGGGAGTAAAGGCCTCCCTGACTATAATGGGATTTATTTCAGAGCAGGCATGCCTAGGATTGGGCCCTGAGGCTGCAATCCTGTCCACATTTACATGGGACTAAAGGCCCCCTGAATATAATGGGATTTATTTCAGAGTAGGCATGCATAGGATTGGGCCCTGAGGCTGTCAGTCAGCCCCAGTGCGCTTGCAGCTACAGCCGGAGGTCTGGCAAGCCTGACCTGGCTCCCTGCACCAGGGGTCTTTAGGCAACCCCCAGGAAAGCTCTAGGCGACCCCCAAAGGGGTCCCGACCCCCACTTTGAAAAACGCTGCTCTAAAATAAAATGTATTTTATTTTATCTTATTTTCCAGTGCCAGTATTGAATATTCCCTGCCTGGTGTATTGATGTCGTGCAGTTTGTTTTGGTTCCATCATGCTCTTTTGTTGTGATGTGGGATTTTGTGACATGCACACCACACACACACACACACACACATGAATGCACAAACACACACACACATATCTAGAATATATTATCACAGTATGTTCTCTTTTGCAAAATGGGAACAAGGCCAGTGAACTTAGAGATCTTGGAATGCTGTGGAAAGGCAGCTTTTCTTGCCAAAAACATGTTCACAGTTGCTTTGTTTGTCTTCTCAAATGCAAGTGAATTAACTTCATAATGGAAATGGGGGGATTTCATAATAGGGGAGAAGAAAGTTTAGGACGGGAGTGTGGACGAAACACTAATTGCACACTAATTGGATGAATTGTGTGCAAAGGTGCAAAAGGGAACACAAGTCTCATCGAAAGAGTGCGTGAACTTTCCCTCGGAGAGACCGAAACAAAAACTATGTTATTTCATCCCAACAGCTGCAACGCAGACTTAACAGTAATGATGGCGCAGCATATCGATGGCGCAGAGCCAGCTGCAGAAATCATATGCCGCCGACAGATTTATTTACCACAATTACTTAAAAAAAGTGAAACATACAAGATCTGTTCTGATGGCTTCAAGTCAGTGGAATATTTAAACATCCAAACAGCCCACATCTTTGGGGTGCACATTTGATATTCTCCTTTGTCTCCGCAGGAAGGATGCGTCTGGTCAACTGGTGAAGAGAAGGCAAGGGGCAGCTATACGGGGAGCAAGCCGGCAGGAGGGGTCGGAGATCACTGGTGAGAGCATCCACAGCGTCCCCAGAGCAGCCAGTTTAAAATACAGGTATTGCAACCGCTACTGAACAGCATAAAAATGCATGCTCTGTTTTGATCAGAAAACCCCAATGTGGCAACATGTGCTTAATGTACACAGGAGGAAACCATTTGTCACCTTAACGCAGTGGTTCTCACAGTAGGGTTTTGTTACAGGGGGATTACGAAAAGTTGGGTGACACAATCTTGGAATCTGGCACTGGGCACCACCATCTTGGAATGGGGTAGTAAGGCTGCTTTCCTGGGAGTAAGGGTGCAATCAGGCACAGGGTGACCAGATGCCAAACTCAAAATTCCTGAACCCCAAGTCCAGAATTCCTACCTCCAGGCCAAAATTCCTATCCCCCCCAAGCCAAAATTCCTACCTGCTTAAAAAATTGTAGGAAACCCCAAAAAAGTAGGACATGTTAAAATAAATGTAGGACATGTTAAAATAAAGCAAAAATATACATATTGCGTTCCTGTAGTTAATTTCAACATTTTTACAATTGAAAACTTTTTAACATGCATGATTCTTAAACATGTAAGATGCTTTCAAAGCAGTTTAGAGCAACACACATGACTTCAACGTGCATGATTAAGACCCAAACACGCAAGATGCTTTCAAAGCAGTTTAAAGCAACACAAGTGACTTCAACATTATTTTTTTCAAATGTGCTCATTTGAGGCCAGTATGCATGAGAAGGTCTACGTCTGGGGAATCCCAGAGGAGAGAGTGGGGTTTTGCAGGGGAAATCCAGAGGTCTGGTCACCCAGGGCAGGCACAACTCATCAGTCATCCTGTTCCTGTGGTGATGTAGGGAGGCAAGCACAGGTGGGCTGAGGCCGGTTCCGACCGGTTCTGTAGAGCCGGTTGTTAATTAGGGGCTGACGTTAGCGAACCGGTTGTTAATTGGGGGGCGTCATCTTTGAATTGCATGCAAGTGTGTTTGCATTTCTCTTAAAGGGCCTCTGGGTCTGTCCTCCCTCCTCAGCTCCACTCTCTCCCCTTCTGAGCAGGGCTCTCTCCCCCCTCCCCTTTTAAGCCTCCCCCCTTCTCTCTCCCCCCTCCCTAGGTTATCTTTTAATTTTAAAATACAAACAGTCTGTTCCCATTACCCTCATTCAGACAAAGCACTGCAGTCATTCCAGAGCATATCAGACACTCACAGCTAAGATGGGAGGGGTCTGGAGCACTATATATGTCTCTTTATCTGTAATACTTTCAAGTCAGAGTGAAGACATTCTTCCTGCCCCAAACCTTTATCTGAAGCTATTCAGGAATCCTGTCTTTGCTAAACATCTTATTTTGATTATAAACCTTATTTCCAGCAAGTTTTCAGTTGTTCTCTAGCAATATTTTCAGAAGTTATTTCCTTTTGCAGTTTGCAAAGCATGATGGGGTTTCTCATATGCAAATGAGGGATGGAGAGCTTTCCAAAGGGCTCCTTGGATGGGGAAAGAGATGCTCCTTCAGCAGCTGGAGGCAGTTCAAGAGGCTGGTCGGGCACTGTAAGTTTGCTGTAGCCCCAACAGCCAGGGAAAGGAAACGTGGCTGCTGCAAACCCTGTCCACACCTTCCTTGGAGTAAGCCCCATTGGCTATAATAGGGCTTATTTCTGAGTAGACCTGCACAGGTCTGGGCTCTGGGATGCTGATAATCCTATCCACACTTTCCTGGGGGTAAGCTCCATTGGCTATAATAGGGCTTACTTCTGAGTAGACCTGCACAGGTCTGGGCTCTGGGATGCTGATAATCCTATCAACACTTTCGTTGGAGTAAGCCCCATTGGCTATAATAGGGCTTATTTCTGAGTAGACCTGTACAGGTCTGGGCTCTGGGATGCTGATAATCCTATCCACACTTTCCTGGGGGTGAGCTCCATTGGCTATAATGGGGCTTACTTCTGAGTAGAACTGCACAGGTCTGGGCTCTGGGATGCTGAAATCCTATCGACACTTTCGTTGGAGTAAGCCCCATAGGCTATAATAGGGCTTATTTCTGAGTAGACCTGCACAGGTCTGGGCTCTGAGGATGCTGAAACCCATGATAGTCAATGGGACTTACTCCCAGGACAGTGTGGAAAGGACAGCAGCCTCAGAGCAACATCCTATGCAGGTCTACTCAGAGGTAAGCCACATGCATAATTTTTTTTGAATATTTTTAATTTTAAAAAAATTCTTGCTGGCCCTGCCCCTGGCCCCGCCCCCTGACCTCTGCCCCACCCCCTGACCTGGCCCGGCCCTGCCCACTTCCGGAGAACCGGTTGTTAGGGCCAAGCTTGCCCACCACTGGAGGCAAGTGCATGTCTGTCTGCGCGGACAAGCGCAGGTCAGCACAGGACTTAGGCTGGCCTAACTGGTGGTTAGAACTGCAGCCACTGAACACAATAGCGACTTACTTCTGAGTAAACATGGAGGAGATCTGGTTCCACAGTGATGCCACTTCATTTTTAATGTCATTTCCAAACATGGCAAGACTTCTGGGGGGATGGGGTCCTGCAGAGATTGTCATTCCCAGAAGGGGGTCCTGGGATAAAATGCTCAAGAACCTCAGCCTTAAGACATCTAGATATGGAACATCCAGATTCAAATCACCTCTTAGACATGAACTTACTGGTTGACCTTGGGCTATTCCCTCTCTCTCCACATCATCTACCTCGCAGGGCTGTTGTGAATACAAAGGAATTGGGGAGAAACCATATCCATCACTCTTAAAAATACATAAAATAAGCTCCCATCTTGGTTTTGGCAAAGTAGCCAGAACTTAGGCTTTAATTGTCATCTTTAGGCTAAACCTATTGCGGCAGAGAACCTCCACTTCTGTATAAATAGGATTTCAAGAGCAGTTTTGGTCGAACCTTCCCCATGACTGGCAAGCAATCTCCCTTCCGACCCTATGCTTTGAATTATTAACTCTATCCCAAGTCATTTATTATCATGATCTCTTTTTAGAGCACAATCCTAACCATGCCTACTCAGAAGTAACCCCCGTTGTATTCAGTGAGCCATACCCCCAAATCCAGAGTAACTATGGCAAGAGACTTTATGTGCACCCATAGTTACGGCACCACCTAGTGAAAAACTATGGGAAATTCATATTGGAATCCAGAGTAAGTTGTTCTTACACTGGAGCAAGGACACCCTGTAGTTACTCTAGATTTTGTCCTTACTCTCAGGAAAGTTTGTTTTGGGTTGCAGACTAAGGGTGAAATCCAGAATAATTATGGGGAGTACTCGCTCTGGGGTAAAAACAAGTTACTGTGGATTGCAATATGAATTTCCCATAGGTTTTCACTAGGTGGTCCCATAGATATTCACTAATTCTCTTACGTGCTCCTGTAGTTACTCTGGATTGTGCCCTCAATCAGGTATATTGAAATCTCTCTCTAGCCAGGCTTAGAAGGAAAGGGACCAAACACTGCCCATCTCAAACACATCGCTAGATCATATCAATCATATCAATCAATCAATCAATCAATCAATCTATCTATCTATCTATCTATCTATCTATCTATCTATCTATCTATCTATCTATCTATCTATCTCTTTATTTATTTATTTATTTATTTATTTATTTATTTATTTATTTATTTATTTATTTATTTGAGCCTTCAAACATGTTTAAATATTTGCTGGGGATGTGGTGATGTGGTTAGTTTTCTGGCGAGAAAAACAAAACACAAGGATGGTAGGATTTTGGTTCATCTCCCGGAAATCCAATTTGCAGGCCCTTGTTGTTCGATGCCTGTTATTTATTATTATTATTATTATTATTATTATTATTATTATTATTATTATTATTATTATTATTATTAATTGATGCCCTAATTATTTATTAGTCTGTTTCTTGCCTTCCCAAGGACTGAGATGGATCAATGCATTTACCATCGGAAGCCTTCTTTCCAGTGCTCCTGTGTGAAATTATGGGTTGCAATCCTAACCAATTTAGGCTGGCATAACTCACCCACTCCCTGTTCCAGTGGTGGTGTGGTGAGGCCAATGCATGTCTGTGGCACAGTAATTACACCCCCCAGGTCAGCACAGTTCTGTGTCTTACACCAGCCTAACTGGTGTAAGACACAGCCTAACTGATGTAACATTGGGGTTAGGATCGCAGCCGGAATCCGATTGATCAACCAAAGCAGGGTGACTGAAGAGGCCTTTTGCAATGGAGAGAGGCTAAGGGGCAAACATCATTTGGACCTTTAGACTGATGAGCTTGCCATGGGCATCTGCACCTACAATCATCGAGCACTTTCCTGGGTGTAAGCCAGTGGTGGGCTTCAGGGGGTTCTCACAGGTTCTATAGACCCCTTTGCTAATGAGCGCCTGGTTCTGAGAACTGGTTACTAATGGGACATATCCTAAAGTCAAATTAAGACCTTTGCTCCGGAGCAGTTAAGGTGACTTTCCATAAGATAACACTAGAGGGTGAGGTAACTGCCTGGACCCATAACTGCTCTGGATTTTGCCCATAAAACCTGTTATTAATTTAGGTTATTAGGACAGAGAACCTGATGTTAACTGATTTGAATCCCACCATTGGAGTAAGCCCCTTTAAACACAGTGGAGCTTCTGAGAGGGCTTGCGTGGGATTGCACTGTGGCTTATTCTGAACAGACCCCATCCATCCTTCCAGCTCAGAGTACACCCTTACGCTTGTTTACCTAGAATTCAGTCCCATTTTCTTCAGTGGGACTTCCTCTCAGGAATATGCATATAGGATTTTACATGCCCTGATCCAGCTCTGCCACTGGATTGTCATCCTGTTTCACTGAGTCGAGAATTTTGACCATTTCACAGGGTGGCATTTCCCAGGAATCTGCGGGGGGACCAGGCAGGTTTTGCTATCTAGTACAGGCATGTCCTTCAAGCTAGCGCAAGGATCAGTTCAGGGCGTGAACCTGGCAGCCCAGCCTGGCGACATCTCCAAGTTCTGGTTTCCCACATGGGTTCAACAAAACCACATCCAGTGGTCCTCTGGCTGGTGCACCTAAGAACAAGGTGCGCTAGATCACAAGAAAGGTACATAAGGTACATATATGGGGTTCACAACACCCACAGGTGATTTATTGCATGGTAAGCCTTTGGAAAGCTGCCAAATTGGTCATGAAAGGATCGTTCGCTCCTGTTTTTCAGCAAATGGCACCCACAGATGTGTGCCACCCATACCTGGAAGTTTTATTTGGCCACTGAGCTTAAGATCTCCCCCCCCCCCCATAAAGGTGTCCAATCCACATGCAACCATTAAGTCCTGGTTCTTGAGGAATCTTTATTACACAAATACAGTGGTGCCTCACATAAAGAACTTAATTTGTTCTGGAGGCCTGCTCTTTAAGTGAAACACTCTTTAAATGTAGCAGATTTCCCCATGGGAAATAATGGAAACTCAGACAATTGGTTCCAGAACCCCAAAAAATATTCATATAAAAATATTAACTGGATGTAAAAATGATGACAAAACACTGGAATTCAAAACATGCATTCAGTGTGCATGATCCTATGAAGTCTACTTAGGCTGCAGTCCTACAGACACTTTCCTGGGAGTAAGATCCATTGAACACAATGGGGCTTACTTCTGGGAAGACATGGTTAGGAGACTGCAATCAAAGACACTTTCCTGGGAGTAAACCCCATTTAACACAGTCCTGGGAGGCTAACACAAACCATTGAACACAATTGGGCTTATTTCTGAATGAATATGGTTAGGAGGCTGCAATCAAAGACACTTTCTGGGAGACTTACCTGGGCTGCTACTGGAGGTTCAAGGTGGCTGGTGGGGGCATTTGGGGGCAGTAAGGGGCAGCTGCCTCTGGCACCCCCAGGCAACTGCCCCCAAGTTGGGGGCAGTTAGAGGCAGCAATGCTGGCCAGCAGCCCTTTTAAAGAGCCTCTGCCGAGCGTGAGGGCTGCATAGAGCGTGTGGCCATAGCGTGCTTGCTTGTTAAGTGAAGCGGAACTTGTTATGTGAAGCAAGATTTCTTGAAATTTATACTTGTGATGTGAAACGCTTGTTAAATGAGACACTTGTCATGAGAGGTACCACTGTAGCAGTGTGCAGAGTCCACCAGTTAAATTTAATTCTCTATCAGACTCATATAACGTTTTGCAGGTGCTCCTGGATACTGACCCCTCTTTCTAGAGACCCCTCCACAACCGCCCCTCTTTCATGCCGCAATTCCTCCTCCTTTTTCTCAGCCCAAAGGTGCTTTTGCCTTCCTTCTTCCTTTTTTAATGTGCATTTGAAGAAAATCCATTCAGCTGTTTCTGAGTTATCAGAGCATAAAAATAACATCTGGTTTCAAGGAGGGAAAAAAAGATTTTTTGTATTTTTTTTCCACACTTTGCTCATCAGATTCAGAGTAACGGGGAGAAAAAAGGATGAGGTTTAATGCCTCTAATTTGGCAGGTACACATCCTTGCCTGGAGAATGGAAGGCAGGCAGGGCTTTTATTGATTCATTGGGGACGGGCTTTTGATTGCCAAGTACTGAAATGAGAGACGCTTACAATTTTGCCCAGGTGCATTCGGGCACGTTCTTTTACTGCTTGGAAACACTGAACATGGAGCAAACATGCGCAGGCCTCCTGGATGGGAGGTGACCAAGAAAATGCCCATTTTTCTGGGAAATGGGAAGTTCTGCGGTGTCCCTACCAGTGTGGTGTCATGGCAAGCATGCAGACTCACAACACTGAGCCCCAAGAGAAGTCCCAAGTTTATGGTTGCCATAATTCTCTTCCACAAAATTGGGACAGGACCTATCCCCCAAATCCAGAGTAACTACAGGAGCACGTAAGAGACATTACGTGCACCCGTAGTTACTGCACCTCTTAGTGAAAACCTATGGGAAATTCATATCAGAATCCAAAGTAAATTGTTCTTATACCGGAGCAAGGACTCCCTGTAGTTAGTCTGGATTTTGCCCTATGTCCCATTTGTCAGTATGTGAACAAAATCCCCCCAAATTTGGATTTTCCCTGTTATTCGGGACATATTCTGTGCCAGATTTACATATAAGCTAAACAAGTTATAGCTTAGGGCCCCACTCTCTCGCCCCCCCCAAATTTAAATTGTATTTCAGTTCAACATATAGGGCGCAATCCAGAGTAACTACGGGGAGTCCTTGCTCTAATGTAAGAACAATTTACTCTGGATTGCAATATGAATTTCCCATAGGTTTTCACTAGGTGGTGCCATAACTATGTCAACGTAAATGTCTCTTACATGCTCCTGTAGTTACTCTGGATTGTAACGTTACTTTGATAAAATACATATTTTGTTTTGGGCAAATGGCTTTAGATACTATTAGGTCCATAAGTTACCATAAAGCACATAGTCAACACCAAAAAAGCGACAATTTGTTGTTGTCAAAAGACAGCTGGACATATAGAGAGCCCCATTACCTTCAATAGCTTAGGGCCTCATCAAACCTAAATCTGGCCCTGGACATATTGCAGCCCTATAAGTCACCCCATTGACTCAAGTCATTAACAAATCATAATGGGAGGTCACTGTGACACATTGGGTGCAATCCAGAGTAACTACGCAGAGTCCTTGCTCTGGTGTAAGAAGAATTTACTCTGGATTGCAATATGAATTTCCCATAGGTTTTCACTAGGTGGTGCAGTAACTACCAGTGTACGTAATGTCTCTTACGTGCTCCTGTAGTTACTCTGGATTGTAAGGTGTATGAATTTTTTTAAGTAATGAGTCCAATGGAAAAAAGCAATCAAGAGCATACCAACAAAAGTGAGTCCTGACGTTAAAGTCCTCATTTTTAGGGGGAAACCCCTAAGTTACTCCGAGTCATTGGCGTGCATGCCTTGAGTTTCCTGTGTCATGAAAAACCTGTATTTTTCTCAAGTTTGAGCCTCAGGCACAAGTTTCCATCCCAATGTCTGGCTTGGATTAGAGAGATCTGGGTCCAAATAAACAAACCCTACAATCCAGAGTAACTACGTGTGCACGTAAGAGACCTTATGTGCACCCATAGTTACTGCATCACCTAGTGAAAACCTATGGGAAATTCATATTGCAATCCAGAGCAAATTGTTCTTACACCGGAGCAAGGACTCCCTGTAGTTACTCTGGATTGCGCCCAAAGTCATGAGTGGTTCGGTTGTACTCTTGCTGTTCTGAAAAGGTTGGAATGCTTGGAGGGATTCCATAAAGGCAGTTCGGCAAAAGTAATGATTTTCCCAGGACACTGATTTTGAGATGTTCATATAGGGCAGTGACCCACACATGCTGTTCTATCTAACAGGAAACAGGCATCCAAATGTTCCTTTGCCCTTTCTGCTCCTCGCCTTCAACAAACACCCCAATTAGCAACTCTATCTCCACCCCTGAGTTCCTGCACTGGATGAATGAAGCGGTAAAGTCCTCTCCAACAAGGAGACACCCCAAGCCCCTCGGTTGCTGGATTCTAATGCAGTGTTGTGCATCGAGAGGTTTTCAACGACAAGAATGAATGGTAGGGTCTAACTGTGCGCCGTGATGTTCTGATGAATTGATAGCCCAGCACATCTATCACTCCGTCCCGCTGTCAAGAGAAGTCCCAGATCTGGAAGATGTGTGTGTTTGTCTTCCATGGTGCTTTATAGGGGGAGAAAAAATGTAAATAAAAATAAGTTCTTCACGCTGCAAAGCACAGGCTGTAGAACCACATAGCTGGTCTCCAAATCTGTAAGATGTCATCCAAAACATTGGAAAATTTAAACTAAGGACACAATCCAGAGCAAGTTCAGCCTGCTCTGCCCTAACTGCTCTCTCCTAACTATTCTGTATCCAGAGCAGAAAGTTATGCTGCATCCAGAGAGTCAGGAAACCTGGACTGCCCTAACTGCTCAATAGCATGCTAAGTAATTAAGGGGAGGACTTGCTCCCGAAGAGACACCCCTCAGATCACACTGAACAAGGAACAGCTGTGGTGCCTACAGTGGTGACACAACTCTGCGCATCACCCGGTGCGGAAGTTTCTGCGTCATCCCTGGGATGCGTGCACCCCCCCACCTGGACTGCGCAGTTGCCAAAGTTGGCGCCTGCGCAGTTGTTTCTGAAGCCAACTGGCTTCAGAAATAGTAATGTGCAGGCACCATCTCTGACGCCTGCGCAGTACTTTTCTGAAGACTTTCGGCTTCGGGGGAGACTGTGCAGGCGTCAGAGTTGGTGCCTGTGCAGTACTCTTTCTGAAGCCATTCGGCTGCCGCTCCGCCTCCTGAGTGAGGCCAAATGGCCGTTCAGAGGCGCAGACTTCCTCCACTCTAAGGAAGTCTCCTCTGAAGCTGTTCGCCATGCTCAGTCTGTTTCTGCGCAGTGCACCTCAGCTGGCCATTCGGGCCAGCTCCGAGGACGAGTGGCAGCTTCTGGCTGCTGCTCCGCCTTGGAGCAGGCTTGAATGGGGGTGCTGATGCCCGGGGGCTGCCAAAGGACAGTCAAACTCCTCCGGAACATCACCCCATACGGAGCGCATCACCCAATGCAGCCCACACCAGCCGCACCAGTCTGGTGATGCCACTGGGTGCCTGCCTTATAAGGAGTCCCTGATGAGATGCCAGTACATTCTCCAGTGAATACAAGGGGCTTCTTGGAGTGGCCTGCTGTATCCTGAGGTTTGTGGGCAGCCGTAGTTTGTTCCATATCCTGAGGTTGAGAGGCAGGGGTTGCACCTAGGATGGCCAAGAACTCAGATTTTTGGTCAGCACTGCCATTATTACTCGGGCCTTATCGTAGACCCCTATGGATCTACTCATTACTATACCTGCTCATGATGTGGTATATCTCTGAGGAACTGGAAGAGTTGCTCCACCCTAGTGATAGGGCAACCCAAGGGCTCTTATGTGGACAGATTAGTTGCTCTGGATTGTACTGTAAGTTTTATGTGAGAGTCTGGAAAAAGTTTCAAGAGTTGAAATGTGGGTTTGCTTTCTCATCAGATGACACTAATTGGTCACTATCAGTGCAATCCTATTCATGTCTGCTCAGAAATACGATGGTGCCTCACATAAAGAGCTTAATTCGTTCTGGAGGCCTGCTCTTTAATTGAAACGCTCTTTAAGTGAAGCAGATTTTCCCGTAGGAAACAATGGAAACTCAGATGATTGGTTCCACAACCCCCAAAATAGTCATAGGAAAATATTAACTGTACATAAAAATGATGACAAAACACTGGAATTGAATTCAAAACATGCATTCGATGTGCATGATCCTATGAAGTCTACTTAGGCTGCAATCCTAAAGACACTTTCCTGGGAGTAAGCCTCATTTAACACAATGCGGCTTACTTCTGAGTAGACATAGTTAGGAGGGAGCAATCAAAGACACTTTCCTGTGAAGCTTACCTGGGCTGCTGCTAAAAGTTCAAGGTGGCCATTGGGGGCAGTTAGGGGCAGCTGCCTCTGGCACCCCCAAGCAACTGCCCCCAATGGGCAGTTAGAAGCAGCAGCGCTGGCCGGCAGCCCTTTTAAAGAGCCTGCACACCGAGCGCTTGCTTGTTAAGTGAATCGGAACTTGTTATGTGAAGCAAGATTTCCTGGAAATTTATATTTGTTATGTGAAACGCTTGTTATGTGAGGTGCTTGTTATGAGAGGTACCACTGTATATTCCATTGAGTTGAATGGGGCTTACTCCCAGGAAAATTCTCTTAGGATTGTAGCCAAAAGCAGACAACACTGCTTTATGGAAGGCTACAGTTGTAGATGGTGGGAACTTCTCTGTCATTTTCACTGTATTGTGAAAAAAATGGCACATTATTCCACAACACCCTATATAAATGAAATATATAAATGCCTATATAATGCCTATATAAATGAAAATAATGCCTATATACATGCCTATATAAATGAAAATAATGGTTGTTGTCACAGCCGGTCTTAGGAGCTGCAAGGCCCAATTGGAAACTTTTTATTTTTTTGGAGAGCTCCAGGTTCACAGTCAAGATCTGTGGACTCTCAGAGATATAAATCAAATTTATTATAGACTTTACAGCTCTCCGGTAGGATGGAAAGTGATCCAAATGTGCACTTTAAAAGTGCATGCAAGTTAATGCGCCAAATGGATCTAAGAACGTTTTAATAGAAAAACTGCACACATGGCAGCCAACAAGTTAACAAACAAAACGTGCAGATTGCCTTTGAAAAGGAATGAGAGCACAATCCTAACCATGTCTACTCAAAAGTACACCCCATTGTGTTCAATGGGTCTTACTCTCAGGAAAGTGTCTTTAGGATTGCAGCCTCAGTTACAAAAACCACTCATTGAACCATCATTTCAAGAGCACCTGAAAAGATTTAGTGAAAATATTGAGTTTATTTTTTGTTTAGGAAAAAAAATTAAAACGTTGGTTATGATATGATGTGTGTATTTGACAAGTTTAAAGTAGATTTACCCCCAAATCCAGAGTAACTACGGGAGCACTTAAGAGACTTTACATGCACATGTAGTTACTGCACCACCTAGTGAAAACTTATAGGAAATTCATATTGCAATCCAGAGTAAGTTGTTCTTATATCGGCGCAAGGACTCCCCATAGTTACTCTGGATTTTGCTCTTAGCCTTGTATGGGGGGGTCCTTAGGTGCAGGGATAATGAATAACCCTACAATCCAGAGTAACTATGGGAGCACCCATAATTACAGCACCACCTAGTGAAAACCTATGGGAAATTCATTTTGCAATCCAGAGTATCCTGTTCTTACACCGGAGAAAGGACTCCCCGTAGTTACTCTGGATTGTGCCCTAAAGGGGCTGAAATTTCTAGGATTTCTGCACCAACACAGAAATAAAGCACAAACTTAATAGGACCCCCCAGTCCCTCAACCCACCATCACAGCTCAAGTCATGTTTGGTCAAGTGGGTCAGAGGCTCATAGGGGACCAGAGGCTGGGCACGGGCCGGTTAAAGGCTAGCCATGGTCTGCATCTGACCCCCAGGCCTGGGTTTGGAGACCCCTGGAGACTAAGGGCAAAATCCAGAGCAGAGTCCACGCAGTTACGTCACCCTCTAATGTTATCTTACAGAAAATCACCTTAACCGCTCCGGAGCAAAGGGCTTAATTTGACTTTAGGATATGGGCCTAATTTCACATCCTTGGACTAGATGATCTTTAAGGTCCTTCCCAATTCTATGATTTTAGGTGGCTTCAAAACATGAGTCGAATAAAGCGGAGGCAGTCTTGGGCTTTTGATGGTGGGGCAAAGAATAACGTAAGAAGCTGCTTTAATGTGGGGAAGGGGCTTGGTAGATTTGCCCTCTTCCTTAAGCCATCACAGCAGCAATCTGGCAGCAGGGCAAAAAAATATGGAGGTATATTACCCTGAAAATCAATATTTATTATTTATTTGACTACTGTATTTACTCGAATCTAATGCTCACCTTTTCCAGCTGAATTTATGGCGCAACCCAGAATAACTACGGGGAGTCCTTGCTCCAGTGTAAGAACAATTTACTTTGGATTGCAATATGAATTTCCCATAGGTTTTCACTAGGTGGTGCAGTAACTACCGGTGCACGTAATGTCTCTTACATGCTCTTGTAGTTACTCTGGATTAGGGCTGTGGGTGGCGCAAGGGGCTAAGACGCTGTGCCTGTTAATCAGCAGGCCAGGGTTCGATTCCCAGGTCAGCCCCACAAGACAGGGTGAGCTCCTGTCCTTAGCCCAGCTCTGCGACATCAGCTGGATCCAGTCGTATTGTCTCTGCCTTTCCATTGGACTAATTCAGTGGTGTGGAGAGGGGGGATTTGCTGCTTGGGTAACAGCCTATCCTCCATAACAATCTAACCCAGGCTTTTGTGCTTCGCATGCAGCGTATGCAGCGCAGAGCACGATACCATAGTCTTTCAAGACTGACGGAGGCCTGCTACTCTGGATTGTAGGGTTAGTCTCCAAAATCAGGGTGTGCATTAGACTCGATGTTTAATTAGATTCGAGTAAATGTGGTTTTTTTGATCCTAGGTATAGGGTGTGCATTAGATTCGAGTAAATACAGTATATCTCTCCTTTCTTCCCAAAGGGTCCCCAAGGCGGCTCATGAGAGTGTCTGGACAGTCCATGGAGGTCATCAGAACAGGTTGGTGGATTGTTCAGAGATACGGACATCCTATCAATGGATGGAGCCTACCAGTGCGTTTCGAGGCCGCATTATGGGCTGTGGGTGGTGCAAGTGGCTAAGACTCTGTGCCTGTTAACCAGCAGGCCAGGGTTCGAAACCCAGGACGGCCCCACAAGACAGGGTGAGCTCCTGTCCTTAGCCCAGCTCTGCAACACCAGCTGGATCCAATCGTATTGTCTCTGCCTTTCCATTGGACTAATTCAGTGGCATGGAGAGGGGGGATTTGCTGCTTGGGTAACAGCCTATCCTCCATAACAATCTAACCCAGGCTTTCGTGCTTCGCATGCAGCGTATGCAGCACCGAGCACCATACCATAGTCTTTCAAGACTAACGGAGGCCTGCATGCACACATGTCCATCATTCAAACATCGGTACCACCAACTCAAGGCAGATACGGCTGCTTTAAATCAGAAACATCCTCTGGAAGAACCAATTATTTTTGAGGGTGTGAGGATGTTTTTGGAATAAGGCACCATCTTGTTAAGATAATGAGGTCCTGCTGTCATCTACTCCTGCGATTCCCGCGAACGAGTCCCTCGCCAAAGCCGGCGGTTTAAAGCCTTTCCGTCAAATTGCCAACCGCCTTCCTTCACCAGAGTTAATGCTGTCGATGCCGTAGCGGGAGTTAATATCTGTCAGAGCTCCAAAACAACCCCCGCCATTCCAAAAGCGTATCAAATCAGACGAGGTGGGGCTTGGGGTCGCACGCTGTTTAGGAGGACGCAGGCGCCTGCCAAGGAAAATGATACAGGTTCTGAATGAATACTGATGAAACCAGGGTGGCATCACAGATCTAATTGGGTGAAAGCAATCCACTCCCCCCTCTTCCTCTCCTGTTCCTTCACCTCAGACAGCTGCAGGAGAGGAAGAAATATTATATATTTTTATAATTTCTATATTTCTATAGTATATAAATATTATTTAACCCTGTGCACATCTCCGTGCAAAGCAAAGCCATGCTTCTGAACTGCGAGGTCAGCAGGAGCTGGGCTAAGGGCAAAATCCAGAGTAACAATGGGGAGTACTTGCTTCGGTGTAAGAATAATTTACTCTGGATTCCAATATGAATTTCCCTTAGGTTTTCACTAGGAGGTACAGTAACTATGGGTGCACGTAATGTCTCTTACATGCCCCCATAGTTACTCTGGATTTGAGAGTAAGGATGGGAGCTCACCCTGTTTTGTAGGTCCCATGTTTCAAAACCTTACTGTATTACCGCACTGTATTAAGTAAGGGACAGGTGCCCCCCACAGGTTATACTGCTAGTCAAGACTGACTGTAGGGTGCATTGCATCCCCATTGGTGTATCCCCATTTCTAGAGCCATAGAGTCAGCATTGTCCAACATGTGGCTCACATATGCACAGAATTCTGTATTGTGTTATTTATTAAATTTAAAGCTATTTCATATAATGTATTAATTACATTATAGTATACATTATTATAAACATTATTATTATTATAATAAAGGGCTGTGGGTGGCACAAGTGGTGAAGACACTGTGCCTGTTAACCAGCAGGCCAGGGTTCAAGACCCGGGTCGGTCCCCACAAGACAGGGTGAGCTCCTGTCCTTAGCCCAGCTCTGAGACGCAGCTGGAACCCATCGTATTGGTGCTGCCTTTCCATAGGACTATTTCAGTGGCGTGGAGGGGGGGGGGTTGCTGCTTGGGTGACAGCCTATCCTCCATATCAGTCTACCCAGGCCTTCGTGCTTTGCATGCAGCATCGAGCACATACCATAGTCTTTCAAGACTGATGGATACCAAGTGAATTATTATAATGTATTAATTACATATAATGTATTAATTACATTATTACAGGAAGGCTACATGATGCCTGTTCACGAGGAAATGGAAGACAATTTTTTTTCCCAGGACACAAGGGTTAAAAAAGGGAATATCTAGTTGGGTTGCCCTGCAGGACTCAGGATACCTGTCTGTCTGTCTGTCTGTCTGTCTTCCCACCTGAAGCAGGTTCTTTTTGTGCCACTTGTGGGCCTGCCTTCTCTTGCCTGCCCAGCAGGGGGCAGTGCAGACACACCTTTGACAGCACTTGCCGGGCTCTGAGCAGAACTGGCAGAAAGCAGAAGTCAAGGTGAATCAGGGAAGGTGCTGCGTAGGAAGGGAGGGTGTTCGAGAAGAGATTAAATGAGATTTACTTATGTTTAAGGTGCACGTGTGCCTCTGCTTCCTTCCGTGCATGATGTTTCCGGGTTCTGCACTTCATGCACAAAGCAGATTAGATTCCCTGGACAAGACTCGGGGAGATGCTCCAGTCTGGCCAGGTGTGGTCCCCATTTCCAGTGTTGGTCCTTGATCAGGCACTGTTGGGGAGAGATGTCTCGTTAGGGTCCCTTTAGGACAGCGGTTCTCAATCTTCCTAACGCTGTGACCCCTTTATAAGTTCCTCATGTTGTGGGGACCCCAACCATAACATTATTTTTGTTGCTACTTTATAACTGTAATTTTGCTACTGTTATGAATCGTAATGTAAATATCAGATATTCAGGATTATTTTCACTGTTACAAATGAAATGTGTGTTCTATGCACACACTGAACACAATGGGATTGATTTCAGAGTAGGCATGCATAGGATTGGGCCCTGAGGCTGCAATCCTATCCATATTACATGGGAGTAAAGGCCCCCCTGACTATAATGGGATTTTTTTCAGAATAGGCATGCATAGGATTGGGCCCTGAGGCTGTCAGTCAGCCCGGGTGCACACGCAGCTACAGCTGGAGGTCTGGCAAGCCTGACCTGAATCCCTGCACCAGGGGTCTTTCGGCGACCAGGAAAGCTCTAGGCGACCTCCAAAGGGGTCCCGACCCCCACTTTGAGAAACGCTGCCTTAGGAGGAAGTGCCGCGAAAGGTGCCAAGTTTTGATCCACCTTGCCAGCTGAACAGGATCTGTACCCACCATGGTATCTGCCAGGACTCACTGTTTGAGTGGGGTCTTGTGCGTACCCTTCAGTGTGACTGTGGTGCTCTTCAACAAAATATTCATCACATCTAGGTGTGCATCAAGAGCTTACACCAATCCAGTGTCTGATTTTTTCAGTACAGACCGCTCTACCCTAGAATGGCTGCATGGTCTGATTTAACATAAGTACGTGTATTTCCCATACACAGGAATGGCAAATAATAAAATAAATAATAAATAATTGGCCACTAAATGATAAAATAAAGGAGGAGGCACAATACCATAGTCTTTTGAGACTGAAGGATGCCACACAGAAAGGAGGAGGAGACTTGATGGTGACAACTCAGGGTGACCGTAAGCCTCGTTTTTCCAGGACATGTCCTCCTTTTTAGCCTTCTGTTATAGTAAAAATGTTCATTGCTATCTTTTGCTTGTGAGTAGGCAGCATGTAGCATTCTTGTAATTCATAAATTGACCCCCAAATCCAGAGTAACTATGGGAGCACGTAAGAGACTTTACATGCACCCGTAGTTACTGCACCACCTATTGAAAACCTATGGGAAATTCATATTGCAATCCACAGTAAGTTGTTCTTACGCTGGAGCAAGGACTCCCCATAGTTACTCTGGATTTTGCCCTACATGTAATAAATTATGGCTGCAATCCTAACTTGCAGTTAGGCTGGCCTATGCCCTGCCATAAGTCCTGTGCTGACATGGGGATGCCACCAAAGTGCCATAAAACACTTTTGCGCCACTCCTGGCAGAGCGTTATGTGCTTGAAATGTACAGAAATGTGCTTGCTTTATCATCACAGGAACAGGAAGACCAATGTGGCAATGAGACCAGTGAATTGTGGTAGCCTAGGTTAGAATTGCATCCTATATGTAATAGTTTCAGATTTAATAATAAGCAATATGTTGTTTCAATCGACCACATGAAAGCAATATATATGAGTGTTTTTACCTTTTATTTTGTCATGTCTTACATGTTTCATGGACGTCCTACGTATTCAGGGGGATTTGTCCTCTTTTTTGGTTGTGGAAGATGGTCGCCCTGTGGCCTGTGGTTGGGTTAGGATAAATATTTGGGGGCTTTGGGCAAAATCCAGAGTAACTACAGGGAGTCCTTGCTCCGGTGTAAGAACAACATACTCTGGATTTCAATATGAATTTCCCATAGGTTTTCACTAGGTGGTGCAATAACTATGGGTGCATGTAAAGTCTCTTACGTGCACCCGTAGTTACTCTGGATTTGGGGGTTGTCTCAGATGCTGCTTGATTTGGAGCCGGCCCTAAACGTGCCCAAATGAAGTCAGTGGTTTTTCAGGCATCAGGATGGAAAATAGGAAGTGTCTTTGATGTATGAAATTCTGGGGAGAACGTGGACAAGGGAGGAGTAGGGAGAGAGCAACTCCTAAGGATCTCACTCACAAGACCCTGTTTGCCACCAAGGGCAATGCAGGCATCATTGGGGTGAGGTATCAATTGCAAGAGCATTAATGTACTGTGCAAATATAATTACTCGGTTGCTCAGATGAATGCCAGGTGAGCCATGCATCACAGTTGCTCTCAGTACCCCACCTGTTGAACATGAGTCCCTTGTTTTCTGTCCTTGCCTACTTCTGATCGGAGGGCATGTGCAGATCACATCTTGTGCAGAAACAAGGATGGGTCTCCTCAAAGGTGGAGAGAATCTTATTTTTGCAGATGACCTTTGCCTAGAATAGGCAAGGAGGGACTTAATAAGAGTACAAGGAACCTTTGACTTGAATTAAGAAAGAGGAGGCATCTGTTTCAACTCCCAGACATTTAGAGGTGTGGTGTATATATAGAAATGATAATTGATATTAAAGAGTGAAAGGAGATCAGGACGACAGGCAGGAGGGATGCCAGAGGTTGGCTAAGAGCCACCTTGGGCAATGCATTAGCAATGGGATATTATATAAATGAGTTGGTGAATGAATAAATAAATGAATGGATGAATGAATGCTGGGTGAAAGCAAACACTCATCTTGGTGGCCACATGGCCAGGCCAACTCCAATCCATCAGTCCCACTAGCAGTGGAATGGCCGAAACGCACTACTAGGTGGGAGGCAATAGGAAGCCCCTATTGCAGCAATTTGGCTCTGGCACCCGTTCTCCCCCCCCCCCCCCATTTCAACATCAGAGGAAGCATGTGAGCTAAGTGAGCCCAGAGCATGGCTTGGGACAGGGTCGAGTGGGGGAAAGGAGATGAAACCCAGGTGTACACATTTCATACATCGGCCCCCAAATGGCACATGTGCACATGCACATCATAACCTTATTTCACAGAGAGTGAAACATTAATGCCATTATTTGGACTTTGAAAGGAGATACCAGAAAATATCTCACACTTACTTCCTGCCCACCTATGTCTGCTTGATAAACAGGTCCAATCAACCCAGACCTTGGTCCCCATCCCAGCGGGAACAAGTGCACTCTTGTGACTCCCAAAGCAAGAGGAAGCTACAGATCTCCTTCCAAGTTTACTTGGTTTCAATCAAACCAGGAGCCGATCCTTCTCAGTAGGGGGTGAGCAAGAATCAGTGGAAGCTGACCCTGGTGCAGTGGGCGTTTGGTGACTGCCCAAGCACCCACATTTGGGATGCCAGGGGAATTTTATTATAGAATTATAATTCATTTATGGGTTCAACCAAGTTTCATTTGATTCCCTGTTCTTTTCTGTTGGGATATAATCATAGAATCCTAGAATCCTAGAGTTGGAAGGGACCTAGTAGGTCATCTAGTCCAACCACCCGTTTGTAGCAGGAAATCCTCCTAGAGCATCTCCGACAGGTGCTCATTGAGCCTCTGCTTGAAAATCCCCCGTGAGGGAGAGATATTAATTTCATATAATATATACAAACTATGACATACACAACTATGAACATAATTCAGCATACATAATTCAACTATGAATTGAATTCAAAACATGCATTCAATGTGCATGATCCTACGAAGTCTACTTAGGCTGCAATCCTAAAGATACTTTCCTGGGAGTAAGACCCATTTAACACAGTGGGGCTTACTTCTAAGTAGACATGGTTAGGAGGCTGCAATCCAAGACACTTTCCAAGTGTCTCCCCTCTTTCTCCTTCTCTTCATCCTGAGCCTCTCTCTCCCCTGCTCCCTTCTGGCTAGCCCTGAGCTGCTTCCCTCTCCTCCACTGCTCTTCTCTCCCTCCGGCCACAGGTGGAACAGCGCGCAAGTGTTGCTTTCGCTATGGGCAGGCGCACCAGGCAGCCCTGACGCTTTTTAAAAGGGCTGCCATCCAGCGCGTCTGCCCCAACTGCCAACGAGCGTGCTTGTTAAGTGAAGCAACACTTGTTATTTGAGGCACAATCCTAGAGAAATTTTTGCTTGTTATGTGGATCACTTGTTAAGCGAGGCACTTGTTAAGCAAGGTATATGCAAACATTTTCTGAGATCAGTGACTGCTTCCATCCTCCCATGCAACTCCACCAGCCTCTCTCAAGAGATTGGCAGACAAAGTGAATAGGGCGTAGAGTGGTGGGCTACAACATCCACCGCTCTCCTCCACACATCCTTTTATGTCCCACGCCCTTCTTCCTTTTCCAACCCAGGGAGTGGTAAGTTTGGCACATGATTTGGAGGGATAGGATTTGGCAGGCCCTTTCCAGTGCCAGGAGGTCTTGGCCCAGCCTTGCCCCCAATCGGACCTTCTTGGCTTCTTTGCATATTGCTGACAACGGCATATTTTTCCTCTGCCAGCAAAAGGGGTCAGAAACAGTCCACAAATGCAGTAGTGTGAGAATTAAGGCAACACCACCAGTCTCTGCAACATTTGAAAGGTAATTCCGAGCCGCACGGCATCATTTCCAGACTTATAATAACACCGTCATTGCGGAGACGCATGATTTCCGAGTTCTCATAATGCTCCAATGAGAAACTCATCTGCAATATTTCCATCTGTTCTGGCATTTCCATTCAGAAGAGAAGAAGGAGAAAGTGGGGGGGGGGGGGGAGAAAAGCAATTTTACTCCCCCTCCCACCGCCTGCTTCATATTATTTGGCAATACGGTTGCCTGCTCCAATAAGTAACCAGTTAAAAAGGTTTCACCGAGGAATTATCAGCTGGAGCTCAAGCTGTCAGCCAAGGGCTCCCTTATCAAATAGGAGGGGGTGTTTGCAGTCAGCGTTTCAGCTCCGACATGGGGGCAAGAGGACGAACCCCCATGACTCAGCGCACTGAACTTGGTTGCTCTCTGACCTTGCCCGCTAGCACATCTCGGAGGGTCAGATATAAACTTCCCTGAACTTGCATGTCCGCCAGAAAGTTTAGGGGAGTTTATATCTGACCCTCCAAGACGTGTTAGTGGGCAAAGTCAGAGTGCAATCAAGTTTAGTGCGCTGGATCATGGGGGTTCGTCCTCTTGCCCTCGTGTCGGAGCTGAAATGCCGACTGCAGACACTTGCTCCTGCCAAAGGGGGAAGGCAGATCAAACCAAATTGTGCAAGAGAAGGAATTGCAGCAGCCAAGCCGCTGTGAGGTGTGCAGGTCACACTTAGGGGGCTGACCCCTAAACTGTGGCCACCTTTGGGAAATATTGTTGTTCAAATGGTACCGTCATGTCGTATATCATTTGGCGTGGAATTTAATTCAGAATGCAATGAAACCAACACTGCACTGAAATATCTGCATTCTATATTTATTTAGCATACAATACATGGACTTATGGTCAATCAGATGTTCATGTCCAGTCCAACCAACCGTTCGAGGACAGAGTGGTCTACCTTGACTGCACTCTTTCAAATGTTATGGATATATAGCCAGAAAAGGAAAACACAAAAAGTGTTATGAAACATTTAAAAATGATCCATACAATCCAGAGTAACTACGGAAAGATGTAAGAGGCACTTAGGGCAAAATCCAGAGTAACAGAGTCCTTCCTCTGATATTCCAATATGCTCTGGATTCCAATATGAATTTCCCATAGGTTTTCACTAGGTGGTTCTGTAAGTACAGGTGCATGTAAAGTCTCTTCCGTGCTCCCGTCGTTACTCTGGATTTGGGGGGTAATTACAATGCCATTATGGGAAACCTATGGGAAATGCGTAGAGCAATCCAGTGTTACCCCCACCAATCCAGAGTAACGATGGAAGCACAGAAGAGACTTTACATACACCCGTAGTTACAGCACCACCTAGTGAAAACCTATGGGAAATTCATATTGGAATCCAGAGCATATTGGAATATCAGAGGAAGGACTCTGTTACTCTGGATTTTGCCCTACATCGGTGTAAAAGGTCCCATAGTTACTCTGGATTGTGGCCATCAATATCTTTAACTTAGATTCAGTTGTGCATTAAATTCAAGTAAACATGGTACTGTATGTCAATTGGCTCCAAATAGGATAGCTTCATACCTAAGAGCCCCTTTTTCTATCAGCTTTGGGGGAAAATGTGTTACTCGGTAGATATATCTGAACGGTCCTGACTATTCCAATCAGGGGTGTTGTTGGTGGGGGGAGAACCCCAGGACCTCCCCATGGTGAGATACAGGTAGCTAGAGTAAGGGCAAAATCCAAAGTAAGTATGGGGAGTTTTGGTGTAAGAACAACTTACTCTGGATTCCAATATGAATTTCCCATAGGTTTTCACTAGGTGGTGCTGTAACTACAGGTGCATGTAAAGTCTCTTATGTGCTCCTGTAGTTACTCTGGTTTTGGGGGTTGGTGGGCCTATGGCCTGATCCAGTGGGGCTGTTCTTATGTTCTTAAGGTGAGCACTTGTCCTTTACATTCTTCCCATAACTGACTCCCAAAAAGCCAGCTACGGTAAATGCCTGGCTATTGCTTCTCTGCCACAGTTTCATACCAGGGACATCTAGATGAGAGAGGGATGGTGGCCACCAACTGGTGTCCTCTAGGAGAAGCACCAACCATGCTTCTCTACCCCAGACAACCACTGAAATCCTCCTTGGCCACCCCGAATTGTTCCCGTTATCTCTGGAAACTCGTTCCCGATCAGAAAAAGCTGCGTTTCATACAGCAAAAAAAGGTCTGCACTTTTTCGTCTCCATTTACATAGTAATTGTGTATCTTCTCCGCAGCGTATGAATTTTTAAAATCATGCCAATAATTGAGGAATGTCATGTAATGCATTCATGGCTTCTCGGCAAATTGCACAACAGGGAAGGAATGATCGGGAACCAAGGACACCATAAACTTTCTTCTCCTGGCACAATCAAGGACACTTTCTGTTGTCGCTAGTGGCGGTGCGTCCTTCCTTGTTTTGACTCAACTGTGGCGCAGTGTTGAACTTCAGTGAACCCTTCCGTCCACAAATAGGGCCGACAGTATTTATTCTCAGCTCTGATGTGTCCAACGAAACAAACACAGCAACACCAGAAGGTCAGAGAAGCTTTAGCTGGAATAAGGGAAGTGGAGATTCTCCAAAAGTCCAACCCTAACTTGCAATGGTGCACCAAGCCATGACCTGTGATGCACCTATAGTAGGGTTGCCATAATTCTCTTCCACAAAAACAGGACAGGACCCCCTGTCAAACCTGCCAATATATGAACACAGTCCTTGAAAACCAGGACTGTCCTGGTTTTTCGGGACTTATGGCAACCCTAATCCATAGTGGGTTAGCTAATGAAAGGATACCCGCACTGATCTTAGGTCAGCTCAACATTATGGGGGAATATGTTTCTATTAACACATATGTAATAATAAAAGATTGATGGTGGTGCAAGTGGATATGACACTGTGCCTGTTAACAGGCAGACCAAAGTTTGAGGGGAAAAAAGGTGTTGACAAAGGACAGCTGGACATATCAAGGGCCCCATTACCTTCAATAGCTTAGGGCCTCATCAAACCTAAATCCAGCCCTGATCCCAACCCAAAACACTGCCTTTCCATGATCTTCTCCACCCCAGTGCTACTTGGCTGCATACCAGGCTTTGGAAGGAAGAGGCGCCCAGGCCAGGGAGGACTTCCCTCACCAGCTCCTATACAGATCAGCCAAAGCCTGGGAGTTTTAATACTGTATTGTACTATGAGATGAAAAGATGAAACAGTAAAAGGATTTGGGGTTTTTTTTGGGGGGGGGGGATGGAGTTGTTCCTTAAAACGTTTTAAGTTAAACCAAAGGATTTTGATTACGGTTCCTGAGCTGACTGAGTCAGCAAAATGGGCTGCTGAAATATCTAGAGAAGTCTTTAGAGGAAAGAGCAGAAAAAGAGAAAGCACTTATATATTTTATCCAAAGTAGATGAAAGAAAGTCACCGCTTTGAGGGTTATGACATTATCAGCTGCAGCGACATCTGATAAAATATCCCACAAACGCTTGGCATCCGGGCATTAGAAGCAAGATGAATTCATCACTCTCAAAGAGAAGTATTTTTAAATTCCGAGGAACGTACCACAAAATAGCTAGCTGGGACTGGGATCGCCAAACACCCCATGGAGGAACATGCGCAGCAAAGCCCTGGTGCGTGGGTGGCAGGACCCGATCCAGAATCTGGCTGATGAGTTTGTCAGGAGAGCAACCTTAGGAGGAGGAAGCCAAGCTGAGGAGGTCAGAAGTGGGTGCCTGGTGAAGATCGATGCCAAGGGAAGGCAGGATCAGCTGATGGACTATTGGCAAGGCTGGTATTTACGGATAAGGAATTCAATTCCTTTTGCGCAAATTGTGTATATACTGATAAGGATAAGGAATTCATCAACGAGTTTGGTGGCCCTTTTATCTTTATTCCTGCTCTCATTTATAGGGAGATCCAGATTTAGAGCACAAGCCTAACCATGTCTACTCAGAAGTAAGCCTCATTTTATTCAATGGGTCTTACTCTCAGGAAAGTGTCTTTAGGATTGCAGCCTTTAGTCGTTCTGGGTCTTCCGCTAAACCAATGGTTAGAAGGTCTTCCTCTAAACGCAATTTGTGGGTTGTGACACCAAGGGGGTTGTGATGCCGATTGCGCCATACTTTCCAAGCCTGTGCCAGAGAGGGTTTGGACCAGTGATGGGCTTCAAAAAATTTAAGAACCGGTTCTCTGCCCATTTGGCAGCCACTTTTAAATGGCTATTTTTAAACTTTATATGTCCTATCTCTTGTTAAGAACTGGTTCTATAGAGTAGGTGCGAACCTGCTAGAGCCCACCACTGGTTTGGACCCAATCCAGTCATGGTCCTGCCTTATCATTCATATTCATATTATGGGAACGTGAGACGCAGGGCACAATCCAGAGTAACTATGGGTGCACATAAGAGATATTATGTGCACCCGTAATTACTGCACAGCCTCGTGAAAACCTATTGCAGTCCAGAGTAACTTGTTCTTACTCTGGAGGAAGGACTCCCCATAGTTACTCTGGATTTCAGCCACAAACATTTGAAGACCTCTGCTCTATATAAGTCCAAATTGACAATGTGGTCAGACAAGCTGGTACAGTAAGGAATAAAAACAGTTGCGCATGAACTCGGTCACTGGCGTCTTCCACACCTTCCGCTCACCCTATAGCAAGATTCTTTCTCGGAAACCATCTGGAACCAGTTCTTTGCTTTGAGCAAAGTTACATCATCTTTAAGTGCATGTGAGTCACTGGAAAGCGAGGTATGTTTGTGACTGTGATTGTAACACCGCACAAAAGGGGATTTTGGGGTTTTGTTGAGTCAGGCTCTTTGATTACAGAAGAAGCTCACGGGCGAAGCATTACAACCTCCTTGGGAAATATATTCCGCAATGCGCCGGAAGCTTCACCGAAAGATGATGCCATCAGTGACATCACATTGTGATGGAGAACGTACTGGTCATGCAGAAATTCCCCGGTTCATTCCCCAGCAATAAAAACAGGCTGGCAGAGGTGGTTGGGTGCAGCCCTGCCACTTGACGTAGAAGGTCCCTGGATGAGAAGGCCATGGGCAGGGTGACCATATAGAATAGAGGACAGCGTGCCTGTACCATAGAAGAGAGAATTGAGGCAGGTTTAGCTCATCATGGAAGGTTTTAAAAAGAAGTACCTGCCTCAATTTCTTCTTCTATGTTGACACTGTGTCTGTTAACCAGAAGGCCAGGGTTCGAGACCTGGGTCCCCTTGAGACAGGGTGAGCTCCTGTCCTTAGCCCAGCTCTGCCACACAGCTTGAACCCATTGTATCAGCTCTAGCTTTCCATGGGATTATTTCAGTGGTATGAAGAGGGGGATTTGCTGCTTGGGTAACAGCCTATCCTCCATATTAATCTACCCAGGCCTTTGTGCTTCGCATGCAGCGTCGAGCACGATACCATAGTCTTTCGAGACTGATGGGTGCCAATGCTATGCTCCATTCTATATGTTCACACTGGCCATGGGAGGGTGGTGTGATGGAGGAACAATTTCAGATTGCCTGTTGGAGTGGTTCCCTGGAACTAGCCTAACTTCAGATGGGTGAAAACTCTCCAACATTGGAGAGCCACTGATAATGGGGGAGATAGCTTGAAGGATTATATAGCTTCCTATATAATAAGCTTGCATTACTAGAGTGGACCTCCTTATCTTGGCATCCATCGATTTCAGTATCCATAGATGTCAAGCCCACGGCTGGAGGGCATCACAACTCCTTCTGGACATAACCAGAAGTCTTTCTTGGTTTGTACTGGTAACTTCTGGTCTTGTTCATGAGATCTTCTGAAGTCCTCCATCTGTAGATTTTATTATCCCTGGAACTTGGTATCTGTGGGGTGTCCTGAAATGGATACGAAGGGGACCCACTGCACAGATTCTCATTTATATTTTCTTGCTCCTCTCCCTGTCAAGGCACCGGCATCTCAAAACAAGTCAAGCATTTCCATCATGGGGTTGACAGGACAGCTTAGGAGATCATTGGTATTCCAGACCAAGCTCTTGATTGATTTGTACCTGAAGGTTAACAGCAAAGGCCAAGGGAAGGTGAGGAGCTGAGCAGATCCTACTGGGACGAGGTCACGTGTTATAAATCAGAAAGCTCATCAAGAGATCTGGCAGGCAATCAATCAATGCAGCCTCCTTTCCTCCCTGCCCTATAAATGTCAGATTGGGAGCTTCCCAGATGTTTAACATTGCAGAAAGAATTGGGGATGGGATGCAATAGCTGTACCCATCCGCTGCCCCTTCTCATCATTACTCATCCTCCTATTGATCTTCCAAATTTCTAACACCATTAAACTCTGATTTTATGAAATAAATTTCAACTTATTATGGAAATTATTTTTTGGCATTGATGATTACTGACACCTTTTGTCATTTAGGATTATGGGCTCTGTGTAATTTAGGACCCTGTGATCTCCATGGTGGCTGGATCCTGGTAATAGGTTCCTTTGCTGGTAAGGGTTCCCTTGCTTGCAAGGAGACCCTAGTTACCTGGATCAGGCCCTGGTGACAGACAGACCCCGTCCATATCCCATAACTGTTGGTTCATTCATTCATTCATTCTTTCTTTCTTTCTTTCTTTCTTTCTTTCTTTCTTTCTTTCTTTCTTTCTTTCTTTCTTTCTTTCTTTCTTTCTTTCTTTCTTTCTTTCTTTCTTTCTTTCCCTCCCTACAATCCAGACTAACTATGGGAGCATGTAAGAGAAATTTATGTCAACATAGTTATGGCACCGCCTATGGGAAATTCATATTGCAATCCAGAGTAAATTGTTCTTACATCGGAGCAAGCAATTCTTTCTTTCTCTCTCTCTCCCTCTCTCGTTCTCTCTTTCTTTCTCTTTCTCTCTCTTTTCCCCCTCTCTCTTTCTTTCTCTCTCTTTCTCTTTCTCTCTTTCCCCCTCTTTCTCTCTTTTCCCCCTCTCTTTCTCTCTTTTCCCTCTCTCATTCTCTCTCTTTCTTTCTCTCTCTCTCTCTCTCTCTTTCTCCCTCTTTCTTTCTCTCTTTCCCCCCTCTCTTTCTCTCTCTCTTTCTCCCTCTCTCTCTTTCTTTCTCTTTCTCCCTCTCTCCCTTTCTCTCTCTCTTTCTGTTTCTTTCTTTCTGATCAGGTATCGGTCAGGTGCCATGTTACAGAAATTTTTACAGACGTTCTGCTCAGCATTGTAGTAACAACAAGGAGAGCAACTCTGTGCAGCTGGTGGAGGGAATGCTGTAGTCACAACTTGACTCAGAACAACAGGTGGCGCCTTCATATAATGAGCAGCCAGGAACCAAACTTTTCTTTAATACATTTTTTATTTTTATTTTTCACTGGAAACCTGCTGGCGGTGCGATTTAGTCATCCTTTCCAGCTATTTACTAGCAAGGAAAACAACGCAGCCACTCTTTGAACGTTGCTGTGCTGTGCAGCAGTGTGCGTGAGAAGGAGCCAACTTCTTTAACAGAGCTGTACATTATGTACTTACACAACAGTTTCTAGAGTTTGACAAGTGCTGGTCCCTAAAGAGAGGGAGGAGAAACAACAGATAACACAACCTCTTGGGCTGGTCTGTTTGGCGACCTCGGGGCCAGGCTCTGCCCAATAAATTGAACCAACCTCCAAGGGTGCGACTCAGTGTTCCTGGCACAGAGAGAAGAACAGCTGACAAGAGAAGTGGTGAAAGTGTTGCCCTTATCCCGGGCCAAGAGTGCACAGGTGCACATTTCCAGCCACAATCGAGGGAACAGCCTTGTCTGCAGAGACAGTGCGCAGCGCAGCCATGGATCTCCTTCCCAACTATTCCATTGAGACCTGGTCCATCCTTATAGTCCTGGTTGGCCTTCTGACGCTGTATGTATTGACCCCGCTCTTTTTCTGGGTTCAAGCTGTGGAGGGGAAAGGGAACATCTCCACTCCCTGGTTCCTTAAAACTAAAAGCAGTGGGCACTTGCTCTTCGCAGTTGCAGGCAAGACCCTTCTCAAGGGAGAGAATTTCAGTGTGCTTTTCCACCCCCCCCCCAACTTTATCTGGAAAGGTTTCCAAAGAAAACAACTAGGTGTGGCAAGATTATTGGGGAGTAAGAATGAGATGAAAGTGTTAGAAGAAAAGGACACTGTCAGCAGAACAAACTTGTTTTTGCTAGGTTACATAATGTTACATAATGTATATTATAGAAATTAGGTTGACTTATGGTGCTGGTTTACTATCTAGTACCTAACAACTGACCCTCTTTTCTTGGAGAGCAAGAGGTGGACTATTGCATTCTTTTATCTATCTACAGTATTTATATCCTGCTTTTCAACTAAAAAGTTCACAAATAAAAGAAAATAAAAAAATTAATAGCTAATTAATAGCTAATGGGTCCCTGTCCCAAAAGGGCTCGCAATCTAAAATGCAAAAGAACACCAGCAGGAGCCACTAGTACAGACATTGCTGGGGTGTGGAGGGCCCGTCACTCTCCCCCTGCTACATAAAGGAGGACACCCACTTGGAAGAGGGTCTCTTGCCCAGTTAGCAGGGGAAATCTTAATTTTAATTATTAATTTAATAATTAATTTTAATTTTAATTGTTTTTGTGGGAAGCCCACTCTTTTAGTTGTGTGCCTAGCAGAATTTCAGCAGGTGTTGTTTCCCTCATCATCATATCAGGAAAACGCTGCACCTGTTGAACACTGACCGGCTTCTACTGGGGGGAGAAAACGGTACATTTTGCATTTATGCATTTGGGGGGGCATTCGTGGAAGGAAATCCTAAAATCTTTTGAAGCCGGTTTAAGAAGGTGCCTCGGAGGATGGACAGATGATAGAGGATGGACAGATGGACAGATGTTAGAGGGCATGGGGTACTCAGGCACACAACCGGAGTTGAGATTGAGATACAGCAGGGAAAGGAGGACGGATTGAACACACATGCATGACTTTGGGCATTTCAGGGCCGTGGCGTGCAGAATAGGGTTCAACTGTTTATTTTGGCAAGTGTCACATCTCTATTTAAGGCATGGGAGCAGGATAGGCTTCCTCTTTTTTCTGGTCAGTTGGCAACCATAATGCAGCATAACTTACGTTTCTTACAGTTGACATGTAATTATTAATTACAATCTAGTTTTCACAACTTACAGCACTGACTTTGGCTGCAATCCTAATGATATTTTCCTATGAGTAAGACCCATTGAACACAATGTGGTTTACTTTTGAGTAAACATGGTTAGGTTTGTGCTCTTTGACAGTGACCCCTGACAGCTGTCACACTCAATAGATATGACATATACCCCAAGCCGACATGAGGTCCAGATCTCAATCTGAAAATGATGGACAAGGCAGTCCCAAGGGAATCATTCACCAAAGGGGAGCATGTGTTTTATAGCATGTGGATGGGGTACATGGATAGCACATGGATGGGGTACTGCTTGGGTAGGCAGCAGATCCTACAAACATGAAGTTTTAAATGTTGTGGGATTTGAATCCAGAAGGGAGAAGACTTTTGTACAGCTAGTGCTGTTGAAGTCCTAATTCTCTGTTTCTCACAGAATGTGTTGAGAATTCAGTTTTATTCTTAATATTTCTATTTTGTAAGCTGCAGTTTGAACAGAGAGGCTGAGCTGAATATTAACAGTAGAGAAATAGATGAGGAACACCCATAAGAGAGAGGAATATTCTTGGATATTCTTGGATATGCTGCATTATGGTTGTCAACTGACCCCAAAACAGGAAGCCTATCCTGCTCCCATGCATTAAATAGAGATGACCATTAAACAAAAACCCAAACCACATATCACTAATGGGTGCATAAAAAACACCTTCTAATACATTTTAATCCAGGAGAATTAATCTCACAGACTTAGGCTGCAATCCTAACCACACTTTCCTGGGAGTAAGTACTACTGAACACAATGGATCTTACTTTTGAGTAGACATGCTTAGGATTGCACTGATAGTTAACACATCTTTATATGTTTGTTTCAAATAGGTATAGCATTTGGCCATTTGGTGTTTTCAAGAAACTGGGCATCCCAGGGCCCACCCCGCTGCCATTCTTTGGAACTTTATTGGGCTACCGCCATGTAAGTGTTGGATTGTCACTTATTGCCCCTATCGTGAGCTTCCTTGTCCATGTACTGTTGGAAACAGACCGTCACCTGTTCAGGTGAACTCTGGCCTGATCCATCAGGGCTGTACTCATGTTTTTATATGTTTTCCTCCAGGGCTTCCTGGAATTTGATACCAGCTGTTTCAAGAAGTATGGGAAGATCTGGGGGTGAGTCAGGTTTAGAGTTACCAACTTGTATTGCTCAGCTCAGCCATAAACAAGTGAGAAAATAAAGACATCACAACGCACATTTTGGGGAACCCCTTACAACCCTTGCCAGATGCTTCATTTAATGCCCCTTGTGTGTTAGAATACAGATTTTTCATTTGCAAGATGGATCCTAATATCCTTGTCCTTATTCCAGACTTTATGATGGGCGACAACCAGTAATAACCGTAGTGGATACAGCCATCATTAAAGCCGTACTGGTGAAAGAGTGCTACTCCACCTTCACCAACCGTCGGGTAGGTATCCATTTTTGAAAGTCCTAAATGTGAGGTTTATCCTGGGTTCAAATCCTGACACCACCACAAACCTAGAGAAGATTCATGGCTGTTTTGTATTCTCTGTTTTCCTGGTTACCTCCAGGATCTTGGTCTAGTTGGACTGCTGGAAAATGCTATCTCGATAGCACAGGATGAACAGTGGAAGAGGATTCGAACGGTGCTCTCACCGACCTTCACCAGTGGAAAGATCAAGGAGGTAAAGAAACACTAAAGGGATGTAAGAATTCAAAAGCAGAAACGTAATCAGTTGAGCTCAAAAACAGATCATCGGGGCAGCCTATCCTGGACTAGCCGTTGACTTGTGCTGCGCTTAAGTGCTGGGGCAGCATAGTAAGAGCATGGGATGTCTCATTGACTTGAAACCTCATCTGACCTGGCACAGGGCAAGCAACTACCTGTAAGGAATATATTGATATATATTTCAGATGTTTCCCATCATAAAACACTATGGGGAGATTCTGGTGCAGAACGTACAGAAGAGCGTGGACAAGGATGAGCCCATTGTTACAAAGGAGTAAGTTTGGCAGCATCTGTTGTCTGACCTGTTTAATACACATAAAAGCATGTCAAGGTATAGCTAATATATATAATATAATATATTATATATAATATAGCTTATGTGTATATATATATACACTAGCGAAAAGCGTACCCGGATTGCAGGTGTAACATTTTTCCCTATGCCATCCCCTCATGGCACAGAAACCCCCCATGTGCCACTTCCCCCATGCGCATCATCCCCCATGGGCATCATCCCCCCATGTGCGTCATCCCCTCATGCACAACTTTCCCCCATGCGCATCATCCGCCGATGCGCAACTTTACCCCATGTGCAACTTCCCCATGTGCAACATTTCCCCATGCGCAAATTTTCCCCATGAACAACTTTTCCCCATGCACAACATTCCCCATGTGCAACTTTCCCCCACGCGCAACTTTTCCTCATGCACATCAACCCCGATGCATAACTTTTCCCCATGCGCAACTTTCCCTCATGCACAACTTTCCCCCATGCACAACTTTCCCCATGCGCAACTTCCACCCATGCGCAACTTCCCCCATGCGCATCATCCCCTCATGCGCAACTTTCCCCATGCGCATCATCCCCTCATGCACAACTTTCCCCCATGCACATCATCCGCCGATGCGCAACTTTCCCCCATGTACAACTTTTCCCCATGCGCAACTTTTCCCCATGCGCAACTTTTCCCCATGCGCAACTTTCCCCATGCGCAACTTCCACCCATGCGCAACTTCCCCCATGCGCATCATCCCCTCATGCGCAACTTTCCCCATGTGCATCATCCCCTCATGCACAACTTTCCCCCATGCACATCATCCGCCGATGTGCAACTTTCCCCATGCGCATCACCCACCGATGTGCAACTTTCCCCCATGTACAACTTTTCCCCATGCGCAACTTTTCCCCATGTGCAACTTTTCCCCATGCGCAACTTTCCCCATGTGCAACTTTCCTCCCATGCGCATCATCCTCCCATCCTCCGCCGATGCGCAACTTCCCCCATGCGCAACTTCCCCCATGCGCATCATCCCCTCATGCGCAACTTCCCCCCATGCGCAACTTCCCCCCATGCACAACTTTCCTCCCATGTGCATCATCCTCCCATGCGCAACTTTCCCCATGTGCAACTTTTCCCCATGTGCAACTTTCCCCTGCGCAACTTTTCCCCATGTGCAACTTTCCCCCATGCGCAATGTCCCCCATGCGCAACGCCCCACCTTGCGCATCAACCCCCATGCGCAACTATAGGACAGAAACACGTTGGCCCCTTTTCAGCCCCTGAAGGGTTAAATTCCCCAGATGGTTCTTGGTGGGAGTTCAGGTGACAGAAGGAACTCCCAGAATTCCATGCTTCAGGCCCAACAGTTGGGGAGGAATGTTGATGAGTCAGCAATTCTCATTGCAAAGTATAGGGAGGAAAACACGTTGCGCCCCTTTTCACCCCCTTCCGGTTGGAAATTCCGAAAACCGGTTCTTAGTGCACCCCTCAGTCATGGGAGGAACACCCACCCCAAATTTCACGCTTCTAGGCCCAGCGGTTTTGGCAGGGCAGTGATGAGTCAGTCAGTGAGTGAGTCAGTGAATCAGTGAGTCAGTGAGTCAGTGAGTGACTTTTCTCTTTTATATATATAGATATACGTGTGTGTGTGTGTGTATAATATTTATATATGTGTGTGCGTATATAATATATGTGTGTATATTATACACACACACACACACACACACAATCGCCCCATGTGCAACATCCCCCCATGACCATCAGACCCCCATGAGCATATCCTCCATGTGCATCACCTCCCCATGCACATCACCCTCCCATGCACAGTATCCTTTCCAGTGCAACCCCTCCCACCAAACAACATCCCCCCCCCCCCAGTGCACCAGACACCAAGCACCAAATTGGCTGGATGTGGGTCAGTCTTCCATGTTAAGTATAGGACAAAAACACGTTGCACCCTATGGGAAGATTCTGGTGCAGAATGTAAAGAAGAACATGGACAAGGTTGAGCCCATTGTTACAAAGGAGTAAGTTTGGCAGTGTCTGTTGTCTGGCCCATTAAATACACATACAAGCATGTCAAGGTATAACTAATTAGAGAGAGAGAGAGAGAGAGAGAGAGAGAGAGAGAGAGAATTCTTTAGTCTGGCACACACATGCACCAAGATGAGGCAGAAAGATGGTGGCAGAGTGACTGCAGGTAGTGCCACGCAGTATGAGGCTGCAAACCCATCCACACTTCCCCTGAAGTAAGCTCCATTGACTGTATGGGACTTATTTCTGAGTCGGTACACATAAGATTGCACTCCCATTTCATAGCCCCATGTCCTGTGATAGATGCCCCACTCTGAGCCAGGTAGTACAGGCTGGAGGTGGATTGCGATCACAGTAAGAATGGGAACGACTGCATAAGGAGACACAAGCTGATCTTATTAAATTAATGGTTTATTAAGAGCACAATCCTAACCATGTCTACTCAAAAGTCAGCTCCCTTGTGATCAATGGGTCTTACTGCCATGAAAGTGTCTTTAGGATTGCAGCCTTAATTACGGTAGCTTTATTAAATAGCTTTATTAAATTAATAGATCAGGAATTTTCAACAACTGGTGTGCCGTAAGTGGTCCACAGATGTGCAGTGATAGTTTAGCAAATTTATTTATTTAAAAATAAAAATAAATAAAAATAAATAAATATTATTTTATAGTATTATTGAGGAATTGAATCCCCCATAAACAGCCTGGTGTGTTTTGTCGGTTGTCCAAAGATTGAAGGTGTACCTCTACTAGTTTAGCACTGGTTTGGTGCTTCATGAGATGAAAGAGGTTGAAAATCATTTTTAAAGTTGAATTTCAGATCTGCTAAGAAAAAAAGGGTAAAATAGTATGGCAAAGCATACCTTTTAAGCCTGACTTACGTTCTCCTCCTAGTGTCTTTGGCTGCTACAGCATGGATGTGATCACCAGCACCTCGTTTGGTGTGAACATCAACTCCATGAACAACCCCGACGATCCCTTCGTCAAGGAGATCCAAAAGCTCACCAAGTTCCGGGCTCTCGATCCGCGCTTTGTTGCCGTCTGTAAGTCGGTTTTGATCTCTGAAAACCCCATGAAAATGAGCATGTTCAGTTCACATTTCTGGCCAACGCTAATGGTTTCAGCAGTAAATTTCCCGTTGAACTTCTCTTCCCGCAGTCATGTTCCCGTTCCTCATTCCTGTCTTGAGGACAATGGGAGTTAATCTCTTTCCCAGAGACGCTTTGGACTTCTTCACAAGGGCCATCAAAAAAATTAAGGCAGACCGGAAGAAGGAAGGCAAAGGGGTGAGTGCAGATGTGGGGGTGAACGTTCCTTATTCTATGTGTGCTGGGGCAATGCAGTGGTAGCTCTCATAACAAGTGCCTCACATAACAAGCGTTTCACAGAACAAATATAAATTTCCTAGAAATCTTGCTTCACATAACAAGTCCCACTTCACTTAACAAGCAAGCGCACTATGGGCACATGTGCTATGCAGCCCTGACGCTCCGCACAGAGGCTCTTTAAAAGGGCTGCCGGCCAGCGCTGCTGCCTCTAACTGCCCCCACCTGGGGGGCAATTGCCTGGGGGTGCCAGAGGCAGCTGCCCCTTATTGCCCCCAACTGTCCCCACCGACCACCTTGAACCTCCAGCAGCAGCTCAGGTAAGCCTCCCAGGCAAGTGTCTTTGATTGCAACCTCCTAATCATGTCTACCCAGAAGTAAGCTCCATTGTGTTAAATGGGGCTTACTCCCAGGAAAGTGTTTCTGATTGCAGCCTCCTAACCATGTCTACCCAGAAGTAGACCCCATTGAGTTAAATGGGGCTTACTCCCAGGAAAGTGTCTTTAGGATTGCACCCTGAGTAGACTTCATAGGATCCTGCACACTGAATGCATTTTTTGAATTCAATTCCAGCGTTCGTCATCATTTTTACATCCAGTTAATATTTTTATGACTATTTTGGGGGTTGTGGAACCAATCGTCTGAGTTTCCATTATTTCCTATGGGAAAATCTGCTTCACTTAAAGAGCGTTTCACTTAAACAGCAGGCGTTCGGAATGAAGTAAGCTCTTTAAGTGAGGCACCACTGTATTTGGCAAGTTAAATATGGCCATAACTGGGTTTCATTGTATTTTCTAAGGGATACAGGATTTCCCGAGTTTGTCTTGGTTTTCCCCGCTTTTACTTAAATCTAATGCATAACTTTTTCAGCCAAGTTTCTGAGTAGATATGCATAGGATTCAGCTGTAAGTAACACATGCTGTAATCCTAAAGATACATCCCTAGGAGTAAGATCCATTGAACACAATGGGGCTTACTTTTGAGTAGACTTGTTTAAGATGCTACAGGCAGGGAGTTGGGTCCCTTCCAACCCTATGATTCTATGATTGTGCTCACTGTCTCCAAAACAGGGGTGTGCATTAGAATTGATGGTACATTAGACTTGAGTAAATATGGGTACTGTATGTTCATCCCATTTCCAGGCTCGAGTAGATTTCCTGCAATTGATGTTGGAAGCTGAATGTGCCAATATAGACCAGCAGAGCAATGGGATGAACCAACCATTTAAAGGTAGGATCATACAAGTCAAACTCTTTCCTGTGAAAGTTTGAGGTCCGATGTGAGATGTTTCTCTGGGTCAGTACCAAAATCTCCGCACACTGTGGTGGTGGTTGAGATTGGACACGCTGGTGCTAGCCCTTCACCCTGGTGTTCGCCCTGGTGCTATCTAGGAGGAAGTTCTATTTGGAAACTGAAGGAGGAATAAACACAAAAGGAAGTGTGTGAATTTTAATTCACACACCCTACAATCCAGAGTAACTTTGGGAGCACGTAAGAGACGTTACGTGCACCTGTCGTTATGGCACCGCTTAGTGAAAACCTACCGGAAAATCATATTGCAATCCAGAGTAAATTGTTCTTACACCAGAGCAAGGACTCCCTGTAGTTACTCTGGATTGTGCCCAAAGAGAAACTGTGTACAACCCAGAAGGGGCCCCAGGTTAAACCAGCATTTTCTAGGCGAGGTGAATTCATGTATCCAGCAACTTAGAGGCATTCAGATTGCCAGCCACTCCTCAGTTGCTGCCATAAAAGGAAAATGTACACATTGAAATGATGGTCCTGAGTGCAGGGTGACCATATGGCTGGAAAAACCTGGATTTGTCCGGATTTTTAGCCTCCTGTCCAGGTGTCCTCCAAAAGGCTTCATTGTCCTCCATTTGGAACTTTGCAATGGTGTGCAGTACCCCCATCATGTCATATGTCTTTGCATTCGTATTGAAGAGCAGAATCCAATGCAAAAATTGGTTTTGAAATATCTCCTTCCTATCTAAGGTTATGGCCAAAAAACCAAAGAACAACCAACACAAAAACAAAAAAAGACATTTTTTTGGCAATTGTCTTTAAGCGGGTAGGAATTTTGGGTTTGGCATCTGATCACCCTGGTCCTGATATTCCTGATGGTCAATGGGAATGACTCCCAGGTTGACCTTCTCCCCCTTTCTTTGCCCCCCAGGGTTGACTGACATTGAGATCCTGGCCCAGGCCTTCATCTTTATTTTTGCTGGCTATGAGCCCAGCAGCAACTCCCTGGGCTACATGGCCTACCTGATGGCCACTCACCCCGACGTCCAGCAGAAGGTTCAAGACGAGATTGACTCTGTCTTTCCCAACAAGGTAAGATGCCGGCTAGTGATCCGTTTACTAGCATGGGCCCCGATTCTGCCCAGTTGGTGAAATGAATCTAAAGCCGGCACTGGTCTATTCATCTTCTGTCTTTGACTATCCCAAAGGCTCCTCTGACCTACGATGCCATCATGCAGTTGGAATATCTGGACATGGTCCTGAACGAGACCCAGAGGCTCTATCCTTTGGGAGGGCGCCTGGAAAGGGTCTGTAAGAAAGATGTGGAAATCAATGGGCTGACCATCCCCAAAGGAACAGTGGTGATGATTCCTCCACCCGTCCTGCATCGAGACCCAGAGTATTGGCCGGAACCAGACGAGTTCAGACCCGAGAGGTGAAAACCAAGCACAAAAACCACTTGTTTTGGTGGAACCAAGGGAGGTGGTGGACTCTCCCTCACTGGAGATCTTCAAGCAGAGGCTCCACCAACACCTGTCGGGGGTGCTCTAGGAGGGTTTCCTGCTAGAGGAAGGGGGTTGGACTAGATGACCTCCTGGGTCCCTTCCAACTCTAGGATTCTATGACCTCTATGGTGGAGAATAGGAAATACTGTACAGCGATGACTTCTTCCTAGAAAGACTGGTTCACCCATGTTTTGTGTTCGTTTATTATTCTGCCATGTCTTTTGTCTTTACAACTGCCAACAGGTTCAGTAAAGAGAACAAGGACAGTGTGGATCCTTACACGTACTTGCCCTTTGGAGCAGGACCCCGGAACTGCATCGGGATGAGATTTGCGATTGTCACAATGAAAGTCGCCATCGCAAGCCTCTTGCAACACTTCTCGTTCCGAGTCTGCAAAGAAACTCCGGTGAGAAGTTTTCCTATCCCATAAGTCTGCTGTATTTAGGATCCCATAGCATCCCTGTGTTTCCTATTATTTCCTATTAGTACCCCTGTGTTTCCTATTATTTCCAGGAAAGTGTGCATAGGATTGAAACCTTGCCATATTTGTTGTGGCAGTGTTGAAATAAACTGAAATAGCTGGGGCAAAAAAATGGGGCTATTAGATATCCTTCTGTTTTTCTGGGGTTTTTTCCTGGGTTTTTCCTGTTTTTTCATATATTTTCTTCTTACCCCCCCGCTCCAGATTCCCCTGGAACTCAGCACACAAGGATTCTTAATACCAAAGAAGCCCATTGTTTTGAAGATGGTCCCAAGAAATGGGATCCAATAAAAGATGGTGTTGTTTTCCAAACAGCTCTGGAAGAGACTGAAGTTCTGGACTGTTCTTGATTCTCAAGATAGGATGTCCATCATTTTTGGATACAGCTTCTAGATGTCTATGAGGATATGAAGAAGGAGTTTAGAAAGGTTGCAATCCTAAAGACACTTTTCTGGGAGTAAGGCCTAAATCCTAAAGTGAAATTAAGCCATTTGCTCCGGAGCAGTTAAGATGACTTTCCATAAAATAACACTAGAGGGTGACAACGCTAACGCCAAAGCTTAGAAATAGGGAAGAGCACTGCATCCTATAGCTGGTCACAACTAGCTCTATAACCTCTGAGGGACATTTTTTTCCCTTTAAGCTGCTTTATATGTTATTGAATTGTAAAGTGGAATACAAGTATTTTAAAGAAAAATAAAGTTAACATGTATGGACACGTATGCCAAACCTAACATGCTAGCGATACTCTAAACTTCTACCAGTCTGAAACTTAAGGAGAATTGTAGTTTCCTTCACAGAGTTCTGGGGTTGTCACTGGTGGGGTGGCTAAGGGCGCAATCCAGAGTAACTATGGGGAGTCCTTGCTCCAGTGTAAGAACAATTTACTCTGGATTGCAATATGAATTTCCCATAGGTTTTCACTAGGTGGTGCAGTAACTATGGGTGCATGTAAGGTTTCTTACATAGTTCCACAGTTACTCTGGATTGTAGGGCTAGAGGGCGGTCTGCGAGATCCCTGACTGACTTCAAAAGAAAAAGAATGCCTATGAAATAAAGATAATCCACTGGATTTATATTAAGGAGGGTTTCTTATTTAACTCGTCACGCAGGTTCTGGTGGAATCGCTAAAGCTCGAGTTTCTCTTGTGTAAAGCATAGGCTACAATCCAGAGTAACTACGGGAGCACATAAGAGACATTACGTGCACCCGTAGTTACTGCACCATCTAGTGAAAACCTATGGGAAATTCATATTGCAATCCAGAATAACTTGTTCTTTCTCTGGAGCAAGGACACCCTATAGTTACTCTGGATTGCGCCCATACTATCATTTGTTTGTTTGTTTTACATTTTTCCTATGCTCATGCTCAAAGGAGTTTTCAATTCAAGGACAAAAAATATATATACAATATATAGATTGATAAAATACTATCATAAAATAAAATCTCCAGCAAAAACCAGTTGGAGAAGAGAAAGTTTTTATAACCAAAGCGCTGCGATGACGACACATCACTTAAATTTTAGGTTGAACCAAAATGTTTTGAACTCTTGGTGAAGGACGGGGGGGGGGGGTGGAGGAAATATTAGCCCCAAATCCAGAGTAAGACTTAAGAGACTTTCAGCCCAAACCAGAGCAACTAATCTGTCCACATAAGAGCCCTTAGGTTGCCCTATCTAACACTAGGTTGGAGCAACTGCAAGATGCTCCAGCCCAGTTACTCTGAAGGAGGCTTAGGGCAGAGCAAGGCAAGATAGGGTGCCCTAAGAGAGGAGGACCTGCTCTGCCCTAACTGGGGCAGCCTAAGCAGCTCAGGAGAGGCAAGCTGAGGGCATGTTTAGCATTGCCTAGGGCAGAGCAGTTACTCTGGATCCAGAGCCTGTTTCCAAGGCAGAAATGCCCTCTTCCAGCCCTCAGAGTTATACCACCTCAGGAGCAGGTATAGTAATGAGTAGACCCATAGGGGTCCATGATAAGGCCCAAGTAAGAATGGCAGTGCTGACCAAAAATCTGAGTTCTTGGCCAGCCTAGCTGCAACCCCTTCCTCTCAACCTCAGGATATGGAACAAACTACGGCTGCCCATAAACCTCAGGATACAGCAGGCCACTCCAAGAAGCCCCTTGTATTCACTGGAGGATGTACTGGCATCTCATCAGGGACTCCTTATAAGGCAGGCACCCAGTGGCGTCACCAGACTGGTGCGGCTGGTGTGGGCTGCATTGGGGATGCGCTCCGTATGGGGTGATGTGCCGGAGGAGTTTGACTGTCCTTTGGCAGGCCCCGGGCGTCAACATGCCCATTCAGGCCTGCTCCAAGGCGGAGGAGCAGCCAGAAGCTGCCACTTGTCCTTGGAGCTGGCCCGAACGGCCAGCTGAGGGGCACTGCGCAGAAACAGACTGAGCATGCCGAACAGCTTCAGAGGAGACTTCCTTAGAGCAGAGAAAGTCCGCGCCTCTGCACAGCCATTCGGCCTCACTCAGGAGGCGGAGCGGCAGCCGAATGGCTTCAGAAAGAGTACTGCACAGGCACCAACTCTGACGCCTGCACAGTCTCCCCCGAAGCCAAAAGGCTTCAGAAAAGTACTGCGCAGGTGTCAGAGATGGTGCCTGCGCAGTACTCTTTCTGAAGCCAGTTGGCTTCAAAAACAACTGTGCAGGCGCCAACTTTGGTGACTGTGCAGTCCAGGTGGGGGAGGGCGCGCATCCCAGGGATGACGCACAGACTTCCGCACCAGGTGATGTGCAGAGTCATGTCACCACTGTAGGCACCACAGCTGTTCCTTGTTCAGTGTGATCTGAGGGGTGTCTCCTCAGGAGCAAGTCTTCCCCTTGTGTCAATTACTTAGCATGCTCTGGAGCAGTTAGGGCAGTCCAGGTTTCCTGACTCTCTGGATGCAGCATAACTTTCTGCTCTGGATACAGAATAGTTAGGAGAGTGCAGTTAGGTCAGAGCAGGCTGAATTTGCTCTGGATTGCAGCCTTTATGTGCACCTGTAGTTGCTGTACCACCTAGTGAAAACCTATGGGAAATTCATACTGCAATCCAGAGTAACTTGTTCTTACACTGGCGCAAGGACTTCCTGTACTTACTCTGCATTTTGCCCTTAGTTCCATAATGAACTGTAGCTGTATTGTTATGGTCCGGAAGTCTGTATTATGTGCCGCCCTCCAATAATTTTCTGCAACTGCTACACAAATAATGATCCCATTTGCTCCAGTTTACAAGCACGATAGCATCGCTTAGATGAACACAACACCAGACCACCAAAGAGGAACAATTAAAGAAAGCACATCTCCCCTCCCACCCCATCTGCCATTGAACCAGATTGGACACAATTATAATTAAGGGTAGCAATGCGCATCCGGGAGATAATCACTCGCAGGTTAATTAATCGCTTCCAAAGAGAAGAAACGCTATCATAAGGTATTCCAGGCCCCCAACATATGAGATGTGCTCCTGTACCTGGAATGAGCAATGGTTACTCAAGCAGTGATAATGCGTGAGAAATTGGTGTGCGAGCGCGGAGGGAGCGGAAATTTCAACAGTAAAGGCTTTCGCGCAAGTGCACCTCCTACTCGTTCATTTAAAGAGTATGGCTACAATCCAGAGTAACAACAGGACCTTTCGCACCAATGTAGTTACGGTGCCTCCTATGGGACACCTATGGGAAATGCATAGAGCAATCCAGAATAAGGCTACAAACCAGAGTATCTACGGGAACTTTTACACTGATGTAATTACGGTGCCACCCAGGGGAAACCTATGGAAAAGCATAGAGCAATCCAGAGTAACTACAGGACCTTTTGCACCAATGTAGTTACGGTGCCTCCTATGGGACACCTATGGGAAATACAAAGAGCAATCCAGAATAAGGCTACAATACAGAGTAACTACGGGACCTTTTACACCGATGTAGTTACGGTGCCACCCAGGGGAAACCTATGGAAATGCATAGAGCAATCCAGAGTAACTACAGGACCTTTTGCACCAATGTCGTTATGGTGCCACCTATGGGACACCTATGGGAAATGCATAGAGCAATCCTGAGTAAAGCTACAATCCAGAGTAACTACAGGACCTTTTACACCGACGTAATTACAGTGCCACCAATGGGAAACCTATGGGAAATGCATAGAGCAATCCGGAATAAGGCTACAAACCAGAGTAACTAAGGGACCTTTTACACCGATGTAGTTACGGTGCCAGCCAGGGAAAACCTATGGGAAATGCATAGAGCAATCCTGAGTAAGTGCCTCTTATGTGTTCCTGTAGTTACTCTGGATTGTAGGGTGTGTATGGGGGGAGGGAAATAATTAAATTATTAGCTATGCAGAGACAGGTATAGTCCACCTGTGCTGCCAGAGTGCCAATAATATCTTGATTTCCTTCGAGAGAAGAGGAAGGATCTACATGGCACCTTCTCAGTCTGATGCACGTCTACACATAAGCAAGTCCCATTCAGTTCAATGGGATGTGTGACGATTGCAACACTACGGTGCAAACCGAGTCATGGATATGAAGAAAACACAACTGAGTTCAGTGGTACTTACCTCTAAATAAGAGTAGATAAACTATGCAGCTGTAGCAAATTAAGGGCCCAATCCTGTCCACCTTAACAGAACTGATGCAGCCATAATTCCACCACAAATGGTTTGTCAGGCATTTACAGTCTGCCCCATTGTGTTCCCAGGAAAGTGTATCTTTGGAGGGACCTCTTTTGAACCATGGGAGATCAACACAAGGTGTCCCTCCAAAGATACGTAAATACATGGGTACGCAAATCCATGGCCACTTCCAGTTTGATGAGCAACCTGCAACTGACTTTCTGATTCCTCCAGTAGGCCTTTTGAAGCCCATGGAGACTTTGAGCACAATCCTCACCATGTCTACTCAAAAGTAAGCCCCATTGTGTCCCCAGTGATCCAATGATTGCCCTCCAAAGGGATTCAGAACTTCCAGATCCCTCGGGAATCCCTTGTCAGTGTATGAGTCGGTGGGACGCAACCTTGTGCACATATATCCCGCCTTGTATTCCTGCCTCACCATCCTGTTGGCTTCATTCTCCGACGCCTGCCACGGATCCTATCGTAATGAGCCATTAGAGATTCACAATGTTTATCCCAGCTGGCAATCCGCAGCTGTTCCACCAGGAGACAGTTATCTTAGGTAGTCTGTCGCCCGACGTTCACGGCAGCCTCGTCCAATATGTTTCAGCGCCTTTATGCTTCCAGGGGGAGATCCGGTTTCTGTGCACGTACCTTGTAATGCTATCGTTCAGTAACCAGATGACTGGCAAGGAAGTGTCGATTCCATGATTTATTCACGGATGCCGCCAGTTTCCTTGGTAGAGAGAATTCCTCGGTGCCCTTGCCTTGAAGACCACAACCCAAAGTCAGATGATCCAGTGCCTGGATCCCTTCCCCAAAACTGGCTATTGGGCTAATGTGGGGCAAAATAATGTCATCATAGTGTCAGACCAACTGATGCTTTTGCTGTTGTTCACACTAAACTGGGTTGGAACTATTTATTTATTTATTTACTTACTTACTTTACTTATTTAAATATTTGTTCATTTCTTTATTATTTATTAATATTTATTAATATTATTTATTAATATTTATTTCAATATTTGTATCCCAACTTTCTCCAGGGGACCCAAAGCGGCTAAGCAATGCTACGCCATGCAGAGGAAAAAAATTATACTGCGTGGATTCCTTCCATATGCGTGTTTACAGCACGTAGATAGGTGGGACCTTTATTTTCCATGGGTATTTAAATGCCCTTTACCGTACATGCCCAAGTCACCAGGACGGGAGAGAGTCCTTCTAAGGTCCAGCAATTTGATGCCTCCTATGGGACACCTATGGGTGCCTCCTATCTCGTCCACATGTTTGCATAATGATGGAGGCAGTGGTGGGCCCAGCCTGCCCTAACAACCGGTTCTCCGGAAGTGGGCGAGGCCAGGATGGATCAGGGGTGGGGCCAGGGGGCGGGGCAGGGGAGGGCACGCCACCTTAACCCTTAGTTTACCAAAAAAAATGTATCACTTGTGACAGCATCAATCAGTATTAAGCCCCTGGGTTCTGTGTAATTTATTCCTATGCATTATGCCTTGTGCTCTGAGGGGGAACGTGTGCCACAAATAAGAACATAAAAGCATAAGAAAAGCCTCCACTGGATCACACCAAAGACCCACCTAGTCCAGCTCCTGAATCACACAGAGACCCACCAGCTGCCTCAGGGAGCACACATGACACTTGCATCCAGGTGCCTAATACAGCAGACACACCACAGGTTCCACAGGTGGTGCTCGTACCACTGGTTGAGAAACACTGATCTACAGTTTAGGACCAGAGTCTGTGGTGTCCCCTCTGCAGGCTGAGGTTTGCCTCTAAGCCACTACTTAAGGCTACAATCCTGTCCACACTTTCCTGTAAGTAAGCTCCATTGAATATAATAGGACTTCTGAGTAGTCAAGCAAAGGACTGAGCTCTTAGTAACCAGCATCTGGCTCCAATCCTATTCACTTTCCTGAGAGTAAGCTCCACACACTCTAATGGGACTTACTTCTGAGTAGGCAAGAATAGGATTGGGCTCTAATGCTGCACTCCTCTGCACACTTTTTTGGGAGTAAGCTTCATAGATTGAAATGGGATTAACTTTTGAGTAGTCAGGCATAGGATTACAAGCTCTTAGAAACCAGCTTCTTTCCAGGGAGTAAGCTTCACTATTATAATGGTACTTACTTCTGAGTAGACATATGATTGGTCTTTGAGGCTACACTCCTATCCTCACAGGGGAGTAAACCTGCTGACTTTAATAGGATTTACTTCAGAGTAGGCAGTGGACTGGGCTCCTGGGGTGGGGGGCAGGATGGGAACTGGGGCTATTTCTTCAGGTACCCCCATACTTCCTGCCCACAATCTCAGGTAGAGAGATTTCTCAGAGGGGCAGCATGAGGTTGGGAGATCTCTTGGGGGGGGGGAGCAAAAGGTCTACAGTGTGGATAGGATTGCAGCCTGAGCCTAATCCTAACAGTGTTTACTCAGAAGTAAGTACCATTCAAGTCAATGGGGCTTACTCCCAAAACTGTGTGGTCAGGATTTTAGCCTTACAGTCCAATCCTATGCAGGCTTACTTAGAAGTAACTCTCATTCTAGTCAGTGGGGCTTACTCCCATGTAAGTGTGGATATGATTGCAGCCTCAGAGCCCAGTCCTAATCATGTCTACTCAGTAGAAAGTCCCATTATAGACAGTGGGCTTACTCTCAGGAAAGTAGGCAGGGCTGGGGGAACAGGGCTGGAGGAAGAGATCCAATCCTCTGCCAATCTCCTCAGAAGTAAGTCCCATTATAGTCAGTGGGCTTACTCTCAGGAAGGTGTGGATGGGAAAGTAGCCTCAAATCCTATGCTACTCAGAAGGAAATCCCATGATAGTCAATGGGAATTGCTCCCAGGAAAGTGTGGCTAGGATTGTGGCCACAGGCTGCAGTCCTCTACTATACAGTGTGGCTTACTCCTGAGTAGTACTGAGTAGTTCTCCATGCCTAGTATTGGGCTACAAAGGCACCCAGAGGTTTGTATTTCCTAACCCTGACTTTAAAGCAGGAGCCAACAGTGATGCAAACACCCTCCCTCTCAGCAGTCAGTCTGGATGTGCTGGGATGGTCACAGTGCTCTGTCTGAATGGTGGTAGGAGGAACACTCTTTCTATTTTAAAATTAAAAATAAACTTAGGGAGGGGAAGGAGGGGGAGAGAAGGGGAGGGGGCTCAGAAGGGGAGGGGAGGGGCGAGGAGGAGGAGGGAGGAGTAGAACTTCAGCTCTGGAAAGACAGACCCAGAGGCCCTTTAAGAGAAATGCAAACACACTTGCATGCAATTCAAAGATGACGCCCCCCAATTAACAACCGGTTCGCTAACGTCAGCCCCTAATTAACAACCACCTCTACAGAACCGGTCAGAACCGGCCTCAGCCCACCTGTGGATGGAGGCCAGCAAAGATCAGTTGCACGCAGCTTGCAATCCTCATCCCCAAGCGAGGCTGGCATAAGTCCTGGCACAAGACCCATACTGGAATGCACCACTCCTGGGGAAGTTCGGTGCACAGACATGCACCGACCTCCCCGCGCCCTCACCACTGGAATGGGGATTGGGTGAGTTGTGCTGGACTAAACTGGTTAGGATTGCACCTTCAGTGACCTTTTGCTCTCCTGTGAATTGTGCAGAGAAAGATCATAAGGGGTATAGGAAACACCGCAAACTAGGGCTACAATCCAGAGTAACTACAGGACCATTTACACCAATGTAGTTATGGTGCCACTTATGGGAAACATATCCCCTCTAGCTATGCCACTGCCTTTGCGTTTCACGTCGTGCAAGGTTGTTCTGCCATATTTGGATGCAGGTAACAAATGGAACATAGTGCGCTCCGAAGCAGGGGGTGTGTATGTTGGAACCAGCAAACAACCTGTGACTGCATAATTTCAATTATGTCTCTAATTAAAGGTCGGGAGTGAAAGACCTTCGGTTTCCATCAACAAGAGGAGTAACTGCGCTCCAGCCAGGCAATGAATTGAGTTCTCGGATCAGACCAGTTCATTTGCCTCTTATGTCTACTCTGTAAAGCAAATACTGGGTCTTCCCTCAGTATTTGTATTCCCCGTTGAAAGTCAAGGGAAGATAAGTTTACTACCTGGAACAGGAGACCTTTGCGTGGACCATCTGCACAGCCATACATAGTGGAGTTCCTCACCACTGATGCCACCCAATGTGGGAGGCCATTGTGTCACCCCCATGATGGACCTCCTCTCATGCATTGGGTAGGGCATGGATGGTGGGAACGATGTCCCATTGCCCCACCACTGTTGGATATGAGTTCCTAACCACTGCTGCCATTGTGGCCATTGTGTCACCCCCATGATGGACCTCCTTTCCTGCTTTGGGTAGGATATGGATGGTGGGAATGATGCCTCATTGCCCCACCACTGTTGGATTTTTTTGCTATAACATTTGCTAGAATAGAGATAATTCAACATGGTTTAGTCAGTGGCTTACTCAAGGAAAGTGTGGATAAGATCAGGTCCATTCTCCATCATCTCTGGTCATCCATGGAGATGCTGGAAGTAATCAAAGGGGCTCATGGACCACTTCTCAGGATCTCACCAACCACTGTGGTCCATCGCCCCTGGCTTGGGAATAAGTCTCTATGGCTGAGTTGGAAAAGTGTCTCTCAACATTTCTACACTGAACAGTTGCAAGAAGTATAAGGTTTCTTTGGGTGTCTCCTTCTTGAGATGGAGTTTTTCTACGACCACGAAAATAATTTTCCATCAACTGAGTCACATTTGAACTGCTGTCTCTTTACTTATTCATGGATCAATTTTGCAAACCTGTTCCAAGTTCAGAGATCAGATGTGGGTTGATGAACCTTTTCCTAGCTGGCCGACCTCCACTTCTCTGGTCTATTGCGCCACTCCGTCCCGGGAGATAAATGACCAGATTTGTCTTAGCCAGTCATTTAGGTGCCCAGTTCTGAATAATAAGGTGAATAACTCCATTAGTACCCTGAACAGCCTCTTTTACCTTTTGGATACCAGCCTTTGCACAGGTAGGAGGAAGAGGAGCAAAACCAGAGTACCCAGATACGGAGCAAAGATGGACCTCCTTGCATACTTCTCCACAGAAACCTACATTTTTCTCATTGTATTTTGGGCTCTCCTGATGCTGTAAGTAGTGCTGGGCATCTTGTGGTCAGATGTCTGGGCATTTTATGGTCAGATGTTTGGAAATTTTGTAGGACCTGCACAGCCCATCAGAAAGGCTGGTTGAGGAGCTTATCTCAAAAAGTATACAGTATTCTGAAAATTCATATCCGAAGCTACCCATTGACTTTCTTACCCCCAGATCCAGAGCAATTATGGGAGCACGTAAGAGACTTTACGTGCACCTGTAGTACCGCACCACCTAGTGAAAACCTATAGGAAATTCATAATGCAATCCAGAGTAAGTTATTCTTACACCGGGGGAAGGACTCCCTGTAGTTACTCTGGATTTTGCCCTTACTGAATTTATTGGGTGGTCTCATCCGAGTCACTATCCCTGGGGCTCAATCAGATCAGAAAGGCAGAGCTGTTTGAAAATGGTGACAGTTACCTTACTCAGATGTAAGCTCATTGTGTTCATTAAGGCTGCAATCCTAAAAACACTTTCCTGGGAGTAAGATCCATTGAACACAATAGGGCTTACTTTTGAGGAGACATGGTAAGGATTGCACCTTAAGGCTTCTATCCTATGCACACTTACCTGGAAATAAGCTCAGTTGATGGTAACAGGAGTTCCTTCTGAGTAGACATGCATAGTAGAGTAGACATGCACGATCATCTGGAAACAAGCACCTCTACTTACCGAGTACCTGTGGCTGTCACCCCACAAGTCTCTGACTTGGGTACATGTAATGAAGAAAGAGGGATGATGCGAGGTCCCCATGGGCAGCTGTCACTCCAAATACATGCGAACCCCAGTCTAGCATTACTTCCAGATCTTGATACATGATATATCTCGATAAACAGTCAGCGCTGGATACATGTTTCTGTCCCAAACTGCAAAAGGATGGGATACTGTCTGGGAGGCCAGAAGGCCGTACAAAAATGTAGTCTTAATGCAGTCTTAGGGCACAATCCGGGGAGTCCTTGCTCCGGTGTGAGAACAATTTGCTCTGGATTGCAATTTGAATTTCCCGTAGGTTTTCACTAGGTGGTGCCGTAACTACGTTGCCGTAAATGTCTCTTTCGTGCCCCCATAGTTACTCTGGATTGTAGGGTTAGCGTGTTTATAGGATTCCATTTTCTTTATACATTTTTGTAAAGTAGTTTGCTGAGACAGGCTGGGTTAAACAACAGATAAACAAATCCACAAAGGAGGAAAGTTTCTGGATACTCTGGATACTGTTTGAATTAAACTCAAACCAAAATCACACATCACTAATGGGGGCACCAATAAAACCCCCCAATACATTTGATTTCTGGGGAATTAATGATGTAACGGTCTCAGCTGGCCTCACAGATGGGCTGGCGCTGACATAGGGCAAAATCCAGAGTAACTTCGGGGAGTCCTTGCTTCGGTGTAGGAACAACTTACTCTGGATTCCAATATGAATTTCCCGTAGGTTTTCACTAGGTGGTGCCGTAACTACAGGGAGGTGCATGTAAAGTCTCTTACGTGCTCCCATAGTTACTTTGGATTTGGGGGTAAGTTAACACGTCTTTTTATATCTCTTTAAAACAGTTATGGTATTTGGCCGTTTGGTGTTTTCAAGAAACTGGGCATCCCCGGGCCCACACCGCTGCCATTCTTTGGAACCGTATTGAGCTACCGTCATGTGAGTATTGAGACATGATGAGTATCGGGACATGTGAGTATCGGGACGGTGAGCTTCCCCATCCGTGTACTGTTGGAAACGGACCATCACCTCTTCAGGTGGGCTTTGGCCAGATTCATTGAGGCTGTTGATGTTCTTAAATCCCTTCCTCCAGGGCTTCCTGAAATTTGATACTAGCTGCTTCCAGAAGTATGGGAAAGTCTGGGGGTAAGTCAGGTTTCTAATTACCTGCTTGTATTCTCAAATTAGCCTAAATCTGATTAAAGCCATAAAAATATCCTGGTGGGAAAGTAAAAGCTGAATGCCCGAGTCCGTGTGCATCAACATCAAGTTCATCCTGTGCTTCTTGATACGTTCTAGCTTGGCTGTGTTTTTCCCCTTGGGGGGTATCACAGCATTGATGGGGTAGACTTGTGTCACTCAGGGAGGGGGTTCGTCCTTTGCCTGCTGCGTGACCGGTTTAAGTCCCTGTTGCCTCCCAGTCATAGCTGGGAAGGTTGCTTCTTTTGGAGGAAGGTTGTAGAATATGCCCTGGGTGTGAAGAGTCAAAACATATACTTTGATTTATGCTCTACCAGAGTAGATACTGGTAGAGTATATACTGGCAGAGTATCCACAACATAATTACTTTGACTTAGGGTGCAATCCCAAGCATGTCTACTCAGAAGTTAGCCCCATTATGTTCAGTGAGTCTTACTTCCAGGAAAGTGTCTTTAGGATTGCAGCCTTACTGACTTAGGGCAAAATCCAGAGTAACTACAGGAGTCCTTGCTGTGGTGTAAGAACAACTTACTATGGATTGCAATATGATTTTCCCATACAATATGAATTTCACTATGTGGTGCAGTAACTATGGGTGCATGTAAAGTCTCTTACGTGGTCCCGTACTTACTCTGGATTTGGGGGTTACTCTTTACCAGAAAATTCACCTAATTTAATCTTAAACTTACCCCCAAATCCAGAGGAACTATGGGGGCATGTAAGAGACATTACGTGCACCCATAGTTACTGCACCACTAGTGAAAACCTATGGGAAATTCATATTGGAATCCAGAGTAAGTTGTTCTTACACTGGAGCAAGGACTCCCCGTAGTTACTCTGGATTTTGCCCTTAATCGTAAATCTTTTAAATCTCAAAGTTAATCTCTACCGAACACTCTACGTACCTCCCTTCTAATGCCCGTTGTGTGTTAGAACACTGATCTTTCTCTGGTAAAGGGGGTCTTAACACCCTTCTACTTATTCCAGGACTTATGAGGGCCGACAACCAGTATTAAATGTAGTGGATACCACCATCATTAAAGCCGTACTGGTAAAAGAGTGCTATTCCACCTTCACCAACCGTCGGGTAGGTATCCATTTTTTTTTAAAACAGTCCTATGGTCCAGCAACATAGAGCATAATCCTAACCATGTCTACTCAAAAGTAAGCCCCATTGTTTTCAATGGCTCTTATTCCCAGGAAAGTGTCTTACCCCCAAATCCAGAGTAACTATGGGAGCATGTAAGAGACTTTACGTGCACCCACAGTTACTGCACCAGCTAAAGAAAACCTATGGGAAATTCATATTGGAATCCAGAGTAGGTTGTTGTTACAGTGGAGCAAGGACTCCCCATAGTTACTCTGGATTTTGCCCATAGACTATTTTATTGTCAACACTTGAGTACCAAACTGAACAATTAAACTGACTCAATTCAATCCCCCAAACCAGTGTGACGTTAGTCATCACCTTGTCACTTGAATGGACATGGCCTGACACAGCTGATTCATGCCAAGTCTGAGGTCTGTCATGGGTTCGAATCCTGACACCACCATCCACCTAGCGTCCCATTCACGGCTGCCGCGTATTCACTCTTTCCAGGTAATTCGTATATCTGAACTGTTGGAAAATACCATCCTGAGAGCAGAGGATGAAAAGTGGAAAAGGATTCGAACTGTACTCTCGCCGACCTTCACCAGTGGAAAGATTAAAGAGGTAGAGAGATGCTAGAGGAGTGTGAGCAGTAGCATAGCTAAGGGGGGGTGTAAGGTGGACTAACAAGCTTTAGCGGAGCAATGAGCAGAGCTTGTCACTAGCGGTCAAAATGTTGGAAACCTGGGCTATATATCAACAGAAAGGTAATTTAATGAAACAATAATTAATTTAATTTAAACAATTTATTTAATAATTAATTAAACAATAAACAATTTAATTTAATGAAACAAACGGGGTTAGAATATGTATTCTATCAAAATTCATGGCCATTTAACCATGCTTTATTTTGCACTATCCCCCAAATCCAGAGTAACTACGGGAGCACGTAAGAGACTTTACGTGCACCCGTAGTTACTGCACCACCTAGTGAAAACCTATGGGAAATTCATATTGCAATCCCGAGTAAGTTGTTCTTACACCGAAGCAAGGACTCCCCATAGTTACTCTGGAGTTTGCCCTATGTTCTGAACATTTAATTTGATCCTAGAGAAGATTGGAGGGCAGGAGCACTTGTATAACTCATCTCTAACCAATACAGGGCACACTTTTTAATTTTGACTTAGGGTGCAATCCAGAGTAACTATGGGGAGTCCTTGCTGTGGTGTAAGAACAATTTGTTCTGGATTGCAATATGAATTTCCCATAGGTTTTCACCAGGTGGTGCAGTAACTACGGGTGCACGTAAAGTCTCTGACTTGCTTCTGTAATTACTCTGGATTGTAGGGCTTATTAAATTTGGTATTTGGGGGGGGGGGTGGCTACAAAATTTTATTTAACTCTAGATAGCAGATGCTTAGCTCTGCCATTTGATTTCAAATCCTGTCTTACGCTCTGGGTACAAAATTATCTGGAAGGAATGGTGTGTGTATATATATATATATATATATATATATATATATATATATATATATATATATATATATATATATATATATATAATTCCTTTTGGTGTATATTTCAGATGTTTCCCATCATAAAACACTATGGAGAGATTCTGGTGCAGAATGTACAGAAGAAAGTGGACAAGGATGAGCCCATTGTTGTGAAGGAGTAAGTTTGACAATACACGTTGTCTGGCCCTGTATCCCTACAATCAAGAGTAAGGGAAGACGTAAAAGGCAGTGGATCTGGATTGCTCTATGCATTTCCCATAGGTTTCCCATAGGTGGCACTGTAACTATGGCCTATATCTTAAAGTGAAATTAAGCCCCTTGCTCCGGAGCAGTTAAGATGACTTTCCATAAGATAACACTAGCGGGTGACGTAACTGCGTGGACCTGTAACTGCTATGGATTTTGCCCTATGTCAAATAAAAGGTCCCGTAGTTACTCTGGATTGTAGTCTATCCCTACATTGCAATCCCCCTATGTTGCAATCCAGAGTAAATTTTTCTTACACAGGAGCAAGGACTCCCTGTAGTTACTCTGGATTGCGCTCTGTGTCAAGGATGCTCTGGGCAAGGGCCTTGACTAGATATCCTTCAGGAGGAACCCTTCCCAGCTGGCGTGAAATTCCACCAGTGACGTATAGGGTGCCACCACTACATATTCTGAGGGTGCCAGACCAGTCCAGCCAGGCAAGCCATCAAATGGACACGTGTTGTCAACCAGATGGCCACGTTGAAGAAGAAAGAAATATAATATTGGCTTCAGAATGAGACGGGGGGTCCCAACCCATATTCCCATATTCCCCATATGACTCAAAGGGCGGAAACCAACCCATATTCCCCTCCAGCTCTTGCCAATTCTTGAGATTTGGGCACCACCATCTTGAATTAAATCCAAAGTAGGAACACCTTGGAGAGCTTATGGGAGATGTAAGCTCATTTAATAAAACTGCTTATCAATTAATCAACGAAGGGCGCAATCCAGAGTAACTACAGGGAGTCCTTGCTCCAACGTAAGAAAAATTTACTCTGGCTTGCAATATGAATTTCCCATAGGTTTTCACTAGATGGTGCCATAACTACATGGTGCCATATGCAATATGAATAGGTTTTCACTAGGTGGGTGCCGTAACTTTGTCGACATCATTGTCTCTTACGTGCTCCCCTTGTTACTCTGGATTGTAGGCATGAATTTATTTCGTTGAATTTCAGGTCCACCCAAATGTGCAAAAAAGGCAAAATAGTATGGGACACCTTTTCAGTTCTTCTGATGTGCCGTTCTCTTTCTCAGTGTCTTTGGCTGCTACAGCATGGATGTGATCACCAGTACCTCGTTCGGTGTGAACATCGATTCCATGAACAACCCCAAAGACCCCTTTGTCACGGAGATCCAGAAGCTCACCAGGATCAGAGCTATTGATTTTCGTTCCGCTCTAATCTGTTAAGTTCTTCCTGATCTCTGAAAATCCCATGAAAAGATATAGGGCGGTGGGTGATGTATGAAAAGATATAGGTGGATGATGTAATATCTCTAATGCGGGTTCAAATGGCTTTGTTTTGCAATGAAAACTAAGTTTTTGCTTCATGTTATTTTTAATGGGAGAGCTAGGGCGCAATCCAGAGTAGCCAAGGGGAGTCCTTGCTCCAGTGTAAGAACAATTGCTCTGGACTGCAATATGAATTTCCCATAGGTTTTCACTAGGTGGTGCAGTAACTACCGGTGCACGTAAAGTCTTTTACGTGCTCCCATAGTTACTCTGGATTTGGGGGTATGATTCTCAAGTTACACCACTGGGGTCAGGGAGTTTATATGGGATTAATTCATGAGATATTTTCTAGGTGCCTATCTTAGGAAATGTAGCTTGCGTGTTGGTTATCATATGTTATCACATGTGTGCATACCACCTGGGGAGCTGGGATCCGTGAGTGTACCGTGTAGTAAATTGTTATGTGATGCAGTCAGTTTCATATTGAACTTTTCTGCAGTTGCGTTCCCGTTCCTCCTTCCTCTCCTGAAGGCCATGGGAGTGGGTGTGTTTCCCCAAGATGTGGTGGAGTTCTTCACGAGCTCCATCCAAAAAATTAAGGCAGACCGGAAGAAAGAAGGCAAAGGGGTAAGAAAGGCAACGGAGTGGAGATGTGGGGATGAACTTTCCTTATTCTCTGTGTGGTTGAGCAATCACAGTTCAAATGTGGGTTTGAATATGTGTATCTAGCTGATGAACATGGGGAATGTTGCGCATGGGGGATTGTTGTGCATGGGGGATTTGCACGTGGGGGTTGATGTGAATAGGGGGGATGATGAGCGTGGGGGATGTTGCACATGAGGGTGGATGCGCATGGGGGTTGATGTGCGTGGGGGATTGATGCGCAATGGGGGATGGCGTATGGGGGAATTTTGCTCCCGCAACATGGGTATACTTTTTGCCAGTTAATAATAAAGTCAAAAGACAAATCTGATGGCCTGTAAAGGCAGAATATAAATAACTTTGTTTTTTTCAGCACACTTTCTAGGAATATAATATATATATTTCCCCCGGTTTTGTCTTGATCCGTTTATCTTCATCCACTTTCCAGGCCCGAGTGGATTTCCTACAACTGATGTTGGAAGCTGAATGCTCCAATATAGACCAGCAGAGCAATGGGATGAACCAACCATTTAAAGGTAGCACCAGTGGTGGGATCCAAATAAATTAACAACAGGTTGTATGTCCCATTAGGAACCGGTTCTCAGAACCAGGCGCTCACTAGCAAATGGTTCTATAGAACCTGTGAGAACCCCGAAGCCCACCACTGGGGAGCCCCCTCTGGTCCTGTGAAAATTGGAGGTGCCCTGTGAAGTGAGGGGAGCACATTGAGATGTGTTTTCTGGATGGCATCGCAGTAATTTGCCCATCTCCTTTTAGAGGAAATGCAGCGAAACCCTCAGTTTATGGAAGCTTGTGGAGATAGTGGTGGAACGAGCAAAGGTTGGTGAGGACCAATGTTGGATAGCTAAACAAGCTATAGCTTAGGTCCCAACTCTCTTGGGGGCCCCCAAAAATTTAAAGGAAAAAACCTAGATGTACATATCAATTACTTTGCTAAAATACATATTTTGTTATGTGCAAATGGCTTTAGATGCCTCTTAGGTCCATAAATTACCATATAGCATCTATTCAACACAAAAAACAGCAGGACATATCCTTTGTCCTTGACAAAGACAGCTGGACATATAAAGAACCCCATTACCACCAATAGCTTCAAACCTAAATCCAGCCCTGGTGATGATGATGCAACGGGCATCGGCAGACACTTTCCATAGGCAGTGTGTGTTGTTGGGGATATGCACAAACTTTCTCCCCCACTCCCCCCAAAATTTTCTACAGTCTGAAACAGGGTGACCATATAGAATGGAGGACAGAGTGCCTCCACCTTTAACAGTGCAATAGTAAGCATGTCCACTCTGAAGTAAGTCCGATTATATTCTATGGGGCCTCTTCCCAGGAAAGTGTGTTTAGGATTTCAGCCGAACCCTACAATCCAGAGTAATTACGGGAGCACGTAAGAGACATTACATGTACCTGTAGTTACTGCACCACCTAGTAAAAACCTATGGGAAATTCATATTGCAATCCAGAGCAAACTATTCTTACACCGGAGCAACGACTCCTTGTAGTTACTCTCGATTGTGCCCTAAGTTTTGCTTAGAAGAGGGAATTGTGGCAGGTATAGCTCAACATGGTAGGGTTGAAAAAGCAGCACCTGCCTCAATTCCCTCCTTGCAAGACTTAAAGTTAGAGGCACTTGGTCCTCCGTTCTATATGGTCACCACAGTCGGAACGAGCCTTGTAGAGCCTCCCTTGCCCGAACCACAATTCAGAAGCTATTGTATGTTGAAACTGAGTCTTAGACAGCTGGTAAAGGTTTCTTGTTGTTGATGCTGTGTAAGAACAGCTGCACTTCCAGGATCCACCAAACAAGCCACCCAAACTTGGCACGGTTGTGTGTTTGGCAAACACCCCTCAACAACACCTAGAAAATCCATCTGTTGCTCCAACTACTCACCAGGAAGTTCTTTTTTTAGAAACTGAACAAGGATTGAGAACAAAGGTTGCAGGTGAATTAAGTTTCACAAAGAGAAACCAGTACAGCCCCAAAGGGGCCCCTGGTTAAACTGGTTAGGCTAATCGGGGCATTAAACAGTTCAGCAGCATTCAGATTGCCAGCCACTCCTCAATTGCTGGCATAAAAGGAAAAGTACACATTGAAATGATGGTCCTGATAGTCCTGATGGTCAATGGGGATGACTCCCAGGTTGACCTTCTCCCCCTTTCTTTGCCCCCCAGGGTTGACTGACATTGAGATCCTGGCCCAGGCCTTCATCTTTATTTTTGCTGGCTATGAGCCCAGCAGCAACTCCCTGGGCTACGTGGCCTACCTGATGGCCACTCACCCCGACGTCCAGCAGAAGGTTCAAGTCGAGATTGACTCTGTCTTTCCCAACAAGGTAAGATGCCGGCTAGTGATCCGTTTACTAGCATGGGCCCCGATTCTGCCCAGTTGGTGAAATGAATCTAAAGCCGGCACTGGTCTATTCATCTTCTGTCTTTGACTATCCCGAAGGCTCCTCTGACCTACGATGCCATCATGCAGTTGGAATATCTGGACATGGTCCTGAATGAGACCCAGAGGCTCTATCCTTTGGGAGGGCGCCTGGAAAGGGTCTGCAAGAAAGATGTGGAAATCAGTGGGGTGACCATCCCCAAAGGAACAGTGGTGATGATTCCTCCACCCGTCCTGCATCGAGACCCAGAGTATTGGCCGGAACCAGACGAGTTCAGACCTGAGAGGTAAAAGCTACGTGCAAACAACACTTGTAGGAAATGCTGTATTTACTCAAATATAACACTCACCTTTTCCAGTCCAGTCTCTAAAATCAGGTTGTGCATTAGATTTGATGGTCAACCAGATTTGAATAAATGCAGTATTTTAATTAGGAGTATAGGGCATGCATTAGATTCGAGTAAATATAGTATATTGATTAATTGCTCCTAGAAGGACTGTATGGATTGTGAACACAATCCTAACCATATCTACTCAGAAGTAAACACCATTGTGTTCCATGGGCCTTACTCCCAGGAAAGTGTGTTTAGGATTGCAGCATGTGTTACTTGCTGCAGTATCTACTCAGAAGTCCCATGACAGTCAACGGGTCTTACTCTCAGGAAAGTGTGTTCAGGATTGCAGCATGTGTTACTTAGAACACATGCATATCTACTCAGAAGTCCCATGATAGTCAATGGGGATTATTCCAGGAAAGTGAGGATAGGATTGCAGCCTCAGTCTCTTATTGTTCTTCCATCAGCACAATCCTAATCATGTCTACTTAAAAGTAAGCCCCATTATGTTCAATGGGTCTTACTCCCAGGAAAGTGTCTTTAGGACTGCAGCCCATGTCCTTTGTCTTTATGGATGCAAACAGGTTCAGTAAGGAGAACAAGGACAGTGTGGATCCTTACGCGTACTTGCCCTTTGGAGCAGGACCCCGGAACTGCATCGGGATGAGATTTGCAATTGTCTCAATGAAAGCTGCCATTGCGAGCCTCTTGCAACACTTCTCGTTCCGAGTCTGCAAAGAAACTCCGGTGAGAAGTCTTTGTCCAGCTGCAAGTGTTTGTATTCAGCTGGGTTGACATATTTGCTGACCAGACCTGAAATATTCCATCCCCTTCTGTTCTGGCTCATACTTTCACCTTTAAAAATATATATATATATATATATATTCTTATTTCCCCCCTTCAGATTCCCCTGGAAATGAACGAAGGTAGACTCTTAGCACCAAAGAAGCCAATCGTCTTGAGAATGGTCCCAAGAAATGGTATCCGCTAAAAATGGAATGAATGGAAACTCCAAACACTGTTCTGGAAGAAGAAGAAGCTGCTAAATATATGTGGGGAGATGGACAAGTGGTTGAAATGGCTTTCATAACTCAAAATTATTTGTCTGTGCACTGATTAAAAAACATACTGGATATGTATATGGAGAACGTGGGCCATTTTACTGAGATCAGCAGGCAATAAAACCGGCTGAAACCCAACAGCGGTGGAGGAACCAGGCACCAATGGGTAGGGGGCTGATCCTGCACATCCTCAGGGACAAGCCTAGGCCACCAGGCTGGGCGTCCACTGACCCTGGGCCTTACCAGAGTCCAGATTGGTGTATGATTGGAGATTGGAGTATGATTGATCATAACAGAGTATGTTTGGAGTCCATCCCACTTGTGTGTCCAGGTGTGGCCAAACCAGGTGCGTCAGACCCACTTGTGTGTCCAGGTGCGGCCAAACCAGTGGCCCCCACTTGATGCTGCCCGGCCATTGAAGCAGGCTCCACTGAGTTGGTAAGGGTCTGATCCTTACCTACCCCTCGCACCGGGGGTACTGAGGGTGGTCTCTAGGTCAACCCTAATTGCACCAAGAAAACCCTGACCAAGCCTTCTGCCCCACGTCCACCTGCCGCAAAGGGGGAGTCAGCCCAATCACACTCCGACAAAGGTGGTCTGTGCTAAGGGCTGTGAACCGGACTTCTTGGAGAGCTTGAACCTATCACCTTTCCAATGCTGATGCATCTGTGACAATTGCACATGCACCATATCCTGTGGTGGGCAGCCATGGAAGCTTTATCATAACTATTAAAACTATTTTAAAACAATACTTTTAAAAACTATTTTAAAACAACAATAGTTTTAAAACGATTTAAAAACAATAAAACCTTTTGTTTTATTGACTGGTAGGCAATGGTAAGATATGTCCCCATCATGGCCTGTAATGATGGACTTTTCCTCCGGAAGAATCCTATAGTGCTCAACACCACTCTTGTCCCGGCACGACAAGCAGTTCAGGATTGGGCTGGAAATACCCACAAGTGAAAAGGTGAACATCTTTCTTAAAAATAAATAAAAGGAAGTTGAACAATTCTGGAAGGGCAAACCAGAAGCTCCTTTCAGGGCACCACAGCCTCTCTCCTCCCTGCCTATGGCATCGCCCAGTGGCATAGCTAGAGGGGTGCAAAGCACTCAGTTCTGCAGTTGTGTTGCCTTCCCCTGGAAGCTGTTTTGGGCACGGGGAGCAAATTGAAGGCATTCACTGCAAGCTTTGCCTGTACATTTAGTTTGGAGGCGGAAACATTAGCAGTGTCTTCTCCACCCTCCTATCTCTCTCTGTTGGCACAACGAACCGGAAAGGAGAAAGTCAGTGTCTGCGACTGAACTTACCTGAACTCCTTCGTTACACAATCTTGTTGACAAGATCCTCAAGGTATGAAGTCACTGGACCTTAGAAGGACTCTGTCCTCTCCTTATAGCTTTGGCACGCAAAGGCGTTTAAATGCCCAGTGAACATAAAGGATTGTGCTTATCTACATGTGATATGCACATATCTGGCAGGATGCCATATGGAAATTTTGCCAAGTATGGTTTTTCCCCTCTCCATAGCTTAGCATCGCTCTAGCCCCATTCAGACTGAACCATCCCTAGAGGTGTTTGGAAGCTATTTATTTTACTCAAAAGTAAGCCTATTGTGTCCAGTACAACTTAGGCTGTACTAATGTCCCTTGTTATCCACTAGAGTACTGTTCCTGAACTTCCTATGAATATTTTTAAAAAAAAACAGTGGATAAAAAATCAGTGGAAAAATAGTTTGAAAGACCCACTTCCAGATTTCTTCCTTCTAGCAGAATAAGGTCATGCCTGAATATGTGCAGGAGTTTGATTCTAAGATACTAAAATCATGTGTTAAATAAAGGCAGTTTTAAAAGTGTGTCCTTTTACAACTGTTTAAAAACAGCTTTTCTTACTGTTGTAGAGAGACAGTCAACAATTAGAAAAATGAAGGACCCCCTGCTCCTTCCTGACTCAGCGGAAGAACGGAATGTTTGCTTGCACGACTACCTCTTACAACAGTAGAAAAGCAGTTTTTTAAACTGTGATTTGCGGTAGCCATTCTTGTTGAGCCAAATCTGTAGATAACAAGGTTGGACCCGTACCTTAGTCGCTGGAAACAGAAACCTCTATCTGTAGCAAGGAAGGAACCAACCTTTCCTAGAGTGCAAACATAGCGTTCTTTCTTCAACCTGGGTGCAGTAGTATAGCTAGAGGAGGGCTGGGTGATGGGAGGCCCCAAGGTCTACCACGAAATGTCATGTGGAGGGTATCATGCAGGCCAGCCAAGACAGCGGCTCCTGCTTCTTCTGAGAAAGCCACGTGGTGGCAGGACCAGAATGAAGGAGCTGTGCCAAGCGGCTTCATCGTGGTTGGGAAGGCATATTGTGAAACCGCTACCACCACCCCTTCTATGGATTACCAGACTTGTCGTGGTGACCATTTCCTCCAGGTTCTCCTCGGGCAACTCTGCCCTGCTTCCCAAGGGCACCTTACGCCACCTCATTACACCACTTTCCAGGAAGAAGCAACAGAACCGTCTACAAAGACTTCTCAATAGAAACTCCCTGAGATATTCGCTTGCACCAGGTTGCACGACCAGAGCAGGTTGTGGCAGCTCCAGAAACATCTCACCGATCTTGACTCAGGCCTTCTTCAGGGTGTGGGAAGGAGGTTGCTCAAGAAGACGGGGACACAACCTTTCCTGCCTCGAGGGAAAAATGGAGCTCCCTTACTCCGCACTATCTCTACCACACAAATGAAATCTGCTACTGCCCAAGACACCCAATGCCATTGCCCAAGGCTATCTTAGAGCACAAGCCTAACCATGTCTACTCAAAAGTAAGCCCCATTGTGTTCAATGGCTCTTACTCCCAGGAAAGTGTCTTTAGGATTGCAGCCTAGTTGCCAACTGATCGTGAAAAGGCCTGGTTTGGATGATGCTTTGCTCTTTTGTTAGTGTAAGGAGCAATGAAAAACCAAATACTTGTATTTGGCTGCAATCCTAAACACACTTTCCTGGGAGTAGGTCCCATTTAATACAACAGAACTTATTTCCGAGTAGACAGACTTAGGTTTACACTGTATGTTTGTGTTTGTTCACTCATTGGCTTCCTCATTCATTCGTTCATTTGCTCACTTTCTTGTTCGTTCATTAGATTCTTCATTTGTAAGTTGCCACAGGATCTGGCCCATTGGAAGGCAGCAACTGCAGGGCTCCCTCTGGACCCAGTTTGGTCTGCCATTAACAGGAGTTTGTTCCAGGATGTGAAAAAGCTCCACTTGCTGAACATTGCACTCCAGGCTCAAAGTAATGGCACAAGAGCAGGAGAGGTCCATTTTTTACGGATAGTTGGCAACCCTTCTCATCACTGCCTAACATTGCTGGGAGCCAAATTTCACAGTCATGGGATTCTGGTAAGCAACCATCTGCCAGGTTGGGTCTTCATTGCCTTTGCCCAGTAGCATAGCTGGGGGGTGCAAAGCACTGAGTTCTGCAGGGAGCTTCACTGCAGAATGCATGGGAGCCATTCCAAGACAGCCAGCCAGAAGTGGATGCTGTGAAGGAGAAGGGTCCCTTGCACGCTGCGGTGATGTTCCTTGCAAAACTCAGTGCTTTGCACCCCCTCTAGCTATGCCACTGCTGTTACATTTCAAGGTTATTCTGATACTTTCTCCAAATGGACACAGATGAAAAATTGAACATGATGTACTCCAAGGGAGGAACTACCGAGTGCAAAATTTTGAGTTGAAAAAAGTTCACGGATCAGGTCAGGTCATTTGCCCCTTCTGTCTACACCACAAAGCAAACAACAAGTGTTCTCTCCCACTGTTTGTATTCTCTGTTGAAAGTCGAGGAGAGATAAGTTCCTTACTCGAACTAGCGTCCTTTGAGTGGACCATCTGCATGGCCATATATGGTGTATATATGGCCATATATGGCCATATATACACCACTGATGTAACATTGACCCCATGATGGGCCATGCATTGGATAGGGCAACACATGGTGGGGTTCCACACCAGTGGCATCACCGGAGTTTCCATCGGCATCTGTGAGCCCGCATGTGACTGCAGTGAGGCCATCCGAGTTCATGTGCTGGTCAACTCTTACACCCTCCTGCAAAACAAACACTCCCCATTCTCAGTGTTTTGTGTACTTGGTGAAAGTCCAAGGAGCAAATGTATGGATTGTGTGAACTTCTCTCACCTCTAATACATGTTGGCGCACGAACGGCACCAATGCTGGAACACATTTCTTTGGATATCCTTCGATTAAAATTGCTAAGGACCCTTTTCCTTCTTGGATTGGACATGCGGTGAAAATATGGCCCTTGTGCATAGTGATGACATTGCGTCATGCGCCAGAACTTGATCTGGTTTTTTGACTGTAAACCTTTTACAGAATACAGATATTTCAGGTGTGGGTTGGACTCTAGCCTTGGGCTGTGGGTGGTTCATTCTGCACCTTCTCTGGTGGTCCATTTGACCATCTGGTGGCATCTGATGGCACCCGGTGGCACCCAGTGGCATTTGATGATCTGGTGGTCCATCTGGTGGCACCTTTTCTGGTGGTCTTTTGGGGAAGGGAACCTCCCAGACCACTTCTTTGGGTCTTGGGGTCTGCCTGTGGTCCACGGACCACGGGTTGGGAATCAGGGCTTAGTTGAGAAAGTGTCTCAACTATCCACATTCAAACTTTTCCACACTTTGCGGATTCTTGAGATGGCATAAGGAGAGACTCATGGATTCTCCATCATGATAAGGAAAGACTCGTGGATTTTCCATCGTGACAAGGAGATCACAATCCAGCAAACCTCACAATCCAGCACAAAAATGGCTTCCAGAAAGTGCTGATGTCATATCAGTCCTGCACTTATTTGTGGATCAATTTTGCAAACTCGTTCCAAATTCAGAGATTCAATGTGGGTTGCACAACCTTCTCCCAGCTGGCCGGGTTCCACTTCCTTGGGCTCTGGCCCCACCCCAGTCACGGGAGATAAATGACCAGCTTGGCCTTATCCAGGCATTCAGGTGCCTGCATTGAAGCAAATTATTCACCGATACCCTGAAAAGCTTCCTTCCCCCCTTGGATGCCAACCTTTGCACGGGCAGGAGGAAAAGGCGCAAACCAAGGGCACCCAGAAATTCAGAACGAGGATGGAGCTTCTTGCATATTTCACCACTGAAACCTACATTTTTCTCATCACCTTTTTGGCTCTGCTGATGCTGTAAGTACCGTTGGGCATCTTTTGGGACTCAAGGTGTCCATAAGTGATGATGACCGAGGGTGTTGTCTCAGGCGGTGGATTGGCATCACTCCTACTGGAGCTGGCTGTTCCTTCTTCTGCTTCCTGGAAGGGAGGAAGAGCGGAGGAGAGACACATGGTGGGTAGAGGAACTCTAACCCCCTGCCCTCCACTCCTGTTCTTATCCAGGACAGGCTATCAGGAGGGAAGCATTCAGGGTGCTCAATCGGGGCCACAAGACCTGGGATTGGTCCCGATCTTTTGGGACTCTTTCTAATTCTCCTGTTTCTACCCTAGAAAATACATGCCTGAAGATACTGACTGGCTTTCTTACAAAGCTTATTACTTACAGTGCAATCCTAATCATGTCTACTCAGAAGTAAGTCCCATTGTATTCAATAGTACTTACTCCCAGGAAAGTGTGGTTAGGATTGCAACCATGGTCTCATCCTATTCACTGCCCCTGGGGCTCATAGCCTATAAGAGCAATCCTAGTTTCAGAGCCTATAAGTGCGATGAAAAAATGAAAACCTATTTTCACAGCCTATAAGTAATATCCTAAGCATGTCTACTCATAAATAAGTCCCATTGTGCTCAATAGTACTTACTTCCAGGAAAGTGTGGTTAGGATTGCCGCCTCAGGCTATAATCCAATCATGGTCACTGAAATAAATACCACTTCTTATAGGGAATCCCTGGTTGTCAACCTCCCAAATTTTGTTCCTGGCTACATTTAGTGAATGCAGGGCTTTTTCTGGGCACCTTTTTCCACTTCCCCAGCTAATTAATAATTAATTAATAATTAGTCATATGAGGATGACCTGTGGTGAGTACCTGCACCTTTTCCCCCATTGAGTGAGGGTGAATGAATGATGAGGTGTCCCCATGCACAGCATCTTCCCTCTTCTCTGGAGCCTATGGGGGGAGTGCAGGGGTTAAATTGTACCTATGCTTTGGGTCAAAAAGAAACCAAAGGAGGGCTTCCCCCAAATTTCCCACGATCTTAAATTTTCCCATCTCCCCATAGCCTATGAGATGGGGTGCTGGGGGCACATGCTACAGAGCTCAAGATCAATAAAGGGGTCCAGGTGCCAAAGGAAGGGAACTGGAAACTTCTAGGGATCCCAGAAAATATATATTGTATGTAGACCAGCATTCACATTTAGCGTATGGCCCATAAAAAAAAGCAAGCCTCCATCAGTCTTGGAAGACTATGGTATCGTGCTCGGCGCTGCATACGCTGCATGCGAAGGACGAAAGCCTGGGTTGGATTGTTATGGAGGATAGGCTGTTACCCAAGCAGCAAATCCCCCCTCTCCACGCCACTGAATTAGTCCAATGGAAAGGCAGAGCCAATACGATTGGATCCAGCTGGTGTCGCAGAGCTGGGCTAAGGACAGGAGCTCACTGTCTTGTGGGGCTGACCCGGGTCTCGAACCCTGGCCTGCTCGTTAACAGGCACAGCGTCTTAGCCACTTGCGCCCATATCCTAAAGTCAAATTAAGCCCTTTGCGATGGAGCAGTTAAGGTGACTTTCCATGTGATCACACTAGAGGGTGAAGTAACTGCGTGGACCCATAACTGCTCTGGATTTTGCCCTATGTCTACATACAATACTTTCTTGTATCACAATCTGTGGAAATTATAACCCACTAATGGTATGAAATTTTGATTTGATGGAGAAGGGAGGGGGGAAACTTTGTCCCCCCCCCCCCCGTTAAAATTCCCTGCAGGATCCCTGAGGCTGAGTCAGTCCTAAGATGATGTTCAGTGGAGACAAATGCAAAGGGACAAGTCTAGTTTAGTAAATCGGGGCTCAGCATCTTCCAGCTCAATCCTATTTTGTCGCCAGGCTGACGAAATTCAGAGATCCCTTTGCACAAAAAAGTAATTTTGGGCAAAATCCAGAGTAACCACAGGGAGTCCTTGCTCTGGTGTAAGAACAACTTACTCTGGATGCCAATATGAATTTCCCATAGGTTTTCACTAGGAGGTGCAGTAACTACGGGTGCATGTTATGCCTCTTACGTGCTCCTGTGGTTACTCTGGAGTTGGGTGGTTGGCGCATGACCATGCCCAAACCAAGGAGATCATTAAAAAATACTAACGATGAGCTTCCTCGATGAAAATCCAGTTCAAGACACAAGTTCTGGTTCCGCTTTGATTTCTCAGCAATAAATTTGTGTAAGCGGCAATTTGGTGGCTCTTCGTTCTTTTTCTCAGCTGGCGCTGAGCCTAGAAGGGCTGGTCTCCTTTCCCCCCTCCTTTAACCCCCCTTTTCTGCTCCGTCTCCACCGGGGCCACCTATTCCTGTATGAACTGATTGCTTTTTCCTCCGGGTTATCTTTCTCTGAAGATTTCTGCCGAAGCAGCAGCCGTCCCGGATTTATCAACAGTGGCGCTTATTAAACAGACGTACAAAGTAGTTATTGGGGCAGGAGGGGGGGCCGGAGCGACAGGGAGGCAGCGCACATTTTTTTCCTCCCCCAGAATAAATGCTTAATTCCTTAGTTAACATTAACAAGTCTGCTGCCTCCGGGAAAGGGCTGGAAGATCTTTCATCCCAACATTGTGTTCTATTTATTAAAGGATGGTGTGCCGGGCATTTTTTTTTACCGGCTAAGCTAATTTCATTTTAAAAGGAACATAACTTTCTTTTTTATCAGCGGCAACCAGAAGTCTGGTTTTGTCTTCCAACCTCAGCACTGCAATGACCTGTGCATGAAAAGGAAGACCCGGGTTGGTTTTTGTCTCCCCCAAGCCTTTCCATCACCATTGAATTGTTAACAGGTGCAGGCCTTAGTCAGTGGGGCAGCCGACAACATCCCAGTGGGAACTGGGGTGTCCCCTTTCCGATTCCTTGAGGGTCTTGACACAAGACCCTCAGCTCTCTTAGCATCAACGAGAGCGGGGGACTCCAAAGTTTTTGGCAGGAGGGCCACATCACCTTCCCGACACTGTCAGGGGCTGGAAAACGAATTTACATTTCAAATTTGAATACATGACATCAATTTACATATAAGAATGTATAGGAGTGGATTGCAAGGCTTGCCCAAGGGCTAGATAGAAGGGTTTGTTGGGGGCCACAATGAAGTTAGCCAAGGGCCGCATCTGGCCCCAGGCTGAGGTTTGGAGACCCCTGAACTAGAGCAGTGATTTTCAACTACTGGTGTGTCGCTGGTGTGCCGCCACTAGTGTGCCACTGGTTCTCTGCAGGTGTGCTGTGGGACTTCAAGGAGGACATTTATTAAAGCAATGGGGAGCAGAGGGGAGCAGAGCAGTTAGTCTTGGAGGGAGCTTCACCACTTTAGAGCAATTCCAGGCCGGGGGCGGTGGTAAAATGGAGCTGTATGACACACAAACATTTTCTTTCATGGGGTTTTTCAGATATGGGGTCTGGCCTTATGGTGTCTTCAAGAAGCTTGGCATTCCAGGGCCAACACCTCTGCCTTTCATCGGCACGGCTTTGGGCTATCGCAAGGTACGTGCTCAAAGTTCATTTATGAGTGTGGGGCTGCCAGGAGTATGTATGTATGTATGTATATATGTATTTGAAAGACTTACATCCTGCCTTTCCTTTGATTAAAAACTGTTGCCCAAGGAGTAGAGTCTATGTGCCAGGTCTTCAGTGTGAAATCTGATGGTGTGGGTGAGTGGGGGGGGGGGCATCTAGAAGATAGGGTCATAGGTTCCTGGGTGGGGGAGGAGAGTGGAATGGTGGGGGGAGGGGGTGAGAACTGGCCAGGGAATTGGTAGGACTGGCAGATCTTACGCTTACTGCAACTTTGGGAAATACAGGATTGAGCTGCTTGTCGAGCTATCTCTGATTCTGCAGTATTAACTCAGTATTACATGATCTATTGCAGGGGATAATGAAGCTTGATCAAGCATGTTTTGAAAAGTATGGAAAAATGTGGGGGTAAGTAGGTTGCTGGTTTGTTTTGAGATGTAAACATCCATTGACTGGGGAGGTCAGTGATTTTCAACCACTGTGCTGTGGCATACTTGGGTGCTGCAGATGGTCTGCCAGTGTGTCGCAGGACTTTGGGGCCTTCATTTAAAAGGAGGGCAAATGGGGGATTTGAACCCCCTACCAATAGCATCGTGTGCCTGGTCAACGGTCAAAAAACTGATGGTGTGCCTTGACCAAAACTGATGGTGTGCCTTGGCCTTATCAGTGTGCCATGAGTTGAAAAACAGGGTAGATGGGTCCAATGGTGACTTAAGGGTAGATGGGGTAGATGGTCCAATGGTGACTTTAGATTTTAATTGTCTGAACTTTCCACCCCCCACCCAGGATATACGATGGCCGACAGCCTGTGTTGGTGGTGACAGATGTTGCCATCATCAAAGCCGTCTTAATCAAAGAGTGCTACTCTGTGTTCACTAATCGGCGAGTAAGTGCTGTTTGTAAAGCAATTCTCTTAAACCAATGGTTCCCAAACCAGTGGCATACCTAGGTCATTTGGCACCTGGGGCCCACAGTATTAATTAATTAATTAATACAATTAATTATATATTAATTAATTATATATTAATTAATATGTTTCCTTTTTTAAGAACCACCTTACCAATTAAGCCTCTGTTTTATTCTTCTTTGGGAGGCTGCTTTCAGGAGCACTTGTTGAGCTCTCACTGGTTTGGGACCATTCTGGTGACTTTGCATTCCTCTGTGCCTGACCTGAACACAAGCCAAGGCACCTTTGCTTACTTATGAGTAAACGTGGCTGCGTAGCTCAGTTCCCTTTTCCATATGGCTCAGTGCAATTAGGGGCATCCTTGTGGGTTGATTTGTGGGTGCTGAGTTCCCTGGATCAGGACCGTTCTGGGGGGCATTAGATTCCTCTCCGTCTGTCCTTTCCAATGGACGAAGGCATGTTTGCTTACTTATGAGTAAAGGTGCAATATGGCTCAGTTTCACTTTCCATAGGGCTTCATGCACTTTAGTTATTTAGCCATAACTCTTGATATTGAGATATTTCAAAACTGTGTACTGCATTGGAAAATATTCATCAAACTGTATATGACATGATGGGAATTTATTCTGAAGGATTTTAATGATTTTAAGCATTTTGGGCACCCCCGCAGTGTGTCACACCGCCCCCCCGGAGGGTGGTACTGGGTCCCTGGTTCCCCCGGCCCCCCTAGGGATGCCACGGTCCCAAACCTTTTAGCACTGGGACTTGTTTTTTAAAATGATACTCTTTTGGGACCCACGAGACATATTAAAAAAAGATCTAGGAAGGAATTTATTTGTGATAATAATAAGAAAATAGATGCTTATGCTTGCAAGTTCTTTTTGCAGAGAAATTAGAAATTGCAGAGAAATTTGCAGAGAAGTATATTCATCATAATGTGGTCTCATTTTGAAATCCCCCCCAGAGCTTTGGTCCGACAGGTCGACTACAAAAAGCTCTCTCTATTGCTGAGGACGATCACTGGAAAAAGCTTCGGACGATTCTCTCGCCAACCTTCACCAGTGGGAAGCTCAAGGAGGTAAGGATGGAAAGATGTTGGTGCAAGAGCCCTGCATGTCACATCTGTGATGAACCTCCTACTATGCAGCAAGTGGGGCAATGCCCGGGACTCTGGGCAGGGTGATATACCATTGCCCCCCCTACCCCTGCCGGTGTTTTGGCTACAACCTTTGATAGACCAGAAGTACTTCAGTGTGGTTTGTTTCATTACATTCTGCCTGAAAACATAGACTGATTGATTCCAAACATAATGTATTCAAAATATTATTCAAAACAGATGCCAGTAGTGGTGTCACACATGTTCCTGGGCATACTACCTGATGTGGCCCACATGCCCCAGTGATGCCACTAGTGATGGGTATGAGTGAAAGATGGAGTGAAAGATGGGGTGAAAGACGGGTATGGAGTGAATGATGGGTAAAAGATGGGTATGGAGCGAAAAATGGGTGAAAGATGGGTATGGAAAGAAAGAAGGGTGAAAGATGGGTATGGAGAGAAAGATAGAGTCAAAGATGGGTAAAAGATGGGTATGGAGTGAAAGATGGGTGAAAAATGGGTATGGAATGAAAGATGGGTGAAAGATGGGGATGGAGTGAAAGATGGGTGAAAGATGGGTATGGAATGAAAGATGGGTATGAAATGAAAGATGGGGAAAGATGGGTGAAAAATGGGTATGGAATGAAAGATGGGTGAAAGATGGGGATGGAGTGAAAGATGGGTATGGAATGAAAGATGGGGTGAAAGATGGGTATGGAGTGAAGATCTGAATGAGATGGCCCCACGTGTGTGGGGTGGACGGTTTACGTGTTATTGAGTTCTCATGTATTTTCCATTTTTGTAAGTCACCAAAGTGCAGGAGAACATTTTACAAATGGAGGTCTGTGCTTTGTTTTCCATTCTGACCTGGTTTCCCCCACCCAGATGTTTCCCATCATCAACCACCACGTGAAAACCCTCCTGAAAAATATCCAGGAACGAGCAGGAAGGGACAAGGCGGTGGACATTAAACAGTGAGTGATGGCCTTCTGAAAGCAGGGATTTGCGTCACTTTGGAAGGGGGGAGACATCTGCGGCTGGTCTTTGGCCAAAGTTGCTTTTCAAGGTGATGGATAGGATTTTACCTGGATGACTGAACTGAAGAAGCCTGTGGAATAGCCTTGGAGGGGGGGGGGGGGAGAACATGATCTCGGCCACTGCCGGTTTGCTGTGAACAAAATAGATACTGCAGTGAGGAAGATGACAGATGAAGAAAATCCAATTGCAGAGCTATTCTATCCTGGTTACTCTGAGGATTAAATTTTCGGCATATGCAGTGCAGCTGCTTCTGAATTGGAACCACACACACCCACCCACACGCACCCCCACCCACACAGACCCCCATACCCATGCACCCACATACCCCCCCCACCCACACACCCTTACCTCCACCCATCCACACCCACACTCACCAACACCCCTACCCACCCCCCCACCCACAACACACACACACACAAAACATGTTTGGCCTTCTAGAGCAGTGATTTTCAACCAGTGTGCCTTGAATGGTCCACAGGTGTGCCGTGAGAGTTTTACAGATTTATAAAATAAATAAATATTTTAATAAGGTTATCAAGCAACAGCATGGTGTGCCTTGTCAATTGTAGAGTTAGACAAGCAAAAATATACCTGCGTTGCAGGAGTAAAATTCCCCATATGCCATTCCCCCTACTGCACATCATTTCCCCATGTGCATCATTTCCCCATGCACAACACTCCCCCATGCTCATTCATCCCCTGCTCATTCACCCCCATGCACATCATCTACCCCCATGCGTAACATCCCCCCTGCTCATTCACCCCCATTTGCATCCTCCACCCCATGCATAACTTCCCCACTGCTCATTCACCCCCTACTCATTCACCCCATTTGTATCATCTACCCCCATGCATAACATCCCCCATGCTCATTCACCCTCATGCACATCATCCACACGATGTGTAACATCTCCCCATGCTCATTCACCCCATGCTCATTTACCCCCATGTGCATCATCCACCCCATGCGTAACATCCCCCATGCTCATTTACCCCATGCACATCATCCACCCCATGCGTAACATCCCCCCATGCTCATTTACCCCATGCACATCATCCACCCCATGCGTAACATCCCCCCATGCTCATTTACCCCATGCACATCATCCACCCCATGCGTAACATCCCCCCATGCTCATTTACCCCATGCACATCATCCACCCCATGCGTAACATCCAGTGATCGGATTTTTAACAACCGGTTCTCTGCCCATCTGGCAGCCATTTTTAAATGGCTATTTTTGAACTTTATATGTCTGATCTCTTGTTAACAACCAGTTCTATAGAGTAGGTGCGAACCTGCTGGAGCCCACCACTGGTTACATCCCCCTATGCACCACATCCTCCCCTTGCACATCCTCCTTGCACAGATAGCAGGGAGAAGAGAGTCCCATTAAATAAGCCAGAGACCCCCCCCCCCCAAAAAAAAACCCAACTCTTCACCCCCTGGCTCCAGTCTGGCAAAATTTCCAGTTTTCTGATTTCTGTTCCTTTTTCCTTCTCTTTGCAGGATCTTTGGAGCGTACAGCATGGACGTCATCACCAGCACCTCCTTTGGGGTCAACACCGATTCCATCAACAATCCCGAAGACCCCTTTGTCAAGGAGGCCCAAAAACTCACCAAGTTTGATCTATTTTCCCCACTCTTTGTCTTACTATGTAAGTCCAATCTGCTGCTTCAAGCTAATCTTCAGCCACTGAGCTTCTGTAACGTCCTAAGAGTGCATGCGTGGCTCACCAGAAACCATGTACGCACCCTTCACAGCCAGCCTCCAGCTTACGTGCAGCATATGTGCAGCTCAGCAGCTGATTTACACACCACGCGTGTGCCATTCTAAGCCAGTAGGGGAGTATTATCCAGTTAGTTCAGAAAGGCGCATGCACGGCTCAGCTGGAACTGTGCACATGCCCTCTGAGCCAGGGGTGGGCCCGGCCTGGCCCAACTACCGGTTCCCTGGAAGTGGGCGGGGCTAAGGTCAGGGGGTGGGGCCAGGGTCAGGGGGCAGGGCCAGGGAGGGCACGCCACCCACCCCAGCGCACTGCAGGTGGGCAGGGCGAGGGGCGAGGTGAGGGGCAAGCCCTGCACCAAGGTTGGCACAGGCGTAGTCGCATCCTGAAGAGGACGCGACCGCGGCTGCGTCAACCTTGACACAGCCACAGTCGCATCCTCTTTAGGACGCAACTCTGCCTGCGTCAAGGTTGACGCAGGCGCAGTGATGGGCTCCCCCGGGTGGCGAACCAGTCCACCCGGGTTTTTGGCCATCGTTAGCTACCAGTACGGTAGCGGGCGGCCAAAATTAGGAAGCAGTACGGGTGATCCGGCCTGGGCCCATCACTGCTCTGAGCCAACCAGGTAGTGCTCTCCGGCTGACATGGAAGGGCGTAGGGGTGATGTGCCCGTGGCACGAGACACCTTGTGCTCCATGCATGTTCCGCCTCTGCTTCTATCAAATATGCATGTTGAATTCTTTAGCACTGGAATGAAGTATCCAAGTTTTTACGCTTTGCATTAATACTATGAACTGCAGTGGTCTTTCTTTTTTCCTTTTGTCCTAAATTTTCAAATTTATTATTGTTCTTTTATTTATTATAATTTACTATAATAATTTATTATTGTTTCTGGTATTGTAATTTTCTCCTAATGCATTTGATCTCCTTCCCCCAGATATCTTTCCATTTACTAGTCCTCTTCTGAACTTGATGAACGTGAACATTTTCCCACACGAGGCCGTTGAGTTCTTTGCCAGGTCAGTCCTCCAAATAAAGAAGAAGCGGGAAGAGGGAAGTGAGAAGGTAAGGAAAGGCCAAGAAAATGTTTCCCTTTTGTTGTGTCATATAGGTGGCCTATAGCCTATAGTCTGGTGGTGTATAGTCATATAGCCTATTACATATAGGCTGCAATCCTAAAGGTTCTTTCCTGGGAGTAAGACCCACTGAACACAATGGAGCTTGCTTTTGAGTAGACATGATTAGGATTGTACTCTATGTACATATAATTACATATTACATATATGTACAAGGTTGGCACATGCGCAGTCGCGTCCTGAAGAGGACGCGACCGCGCTTGCATCAAGCTTGGTGCAAGCGCGGTCACATCCTCTTCAGGACGCACTGCGCTTGTGTCAAATGTGACGCAACCTCCACGACCTTGGCGGAGTCAATCTTGACGCAGGTGCATTTGCGTCCTCTTAAGGACGCAACTCCGCCTGTGTTAATATTGACGCAGGCGCAGTGGTGGGCCCCTCGGGGGGCGAACCGGTTCGCCCGCTTTTTGGCCCACCGCTAGCAACCAGATCGCTAGCAGTGGGCCAAAATTAACTACCGGTTCTATAGAACCAGTGCGAGCCAGCCTGGGCCCACCATTGATTATATATATATGTAATAATTGTACATATGTAATAATACAAATTTAATAATACATTAAATATGTATTATTAAAGTATAAGAAGTCAATGTGCTGCATGCTCCCAAGGAGGACAATGAACATTTTTTCCAGGGTGTGAGGCTAAAAAAGTGGATATGTCCTGGAAGAAGAGGACATAACAGGGTGACCATTTGACTGGAAAAACCCGGATTTGTCTGGATTTTTAGCCTTCTGTCCGGGTGTCCTACATTTTGGCTTCATTATCCTACATTTTGACTTCATCTTTGAACTTTGTGATGGTGCACAGTACACCATCATGCCATATGTCGTTGGATTTGTATTGAAGAGCAGAATCCAATGCAAAAATCAGTTTTGAGATATCTCCTTCCTATCAAACATTATGGTCAAAAAACAAAAAGACCCCCAAAAATATAAAAACAAAAAATACATTTTTTGGCAATTTTTTTAAGAGGGTAGGAATTTTGGTCTTGGGGTTCAGGAAGTTTGGGTTTGGCATCTGGTCACCCTGGGACATGGGTGACATCACCCTGTCACCCATGCCTTCCTCACTAGGGTGCTGCATGAACCATCCTCTCATAAGGCTATGCCATGACTCTCAGAACAGCAGTGATAGCAAAACTGATGCCATTTTTTGAACCCTAAATTCAAATAAAGCCACCATAAATTTTTTCCGACCCTCAAATTCAAAGGTCTGTGTCATGCCATGTGTTGTGTTCTATAAATGTGTTGTGCACATTTTTGTATTTCTTTTTGCTTCTCTCTTCTACTCCCAGGGCAGAGTCGATTTCTTGCAGCTGATGATGGACTCTCAAAAACACCCCAGCAATGGGTTGAACGACTCCCAGAAAGGTAATCTTTGGAAATCCTGCCCCAATTTCAGGGTTTATTCTGAGCCTGGGTTGGGAAAAGAAACTGTTTTGGGCTGCAATCCTAAAGACACTTTCCTGGGAGTAAGACCCATTGAACGCAATGGGGCTTCCTTTTGAGTAGACATGGTTAGGATTGTGCTCTTTGTTGCCTGAGCTGCATCTGGGGACAACATGAAATAAGAGTTTAGGATTTAGAATAGGAGACACTGTTGTGGGTGGACAGAGAGAGAGAGAGAGAGAGAGAGAGAGAGAGAGAGAGAGAGAGAGTGTCTCTGTGTGTATGTGAGTGTGTGTGTGTGTGAGAGAGAGAGTCTCTGTGTGTGTGTATATGTGTGTGTGTATGTGTGAGAGAGAGAAAGAGAGAGTGTGTGTCTCTGTGTGCGTGTGAGTGTGTGTGTGTGTGAGAGAGAGAGAGAGAGAGAGGTGTCTTCAAAGTGCAACTGTGGCCAAATGACAGGGTAGCCATAGGTCCTCTTTTTCCAGGACACGTCCTCTTTTTTGGCCTTGCATTCTGGAAAAAATATCATTGTCCTAATTTTCCTTATGAATAGGCAGCATGTAGCTTTTTTGTAATTAGTAAACAACAAGTAATAAATTATATGTAGTTGTTTTAAATTAAATAAGAAAGACGGTGTTTAAATTAACCACGTAAAAGCATGTGCCATGTTTTTTGTGGTTGTGCACCATTGTGAGAGTTGCTGGCACTGAAAACCTGTTTCTAAAAAACCTTCCATAGCTTTGACTGACGATGAGATTCTGGCGCAAGCGATCATATTCATATTTGCGGGCTACGAGGCCGTCAGCAATTCTCTCATGTACATGGTATACGAATTAGCCACCCACCCGGACATTCAGCAGAAGCTGCAGGATGAGATCGACACTGCCCTGTCCAAGGTAGGGTAAAGTGCCGTGGCACATGTGTCTGTTTGGCCACACGTATTTAGGACATGTGCTTGTCCAAACTGATGGCTGGAGCATCCAGAAATAGGCAGGCCAAATCAGTGTTGGTGGAATCCCTCCTTGAACTGCCTGATCCTAAACAGGATGCTGCCACCTGGATCAATATCTTGATGGAAAATACTATCCATGAGACCATGAGCTCCATAAGCGCATGTATCTCCGCTATCCATGAGCGCCAAGAGACCCATTTTTTGCCTGGTCCTCTCTCCCAAAGGCTCCCTTCACATATGACACTATCATGCAAATTGAATATTTGGACATGGCTGTGAACGAAACCCTCCGCATGTACCCGCTCGGTGGCCGCATTGAAAGGATGTGCAAGAAAGACGTAGAGATCAATGGCATCGTCATTCCTAAAGGTACCACGGTGGTAATCCCGCCCTACGTCCTGCACTTTGACCCCGAATATTGGACGGACCCCAAACAATTTAAACCTGAAAGGTACTGAATGAGGAGTGCTTTGCCTGCCTAATGACCCCAACCTGTCCTTTCCTGGCACTGGAAGTGCCATAAAGTGCTTTGCTACCGGGTTAGTTCCATCTGGCTGCATCCATGCCTACTGTTGGGTAGACCTGGCTTAGCATGAAATTTGGAAACTGGGCCAACTGGGAGGCCATGTCATGGGTAGACCTGGGCACCAGCAACCAGTAAAGGTCACTCTCTCTCTCTCTCCCTCCCATCTGGGTAAAGATTCAGCAAGGAGAACAAGGACAACATCAACCCGTATATTTACTTGCCTTTTGGAGCTGGTCCCAGGAATTGCATAGGGTCGAGATTTTCCCTCCTCACCATGAAAGCAGCTCTGGTCAGCCTGTTGCAGAATTTCAGCTTCAGGCCCTGCAAGGAAACACAGGTAAGAAATGGGGGGCTGGTCTGTGCTTTGGAAGAAAACTTCCCTCTACACCCCTCTCTCTGTTTTACCTTCCGGCTGCAAAATCCTATTCTCTTCTGTTCCAGATCCCTCTCGTGCTGAATACAAAAGGACTGATGAGACCCGAAAAGCCCATCATGTTGAAATTGGTCCCCCGCCCTACAAAGTAGCAAAGGTGGAGTCTGTGACCTCAAAATCTCACCCCCCCCCCAAACAACCCTGATCTCTGTGACCCCAAAAGACTGACTGCTAACATCTTTTCAGTGATGTTTCCTGCAGCGGAGGTTGGCAAAAGATGCAGCTCATTCCTTCTCCTGGATAGGATTAGCAAGTCACTGGGATTCGGCATCAATATGTGCACAACAAAGAAGCATATGTTTTTGTAATTAGTAAATGATATGTAATAAATGATAAGTAATTGTTTTAAATAAGAAAGATAGTGTTTAAATTAACCATGTAAAAGCAAGTGCCATGTTTGTGACTGTGCACCGTTGTGAAAGTTGAGACTTGTCTCCTCCCTTTATATATTGTGAAGCCCCTCTTGAAACAGCGGGGGGGGGGGGCCTTGTGAAGCCCCCCTTGAAGCTCCCCTTTTGATAAGAGAAAACTTTTTAAAGATGTGCTGAAAAGTGATTCATCCATATGCTAAATAAAGAAATAGTTGTGATGTGTTTGTGTCAATCCGTCCGTCTCTTTGCCTTGTGACTATCTATCTATCTATCTATCTATCTATCTATCTATCTATCTATCTATCTATCTATCTATCTATCTATCTTATCCGTCCATCCATCCATCCATATCCTGTCCGTCTGTCCATCCATCCATCATCCTATCATCTGCAGTATTTATATACCACTTTTCAACTGAAAGTTCACAAAGCAGTTTGCAAGGAAATAAAAAAATTAATAGCTAATTAATAGCTAATGGCACCCTGTCCCCAAAGGGCTCACAATCTAAAATGCAGAAGTGTTGACGACCTCGACATTTCCACCTGTCCCTCAAAACTGGGGAGCTCCATTATTTGCCTCATTCCCATTACGGCTGGTGGGAGGCCATCCGTACCCTATTCAGACACATAAGACATTCCTCAACCTTATTTACTTATAGTATTATTTATTTCTTAGAATTTTTAGAATTGTTGTGCTCACAAACTTGTTGCAGCCATCCATCCAGTGATGAATACAGGCTCCAAGAAAAGGGGTTGCGAGGAATGAATTTTATATGGTCAAAAAAGGGGACCAAGTGGGATGAAAATGAAAAAGAGGAAAGCCAGGAGCCTGAAATAGTCCTGGGATCTTACATTTTCTGGTGTCACCAGAGTACAAGTGGGTGCAGTGGATTGCATTGTGTACCTGGACGTGGGGTCCAAAAGTGGGATTAGGAACCAAGTAAGGACAGCCAGAAATTCCCTTTGGAGCCAGGCGTACCCTTCATTTTTTTGCTCTATCTGAAATGGGGTGGGGGACTTGCCACATACATGGCACCATGAGGCTCCCGGCAAAACTTAGTGCTTTGCCCCCCTCTAGCTATGCCACTGATGCTGCAAGAAGGATGAGTCCCAGAAGCAAGGAGACCTTTATATTTCTTAGATAAAGAACTCACCTTTTGTAGTTCTTCCCTATCAAAATTATCCACCGGGGTTGGGAAGGCCAATGGGGACCCTTTTACTCTTGTAATTCCAGTAACTCACTACATGGTGGCAGCTGCTAGCTCTACCCCAGGCAGTTCCCGATATAGTAAAATTGGTATAGTATACCTGGTATACTATAGTCGTATAGTGCCTGGACTATACCACCTTGTGTTGATTGAATACACCCATCTATTTCAAAAGCCTGGTCTCCCTGCACCTAGAAAACTAGCTGTCAGGGAGAAGCCTTAGAGCTCGCTTTCTTGTTTATATGCTGGATCTCTCTGTATGGTTTCTGCCTTTCCTTCCTCTTTCCTCCAACTTGGCATCGAGGGAACCACAAAAGACAACCGAACCCACAACTGCTAAGTATCTGCAGTAGGTCCAAAAGAGTGTATGGATTGCTTTATGGCTTTGGAGAGAAAGGGAGCGGGGAATCTTAGCATTTAGTAAGCAAAACATGTGCTTCTAAATGGGATATTTAAAATGAATGATTGTTAATCTAGCCATAATACGTTAGGAATGCCACATGCGCGGCACGCGGAGACTTCAGAAACGAAGTCATTAGTGTAACTGCATATGCTCCTCATTCTTTTCAAGATAGGGAAATATGAATAATTCCCTGCCAAGGGACAATTACAGTCCGCCGTCCCCACCGCACGAGGCCATATGCATCAAGGGGTAACAAGATAACATTAATAAGGATTCTGCAGAGAAAATTAGATCAATAATAGTCTGGCAGCCTAACATCTAATTTGAAAATGATCTCAACAATGGCTCGGCAGTATATAACCGAGACGCTTCCTCTCCGTGTGTGGCAGAACCATTTCCAGAATCCTCACCTTCAGTCCACCTTATTAATTTCCAATCTGAAGGGCAGTGGGATGAGAGACGTTTGCACCCCATGGACAAATTCCAGCTTGGATGCGGGTGGGATTCTTGGTAAAGATCCCCCTCCAAAGACATTTGCCGGGTTCCTTCTTCTTGCATGTAGCAGATGCCGAGTAACTCTCTGTTACGTACTGGAAGGCTCTGCCGTGTTGGATTTGGTTATTCCAAAATACCCTGTTCTGTGCTGGTGTTTAAAAGCCAAGAAGCTCCAATAGAAGTTCGTGTGCATAATTAAATCTGCATAATTAAAAACAATCCGCGTAATTAAAAACAGTATCAAGGAAAGAGTTACCGGTAACTCCCCCCATAGCCTAGTCCCTGTGCAGAATCACGCTTTCCCACTTGCCCTATAATCCAGAGTAACTACGGAAGCACATAAGAGACATTATGTGCACCCGTAGTTACTGCACCACGTAGTGAAAACCTATTAGAAATTTGTACTGGAATCCAGAGTAAGTTATTCTTACATCGGAGCAAGGACTCCCCATAGTTACTCTGGATTTTGCCCTATGTCTCTTACATGCTCCCGTAGTTATTCTGGATAGTAGGGTATGTCTAGGAAGTGATCTGGGATGTGGGGAGGCCACCTCCCCCAAACCTGGAAGGTACTTCCAATTTGTCAGCATCCCCATTTATTACCTCCCCATTATCATCCCCCCCATTATTAACATTTATTACAGATTTATTACCTGTGGAAATCAACATCGATGGGCGTTCCCGGTATTTATATACCATTTTTTCCACAACAGTCCATTCCACACTCTTGAAGTACAAAGATACTGAATAAATAGCACATGATCCAGGTGTATCTGTGTACCTGGTTACAATAAATAGTTTGTCCTTTGGGACAGCAATCCTTCGGTACAGCAAACACTAGCCTGCCCTTGCTATAGCAGGTCACACATTTCATTTAATGCAGGTACCATTTGTGTCCAGTACATTTGAATGGTTGATCTGTGAAAATGAGACCGGTTATAGTCCATTCACACAAAAAGGTGTACCCAGGTTCTGTCCAGGTACAGACATTTGGGACCCAAGTACAATATAATGTGCAAAGTGGCCCATTGGCTACAATCCAGAGTAACCATAGGAGACATTACATGCACTCGTCGTTACTGCACCACCTAATGAAAACCTATGGGGAATTCATATTGCAATCCAGAGTAACTTGTTCTTACTCCGGAGCAAGGACTCTCCATAGTTACTCTGGATTTCACCCTAAGAGACATTACATGCACCCGTAGTTACTGCACCACCTAGTGAAAACTGATGGGAAATTCATACTGCAATCCAGAGTAACTTGTTCTTACTCCGGAGCAAGGACTCCCCGTAGTTACTCTGGATTTCACCCTAAGAGACATTACATGCACCCGTAGTTACTGCACCACCTAGTGAAAACTGATGGGAAATTCATACTGCAATCCAGAGTAACTTGTTCTTACTCCGGAGCAAGGACTCCCCGTAGTTACTCTGGATTTCACCCTAAGAGACATTACATGCACCCGTAGTTACTGCACCACCTAGTGAAAACTGATGGGAAATTCATACTGCAATCCAGAGTAAATTGTTCTTACTCCAGAGCAAGGACTCTCCGTAGTTACTCTGGATTGTGCCAATTGTCTGCAACAGCTTCCCTCTAGGAAGCCAAGGTAGAGTGCTTGGGCTTTTATTAAATTGTAGGTTATCTCGTATTCCCTTCAACGGCTAAAAATGGCACCTATATAGAAGGTCTGGAAATATGTGGATTTATTTAAATGTAGGTGATATATCACCCCAGCGACAGAGGATCAATCAAGTACTCATTATTTAATCAGATGACAGCATGAAATAAATGATTTTATTTTATTGGCTATACTTATTTTGGTATATTATTCCTTTAAATCAGTGATTTTCAATCTTTTTCAGCTCATGGCACACTTAACAAGGCACTGAAATTGTCAAGGCACACCATGGTTTTTACCGTTGACAAGGCACACCAGACTGTTCAAATCCCCCCATTTTCCTATTAATGAATGTCAATCCCCAAATTCCCACGGCACACCTGAGGACTATCTGTGGCACACCAGCGTGCCGTGGCACACTGGCTGAAAATCAGCTTTAAATGTTTCTTATCATGCTACTCTCCGGAGAGGCAACGGAGCAACATTTTCAGGGGAAAGTTGAGAAGGAAGCCTGGCAGGGATACAAAGGAATGCAGTCTTTGGAAATGTGAAGCACAAACTGTACACTTGGAAATGTTCTTTCGCCCTCCTTTTACTGCTGTGCAGATCTGTTGTGCTCCTTGTTTTGATGCCAGTTTGGATCCTTGCACCTTACAAAAATCCATCCCTCATGCCCAGTCGGAAAGGATTTTTGATCTTCTTTAGGAACTGGTCTTCTTTTGTGGCTCTCCAACTTTACCTGGGCAGCTGATCTTACAGATGCAGGTGCCTTCTTGAAAATGCACCCGCGGCACAGCTGGAGATGTCTTTGAGATCTCTGCTGTCACAGCACATATTGCCAGACAAATGCGCAGGGCTACCGGGTTACATCCATTCATCCGTATGTCACAAACATGCACGTTGCCTAAAAATAAAGCAGCCCAAAGAAGTTTTCCTTGAGTTGTATTGATTCATGTGTGCACTGTCTCAAAAGTGTGCACAGTCTCAAAATATGGTGCGCAGTCTCCAAAGAATTGGTGACATGTTGCAAGTTTTGCCTTCCAGCCAGTTGTCAACACCTGAGTCCCACCCTTGTGCAAAATCGAGCAAACCAGGGTTCAAGCTTTGCTTTCAGTCAATTTGTGCCCCTCTTCTTCACCATTTGCACCCTCCTCTCTTCAAAATGCCCTCTAAAAATGTTTGTACAGCCTTTGTTCTCTGTTCACCTTGCCCAGTGGAGGTGGAACCCATGTGGACACATTTTAATAAAGCAAGCTTGTATCAGGATCTGTGTAGCATCCTCTTGCCTCGTTGGTTGCCTCTCCAAGAACCTGAGTAGTGCCCAAGGGATTGTGGTTTCAAGTCCCACCCCATTCGGGTACAATGGCCAGTTGGCACCACCAGGTAGTGGGCACCGGACATCCCTACCAGGCACCACCAGGCAGAATTGTACAGTGAGCATCCCTACTGGACATCAGTGGGCAGCACAGGCATCACCAGACACCAGTAGGCACCACTGGCACCAGCAGGCAGTGTGCACCATGCAACCCTTTTGAGCAATGGGCATCCCTGCCAGACACAGGCATCAAGCACCACCGGGTACCAGTAGGTCACACACTGGGCACCAAATTGGTTCTTAGTGGGTCCTTAAATCACAGAAGGAACACATTCCCCAAAGTCCATACTTCTAAATCCAGGGGTTGGGGCTGGGTGTTGATCAGTCTTCAACGTTACATATAGGGAGGAAAACACATTGCACCCCTTTTCACCCCCTTAAAGATTAAATTTATAAAAACCAGTTCTCAGTGGGTGCTCACATCACAGAAGGAAAATGCTTCCTAAATTTCAGGTTTCTAGGTTCAGGGGTTTTGGCTGGACGTTGATGAGTCAGCAATTCTTCAATGTAAAGTATAGGGACAAAATCACTTGGTGCTCCTTTTCACCCCCATCCAGTCTGAATTTCCAAAAACTGGTTTTTAGTAGGTGCCTCCATCATGGAAGGTAGACTCTCCCCAAATTTTATGCTTCCAGGCCTTTATGCTTCCAAGCCTTGTAGATAGGTAGGTAGGTAGGTAGGTAGATAGATCTATCTGGATAGATAGATAGATGTGATGGTGATGATGATGATGTAACTAACTATCAACCCAACGCGAACCCCAGTTTGCCTGCCCTCTTTCCAGCACAGGGTTGGGGCTGGCTTTGATGGAAGTAGTTTGATGGAAGTGGCTTTGATGGAAGTAGTGACTTTGATCTGATCTAGTACAGCAGTCCTCATGAGGTGTCCTCAGTCCTTCTGTTTCCAGGTCTGAGCATGGCAGATCCGTGTGTTGCACTCCACTGGCGCATGTAATCAGGGGGAAGCACCAGGCCTTTGTGGCGACTGCTCAATGCATCTCTTATTTATATCTGGGAATTTATCCAAGTTTCATTTGCAGAGAGCTTTTGGGTGGGCACAGATTTAACTCCAAGTGCTCAAGCTCGGCCAATGCAAGAGCTTGCACTGGTGAAAATTAAAGACTGTTGTGAAAATTAAATTGCACTGGTGAAAATTAAAGACCTGCAGCAGGTGTTTCCAGAGTCTGTCAAGAGTCCAGGCAGATCCAGTGGTGTTTATCAGGATCACGGAAAACATTTATGGACTGCCTTTCTGTGCAGGTCTCCGAGGCAGCTTGCAAACATATGGAAATGAAGTATGGGAATTCACAGCATCCCCTAACCACAACCTCAGTTAATAGGGTTGAATCATGAATAAAAGCAGCAAGCAGGAACATCAGAGGTGCTCCTCTTGTGTCCAATCCCTTTTAAAAGGCATCTCGGTCACTGCATCCCTGTGGCAAGGAGTTCCACAGATTAATTACACACTGGGGAAAGGGATGTTTTGACTGTTCCTAATTCTCTGGAGAAACTTGGAAGGGAGCTTCCTTCTGCATGGCATTGGGGACAAAAGGGGCTTGGAGAATTCAAAGGATAGTAACCGAATCACTGGCCCCTACAGTTAAAATTGTACAGTTATTTTCAATGTTGAGCGATCTGGGCAGGATCTCAGAGGAGGATCTCAGGACCTCCATAGGAGGTGTTTCTCCCTTGACCTCTCTCTTCTATAGGTTGAAGTGTTGAAGTGAACCGAGTTTTTCTGAGTTGTGTAGTCTCTGAAGCAGACGATTCATCTCACATGGAGAGCTTGCATAACGAGATCAAGGCTACTATTCATCGCCAAGACCATGGACCTCGTGCCAGCAAATTCCTGGAAGCAGCGCCGAAGGGGAAGCACACGTCAGGGTCACAGGACGGCTGGTTCTCTTTGCAAAATCTGGTTCCAGTGATGGGGGGAGGCTTTCAAAACTAGAGCTAGCAGAGGGGAGAAATTCCATCACATCCATGCTTGGAAGCCACATCTCCGATGTATTCTTAAGGGTGCTTCAAAGGTTCTATGTCCGAAGTCTGGTGTGCCACTTGGTTTGCCATCATTCTCTTCTACAAAACTGGGATAGGACCTCCTGTCAAAGTTGCCAGTGTATCACCACAATTCCTGAAAACTGGGACAGTCCGGTTTTCCAGAACATGTGGCAAACCTCAGTGCCATAGATCTGGCCATAATTCTGCGCTACAGAGTGGCCGTAATGTGTATGCTGGAGCTTTACTCAGAGGAAGGGGGCAAATGACCCTTTACTCCAAAGAGACCTCCAGCTTGCTCCTTCCCAGTGCTGGATACAGCATGGCCAAGTTGGCCCCAATGCACTACACTGTTTAGGACTGGGCTGACCATTTTGGACCTTTGTTTATATGGTCACCAGTCTCCACAGTGGTTGCTATCACCCCACTCCTCAAACTTGCCATTCTGGGCAAAATCCGGGGTAACTATGGGAAGTCCTTGCTCCGATGTATGAACAACTTACTCTGGATTGCAAGATGAATTTCCCATAGCTTTTCACTAGGTGGTGCAGTAACTACAGGTGCACGTAAACTCTCTTACGTGCTCCTATACTTACTCTGGATTTGGGGGTTTATTATACAAAAAGGTAGTTGTCTGGAAGTCACAGAGAAGCAACCCCCCCTTACCCAAAGGGGGTAAGAAAAAACAGTATTTTCACAGTGTTGTAAAGTAACACAAGTTGATGACTGATCACAAAGCCAGGGTCTGGAAGGACTCAGAGATAAGGCTATACCACATGGCAATGTTACTAAAAATGGAGAGCAATCAAGAGGAGGAAATGTTTACCATCTATTTACATTGGTCTGACTCACTTCCATGGTTTGATCCACCCTCTGTGACATACTGTCAAACAAGACCGCAATGGGACCTCCTGGTGTTGGGCGTCCATGGATGCCAAGGCTCAGAGGGACTCCCAGATGCCACTGGAAGCCACTTCCACTTTGTGCAAGAGTTTTCTGGTCACATCTGGAAAGTGTTCTGATGTGCAGGGATGTTTTGCACATGGCCACCTTGTCCTGGATGTGACCCAGAGTCACCAATGCAAACTTTAAGTGGTTACTGGTTGCATCCAGACCTTCTAAGGGGACTGGGAGACCAGTATGATGTTCAGATGACCCAGATTAATTTTTGCAACCCTGTGACCCTGACCAATAAGGGAATTTCAGCTACTGTTGATTAAGAATTCAAAGGGGGTCATGGAAGCAATCTTTGGCAGATATTAAGGGTCCACAATACTCCGACGGCAACCTGTTCACAGTGTGATCCCCGACTTGCCGGGTAATCCACTTGCCTGATGTGAAAATGAAAACAGGAAATTGATGCAAGGAGGGAGCGCATGTAGACAGTGATACCCAAACTGCAGAATCGGGGGCAATGGAGAACATGGTTTTGTTAAAAATCCTATTTGCATTGGGGGTCATTCATCCATCCTAGTATATTCTGCTCTACCAGAACAACTATTTCCAACACCAAACAAAAACCTGGGAACATTCAAAACAGCACATTCTTTGGGTGCGGAGCTGTGAACGCCCAGCGCTTCTAGTGCGCCTGCTCCTCTGAACCCAGATAAAAGGCCACATTCACCGTAAGCAGAAACCGCTGCGTCTCAACAGAGCAATCTGCTGGCTCAGGTTATTGCTGACCTTATCTTGGCGTAGCTTGTTTTTCTATCCGTTTAATCGGCTTTGTGGAATCTTTTTTATTACACCCTAATCTTTTATATGAATGGAATGGCTCTGACAGGTGCCGGATAAAAGACCTTTCAGGGGTAAATACACCTTTCTAACTAGGATGCACAAACCAGCTCCTTGCACCAGAGGAGCCCCCCCCCCCCCATCTACCTTGGAGAGATCTTTAAAGAAACAGAACCTTTTGGGGTCAACAAAGGAACCCACCCAGAGCATAATTAAAGAGTGTTACAAAGCAAGTTTCAGAGATAGTGGATAAGGACTGAAGGGAGAACAGGCAGGTAGCGTAGTCAAGGTCAGGTAGGTAGGAGTCCAAGACTAGGAGTGCAAGACTAGGAGTGCAAGACTAGGAGTGCAGGAGAGGCAGGTGTGCAGACACACAAAACGTCTTCGGGAAGGTCTTGGGTCTATTAGCTTTATGGCTAAATATGACATGGAATCTCCCTGTTTTAAGCCCACGTCTCTAACCCAGTGATTTTAAGCACTGCACACTAACAAAGTACTAAGGCTGCAATCCTAACCCCTAGTTAGACTAGCATAAGTCTCAGCATAAGTCTTGAGCTAGCCTGGGGGTGTCATGAAAATGCCGTAAGACACTTCTGCACCACACCTGGAGGTTAGGCTAGTGCACAGTCATGCACTGGCCTCCCCACACCAACATGGGAATGTGGAGTGGTGTGTTGTGACAGCCTAAATTGGTTAGGAGTGTGCCCTAAAACTATCAAGGCACATCATCAGTTTTTGGACAGCTGACATCCCCCAAAGGGTCTCTCGCATTTTTGGTTTTTTAAGGTTTTCCAGTCACAATATCAAAAGGAAAAGTGTATTATTTTGACCTACAGGCTGAAACAATCAAAATACACAACATACAAATGTTGCAGTTATTTCACAGTGGGATTAAACTTCAGTGCCCTCCATCAGCTAGTCCTATGTGATTAGGGTTGCCATAATTCTCTTCCTGGACCCCCTGTAACACTTGCTAGTATGTGGATACAATCCCCCAAAACCAGGACAGCCCCATTTACCAGGACATATGGCAACCCTATCTGAGATGGGGAAGCTGAGAGGCATGGGGGGGGGGGCGGAATAAAGGTGATAACAGCCTCTTAGCCGTTGCTGTCTTGTTTATTCCTCGTGTTCCACGATGGTTCTGGGGACGATCCTCAGCTTGATAGGTTTTTTGGGCTTCAGGAAAAATGTGTTCTCCATCTCCATTGGGATCTTTGTCATTAACATGGGAAGAAAATAAGGGGGGATATTAGTAAACACAAATGAAACACAAATTTAATATGATCAACAGCATTAAATTATAACCCCTTCCCCATGTTGGCCTGGGAGTGTCACCAAAGCGCTGTAAAGCTCTTTCTACACCACTCCTGGAGGGAGGGTTAGGTCAGTGCACAGATAATGCACTTCCCTCCTGACATCACCACAAGAACGGGAAGACCAATGAGTTGTGCTGGCCTGGGTTAGGACTGCACCCTTAATTAATTAGATTCAATTTTTAATTTAATTTTTTGATTTTGTTTAAACACCATGGAATCCCCTTTCTTTTAATTGCTGCTTTGAGCCTTAAAAGCCCTACAAAGAAGCCCTGTATGTATGTATGTATGTATGTATGTATGTATGTATGTATGTATGTATGTATGTATGTATGCATGCATGCATGCATGCATGCATGTAAGTATGAAGCCCTACTTTTGAAGCCCTACAAAATTATAAGCCCACATCCTACCAACGTCTCTGCACAGGTGCGGAAGGAAAATCTCTGGAGCAGCACCACGATGCCCATTTTCACAACCAGGAGAGCGAAGCGCATGGCTATGCAATTCCTGGGGCCCGCTCCGAAGGGTAGGAAGACGTAAGGGTCTCGAGTTTCCTTGTTCTCTTTACTGAACCTGTTTCAAAAGAGAAAGGCATCAGGTATGAGGACGCCAGTAGTGACAAGCATTTAATTCCTTCTCTGCCGGGAGTCCCATTCATTCCAATAGAAAATTGGATGCTGTTGGGGGATGCTCTAGGAGGATTTCCTGCTGCAGGCAGGGGGTTGGACAAGATGACCTACTGGGTCCCTTCCAACTCTAGGATTCTATGAAAAATAAACATTTGATTGTGCCAATTGGATCTTGGCCCTCATTGCAACCCCAAAAATGATTAGGACCGTCCTTTTGCACAGTCCTAATCACCTTCTGCAACGGTTGTTCAGATTCCGACACAAGGAATGGATTTTAAACAAGCTATCTTTCCAGGTAGAAAAATAGAAAACCTGAAGGACTGAACTTAAATTTCCTACATACATCATTACCTTTTTGTTGTAGGTTGTCTAGTTGCCCTTTGGCTCTGCTTTTTACAACATGCTATAAAACCAGCTCAGCATTACTGCTGCTACGGCAGGCGTAGGTGTCAATGTCTCCAATACAGCTAATTAAATTCCACACATGCTTTATGGATCTAGACCATAAAGAGGCTTTGCATGGCATTTCAGAGGCCAGATATCAACCCATGAATGCATTTTTCACCGGGTGTCACAATCACACTCTCTCCCTGCTTTCTTTTTGTGTATATTCACATATACACAACCACATATAAGGTGATGTGGATCAGAGGGCCCTCCCCCTTCAGGTATCCATATAGAATGGAGGACAGAGTGCCTGAACCTTTAAGCATTGTAGGGAAGAGGGAATTTTGGCAGGTGGTGCTTTATAAACCCTTCTACGGGCAAAATCCAGAGTAACTGTGGGGAGTCCTTGCTCTGGTGTAAGAACAATTTACTCTGGATTCCAATATGATTTTTGCATAGGTTTTCACTTGGTGGTGCAGTCACTTGGCTACACATAAAGTCTCTTACGTGCTCACGTAGTTACTCTGGATTTGGGGATATGTTGAGTTTAACCTGCCTTAATGACCTCGCCTATGCAATAGTTAAGGTATAGTTACTCTCTCCTCCATTCTATATGGTCCCCCATCCCCCTTGCATTGTACCTCTCAGGTCTGAACTCTTCTGGTTCAGGCCAAAACTCTGGGAGACGGTGTAGGGTGTTAATGGGGATTACAATCACAGTTCCTTTTGGGATCGTCAAGCCATTCATCTGCACGGTTTTCTTGCAAGCCCTTTCGATGCCGGTTGCTGGAGGGTATAGCCTGAGAGTTTCATTCACCACCATGTCCAGATATTCCATCTGAAGGACTGCATCGTAGCTGGGGGTGGCCTGCAAATAGCAAGATAACTCATGGTGGTGGCATTCACAAGTAGACCTGATATTACTGGGTGATGCAGCCAGCGGTGATGCTGGGATATTCCAAGAGCCAGGTAAAGAGCCTCTAGAAAGGGACATCCAGCGCACAGGCCTTATGTTTAAACCCCAGTCCAAGAAACTCTTGTTCAACTCAATAGGAAACACCAAGATGATAACAAAGACACTTACCTGGTTGGGTAGCGCTTCATCGATCTCCTCCTGCAGCCTGCTCTGCACGTCCGGGTGGGTGGCCAGGCAGTAGGACAGGAAAGTGAGGCTGGTGCCCACACTTTCATAACCAGCCACAATAAACAGAATTGCCTGGGACAAAATCTCCTTGTCTGTTAGAGCTGGAGAAATACAGAAAACAAAAGCACAAGGAAATACAGTGGTACCTCTTATAACAAGCACCTCACATAACAAGTGAGGTTTCACATAACAAGTATAAATTTCCAAGAAATCTCGCTTCACATAACAAGTCCTGCTTCACTTAACAGCAAGCGTGCTATGGGCACACGTGCTATGCAGCCCTGACACTCCATGCGGAGGCTCTTTAAAAGGGCTGCCGGCCAGCACTGCTGCCTCTAACTGCCCCCAAATTGCGGGCAATTGCCTGGGGTGCCAGAGGCAGCTGCCCCTAACTGCCCCCACCAGCCACCTTGAACCTCCAGCAGCTGCCCAGGTAAGCCTCCCAGGAAAGTGTCTTGAATTGCAGCCTCCTAACCATGTCTACCCAGAAGTAAGCCTGATTGTGTAAAATGGGGCTTACTCCCAGGAAAGTGTCTTTGATTGCAGCCTCCTAACCATGTCTACCCAGAAGTAAGCCTGATTGTGTTAAATGGGGCTTACTCCCAGGAAAGTGTCTTTAATTGCAGCCTCCTAACCATGTCTACCCAGAAGAAAGCCCCATTGTGTTCAATGGGTCTTACTCCCAGGAAAGTGTTTTTAGTATTGCAGCCTAAGTAGACTTCATAGGATCCTGCACAATGAATGCATGTTTTGAATTCAATTCCAGTGTTTTGTCATCATTTTAACATCCAGTTAATATTTTTATATGAATTTTTTTCGGTCGTGGAACCAATCGTCTGAATTTCCATTATTTCCTATGGGAAAATCTGCTTCACCTAAAGATCGTTTCACTTAAAGAGCAGGCCTCTGGAACGAATTAAGCTCTTTATGTGAGGCACCACTGAATTAGCAAATTGTGCTTCCTACACTGTCCGCTGTATTTATTTCAGAGTAACCAAGAACTCTAAAGGCAAAGGTGTCCCCACAGGTTGCCCTGCTAGTTGTGACTGACTCTAGGTGCTCATCCCTGTTTCTAGTGCCACAGCGCCAGTGTTGTCCAAAGACGCCTCTGTGGACATGTGGCCCCCATGCACAGGGAACGTTGTTACCTTCCCACTGAAGTGTCATGACATGTCAGAACATGATGGCATTTCTCCATGACCAAAAAGGAACCAAAAGGTGCAATCCAGAGTAACTACGGGGAGTCCTCGCTCTGACGTAACAACAATTTACTCTGGATTGCAATATGAATTTCCCATAGCTTTTCACTAGGTAGTGCCACAATGTTGATGTAAATGTCTCTTTTGTGCTCCCATAGTTATTCTGGATTGTAGGGTAAATCTGCAATCCTAATCTCCAATAAGGCTGACTTAAGCTTTGGCATAAATCCTATGCTGACCTGGGGGTGTCATCAAAGTGCCGTAAGACACTTGTGTGCCATTCTTGGTGGACAGTTAGGCTGGTGCACAGACATGCGCTTGCCTCCTTACATCACCACAAGAACAAGAAGAATTGTGCTGGCCTAGCTTAGGATTGTAACCTTAATGAGAGGAGATCTCAAATGCTTAATGAGAGGAGATCTCAAATCAGCTGAATACAACAGGCAGATCTACGTACTGTTGTACAACAGAGATGGTAGTACTCTGAAGACAATCATCACTTAAAAGGGTCATCTTACACCCCCAAATCCAGAGTAACTACGGGAGCACATAAGAGACTTTGTAGTTATAGCACCACGTAGTGAAAACCTATGGGAAATTCATATTGGAATCCAGAGTAAGTTGTTCTTACACCAGAGCAAGGACTGCCCGTAGTTACTCTGGATTTTGCCCTTAGCCCAGTAAGTAGGAGCATGTTCATTACCTTTATATGAATTCACCCCATCCGAGGTGTCACCTGAAGCCTGGGAGTCAACCATCAGTTGCATGAAATCAACCCGGTTCTGCAAGGAAACAGAGATGACCTGGCTGGTGAGATGTCAATCATGTATCCGGTTTCTCATTCAGTCTAATGACAAGCAATTATCGATTAATAGAGGATTAATTAATGCAAAACTTTTTCACAAAGTGCAAAACACTGCTGTCCCCAAACTCAGGGTGCAATCCGAAACAAGTTAGGCCGGTACAACTCACCCTCTCCCTGTTCCTGTGGTGGTGTGGGGAGGCTGGGACAGGTCTGCACATTGGCCTAACCCTCCCAGGGGTGGCACAGGAGTGCCTTCTTGCACATTTGTGACTCTCACAGGCCAGCATAGGACTTGTGCCGGGACCTGTGATGCTTTCAACGGGTTATATTTGAGAGGCTGCAAATGTCACCCCAAGTTGCGTCAATCCCAGCATGAGTCCCGTGCCGGCCTGGGGTGTCACATGCTTGCTGTAAGGCTCTTCTGTGCCACTCCTGGGAGGGCTAGGCCAGTGCACAGACATGCACCAGCCTGCCTATACTACCATAGGAGTGGGTGAATTGTGCTCTCCGAAATTGGTTAGGATTGCGCTGGCAGTAAAATTAGAGACACGTGCAAGGAAGAAACCAAATGGTGGAACAGACTGACCGTTTGATCATTTTTTTTGCGGTCTGCTTTGATTTTCTTGACCACGTCAAAGAAGAATTTGACGGAGCTCTTTGATACTATGCCGCTGAATACCTTGTCCAACAGTGGAGTGAGGAAGGGAAAGACAACTGGAAAGGGGAATAGAAAGACACCATTGGCAAAAGGAGTCCACACTGGAATTACAACAGGGTGACCAGATGTCCCTTTTTTCCAAAATGAGTCCTCTTTTTTTCGCCTTGGGTCATTGCAAACAAGTAGCATGTAGCCTCCTTATAATTAATAAATTATGGCTGCAATCCTAAAGACACTTTCCTGGGAGTAAAACATATTGAATACAATGGGGCTTGCTTTTGAGTAGACTTGGTTAGGAAGTTTTAAATTTTAATAAGCGATACACTGTGGTGTTTTAATTAACCACATGAAAGCACTCTAGTTGAGTGTATTTAGCTTTAACTTTGTTATGTCCTACATGTTTTCTGGGTGTCCTACATTTTGAGGTTATGACATCTGGTCACCCTGAATTACATTAGCTGCCTCCCCACAATTTAAGTACTGTATATACTCGTGTATAAGCCGACCTGCATATAAGCCGAGGCACCTAATTTTACCACAAAAACTGGGAAAACTTATTGACCTGCTTATAAGCCGGGTCAATAAGTTTTCATGGTAAAATTAGGTGCCTCGGCGTCTGCTCGCATGCCACTCCAGCTGGCCGGAGAGGCGTGCGAGCAGGGGCTGGTTCTGGCGTCTGCCCATGCGCCTCTCCAGCTGGCCAGAGAGGCGTGCGGGAGGATGCAGTTTCTGGCGCCCACCCGCATGCCTCTCCAGCTGGCTGGAGAGGTGCATGGACGGCCACTGGTAGTCGCGGCCACCCCCACGCCTCTTCGGTTGGCTAGAGGTGCTTGCAAGCACCTCCAGCTGACCGAGGAGATGTGCGGGCAGCCGCAACCACCAGAGGCCACCATTTTGGGGCAAGTCTGGCGCTTGCCCGGCGTATAAGCCGAGGGAGGTTTTTAAGCTCCAAAAATGTAAAAAAACTCAACTTATACGTGGGTATATAGCGAAATGTGCCTATGTATCCATTCAAAGGGTTTATTCTTACCAGCCACCATTATTGCTGGATTTAGGAGGTCAACCTTGAAAAATTTCTTGACGTGTAGAACTAAAGGATCGTTTGGGTTCTTCAAGGAATCAATGTCAACGCTGAAAGATGTGCTGGTGATCACGTCCATGCTGTAGGCACCTAAAATGCTGAAGCAGCAGAAAGTGGTGGAGAAGAACAAATGTTGGATGGATGGATAGGTGGGTTGGATGGATGGATGGGTTGGATGGATGGATGGGTGGGTTGGATGGATGGGTGGATGGGTTGGAGGATGGATGGATGGACAGATGGGTTGATCTTACATGAGGTTTCCCTGGCACACTATGAACTAATATCATAAAAAATCATAAAATCACATAGCTCTAGTGCTGTGGAAATCCAATTAATAGGAGTATTTCCAAATATGTATTAGAATGAGTCAAATTTATCCTCACCACGCATTTTGTGCAGAGAACCAAACTCAAAAATGATGCATACAGATCAGGGCTGTAGCTGGGAAGGGACAGGGGACGGACACTAAAGCTGCAATCCTAAAGACAATTTCCTGGGAGTAAGACCTACTTGTGCAGTAAGTTTTGCAGGGAGCCTCACTGCAGAGTGCAAGGAATCTCTTCCCCCTCTGAGCCATTCCAGGAGACAGAAGCATCCTGAGCCTGGTATGTGTCAGAACAGGAGGAGATCCCTTGAACTGAGCCAATCCAGGATGCTTCCCCCTCCTGGAATGCTTCAGAGGACAGGAGGTCCCTTGCACATGGTGGGGAGGATGCTGGCAAAAAAACTGGCATCCTAAATCCCCCCCCCCCCCCCCCGCAGCCGCTAAAGCCCTGATACGGATTTTCAGTGAACTGGAATTGAATCAGCCGGAAACTGAAAACGTTACATCACACACAGACATTTCATCTTAAACTATTTAAAAGTCAATGAGAATATAGGGAATATATATTCTTAATGCTAACTTATGCTCCCTTGTGCCCTTGATGTGACAGTTTTTCCACTTAAGAATTTTTTTCACATATGGAGGACTCTACACAGAAAGGGATGATTTTGCTAAATATAAAAAATTAACAATATTTTAGCAAAACATTTTGCTAAAAATAACCCAAAAGACCTCTAATGCCCTCTCTAAACAGAGGCATAAAAGAATAGGATGTCTCTTTGGAGATACTGTAGTACCCCTCCCTCTTGCTATTTGCACTATCAGATCATCCCCCCCATGCTCCATCAACCTCATGAGATTTCAATCGTGCTCCATGTTCTATCATGCCCATGGGCCACTGTGAGACTTACCCTACAATCGAGAGTAACTACAGGAAGACGAAAGAAGCACTTACTCTGGATTGCTCTATGCATTTCACATAGGTTTTCCATAGGTGACACCATAGCTACATCGGTGTAAAAGATCCCATAGTTACTCTGGATTATAGCCATGGAGCACAATCCTAACCTTGTCTACTCAAACGTAAGCCCCATTGTGTTCAGTGGGTCTTACTCTTAGGAAAGTGTCTTTAGGATTTCATAGAATCCTAGAGTTGGAAGGGACCAAGGAGGTCATCTAGTCCAACCCCCTGCCTGTAGCAGGAAATTCTTCTAGAGCAGTGGTTCTCAATCTTCCTAAGGCCGTGACCCCTCTATAAGTTCTTCATGTTGTGGGGACCCCCAACCATAAAATTATTTTCGTTGCTACTTTATAACTGTAATTTTGCTACTGTTATGAATCGTAATGTCAATATCCAATATGCAGGATGTATTTTCATTGTTACAAATGAAATGTGTGTTCTATGCACACATTGAACACAATGGGATTTATTTCAGAGTAGGCATGCATAGGATTGGGCCCTGAGGCGGCAATCCTATCTATATTTACATGGGAGTAAAGACCCCCCTGACTAAAATGGGATTTATTTCAGAATAGGCATGCATAGGATTGGGCCCTGAGGCTGTCAGTCAGCCCAGGTGCACACACAGCTACAGCTGGAGGTCTGGCAAGTCTGACCTGGCCCCCTGCACCAGGGGTCTTTCAGTGACCCCCAGGAAAGCTCTAGGCGACCCCTAAAGGGGTCCCGACCCCCACTTTGAGAAACGCTGTTCTAGAGCATCTCCAACAGGTGCTGGTCAAGCCTCTGCTTGAAGATCCCCAATGATCTTCAGCCACAGGAAGCTAGATCAGATGAGCCTTGGGCCCGATCCAGAAGGGCTCTTCTTGTGTTCTTATGACTTACTCTTTCATGTCTACAGGCTCATCCTTCTCCACTTTTTGCTGGACATTCTTCACCAGGATCTCCCCATATCGGTTGATGATGGGCATCATCTGAAATACACACCAAAGGACTAAACAGGTGCAAACATTTTGCTAGCCAAGTCATGACTGACAAGCCTTTGGGAATGAACCTGACCAATACTATTAAGAGACGTGGTCTGAAGAAAACCCACTACGTTTCATTAGGCCTGTGATTCTCAAGCATTTTGGAGGCCCTTGTCTGTCCAGTTGTCTGGGCAAGGTAAAGGCCAAAAAATTTCATTGTACAAGAGAGGTTCATATCCAAGATACAGTGGTACCTCTCATAACAAGCGCCTCACATAACAAGTATAAATTTCCAAGAAATCTTGCTTCATATAACAAGTCCCGCTTCACTTAACAAGCAAGCGCACTAAGGGCACATGTGCTATGTAGCCCTGATGCTCTGCGCAGAGGCTCATTAAAAGGGCTGCCGGCCAGCACTGCTGCCTCTAACTGCCCCCAACTTGGGGGCAGTTGACTGGGGGTGCCAGAGGCAGCTGCCCCTAACTGCCCCCAAGTGCCCCCACCAACCACCTTGAACCTCCAGCAGCAGCCCAGGTAAGTCTCCCTGGAAAGTGTCTTGGATTGCAGACTCCTAATCATGACTACCCAGAAGTAAGCCCCATTGTGTTAAATGGGACTTACTCCCAGGAGAGTATCTTTGATTGCAGCCTCTTAACCCTGTCTACCCAGAAGTAAGCCCCAATGTGTAAATGGGGCTTACTCCCAGGAAATTGTCTTTAGGATTGCAGCCTGAGTAGACTTCATAGGATCATGCACACTGAATGCATATTTTGAATTCAATTCCAGTGTTTTGTCATCATTTTGACATCCAGTTAATATTTTTATATGAATATTTTTGGGGTTTTGGAACCAATCGTCTGAGTTTCCATTATTTCCTATGGGAAAATCCGCTTCACTTAAAGAGCGTTTCACTTAAAGAGCAGGCCTCCGGAACGAATTAAGCTCTTTATGTGAGGCACCACTGTATAGGTTTACCTCCTTCATCCTTCCACTGGTAAAGTTGGGAGATAGAACTGTACGAATCCTCTTCCATTGGTCATCGGTGACTACACTGAGGGCCGTGTCAAGGTCTCCATTGAAGCTGAAGTCCTATGAAGACCAAGATGGAATAAAACTGGATACATGTTGCATAGGTCAGGACATCTACTGGTAAGACATCTACTTAGAGAAAAAGTGCAGGGAGTACCTACCCGACGGTTGGTGAAACAGGTGTAGAATTCTTTGATCAAGACAGTTTTGATAATGCTGGGCTCCAGGACTGATACCACTGGCTGCCGACCATCGTACTGACTAGGAAGCAAGAAGGAGGAGAAAAGTCTGCCATTGTATTGCTTTGAATGCTACCCACACTTTGTAGGGTGGGCTTCTTCCCAGGGCCAGGACAGACCCTGGGACAATCAGCATAACTCCCCAACTAATGGGCCCTGTGCTGGGGTAGGGCGCTTACTCTTCGGTAAGCGTGGATGGGATTGCATCCTGACTCAGGTGCCAGAAAGGTGAATGAAAGGCAACCAAAGACAGGATGATCAGAAATTTCCATCAAGCTCATCCCCCCAAAACCACTTAAGGAAGAAAGGCGGGATATTCAATAAATAAATAAATAAATAAATAAATAAATAAATAAACAAACAAACAAACAAACAAACAAACAAACAAACAAACAAACAAACAATCAATCAATCAATCAATCAATCAGTTAAAGCCCACAAAAGGTACAATTCAGAGTAACCACGGGAGCACTTAAGAGACATTACGCGCACCCGTAGTTACTGCACCACCTAGTGAAAACCTATGGGAAATTCATTTGGAAACCAGAGTAAGTTGTTCTTGCACCGGAGCAAGGACTCCCCGTAGTTACTCTGGATTTCACCCAAAGAGCATTTTCCAAGTTAGTTTGAAATCTTTGCGTATCTGTTTCCGATCACCCACTGGAGGAAGGGAATTTCAATTTTTTGGTTGAAACTGGAAAGCAGGCACCCCAATCCCTTATAGCATAATGTGAATTTAATTTTATCGGACACTCACGCCCAGATTTTCCCATACTTCTCATAACAGTCTTGGCTGAAGTGGAGAAGCCCCTGCCAAGAAAAGAGAGATGTCATTAAAACATGTATCAAGAAAATAAATATTATGCTTGCAGCCAGCAGGGCTGCAATCCTTGTCCTACTAAATCCTTGGTACTAAATCCTTGTCCGTCAGCAGGTGAGCCCCTCACCCTCTACCCAACCTTCAGTGGAACTCTTAAGGGTTACACTTGTATGACCTGCTTGTCATAATCACCTTCCGGTATAGATAAAAGGTTCCAATGAATGGCATAGGCTTCGGTCCAGGAATATCCAGCTTCCTGAAGATGTATGGCCAGATCCCATACCTGGATATATAGAGAACCAATGACAGAAATCATTAAGGTGGTGAACTCACATTAAGGGTGAAATCCAGAGTAACTACAGGGAGTCCTTCTCTGTGGTAAGAACAAGTTACTCTAGACTGCAATATGAATTTCCCATAAGTTTTCACTAGGTGGTGCAGTAACGACAGGTGCACATAATGTCTCTTACGTGCTCCTGTAGTTACTCTGGATTGTGCGCTAAGAGATATCAGGAAATTCCATATTTACTCATATCTAACCCTCGCCTTTTTCAGCTGAATTTAGCCTCAAAAAGTGGGGTGCGCATTAGATTCAATGGTGCATTAGATTTGAGTAAATATGGTATTTTGATTATAAGTATTGGTCAGAATTTAGTTTCACAGTTTACGCTATTTAATAGAAATGTAACAGAAACCCACTGTTGTATAATAGGGTAACCATTCCCTGGGAAATCTGGGTAATCAGCTTCAAGGGTCATGACTTGGCTATGGTCATAACCTGGCAGGGATCTGGGATGTGGAAATGGCAGGTGTCCCCAGCCCAGCTCTGATGACCAGCACTAGGCTGTGGAGAAGCCCTACAGCGCACTCATGACCCTCACACATTGCATGTGCACAGTAGGGGAGTTCCACCCAGTAGTAGGCTGAAGAAGATCCCTACTGTGCATATGTGACCCTATCATGTTGCACAAGAGCAGTAGGGGTCTGCATCCCAGTGCTGGGCAGGTGCTCTGCTGGAGAGGACTGGGCAGGACAAGGGGAGGAAATTTGGGACTTTGTCCCAGGTTTCTCTTCTCTTCTTCTGCCCAGTTCTCAAGGGTAGAATTATGGCAACCCTATTGTGTAAAGTAGTGCAATTAGGTAACAATCGTGACATAAACCCATTATCATATTATTATTATTATTGTCCTATAACTCGTTCTTGAACACAGTAAAAATAAATTTAAATTTTGCACCTTTTTGAAAATTTGAAATTTAAAAATTAAATTTTGCACCTATTGCAGCTGTGCAATACAATTACCAGTAAATTTTTAAAATCTCAAGCTTTTTAAAATCAAGGTGTGAATTTGATTGGATAGTGCACTAGATTTGAGTAAATACAGGTAATCTATATCTGCAGGGTTATTTGACATACCCTACAATCCAGAGTAACTACGGGAGCACGTAAGAGACATTACGTGTACCCATAGTTACTGCACCTCCTAGTGAAAACCTATGGGAAATCCATATTGCAATCCAGAGCAAATTGTTCTTACACCGAAGCAAGGACTCCCCATAATTACTCTGGATTGCGCCCCTAAGGTGAAATCCAGAGTAACTACGGGGAGTCCTTGCTCTGTAGTAAGAACAAGTTACTCTAGATTGCAATATGAATTTACCATAGGTTTTCACTAGGTGGTGCAGTAACTACGGGTGCACGTAATGTCTCTTACGTGCTCCCGTAGTTACTCTGGCTTGTGCCCATAGCCTGCTGACTGAAGGTTTGGAGTCTCTGCCATAAAGGATGGGGAGAATCTGTTGCATTTACTTTGTGTTGGACCTTTAAGCAACTTCCAAGGAAGATCCAGGAATTAATGGGTCAGGATTCAGACACAGGTCCAGTCTAAGCAGCAGAGACCCAGCTTCAAAGCTCTCAAGAGAACACGTATGGTTTGATTCTGTTTGATTAACACCTTGATGGGGTGTTAATGTCATGGGGGAGCCTCAATGAAGACTGGGAGATTAATCAGAGCAATACCTGGAAGACCTTGCACTCCACCAGCGGTGATTCTACATATAAAGTCTCCCAGCAGGCACAGAAACTCAAATTATGCAGCATATAGTATATATATTATATAATTATTATATAATATATTATATTATTATAATATATCATGGAGGACAAATGAACTACAGAATGCCACAATTTGCACCAGAGGTCTGTGACTTTACCTGCTTTGAATTTAGGTAAAGGTACATTTTAAAGGTAGGCAGGGTGTGTGTGTGTGTGTGCATCCTGTCTTTAACTCAGTCACAGCCCAATCCTATCCATACTTTTGGAGGAATAAGCCCCATTGATTCTAGTGTAGGGCTGCCATGATTCTCTTCCACAAAATCGGGACAAGACCCATTGTTCAAGACCCCAGGGCAAGACCCTCTGTCCATGTTTTTGGGAGCACATGGCAACCCTACTCTAATGGGACTTACTTCTGAGTAGACATGCACAGGATTGGGCTCTTAGTATTTCATTTTTAAACTCTGAAAATCTCTTAGGGAGAGGAAGATAGAAGTAGTTAGCCATTTTTTGGTAACTGTTTATCAGAACTTGGGGTGATGCCCAGACCTGGCACTGGGCCCCCAGGCAAGATGCCTGATCCCCGCCCCATGTCTACATTTGGACTGTACACTTTGTTTTTGTTATGGCCACCTAGAAGTCCAACATGGGGGGGGGGAATTTTCAATTCTTGGGGACGACCTGAGGCTACGCCTCTAGGCAGTGCAAAAGAGGACAAGGTCTCCAAAATGTAGGACACCAAAGAAAAATGTAAGGCACAACCAAATTAAAACTAAAAACACTTATTGACTGATTGATTGATCGTGCAATAAGTGCTTTTAGTTTTTATTGGGACATGCTTGGCATTTTTCTTGGATAGATAGACAGACAGACAGACATAGTATTTAAATTAAGCACAGATACAGACAGACAGCCATAGTATTTAAATTATGTACCGTATTTAAATTACGTAAGTAAAGCCATACTGTTTAAATTAAGCACAGACAGATAATTTTTTTAATATCAGATAGTTTTTAAATAGTATATAGCCATGCTATTTAAAGCCAGACAGTAAATAGTATATATATATATATATACTATATAAAGCCAGACAGTATATATTTAAAGCCAAATAGTATATAGCCAGATAGATAGTTTTTAAATAGTATATAGCCATAGTATTTAAATTATGTATTTAAATTAAGTGAAGCCATAATATTTAAATCAAGCACAGATATAGACAAACAGCGATAGTATTTAAATTCTGTACCGTATTTAAATTAAGTAAAGCCATAGTATTTAAATTAAGCGCAGACAGACAGACAGATAGATAGGTACACAGATAGATAATGTGATTTATTTAATGAGTGCAATCCTAACCTTATCTACACAGACATAACCTCCATTGTACTCAATGGGGCTTACTCCCAAGTAAGTGAGACTAGGATTGCAGCCTATATTATTATTAAATTTAAAACTATTGACAAACACTGAAGCAGTTGCCTATTACATATGATTTATGACATTTAGAGCACAATCCTATACATGTTTACTCAGAAGTAAGCTCCATTGTATTCAATAGGTTTTACTCCCAGGAAAAGACACTAAAGACACTTTCCTGGGATAAGACCCATTGAACACAATGGGGCTTACTTTTGAGTAGGCAAGGTTAGGGTTCTGCTCATAATTTATTAATTACAAAAAAGCTTCATGCTGCCTGTTCTCAAGGAAAAGGTGGACAATAAAGATTATTTTCCAGGACACAAGTTTCAAAAAGAGGACATGTCATCCTGCCCAAGGCTGAGTCTGCTACGCCCCCCTCTAGCTACACCACCCATCTGCCTGCAGCACCCTCCCAGCGCTATAGGGCTCACCACTCTAATGGAGGGCAGGGCCCTTCCCCTTCCCTACTCACAGCATCAGGAGGCAGAAGAACAGGACCAGGATCAGCACCCAGGTTCCTGGGGAGAGGCTTGGGGGGAAGCCCATCTCTTGCCCCCCAAGAGAGACTCCCCACCAAACTTTCCTCCAACTTTCCTGCACTCTGAATGAGGGTCAGGTCAGGCTTGTGTTGCAAAGTCCAGGGAAATCTCTCCCCACCCCAAAGCAAACAATTCCCTCCCACTAACAAAGCAATCCTGGGCTTGCCAACTCAGAAATCAGAGCACAATCCCAGGCAGGTCTACTCAAAAGTAAGTCCCATTGTGCCAGATGTCCACTTCACTGTGGACAAAAATCTTCATGGTCCTCCTTTTCCTTGTGAACAATCAGCATGGAGCCTTCTTGAAATTCATAAATTAGACATCATCATCATCATCATAATAGTCAATTAATCAATTTCATAATAAATTATATAATCAATTTCATAATCAATTATATGAAATAATTTTTCATTAATAAAGCTTTTAATATTAATAATTAAATTAAAATAAATTATTTTAATTAATAAATAAAAACTTAATAGTTTTTAATTAATAAGAAGTAATGAAGTATTTAGATTAACCACATGAAAGCAGTTTATGGGAGTGTTTTCAGCTTTTATTTTGTCATGCCCTACATTTTTCTTGTGTGTCCTACATTGTAGGGGGGCCTTGTCCTCTTTTGGGGTTATGAAATGAGGCCACCCTGGCTCCGATCCATTTGGCCAGTGGACTTTGCTGCACTTGCACATCTAGGGATTGCTTTCCTTTCCATAGCTGAGCTACAGGGACCCCCCAACCCATTTATTGGATGGGTTGGGTTACAGAGCACTGTCCAAAAGTGAACCCCATCTTCTTCTATGAGGATTTCCTGCTACAGGCAGGGGTTGGATAGATAACTTACAGGGTCCCATCAAATTCTATGATTTTTACTGTTATAAATGTTGCTTTCTAAGCTTTTTCTACCTAGTAAATTGCAAATACAGGACCCCGTTTATTTAATTCCTGCTTTAATAAGATTTCTGCAATAAGATTTCGGGAATTAGTCGGGAGCTACAATATTGGAAAGTGCAATTTTGGCCTTTAGAACAGCAGAGAGGTTGAAAGAGTGGAACAGGTATTCAATGGATGATGCCTTCGTATAACTGAAAGGTGTTGAAAGAGTGGATCATCAGAAAATGAGTCATCAGAAAGCAGAGAAGCCCCTTATAAAGACTAAGAGCACAATCCTAACCATGTCTACTCAAAAGTAATCCCCATTGTGTTCAATGAATTGCAGCCTAAGGCTGCAATTCTAAAGACACTTTCCTGGGAGTAAGACCCACTGAACACAATGGGGCTTACTTTTGCATAGACATGGTTAGGATTGTGCCGTTAGTTAGTATGGCTGCAATCTTAAAGACGTTTTCCTGGGAGCATGACCCATTGAACACAATGAGGCTTACTTTTGAGTAGACATGGTTAGGATTGTGCCATTAGTATCCTAAAGACACTTTCCTAGGAGCAAGACTCATTGAACACAATGGGGCTCAATTTTGAGTAGACAACATTGTTTGTCTACAATAGGATTGTGCCATTAGTATGGCTAACTATGTTAATATGGCTAATCCTAAAGACACCTTTCTGGGAGTAAGACCCATTGAACTCAGTGGGACTTACTTTTGAGTAGACATGGTTAGGATTGTGCCATTAGTATGGCTGCAATCCTCAAGACACTTTCCTGGGAGTAAGACCCATTGAACACAATGGGGCATACTTTTGAGTAGACATGGTTAAGATTGTGCTCTATCTTACAGTTCAGATTAGAGTCTGACGGTGAACCCAGGACCTCGCCAAAAATGGCTGCAGTCAGTGGGTCAGCCCCCTCCGGCTGGAGGGCTCCACTGCTTGCCTGGTGTAGGAGCAGAGTGTGGGAACAGGTGCAGGTGGTGCATGGGGGGGGGACAGCCCCACATCTTTTGAGGCAGGGAAAAGAGCGGGAATCTTTGGCCTGAGGGGAGCTCCTGCTGGTGTCCCCCTTGCTCCCCACTACTGAGGGGCGACAGGCCTGGCAGTGCCTCACCAAAAATGGTTCACGCTGAGGGGAAAGAGGGGTCTGGAGTGCTTGCAAAAAAGAAGAGCTGGAACATTTTATGCTACCTCAGGAAAGAAATGCACCCCATCTTTTTGGGGGGGAAGTCCAGGTGACCAGATTATTCCTGAACCCCAGGGCCAAAATTCCTACCCACTTAAAAAAACTGCCAAAAAGTGTATTTTTTTTAGTTTTGCAGTTTTTTGACCATAACTTTTGATAGGAAGGAGGTATCTCCAAACTGATTGATGCATGGGATTCTGCTCTTCAATACGAATCCAACGACGTATGGCACGATGGGGTACTGCGCACTACCGCGAAGTTTCAAAATGAAGCCAAAATGGAGGACACCCAGACAGGAGGCTAAAAATCTGGTCAAATCCGGGTTTTTCTGGTCATCTGGTCACCCTGGGGGAAGTGCACCATCTTCACCCCTCTTATGCCAAGAGGCCTGTCATCCTCACAGGTGGCCCTGGTTGCACTATGATGCTCAGAGGACCATACATGGCCTGAAGTGATTCTTGCCACTTCTTGGCACGTGTGTCAGGATTCCCAAGCTGTCATGAGAGAGAGACCCACATGTCCAGGAGGGTTCAGATCCGGTGGAAGACTCCCTATGGCCCAGGCCGGCCTCGGCCAGAAACGGTGCCCTTCCCAATAACGGTCCAGTTCTGCTCAACAAAGCCCGATGTTGCCCTCCTGCCATCTCAGCAGATAGTATGGGGAAGTGAACCCCACTTTTAGAGCTTCTCAACCTCCCTAATGGGTGGCAAACTAGCAGCTGTCACTGTTGGGGTACACCACTACTCATGAGGAAGTGAACCCCACTTTTAGAGCTTCAACCTCCTCAATGGGTGGCAGACAAGACGCTATCACTGTTAGGGTACGCTGCTACTCGTGGGCACCCACCACCAACCAGAACCACCAACCATGGATTGGGTCCAGAAGCCAGTAAAATCAAGCATAGCAGAGTGTGCATGTCACACAGTGTAACTTGTGTCCGAGGAAACACACCAAAGCTCAGGTTTGTATTTTTATTTCTATTCCAATTTTTCTTTCCAAAATGGAAATAACCAAAGCAGCAAAAGTATACGTTAAAGTAGCCACACTATACATGTGGTCATGGGAATATATTTTGGTATCCTCCAGTAGTAGGACTATAGTACTGGGAGTTTAGTCTGGTCTAACTGGTGAATCTCAGTTCTCCAAACTGATGCACCCCACCACAAGAGTCAGAAGGCACAAGAGTAAAACATATTTTTACATAACATATATTACATATAACATATATTATATGTTATTTGAGTTACAAATTATTTTTACATAACATACATTGTATATAATGTATGTTAGGGGGTTGGACTGGATGATCCACTGGATCCCTTCCAACTCTATGATTCTATATTATTTGAGTAAATGTATATTAAAGTTACAATAGGGTTACCAGGACTTTCACAGTTTCTAGGAATTGTGTCCACATACTGGCAAGTTTGGCAGGGGGTCCTGCCCCAGTTCATGGAGGAGAATTATGGCCACCCTAGTCACAGATCATCATCCAGAGCCTGCAGTTTATTCAGCACAACTCAAGCTTCTAGTCAAGTGTGAGGACAGCGAGGCGTAGGAGGAGAGGCGGTTGCAGCCTTGTGTCCCTTGTAAGTTCCTCTATTTCTCAGCCTCTGTTCTGGGAACAACCTTCAGCATGATGGGTTTCTTTGGCTTCATGAAACCTTTCGTTTCCAATTCCATGGGGATCTTGGCCATTTACACGGGGAAGTAAATAAGGAAAAAAAAAATGTTAGCAAAGGGGATGAAGGAAGAATCAACAGTCATCAACAGCACTGGAAACAACTGGAAAGCACCCATATATACCCTAATATTTACTTATTTACTTACTTATTTACTTACTTATTTACTTACTTATTTACTTACTTATTTACTTATTTTTCAGTTACATTTATATCCCACCTTTCTTCCCTAATGTCTACGGCAACAATTTTAAAACACACTTTCCTGGGAGTAAGATCCATTGAGCACAATGGGGCTTACTTTTGAGCAGACATGGTTAGGATTGCAGCTTATTTCTCCCATTCACCGGTAACTTAGGGCACTATCCAGAGTAACTATGGGGAGTCCTTGCTCCAGTGCAAGAACAATTTACTTTGGATTGTAATATGAATTTTCCCATAGGTTTTCACTAGGTGGTGCAGTAACTATGGGTGCATGTAATGTCTCTTACGTGCTCCTGTAGTTACTCTGAATTGTAGGGTTAGACCCCACAATTGTGGTGGATTAACCACCACAATCCATGTTGTGGTGGATTAACAAGGGTACTGAAAAAGATACCAGAGATCGTTTGCGCTTAACCATTTCCATTCAACCTGAACTGTGAATTTTGGGGCAATGATTGGCAGTGCAATCCTAACCCCTGGTTAAAGAGAAAGGTGTCACCCACATGTACTGCTAGTCATGACCAACTATAGGGTGCATTTCTAAGCCAAAGAACCAGCATTGTCCCAAGACGCTTGGGTTCATGTGGCTGGTGTGCCTATCTGCTGGGGCGCATGACATTCTGATACCTTCCTACCAAAGTGGTACCTATTTATCTACTTGCATTTACATGCTTTCAAACTGCTAGGTTGGCAGGAGAAAAAATGCTTTGCCTGGTTATGCCGGCACAAGTCCCACGCTGGCCTGGGGTGTAGCAAAAGTGTGCAAGGCACTGCTGTGCCATTCCTGGTGGGTTTGGCTAGTGCACATACATGTGCCAACCTCCCCATAGAGGTTGTGCTGCCCTAAATCAGCTAGGACTGTCTGCTCAACCTCTAGAAATTTGTATTTAAAAGCGGAATATCTCAGTAGCGTAGGTAGAACCTGTGGTCAACCAGTGGGCACATCGATAAGTAGTGCAGGCGCCTCAACGTGCTAGGTCAGCATCCTCTGCCACTCACAGTTTGCACATCTTGTTTTTGTAAATTAGCTCTAGGAGACCCTTGCAGGACTATAATCCTACCAGCCTTCCTATATAATCCTACTAGCCTACCATGACTCTAATCCTATAGCCTACCAGAGTCTCTGCACAGGTGCGCAAGGAGAATTTCTGGAGCAGCACCACGATGCCCATTTTCACAACCAGGAGAGCGAAGCGCATGGCTATGCAGTTCCTTGGACCTATTCCAAAGGGCATGAAGACGTAGGGGTCTCGAGTCTCCTTGTTCTCTTTACTGAACCTGTTTCCAAGTAAGAGAAGCATCAGGTTCGAGGTTCCCGGAGATGCCAAGCGGTCAGATCCTGCGCTGCCGGGAGTCAGACGCTGTCACTCAAGAACCAATATTTGGAGAAGGAAATCATTTTGGCCTCATAATTGGCTAAGAACAGTTGCAAAGGGCATGTTCATTAACACAATGATTTACAATGTTGAGACGGCTTCTATAAAACCACAATCGCTGCTGCTTGGGAATATTTTACCCAGATCTTCGATGGGACATATATAGGCATAAGATTAAGAGCAGATATGTTTACTCAGGGTCAGCAGCGTCACCAGGATGGTGCGGTCCGCACTGTGTGATGCACCACAGGGGCGTGACGCATCGGAGGAGTTTGACACTCCTCCGGCTGATCCCGGTCATCAGCCCCCCCATTCTGGCCAGTTCTGAGGTGGAGCAGCAGCCAGAAGCTGCTGCTCCATCTTGGAGCTTGCTGGAATGGCGCTGTGCGCAAAGACGCACTGTGTCTCTGTGCACCTATTGAGCCTTGCTCTGCAGGCAGATCCAGCTGTTTCACCTCCAGAGCAAGGCCCAATGGCTGTGCAGATGCATTGCACATATCTGAAGTGTCGGACATGCGCAGTGCGTCCCTCTGTGCTGGCATTCAGCCTCACTAGGGGTCCGAGCAGCAGCTTCTGGCTGCCACTCTGCCTCTCTAGCGAGGCTGAATGCTTGCACAGAGGTGTGGACTTCCTCCTCTAAGATGGAGCTGACGGCTCCTCCTTGGAGAGGAGACAGTGCATGCGCCAAAGTTGGCATGTGCGCTGTTCCCTTCTGAAGCTGGTTGGCTTCAGAAGCAACACTGTGCACACATCAACTTTGGCACATGTGCAGTGTCCCAGGGGGCATGCACGTCTCAGGGATGATGCACTGCGCCCCGCACTGGGTGACATGCAGGGGTGGATCACCCCGCTCAGGGTGACTGAGGTGTTCTTCCAGGACATGTCCTGGAAAAAACTTCATTGTCCTCTTTTCCTTGTGAGAAGGCAGCATGTAGCCTTCTAATTATTATTATGATTTACATCCCATCTTCCTTCCCAAGTATACCCAAGGTAGCTAACAACATTTAAAACAGAATAAAATAGTTTAATACTAGAAAAAAAGCAGTAAAACCAAGCAATAAAATTCAATTAAAACTCTATCAAAACAGTAAAAACATAGCTTAAAAAACAAACATTAAAAAATTTCATATACTATATGAAATAGGTTTTTAATTTAATAAGCAATATAATATTTAACTTAAACCACCTGAACGCAATGCATATTTTATTGTGTCATGTCCTACATTTTCTTGGGTGTCCTAGATCACCCTGAAGGTCACCCTGTGTTTACTGGTCACCCTGTATTTACAGGACCTTTTAATTCTTTATCCAACAAGGGTCAACCAGATTTCATAGGGAATCCCGTGATGGCACAGCCCCCCCCCCCCATCATTTGCCAAAGAAGGACTTTCCACATGCATCTTACCTCTCTGGTCTGAACTCCTCTGGTTCTGGCCAATATTCTGGGTCACGATGCAGGGCGAAAACTGGGATCATGACCACGGTCCCTTTTGGGATTGTCACACCATTCATCTGCACCATCTTTTTGCAAACCCGTTCAATCCGCCCTCCTGGTGGGTACAGCCTGAGGGTTTCATTCACAATCATATCAAGGTATTCCATCTGAATGACTGCATCATAAGTAGGGCTGCCCTGCAAACAACAAAGTATCACTTGGCAATCTAGCAATACATGCAGATCAGGCCCAGGAATGGGGCAGGTCTAATGGCCAGTGAATCCCAGGCCTGATCCATATTCTTGCACCCTCATGGAAACTTCCACCAGGGATATCACCAATACAGGTCCGAATTGATCCATGGTATCACCAACATGGATCCAAGTTTATCCATGGACTTCCCCAGCAGCAAAGGAACAAACATTTCCTTGCCCTCCAGGTTCAAAACTCCCCCTGACATACAGCAGATGGCACTTGGCACTGCCACATTGATGCACATGGAACTAGGTAAGATTGGGATGCCCAAGAAAGACCCATATCTGGTTGGGTAGTGCTTCAAAACTCCTCCTGACATACAACAGTTGGCACTTGGCACTGCCACACTGATGCACATGGATCTAGGTAAGATTGGGATGCCCAAGAAAGACCCATACCTGGTTGGGTAGTGCCTCAAAACTCCCCCTGACATACAACAGTTGGCACTTGGCACTGCCACACTGATGCACATGGATCTAGGTAAGATTGGGATGCCCAGGAAAGACCCATACCTGGTTGGGTAGTGCTTCAAAACTCCCCCTGACATACAGCAGTTGGCACTTGGCACTGCCACACTGATGCACATGGATCTAGGTAAGATTGGGATGCCCAAGAAAGACCCATACCTGGTTGGGTAGTGCTTCAAAACTCCCCCTGACATACAGCAGTTGGCACTTGGCACTGCCACATTGATGCACATGGATCTAGGTAAGATTGGGATGCCCAGGAAAGACCCGTACCTGGTTAGGTAGTGCTTCATCGATCTCCTCCTGCAGCCTGGCCTGCACATCCGGGTGGGTGGCCAGGCAGTAAGACAGGAAGCTGAGCGTGGTGCCCGTGGTCTCATAACCGGCCAGAAGAAATAGGACGGCTTGTGCCGAGATCTCTCTGTCTGTTAGAGCTGGAGAAGCAGAAAAAATAAAAGTGTAAGGAAACCTAACCATTACAAAGGACCCTGTAATCAGGAGGACTTTACTGTTATGCATGGTATTGATTTCAGAGTGACTCAAGGACCTCATTGCACTGCAGTTATTTGGGAATTTGACATCTGAATAAATCCTTAATTGCTTTCAGTCGCAGAATGTAGTGGCACATCTCATTTTCTGATGACAAAGAGCAGCAGCTCGAGGTGAAAGGAGATCTAAAATGCCTCCAGACTGCTCAATAGAATAGGCACTTTATATTATTAGATCATTCAAGTGCTGAAAGTAGTGGGTTTTGCATAATTGGGATAGCTCCCTATGGATACTAAAGGTCTCCACTGCAATGCTGGGGGTGAACAGGGACAGATCTTCTCTCCCATTCAGCAGAAAAAAATAATAGTGTTAAAAGCCCAATATGGCCCATACCCTAAAGTCAAATTAAGCCCTTTGCTCTGGAGCAGTTAAGGCAGCATTTCTCAAAGTGGGGGTCGGGACCCCTTTGGGGGTCGCCTAAAGACCCCTTGTGCAGGGGGTCAGATCAGGCTTGCCAGACCTCCGGCTGTAGCTGCATGCACATGGGGGCTGACTGACAGCCTCAGGGCCCAATCCTATACATGCCTGCTCTGAAATAAATCCCATTTTAGTCAGGGGGGCCTTTACTTCCATGTAAATGTGGATAGGATTGCAGCCTCAGGGCCCAATCCTATGCATGCCTACTCTGAAATCAATCCCATTGTGTTCAGTGTGTGCACAGAACACACATTTCATTTGTAACAATGAAAATGCATCCTGCATATTGGATATTTACATTACGATTCATAACAGTAGCAAAATTACAGTTATGAAGTAGCAACGAAAATAATTTTATGGTTGGGGTCCCCACAACACGAGGAACTTATAAAGGGGTCACGACGTTAGGAAGATAGAGAACCACTGGGTTAAGGTGATTTTCCGTAAGATAACACTAGGGGTGACGTAACTGCGTGGACCCGTAACTGCTCTGGATTTTGCCCTATGTAAGGCATATTAATTACCTTTATATGAATTTGTCCCATCTGAGATGTCACCTGAAATCTGAGAATCCACCATGAGCTGCATAAAGTCCACCCGGTTCTGCAGGGAAACGGACAGAGAAGCTGTGGCTAGCAGAAGAGAAGGAAGTCGCGCATAAATTCAGCTGCGCATGCAGTCTAATGAGGTGTCCGAACATCTAAACATGGTTGGGAACTCCTATCGGGAACAGTGGTTTTTAAGACCCACTTCTTAAAATGACACCGTATCATTAAACCTAAATCTAGGTTTAAATAAATAACATTTAAATAAATTCAATAAACATTTTGATAGTTTAATTTTTTAAAATTTAATAAAAAGTTTAAATAAAGAGATCTAGCATAGATAATGTATTTTTTATTTGCAAGTAATAATACCCAGAAAGTCCACCATTGATCTCTCAATATTGATTCATGCTTCCAAACTGCAGGAGCTAAATCTTTGTAGGGCAGTTAGTAAAGGCTGACTAAATGCCCTCTTTTTTTCCAGGATGGGACCTCTATTTTAGCCTTATGCACTGGAAAAAGTCTTAATTGTCCTTCATTTCTTTGTGAGCAGACATTATAAGGCAATCCTAACCAATTCAGTCCAGCATAACTCACCTGCTCTCCTTTCCCATGGTGGTGTGGGAAGGCCGGCACATGTCTGTGCACTGGCCTAACCTCCCAAGGAGTGGAGCAGAATGCCTTGCAGCACTTTTGCAACATCCCCAGGCCAGCACGGGACTTGCACCAGTGTACCAACTAGCAAAATGTACCCATGTTGCGGGAGAAAAATACCCTCTACCTACCCTCCCCTAATTTCACGCTTCTAGGACCAGCAGTTTTGGCTGGGCGTTGATGAGTCAATGAGTCAGTGACTTTTCAGTTTTACATATATATAGATTATATGTAATAGTTTTAAATTTAATGATGAGTAATATAGTGTTTAAATTAACCATATGAAATCAATCTATATGAGTGTTCTAGCTTTTATTTTTTCACGTCCTACATTTTTTGGGTGTCCTACATTTCAGCTATCTCAGCTTTGAATCGCTGCAAAACTTGAGGCTATTTGTTATATCTTCTTTCCATCACCTTTATGTGACTCACCCACCACAATGCACCAGTCCCCCAAATCCAGAGGAACTACGGGAGCACGTAAGAGTCTACAACCTAGTGAAAATCTACAGGAAATTCATATTGGAATCCAGAGTAAGTTGTTCTTACACCGGAGCAAGGACTCCCAGGATTTACTCTGGATTTTACACAGTGTGTCCCGACCTGCAATTTGGGAACCACTGATCCAGAGGAGTATCTGAATAGCTAAGAGCAGATGTTTGAATGTGAGATTTCAGTGCGCAAAATGCACACTATCCCCTGGCCACAAACTATGTAAAAGTGGGTGGAACAGACTGACCGTGCGATCGTCCTTTTGTCGGTCGGCTTTGATTTTTTTGACCACTTCAAAGAAGTATTTTAGTGGGTTTGAGGATGGGAATCCGAGGCTTAGTTTATTCAATAGTGGTGCAAGGAATGGAAATAAAACTGCAAAAGAATAAAGATACATTATCATCTCAGGAAATTTTGAATTCCCCTCATTTGGCTCCTGTACCCTCTTTCTTCCCCAGGACCAGGTATGACGTACTCTCCTGCACCCCAAGGTATGACGTACTCTCCTTCACTCTCCTTCCCCAGGACCAGGTATGACGTTCTCTTTCCCAGGACCAGGTATGACGTACTCTCCTGCACCCCAAACACTCCTGCACTCTCCTGCACTCCTGCACGTACTCTCCTGCCCCCCATCTCATGAGCTGTGGTGAGATTGGAAAATGTAAGATCCCAAGAAATTTGAGGCCCTTCTTGGCCCTGTACGTATTTGTGTATATAAAGGGGGATGTCCACTCAAAGAGTTTGGTTCATACTAGCCAGAAGCAGCACTGGATTAAAGAAGGAAACGGAGAAAAGCTTTTGGACGTTCCTGACGAGAGGATCGTCGGGGTTGTTCATGGAATCGATGTCGACACTGAACGATGTGCTGGTGACCACGTCCATGCTGTAGGCACCAAAGATCCTGAAGGAACAGAAAGAGGTTGGGAAAAAATACACCAAATGTGCTGAGGCACGTGGCGGAGAGTGCACCCCCCTTTTGTGAAACGTTCCTATAAGAATAGTGATTCCCAAACTTTGGGCATTGGGTCCAACTTTTTAAAATTGGGACCCCACCACTGGAGAGGACTCAACCCAGAAAAGGACTCTACCACATGATTTTGCAAAATATGTAACTCAAAATGCAGTATCAAGCAGAGACACAAAAAATGAAAGGGGCAGGGTAAGCATACATCCTCTTTTTCCAGGACATGTCCTCTTTTTCAGCCTCATGTTCTTGGAAAAAAACAACATTGTTCTCTTTTTCCTTGTACATGTAGCTTCTTGTGGTTAATAAATTAACAATGCAATCAATACGCTTTTCTACTCAGAAGTAAGTCCTATTGTGTTCAATGGGGCCTATTCCTAGGAAAGTGTGCTTGCCTGTGTTTAGGATTTAGCCTAGATGTAATAAATTAGATATAATAGTTTTAAATTTAATAAGCAATATATTGTTTAAATTAACCACATGAAAGTTTTATATATACTGTGTTTGTATGTATGTATATGACCATGGAAGTGTCTTTGGACAACGCTGGCTCTAAAGGCTTGGAAATGGGGATGAGCACCAGACCCTAGGGTCGGACACAACTGGCAGTTAACCTGTGGGGTGTGTGTGTGTGTGTGTGTGTGTGTATATGAGTGTTTTAGCTTTTATGTATTCTATGCTATACCACTCTTTTTGGTTATGATATATGGTCACATATGGTCACCTGTTCCGCCTCTACGTACCCATCATACACATGGGACTTACTCTTTCATGCCTATGGGTTCATCCTTCTCCATTTTTCTCTGGACATTCTTCAGCAGGATCTCCCCATAACGGTTGATGATGGGCATCATCTGAAATATACATTAAGATGCTACAAATACTTATGACATACGATTGACACTTTTTGGGGAATGTGCAAACCAGTCAAACCAGAATTTGCAACCCGTCAAACACTATTAAGAGAACTAGCCTGGAGGAAACCTTGTTATTTCTGTATACTGATCCAGTATACACAAAATTATACACTAATTTTTTCATACACTGATTTTTCAGGCACTGCAAATCATTGTTTGAAAAACAGCTTTTCTTTCTGTTGCAGTCATGCAAGCAACCATTCCACTCTTCAGCTGAGCCAGGCAAAGGCAGGGGATCCTTTGCATTTTTCACTGCCGACTGCCTCTCTACAACATTAAAAAAGCTGTTATCAAACCATTGTAAAGAGACACCCTTTTTATTTTTTAAACTGCTTTTGTTTGACATATTTTTTGGTGTCTGCAGGGACTTACAGAATCAAACCCCTGCAGATACTGAGGCATACACTACAATCCTTACAGGAGCATGTAAGAGACATTACGTGCACCCATGGTTAGGGCACCACCTAGTGAAAAACTATGGGAAATTCATATTGCAATCCAGAGTATTGTTCTTACACCGGCGCAAGGACTTCCCGTTGCACCCATAACCTATTTCCATTGGGAGCAATGGAAAAGCAAGAAACCTGGAAGAGGGTTTTCACTGTTTTTTATCTATGGATTTTATGGAGGTTCCAGAATGGAACGCTAGGGGGTAACAAGGGACACCGTATTTAAGTAAGATGGTTGGAGGGTGGGGGAATAGGGTCCATTTCATTACATGATTTATTTCTATGGAGTATGTTGATGGTGGAAATTTGAACCCATTAATTCATATAATTAATTAATTGAATAATTAATTCAACAAGGCAGTGGCCAACAACTTCACTGTACTAGAGAGCATTTTATATATCTATACATAAAAGATAAAAGTCACTGACTGACTGACTCACTAACTCATCAATGGCCAGCCAAAACCGCTGGCATGAAATTTGGGGGGGTGTCGATGCGCAGCAGGGGTCGATGCGTAGGGGGGGTGAACATGGGGAATGTTGCGCATGGGGAGTTGTTGTGCATTCGAGATTTGCGCATCCAGGGTTGATGAGCGGGGGGTTAATGTGCATAGGGGGGATGATGCACATGGAGTGGATGAACATGGGGGATGTTGCACATGGGAGTGGATGCACATCGGGCTTGATGTGCATGTGGGATTGATGTGCAATGGGGGGATGGCGTATGGGGGAATTTTACTCCCGCAACATGGGTATGCTTTTCGCTAGTTACTACAAAAGATGGGTATGTTTACCTCCTTCATCCTCCCACTGGTAAAGTTGGGAGATAAAACTGTGCGAATTCTCTTCCATTGGTCATCAATGACTACAGTGAGGGCCGTGTCGAGGTCCCCATTCATACGAAAGTCCTAAGAAAACCAAGATAAAGATAAGATACAAACTGTACTGCATCATGGAACATCTTCTCATGGAGAGCTCCCTACAAGTGCCTACTTACCCTACGGTTGGTGAAACACGTGTAGAATTCTTTGATCATGATGGTTTTGATCATGGTTGGATCCAGAATGGCCATTATTGGCTGCCGGCCGTCAAAAAATCTAGTTGCCATAAAGAAATAACATATACAACAGTACCTCTTACAACAAGCACCTCACTAAACAAGCATTTCACATAACAAGTATAAATTTCCAAGAAAACTTGCTTCACACAACAAGTTCCGCTTCACTTAACAAGCAAGTGCACTGTGGGCACGCGTGCTATGCAGCCCTGATGTTCCACATGGAGACTCTTTCAAAGGGCGGTCAGCCTGGGGTGCCATAGGCAGCTGCCCCTAACTGTCTCCAAGTGCCCCCACCGACCACCTTGATCCTCCAGCAGCAGCCCAGGTAAGCCTCCCTGGAAGGTGTCTTGGATTGTGGTCTCCTAACCATGTCTACTCAGAAATAAGCCCCATTGTGTTAAATGGGGCTTACTCCCAGGAAAGTGTCTTGGATTGCGGTCGCCTAACTATGTCTACTCAGAAATAAGCCCCATTGTGTTAAATGGGGCTTCCTCCCAGGAAAGTGTCTTGGATTGCGGTTTCCTAACCATGTCTACTCAGAAACAAGCCCCATTGCGTTAAATGGGGCTTACTCCCAGAAAAGTGTCTTTAGGATTGCAGCCTAAGTAGACTTCATAGGATCCTGCACATTGAATGCATGTTTTGAATTCAATTCTAGTGTTTTGTCATCATTTTTACATCCAGTTAATATTTTTATGGGAATATTTTTAGGGTTGTGGAACCAATCGTCTTGAGTTTCTATTATTTCTTATGGGAAAATCCGCTTCACTTGAAGAGCGTTTCACTTAAAGAGCAGGCCTCCGGAACCTGCTTTATGGGAAGCACCGCTGTATTTGCAATTTGTGCCTTCACTGCAAATGTCAGTTTGTAAAGAGGGGCTCTTCTTAGGGCTTCCCACATCCCCCCCACCACCCAGAAGGAAAAAAATGTCCAGCAGTTGAGGGCAGAAGTACAGCAGCCCTGCTTGCCCCGCAACGGACACAACCACAATGAATTATGCAAGGTTGTGAACCTTCCAGAAGGAACCGTGCAAAAGGAAACGATGCAGATCTGCTGGGCTTGCATAATTCATGTCAGCCACAGAGTTCAGCTTCTCTTGGCACACCATTTGGCTCGCCGGAGCACAGAATTTGATTTGATTTTGCACAGCGTGGAGCACACACAGCCCTGGGCAGCACAGAAATACAACAGCGAGAAGACGACAACGCTGGGAGAAGAAAAGGGAGGCTCTTTACTCATTGCTTAACATTTGACTAAGCACAGTCGGAAGAAGAAAATTTGGGGAAAGGTAGACTTCACCACCATCACCACCCAAAGCTAGGAAGCACCGAAAGAAAGAGGCTGCCGGGGTAGGGTGTCAAAGAGGGCCCCAAGATTCAGAGAGTTCCCTTAAAATCAACCATTAGAGCAAGGGTCCTCAAAGTACGGCCCGCGGGCCAGATCTGGCCCGCTAGGGCCCTCAATCCGGCCCACGGCCTCCCCACTGCCTGGCGGGGTGCTCTGCCCACAGCTGTACGGGAGGCAGAGAACCAGGGCGTGCGGCATCTTTGCACACCCAGACAGGGTGACCAGACGCCAAACCCAAAATTCCTGAACCCCAAGGCCAAAATTTCTACCCACTGAAAAAAATGGCCAAAAATGTAATTTTTTTGTTTTTGTTTTTTGGTTTTTTGACCATAACTTTTGATAGAAAAGAGACATCTCAAATCTGATTTTTGCATTGGATCCAGCTCTTCAATACGAATCCAACGACATATGGCATGATGGGGTACTGTGCACTATCATGAAGTTTCAAAATGAAGCCACAATGTAGGACAATGATGCCAAAATGCAGGACACCCGGACAGGAGGCTGAAAATCCGGACAAATCCAGGTTTTTCTGGTCATCTGGTCACCCTGACCCAGACGCTCCTCCTCGCTGCAGCAGGGTGGCTGCAGGAGCCTCTTCCTGTTCCTGTCCCACCCCCCTAGACAACCAGGGCGTGCGGTGTCTTTGCGTGCCCAGAGGCTCTTCCTCACTGGGGGGGCTCAGGCGACCACGCGGCACCACCGCACAGCAGCAGCCTCTCCCTGGCCGGCCGGGGGGTTTAAAGCCACCCGCGCTGGTCCTCCATGCCTCTGCAGCATCCCCCCAGCCAGCTGGGGGGGGGGGTTTGACACACCAGAGACACACCACAGATCCCAAAGGTAAGCCCCCAGGAGTGTTTTTAAATTTTTAAAATTGTAGGACAAGGTCCTCCAAAAGTCTGGATTATAGTCCGGCCCCTGACAGTGTCTGAGGGACAGTGAACCGGCCCCCCTTTTAAAAAGTTTGAGGACCCCTGCATTAGAGGAACGTGGGTGAATTGCTACAAGGGATGTGATCAGTCAGACAAGTTTATCTGTAAAATAAAACTGCAAGGGATAAAAGTATAGTACTAGTCAGTGAGCAAAATTAAGAGGGTGCAAAGGTTGGCACAATCCCAACCCCCAATTAGGTTGCCATAAGTCCTGTAGGCTGCCATAATTCCCGGCACAAATCCCCCGCAGGCCTGGGGTTTCACAAAAATGCTGTAAGGAAAAAATATGTGCAGAAAAACCTGAAATTTCCACCAAGACTCTGTCAAGACTTTTATATTTCCTTTCAAAAGTGTGAACAAACTTCTGTTGTGAACAAATTTGTGAACAACGCATCAATTGGGATGAAATTTATGGGACACTCACCGCCAGATTTTACCATACTTCTCATAACATTCCTGGTCAAACTCAAGAATCCCCTGCCGAGGAAAGAGAGAAGTCAGAAAAACAAGTAGCTCCATTTAATTCCAGGGAAACATTACACTTTTTAATTTATTACAGTATTTGTATTCTGACCCCACTGAGAGCCAACAAGACCCCACTAAACAAGACCCCACTAAACAAGACCCCACTGAGAGCCAACAAGACCCCACAAGACCCCACTAAACTGAGGATAGTGGGTCTCCAAGAGAAAGTGCCTTTCTCTTGGAGACCCACTATCCTCAGTTTAGTGGGGTCTTGTCCAAGGAGTCTTAGGCTACAATCCAGAGTAACTATGGGACCTTTTACACTGACATAATTACGGTGCCACGCCAGTGGTGGGCTTCAGAGGGCTCTTACAGGTTCTATAGAACCCTTTGCTAATGAGTGGCAGGTTCTGAGAACTGGTTACTAATGGGACAGAGAACCTCTTGTTCTATGGACATAGAACCTATAGCTAATCTAGGTTATTAGGACATAGAACTTGTTGTTAATTTATTTGAATCCCACCACTGGTGCCACCTATGGGAAACCTATGGGAAATGCATAGAGGAATACAGAGTAAGTGCCTCTTACATCTTCCTGTGGTTACTCTGGATTGTACGGTTAGGCACTCCTATCCTCAATTTATTTGGTTTGTCAAGGGTAAGATACATAGAGTCCCCCAATACTATGCTGATCACCATTGGGATGGTGCACCAGAACATTGCTGGTGCTACAGATAAGTAGTATTGGGGTTGTGAAAAGTGAGGAGTAGAATTTAGGTGGAATTCTAGGTTCTAGACCTCAGGTGATGGAAGAGATAGTTGTAGGACAAAATCCAGAGTAACTACAGGGAGTCTTTGCTCTGGTATAACAACAACTTACTCTGGATTCCAATATGAATTTCTCATAGGTTTTCATTAGGTGATGCAGTAACTACGGGTGCATGTAGTGTCTCTTGCGTGCTCACATAGTTACTCTGGATTTGGGGGGAAGTTAAAATATTTTCCTTGTGGTCCGCAAGAGCACAAAATCATTGGCTCTCACCAGATAAGTCCCCATCATAAGATCATAAGAAGAGCTCCCTTTGCTGGATCAGGCCAAAGCCCCATCTGGTCCAGCTTCTTGTATCTCACAGTGGTCCACCAGTGAGCACACAATACAAGAGACCCACGTCCATACACCGGGCACTCTGATGTAGCCTAGATCTAAATTCAGAAGGCTGCACATCCATTACGGCTTGTAACCTGCAGTGGACCCAACCTCACAGGTACCCTGATAAGTCTTTTAGGTTGTGATCCTAAGCTCCAGTTAGGCCTGTCCAGTTAGGCCAGCATAAATCCTGGTCTGGGGGTGTCAGAAAAGTGCTACAAGGCACTTCTGTGCCACTACTGGGGGTGGGGGTTAGGCTAGTGTTTAGACATGTGCTGGTCTCCGCACACCACCATGGGAACAGGGAATGGATGAAACTGGTTAAATTGGGATGGTGCCCTTTGATGCACAGACTTGGATACCCACATTCCGGTAGTGATGGAAGGTCCCGATGAACGGCAGAGGCATCGGTCCAGGAATCCCCCACTTCCTGAAGGAAAAGTATGGCCAGCTCCCATAGCTAGAGAGACACAGAGAACCAGTAAGAGAAACCAACAGGATGGTGAGTTCACATTAAAAGACATCAGAGGAGAATCTACGTCCGAGGTTGACTTCTCCGAAGGGGCAACAAGAGACACACACAACACACTCTTACTGGGCTGCTCATCCCAGTGTTTTCTCACAACCACTTGAAATGTGTACGGGACAGGAGGGGGAGCCCCGATTCATAACTCACAGAGCAATCCTCTCCATCTTTACTCAGAAGGATAATAAAGTGTATAAATTAGGCATGTGAAAGCAATATATGTGAGTGTTTTTAGCTTTTAGTTTGTCATGTCCTACATTTTTCTTGGATGGCCTACATTTTGGGGGCCTTGTCCTCTTTTTTAGGGTCAACCTGACCAATAACCATAACCATGTCTCTGGAAAGCTGAGGTTGCAGACTTCTCTAAAATCTGGATCAGGCCAGAGGCTCGTCTAATCCAGCTTGCAGTGACCCCACAGGATGCCTCAGATGCAAGGATACCCCACAGGATACCCCACAGGATGCAAGACCCCTGTATCTTGCAGTGACCCCACAGGATGCCTCAGGGAGCACCCAAGACCACAGGAGACCTGCACCCTATTGCCACTCCATGGCACCTGGCATTTGAGGTAGCCTCATACTGAAACCAGGAGGGTGTGTATACCCATCATGGCTTGTAACCTGTGCTGGACTTTTCATCTAGAAATCAATCCATCCCCTTTTAAATGCATCTAGGGCAGATGCCATCACCATGTCCTGTGGCAAGGAGTTCCGCAGACTAATGACGCCCTGGGCAAAGTGATATTTTACTTCCGTTCGGCTCCACCACTGAGGCTGGCCATATATAGCCTCTCTTACTCAGCAGGCTGGGTTGTTTGGGCTTTATTGAGGCTGGGACTTTCCCAGGGCTGGATTGAGGTTTGATGAGGCCCTAAGGTATTGATGGTAATGGGGCTCTCTATAGGGCTCTATAGGTCCAGTGTCAACAACAAATTGTTGCTGTTTTTGTGTTGAATAGATGCTATATGGTAATTTATGGACCTAATAGGTATCTAAAACCATTTGCACATAACAAAAAGTGTATTTTATCAAAGTAAATGTTGAACTGAAATACAATTTAAATTTTTGGGGGGTCCCAAGAGAGCGATGCCCTAAGCTATAGCTTGTTCAGCTTATACGTAAGCAGTTTAAGCTGCTTAAACTGGACTTTCCTCATAGTTCCTGGAGAGATCAGGAAGTGAACCTCCCTCTCTGGATGTGCGTTAGAGGCAAGCACTATGAGTGCAATCCTATTCATGTCTACTCAGAAGTAAGCTCCATTGATTTCAATGGGGCTTACTTCCAGGAAAGTGCTTTTAGGATTGCAGCCTATGTTCCCAACTTGGGAGCCCTTCCTGAGCACAGGAAGTTATCAGGCAGGAGCACCCTGATACTGGTGTGATTGGTTTGTCCTGACTTGGGGAGCTACCTGCAGACCCTGTCCTCTTTTTCCAGGACATGTCCTCTTTGTCAGCCTTGTGTCCTGGAAAAAAAATCTTCATTGTCATCCTTTTCCTTGTGATCAAGCAGCCGTGTATCCTTCTTGTAACTAATAAATTACATGCAATAGTTTTAAATTTAAGAATAAGCAATATAGTGTTTAAATTAACCACATGAAAGTAGTAAATAGGAGTGTTTTTAGCTTTTATTTTGTCACATCCTACATTTTTCTTGGGTCATGTCCTACATTTTTGGGAGTTCCTTCTGCTACCTACTCAGAAGTAAGTCCCTTTATAGTCAATAGGGCCAAAAGGAACATGCCAATAGGACTGCAGCCTTATTACACTCCTGGGCATACCTAATCAGAAGTAAGTCCCTTTATAGTCAATAAGTCTTACTCCCAGGAAAGTGTGGATAGGATTGCACCATTGCAGCACAATCCTGGACATTTCAACTTAGAAGTCAGACCCATTACAGTCAATAGGGCTTACTCCCATTGCAGCCTGGCCATATCTACTCAGAAGTAAGTCCCATTAAAACCAATGGGGCTTACTCCCAGGAAAGTGTGGCTAGGATTGCAGCCTTACAGCACAATCCTGGGCATATCTACTCAGAAATAAGTCCCATTAAAGTCAATGGCTGGGGCTTACTCCCAGGCAAAGTGTGGCTAGGAGGGCAGCTCCAGCAGCAGAAAGTGGTCCAGCTGTGCCTGCATCCCTGGGCATCCCTGGGCATCCCTGGCCTTGGCACCCCCAGGTTCCCTCCTGACTCCCACCTACCCCCCAAGTGGCTTCTCCAAGGGTCCCCCTCCCTACTCACAGCATCAGCAGGCAGAGCAGGACCAGGATCAGCACCCAGGTTCCTGGGGGGAGGCTGGGGAGGAGGTCCATCTTTCTGACACCCCCTTCCAGCAAGGCTCCAGATCCCTTCTGAGCCTGAGCAACCCCTCCAAAGATCCCCAGCTGGGCAACCCCACTTCTTGACACGCCTCTGAACAATCACGTGTGAAGGGCGGAGAGTTGGGGGATTGTTGACCAAGTTGGGTGGAAGTCTGGGGCAGGGAGACCAGGTGTCCTTTTCCCAGCACCTGTCCTCTTTTTGAGCCTTGTGTCCTGGAAAATAACTCCAGGGTCCTCTTTTTCCATGTGAGCAGACAGCACACAGCCCTCTTGGAATTAAACAGCTTGTAACAAAATATCAAAATTAAACAGCTTATAACAAAATATCTGTAACAGTATCACATATAATAATAAGAGCACAATCCTAACCATGTCTACTCAAAAGTAAGTCTCATTATGTTCAATGGGTCTTACTCCCAGGAAAGTGTCTTTAGGATTGCAGCCACAGATCTTAAATTAAGGACATGAAAGCAATATACTCCAGGATCTGTATCCTGGGCAAGGAAAAGCACTCTTTACATGCTCAGAGGGTTTTTCTTTAGTTCTTTTTTATGCTGCAACCTTCCTCCACAAACATGGGATGGGGTCCAGAGTCATCCCATATTATCACTAAGAATATTGTGGATGGGAGTGACCAGATGTCCTCTGTTTCCTGGACATGTCCTCTTTTTCATTTGTTTTTGCAAAAAAATAAAATAAAAATCTTCTTTGTCCTCCCTTTCCTTGTATGCAGCCTTCTTGCAATGAAAAATTATCATATTTACTTGACTCTAATGCACCCTCAAATCATATTTACTTGACTCTAATGCGCCCTCAAATTCTTATAATCAAGACCCCATATTTACTCAAGTCTAATTAACCATCAAATCTAATGCACACCCTGATTTTGGAGACTGAATTAGGCTGGAAAAGGTGAGCGTTAGATTCAAGTAAATACAGTAAATGCAATTAATGATACATACATTAATGATACAAACAGTGTGTGTTTAGATTAACCTCATGAAAGCAACACATGAGAATTTTTAGCTTTTATTTTGTTTTTTTCATGTATGTGGTTTTTTTGCACCTGATCTGTCTAAAGAAAATAATTTTTCTTGGGTGTCCTACATGGGGGGGGGGGGCAAGTCCACTTTTGCAATTATGACATTAGGAAGAGGAAAAATCTGCAGCGAGGAAGGTGCAGACCCTCTTCTTCCTCATCCTCCTCCAGCAGCACAGGTGCAACCAGTAGTACTTGCTGATTACCCAGGAAGGGAGAGCATTGCAGGCAGAATGAATCCCCCACCTGCCAGGGCAGCACTTTCCCTGCAGGTTGGAGTGGACCTTCTTGGGAGGAGGACTCCCACCTGGTGCCCTGGTAAGAAGCTGCCCAAGTTTTCTTGTCTTGGGGGAGAAGGTTTGGGGGTGCCAGGGAGTTGTGCCTTAAGGGGCTCTCAGGTAGGGCAGGTGAGGGGGTGCCTGCCTGGGAGCTCCACCTGGAGGCCTGGATTGCTACACCTGCACCCAGCCCCAAGCAGGGTCAAACAGGCAGCTGGGTGCTCAGGGGCTGAGATGTCCTGGGTGGGGAGCCAGGGCCCAGTAATCCCTCCTTGGCCCTGAAGCTTCCTGGGTGACCTAACTTGCAGCCTCACCTGCCTCACAGGGTTGTTGTTGGGAGGAAGGCAGGAGGGGAGGGGTGGAACCATGTACCACCTTGAACTGGAAATGTGGATTGATGAATGAATGGGAGCTCATCAAAAGGTGAAAATTCTGTGTCTGCTTACTTGGAAGTAAATCCCTTAGGATTAAAACTTAGTAGTAGGGGTCTTTGAAAACTATCTTATTTTTCCCCAGATTTTCATTCCAAGTTAACCTTTTAAATTAATTGATTAACTTTTTAAAATTAATTAGTGTACTAATTACTTAGTACACTAAAAGTGTTCTAGGTAGCCGATACAGCAGATGCAACCAGAGGATGATCTCTTACGGGAAAAATCTTCTATTTTAACTTCTGGAAAATAAACACCCAAATGTGGTTTTCTGTTTTTATTCAGACATTATTTGTTTTTATTTAAACACAAAATAAACTTTACATCACAATCCTATACATCCATTCAGATGTAAGTTGCATTGAGTTAAGTGAGGCTTCGGTTGCAATCCTAAACACACTTTCCTGGGAGAAGGCCCCAATGAACACAATAGGATTTAGACTGCAATCCCAACTTCCAGTTAGGCCTGCCTAAACTCTGGCCTAAATCCTGTGCTGACCTGGGGGTGTAACAAAAGTGCCATAAGACACTTGTGCCACTCCTGGGGGAGAGTTAGGCCAGTGCACAGGCATGTGCTTGCCTCCCTGTGTCAACACAGGAACTGGAAGACCAATGAGTTGTGCCGGCCTAGGTTAGGATTGCACCCTTACTTCTGAGTAGACATGCTTAGGATTGCACTGTAACTCCCTCAAAAAGGTGCATAGGACTGCAACCTGAGTGTGTTTTTTATTTTCTATAACATGCAAACACCCCTCCACTGAATTGCCCAAGACCTTGTCTGCATCTTGCCTAACTTAAAAATGGCAGTTAACTTCCTAAGGTTGGATAATAGGAGAGATAAAGAATTAATTGCCTACCTCATAAGATGGTTGTAAAGACACCAGATTATGATGTGTGTAAAGTCCACATAATTACTGGATTATTTTGCCACTGCTTTTAGTAGGGAATTTGTCACTGTTTTATTGCCTGCTGGTTTATTTCTGTTTATTATGTACGAATGTTCATTATGATGTAGTAGTAGTAGTAGTAGTAGTAGTAGTAGTACTATTTCACAGTCACCAGGGGTTTGACCGTAATTAGGTCTATTGTGATTCAGTTCCTATCCAAGATGTGTGAAGTTCCCAGTAGTGCTGCTTTTAGTAACTGGGCAGTTGTGGTCTTCTGGAGGCCCATTACGCTGAGATGTTCCTGGAGACTTAATGGAATCAAGAGCACCTATTATTATTGGAATCACAGTAGCTTTCTTTGCCCAGATTCTCTGAATTTCTATCTGTAGGTCCTTCTACCACATGACCTTCTCATGTTCTGTCTCTTGAAGCCCACGATCTCTGGGTATTGCCATATCAGTGATCCAGACCGGTTTTTCCGCCACCACAGTGATATCTGGTGCATTATGTTCCAAGCGGTGTTCGGTTTGAATACGGAAATTCCACAGGATTTTGGCCTGTTCATTCTGGACCGTCTTTTCTGGTTGGCGGTCTCACCAGTTCTTGGTTGTGCCCTTGGTGGCCCCCTGGTTGTGTCTTTCCACATAGTCCTTTAGTGCGATCTTTCCGCAGCCACAGATGATGTTCCACTGTTTCTTCATAAGTCCCACCACCCTTGCAAGGTAGTGTCCCTTTGGGGAGATGATGATGTTTTGATTTTATCATGGACCACCTTGTGTCGTTCTTATCTGGAAAGATGGTGTATAAAACTGTGCTTTGACTGTGATAAATGGATACCACTATAGGTTGTTTACTGCACCCTTTTTACCACGGACTCTTACTGTCAGAGCAAATCTTAAAGGGCCTGGACTGAAGGGGCTTCTTGGCTTTGGGTTTTGAATTTCCTTGAGAAAATGCAAGGTTTTGTTAGAATTTTAAGAGAAAGAGAAGCAACTGTTTCAAAAGTGCAAGTTAAGCTGCAATCCTAAAGACACTTTCCTGGGAGTAAGACCCATTGAACACAATGGGGCTTACATGGTTAGGATTGTGCTGTATGTTGGCTTGTTCTATTTCTGTTTCTTTTCCAATCTACAGAGGGAGACCGGATGCAATGCAGGGCTCTCCAAAGGGTCAGTTTGGGGCTTCAGGAGCTTTAACTATTGTGTAGTGGAGGAAACTTCAGCAGGTGCAGCTTTTCATCCCACAGATCACAAGCTACATGTGCTGAAATTCCCTCCTCTACATGCTTGTTAAAGGCAGGGTGACCATACAGAACAGAGGACAGAGTGTTTGTACCTTTAACCATTGCCTTGAAGAGGGAATTTAGGCAGGTATTTCTTTTTACGCCTATGAAGAGCTAAACCTGCCTCAGTTCCCTCTTCGGTGTACAGTAATATACACAGAATGTACACTTTATCCTCCATTCTCAGGGTGACCAGATGCCAAGCCCAAAATTCCTGAACCGCCAGGCCTTAATTCCTACCTGCTTAAAAAAATTGCCAAAAAGTGTGTGTGTGTGTGTGTGTCTGTGTATGTATGTATATATATATATATATATATATATATATATATATATATATATATATATATATATATATATATATACATATATACATATATATACATATATATATATATACATATATACACATATATATATACATACATACATACACACACTAGCAAAAAATTGCAGGAGTAATATTTCCCCATATGCCATCCCACACGGCGCAAATCCCCCCCCATGCACAGCATCCTCGCCAGTGCAACCTCTTCCTCCGAATAATGTCCCCCCACTGCACCAGGCACCGAGCACCAAATTAGCTGGATGTTGGTCAGTCTTCCACATTGGCCCCCTTTCAGCCCCTGAAGGGTTAAAGTTCTCCAGATGGTTCTTGGTGGGTGTTCAGGAGACAGAAGGAACTCCCAGAATTCCATGCTTCAGGCCCAGCAGTTGGGGCGGAATGTTGATGAGTCAGCAATTCTCAATGCAAAGTATAGGGAGGAAAACGCGTTGCACCCCTTTTCACCCCCTTCCGGTTGGAATTTCCGAAAACCGGTTCTTAGTGCACCCCTCCCTCACGGAAGGGACACCCACCCCAAATTTCACGCTTCTAGGCCCAGCAGTTTTGGCAGGGCGGTGATGAGTGAGTGAGTGAGTGAGTGAGTGAGTGAGTCAGTGAGTCAGTGACTTTTATCTTATATATATATATATAGATTTTGGTTTTGGTTTTTGTTTTTTTGGCCATAACTTTTGATAGGAAGGAGATATCTCAGAACCTATTTTTGCATTGGATTCAGCTCTTCAATACGAGTCCAACGACATATGACATGATGGTGTACTGTGCACCATCGCGAAGTTCAAAAATGAATCCAAAACGTAGGACACCCAGACATGAGGCTAAAAATCCAGACAAATATGGGTTTTTCTGGTCACATATGGTCACATATGGTCATTCTATATGGTCAGCCTGGTTAAAGGTCCAGAAGCCCTGCTGAGGTTGACAGTTTGGACATCCTTGGATTAATGGATTGGCTGGCCATCAATGGTATCTTCCCCTCCTCCGAATGGCAGGGAGTTATAGGCTGCAATCCTAAAAACACTTTCCTGGGAGTAAGACCCATTGAACACAATGGGGCTTGCTTTTGAGTAGGCATGGTTAGGACTGTGCTCATAATATCAGGGCTAATGCCCGACATTGGAAAGGTATTGGAAGGGTAGAGCACCAAAGCTGCTTATATAGGATGCGTTGTAAGGAGGTGTGATTTCTGAGAGCAGAATTCAGTTCTCTGTTGAGGGCTCAGATCTGGTTCTTTGCTATTGATCTTTGGGAAGAACACAGAGGATTATTGCATGGATGCCTCATTACATTCCTTTTAGTAGCAACAAGATCGGAGATTCAATAACCTGTACTGCAGGGGGTGGACTGGGGTATTTTATGATAAATGAGGACATCGGCTGCAACTAGTAAAACATTTTTTTAACCGAGTTCTCAGCATAGTTGCTGGTGTGTTGTCGAATAGTAGCCCCTGCTGGGTGCCACGTCCAGTATGCTGGCAAGACAACAATCTCTGCACCTACTTGCAAAGTCATAAATCAGCAATAACCATGACGGCTCAAGCAGCAAGTTGGTTGACCTTTCCGTTCCAGTGGCCGCAGCTTCTCCGTTTTGAAGAGGTTTTCTATTGGAAAGCCCTTCAAAATCTATAGGGCCAGGAATTGCCTTCCTATTGGAGAACCCTTCAAAATCTATAGGGCCAGGAATTGCCTTCCTATTGGAGAACCCTTCAAAATCTATAGGGCCAGGAATTGCCTTCCTATTGGAGAACCCTTCAAAATCTGTAGGGCCAGGAATTGCCTTCCTATTGGAGAACCCTTCAAAATCTATAGGGCCAGGAATTGCCTTCCTATTGGAGAACCCTTCAAAATCTATAGGGCCAGGAATTGCCTTCCTATTGGAGAACCCTTCAAAATCTATAGGGCCAGGAATTGTCTTCCTATTGGAGAACCCTTCAAAATCTGTAGGGCCAGGAATTGTCTTCCTATTGGAGAACCCTTCAAAATCTATAGGGCCAGGAATTGTCTTCCTATTGGAGAACCCTTCAAAATCTGTAGGGCCAGGAATTGTCTTGCTTCCAATACCCCAAATGAAAGATCCCTCCCACTCCCTAGTCTCAGTCTGCTTGGCAACACTTGGCTGCAGTCTTTTACCGGGGTGCAAGACCATTGAAAACTGTGCAGTTTACTTCTGAGTAAAGATGCTTAGGATTGCACTGTTCACTCTCATATGCTTTGGTGTGAGTTATTCTTGGGAATCCCACCAACCCCAGCTTTTTTATTCTGTTAATATTTGCTTTTAAATCAATGTTTTTATTGTATGTTTTTATTTGACTGTCGTATGCCACCTTGGGCGTCTGTTGTTTTACAGAGGTTAGGTGGGATATACATACATACATACATACATACATACATACATACATACATACATACATACATAGTGGTAATTTGGATGAACCTAATATTGTGCCAGGAGGGAAGTGGTCTGACCTCCCTTCTGTTCTGGGATCCCCAACCCCTACTGGTTGTGGCTCCCACATCCTATCCCATTTCATTCCATTAAGTTTGGATGGAAATATTTTAAATTAAATTAATTTTTTCTATTAAATTAAATTAAATTTTTTGGGGTATAGAAAAATATTTATTTTAGAAAAATATATTTTTGCACATATATAATTTTTGCCAATATAATAGTCTATTAAGTTTCTTCAGTTGATAACTGGAAAATACTGATTTAAAGTCAGGGAAGCTTCAGGGAAGGGTTGACCCCTCGCAGCCTTATTCCAAATCCCCCTCCCTGCTCCCTGGTTGTTTTATTTATAAAGGAAGGGGAGAGAAATAGCTCTGTGATTGGAATTAATTCCTGCTACTTTGACCTTAAATCGGGATGGATTATTGTTTGCCCAAAGAGGCTTTTTCTCTTCCTTGTGAAGACTGGAAAAAACTATTAGGAAGAAACTCAAAACAAGGAGGAAAAGTGCAGTCCAGCAATTCTCATAATCCTGGCCTGAGATCCAGCAACTATTATTGATCCGTTGATGCTGCAGACAGTCCAAAGTGTTGAACTTGTTGTGTGTGTGTGTGTGTGTGTGAGAGAGAGAGAGAGAGAGAGAGAGCCCTGGCTGCCCTTGGATGATTTACAGTCATATGAGGAAGTAATGCTGGACTTTAGACATTTTGGACTTTCCCTACAGGTCAGGTGCAACTTTGGTGTAACCTTGGAGTAACATGGGCAGGTTTTTCTTTTTTCTAAACTAAGGCCCATATCCTAAAGTCAAATTAAGGCCTTTGCGATGGAGCAGTTAAGGTGACTTTCCATAAGATCATACTAGAGCAGGGGTCAGGGAACTTTTTAACATCTTACCCCAAAATATATTTAGATACATCAACATTACTCCCATGATTTGAAAGGAAATATCATATATTAATATAGTGCACCGTGTCAGGTACACTACAGCACTGTAACACACACAGCCAGGCATGCATATGCAATCTATATATCGATTCTACATGCAGTGAAATGACGTTCCTGGGAGTATTGGATGGTTGCACTGCTGAGACACAGCCGGGCATGCATATAGATTCATATGCATGCCCAGCTGTGTCTTGGCAGCGCGACTGTCCATTCCCCCCAGGAATTTCATTTTTACCCCATTTGGGGTAATTTACTCCTGTTCCCTGACCACTGCACTAGAGGGTGACGTAACTGCTCGGACCCGTAACTGCTCTGGATTTTGCCCTAAGTGCCTGAGTCCTGGGAACAGAGGTGGTTTCAAAAGGATCGTGTCAGCTGGTTCCTTTCTGCTTCTTGTACAAGAGGGCCATGCACACCCATCGGCCATGGGCATTGGGCACCCATACCAGCCACTGGGCACCCATAGTGGGCACTACTGAGCAGTGGGCAAAACGGGACACCATTGGGCTGGACTGGGCACTGGACATCCCTCTCAGGCACTCTCAGGCACCAGTGGGCTTTACACATCCCTACGGGCATGCACCCTTACCAAGGATCCCTACTGAGCACTGGGCATCACTGCTGGGCACCAGTGGACACCAGCAGGCACCAAATTGTTTCTTAGTTGGTCCTTAACATCACCGAAAGAATCACTCTGCAATTTTCATGCTTCTAGGTCAAGGGACTGGCTGGGTATTGATCAGTCAGTCTTGAATGTTAAGTATAGGGACAAAAAATGTTGCACCTCTTTTCACCCACTCAGGAGCTCAGAACAAGAAGTTCTTACTGGGTGCTCACATTAGGAAGGAACATGCTTCCCATATTTCATGTTTCTAGGTCCAGGGGTTGGGGCAGGGTGTGTATCAGTCAATGATTCTTCAATGCTAAGTATAGGGTCGAAAATGCATTGTGCCCTTTTTCACGCCCTTCTGGTTGGAATTTCCCACACTTAGTTCTTACTGGGTGCCTCCATCACCCTCCCAAAATTTCACTCTTCTAAGTCTGGTGGTTTAGCTGGGCATTGGTGGGTGGGTGAGTGAGTGACTGGATAGGTAGATACTGTATTTACTCAAATTTAATTCTCACCTTTTCCAGCTAAATTCATTCTCCAAAATCAGGGTGCGCATTAGATTTGATGTCAACTAGTATTGAGTAGATACAATATTTTTATTATAAATATGGGGTGTGCATTATATTCGATGGTGCATTATATTCAAGTAAATATGACTGATTGATTGATTGATTGATTGATTGATTGGCAGCACAACATGTGAGCGGGATCTTGGAGTCGCTGTGGATCAGAAGCTGAACATGAGTCAGCATGTGATGTGTCTGCAAAGAAGGCAAGTGCCATTTTAGGTTGCATTAAGAGGACTGGAGCTTCCAAGTCAAGAGAAGTTCTAGTTCCTCTTTATTCAGCATTGGTGAGACCTCACCTGGAGTCCTGTGTTCAGTTCTGGGCTCCTCACTTGAAGAAAGATGCAGCCAAACTGGAGCAAGTCCAGAGGAGAGCGACAAGAATGATCAGTGGGGTGGAAGGGAAGCCCTGCCAGGAGAGGTTGGGGGAACTTGGGATGTTCAGCCTGGAGAAGAGGAGGCTGAGGGGAGACCTGATGAGATTTGTTGGAGATGCTCTAGGAGGATTTCCTGCTGCAGGCAGGGGGTTGGACTAGATGACCTACTGGGTCCCTTCCAACTCTAGGATTCACAGCACTGACTATGTTTGGAGCTACAGCTGAGGTTTGGAGTGGGGGTTTCCTAGCATACAGCTCTTGCTTTTCACTGCTTCATCACCCCAGTTCTGGAGGGACAGACTGGTTTCTGTAGTTGTGCAACGGGATCCTTCCTCTGCTCTCTGGTGCCAACATTTCCTTTGGATTTAAAGGAAAATTGGCTTTTAAAAATGGCAAAACCTCTAGCAATTATTTTGTCATTTGAGGAAAATAAGCCTGGGGAGATGCTGGATAATGGAAGGAAAAGGCAAGAGTGTGTTAACTATTTTTCCCCTTTTTAAATAAAAGACAAGGGGGAATAATCAATAGTGCCAGAACTGCAAGGCTGTCATCTTCAGGGATTTGTTATGTGTGTCGCTGAAACAAAAGAAAATTGCGGGAATAATCATGCGCCAGTCAAGAGAAGATCACGTTGAGGGTGATGCATCTCAGGTTTCCCCACCTGTATTAGGAGGAGTCTCAGGGGTTTAAATCCTGGTTTTATCTCTTGTGTTTTTCAAAGGTGTTGCACTGGATAAGGGGAGATGCATTTTAAAAGTAATTTTTAAAGTAAATTTCTGGGTTCTGTTCAGACTTTCCCAACACTCACTCTGGATGTCTGTTCCCTTGTTCTGGTGTTGTGGGGGAAAAGAACATCTTTCTCCCCACACTGTCCATCCCTGGGAAAATGTGATTAAAAACTCGGCATACATCAGTCTTGAAAGACTATGGTATTGTGTCCAACGCTGCATGCAAAGCACGAAGGCCTGTGTAGATTGATATGGAGGATAGGCTGTTACCCAAGCAGCAAATCCCCTCTCCACGCCACTGAAATAGTCCAGTGGAAAGGCAGAGCCGATACAATGGGTTCCAGCTGCATCACAGAGCTGGGCTAAGGACAGGAGCTCACCCTGTCTTGTGGGGACCGACCTGGGTCTTGAATCCTGCCCTGCTGGTTAACAGGCACAATGTCTTAACCACTTGCGCCACCCGCAGACCCTCCCACACTTGGTGTAAAAATCCCATCCCCTGGGTGGATTGGGCCTGCAATGCAGGGACACTGGAAGTATTACACAGATATTACACAATGTTAAACAGCCTACTCCTGGGTGGATTCAAGGAACACTGCAGAGTGGCTGAAAAATGCCTAAGGTGTAACCCTTGGGGTAAAAATTCTGTCCCCTGGGCACACACTGCAGAAATACTGGAAATATAACATGGGTTTTCCCCCTGATGCTAAAAAGCCCACACCTGGTAGTTTTGGGGGATATTGACAGGTGGGTGGAATGTACCCCTTGGTGTAAAAATCCTGTCCCCTGGGTGGATTGGGCCTGCACTGCAGGGACACTGGAAATATAACACAGGGGTTCCCTTAATGGTAAATAACCCACTCCTGGGTGGACTGGACGGACACTGCCAGGAGGCTGAAAAAAGACCAAAGGGTATCCCTTGGGTAAAAATCCCGGCCCCTACACTGCAGGGACACTGGAAATATTACACAGGGGTTTCCCTGAAGCTACTCCTGGTTGAATTCGGTGGATACTGCAGTGTGGCTGAAAAATACCTAAGGGGTGCCACTTGGTGTAAAAATTCCATCCACCTGGTGGATTGGGCCCACACTGCAGGGACACAGGAGTTCCCTTAATGCTAAATAACCCACTCCTGGGTGGATTGGATGGACACGGTTAGGTCACCCAAAAAATATCAAAGGGTATTTTTATACCTTTGGTGTAAAAGTCCTGTCTCCAGGGTGAATTGGTCTCACACTGCAGGTACACTGGAAATACAGATATACCATGTTGCACCGGGGTGGGGGGGTGTCGTGTAGGGGGGTGGGTTGATGCGCATGGGGGGATGTTGTGCATGGGGATGTTATATGCAAGGGGGGGATAGTGTACAGGGTTTATTTTACTCCCACAACGCGGTCACATTTCGCTAGTATATTATTGCTGATGGAGGCTGAGAGGGCTTGACGAAGGCCTGTAAGCGGAGGTGTTATTGGAGCTTGGGAAGTCCTGAGTCACAGCTGACCCCCACCTCTCAGCCCCTCTCAGCCCTCTCAGCCCTGAGACTTCCTATATCAGTGCAGGGTCTGTTGCTAAAAGAGCACCCAGGACAAGACTTCTGAGTTTGTTTTTGGATCCCAAACGCTCAGAGCAAGGATGACTTCAGTGCCGTGCTTTTCTCCTTGAAAACTCAGCCCGTAGCTCCGCAGTTGGCGTCCCCCAGGACTCGAGCAAGAGGGACGTGCAGCTATTGTACCCGATCTAGTTAAGGCACTTGTGGAAGTGCTGCCAACTCGCTTCCATTGTCTTCTACTCGTTCCAGCCCCTCCATGCTCTGTAATTTCCCCATAAGGAGAATTAGATGGTCTGCAGCCAGAACTGCAACTCGGAGCCTATTCATGAAGGGAGCGGAGAATTGTTGTGTTGAATCACTGGCCTACTCTCCGTGCAGTCGGGTTCTGTGCCGGGGGGATCATCTCTCACTGAGCCCTGCTGCGTTTCTGCTTGACCCTGAAAGCGGTTTTTATAGATGCGGATTGAGCTGAGCGGCAGGGCTGGCCCTATCCTGGCCTTCTCTTGGCAAGTGTCACTTGTGTAGAATAGCTGTGGGGTTTACCCCTTTCAGATCTCCCCAAAGACGACCCCGGTTCTGTCACACCAGGCACTGTTTCTCATTAGGGTACATACGTGGCTCCACTATCAAGGTGACTGTAGGGCCCTGGCCTGATCCTGCCGGAAGTGGCAACCAGGGCATGATGCGGCACCCAGCGGCAACACCTTTCACAGGCAAAGTCCTACCCCACCTTCCTACTCTTGGGGGTAAAAGGGGATATATCAGGGGAAGCATTGCCAGAGGGCGTTCATTAGAGGTAAGCACACCTATGTGGGAGGACGTTTGCCGATCTCAAGGATGTTCTCTCAGTAAATGAGAGGAAATATATAGTGAAGTATGTAGAAATATATAACGGGATCGTTGGTTGATTAGGGCTTGAAACCTCTGTTTCTTCTGGCCAGGTTAAGGATCCGTTAGCTATTAATTAATTATTTTATTCATGTAAACCGCTTTGTGAACTTTTCAGTTGAAAAGCTGTATATAAATAGTGGAGAGAGAGAGAGAGAGAGAGAGAGAGAGAGAGAGGACTGTTTCAGTCCTGATAGATTCTCATTCTCAAGAGTGGGACCTTGAGAATGGCAGCTGTGTGTGCCCTGCTGGTGTTGCCTGATGCTCTGATTTCCCTAATGTGCCCCGAATCAATTCTGGGGTTATTGGGAGAACCCCACTGCAAGCCAAGGCTGCTGCTTCTTGGAAGTTGTTCCTGACACCGTCACCTGCCACAGGTGGGTTTTTTCCTGCTCCTCTTTCACTGCTGTTGCCTCAGCCGGATCCTGCTTCCTGGTCACAAGACCAAAAGAAATAGGCAGCAAACTTGCAAATTAAGCTGTGTGTTTCAACAGAGTGGGAAAATCCCCTCTCATGGACTGCCCTATTGCGGCCTTTCCTAATATTATTGCATCAGTGCAATGATGCAGACAAATTGCATCATTTAGGGCACAATCCTAACCATGTCTACTCAAAAAATAAGTGTTCAATGGATCTTACTCCCAGGAAAGTGTTTTTAGGATTGCAGCCTGGCCCTACAATCCAGAGTAACTACGGGAGCATGTAAGAGACATTACGGGTACCCGTAGTTACTGCACCACCTAGTGAAAACCTATGGGGAACTCATATTGCAATCCAGAGCAAATTGTTCTTACACCGGTGCAAGGACTCCCCGTAGTTACTCTGGATTGTGCCTTTAGTCTGTCCTGTCTTTGAAGCTTCTCTTTAAATGCTTGACTCCACTTGTTGCAGGCGCTCTCTAAATGGATCAAGCAAAAGAGCTTCGTAAAACCCCGCAAATGCCATATAAGTGTGAAGGATTATGGCTGCACTTTGGGTATAGAGAAGGCTGGGCAGCTGCTTCTCCAGTATTGGGGGGGACACAAAAGTGGGGGACAGTTTCCATAACAGCGAGTAATAGCGGATTGCATTTTGCTCTGCAAATAACACGGCGGGTCTGCTTGAATGGAAAGCAGTGGGAGGCAATTGGGTTTTGTAGTCCAGCAGGCACAGCCTGTGATTTCAGCCGGTGTTACATTTTCACCATCCTGTGCTTTTCAACCCAGTGTGTGTCTGACAAGACCCTCTAAGAAAACAAAATTGCGTTTCAAGGAAATAAGTTTCAGAGAAAAATTAGTTTTTCCTTTTTTATTACAAAGCTTGCATTTTTATTTTTTTAAAAAAAGAATAAATAAAAACATCAAAAGGAAGTTTTATTTCTTTTGCAAATGAAATGGTAGGAAGCAGAGTTAAGTGACCCCTGGTGGAAAAAAACAGACCCGAGTTCCCAAGAAATTTCCCTAGACAGAGCTCCAAATCCAGAGTAACTACCGGAGCGCGTAAGAGACTTTACGTGCACCCCTAGTTACTGCACCACCTAGTGAAAACCTATGAGAAATTCAGATTGGAATCCAGAGTAAGTTGTTCTTACACCAGAGCAAAGACTCCCTGTAGTTACTCTGGATTTTGCCCTTAAAGCGGGTTTACTTTATGGTGGGGGTTGATAAAAGTCACTACTCCTTAAAAGCGGGGTGCAGTGTTGATTTTGTTTTCTAAATTGACAGCAGATGTACCAAAAAGATTGGATGGAGAGCAGCGGCACCACTAGGGTTGTGGGAGGAATGTCCATGCAAGGTGACTTCCATAATGATATCCCTCCTGTGCAGAGGGTGATAGGCATAGTAATGAACAACCGCTCCGCACCCACTGGTTCTTTTGCTATAACCTGATAGAATAGAGCAGGGTCTCCAAAGGTTTAGCTTCAGGGCTCCTGGACCTAGAATCCTTGAGTTGGAAGGGACCCAGTAGGTCATCCAGTCCAACCCCCTGCCTGCAGCAGGAAATCCCCCTAGAGCATCCCTGAGAGGTGCTGGTGGAGCCTCTGCCTGAAGATCCTCAGTGAGGGAGAGTCCACCTCCTCCCTTGGCAATCTCTTCCACCTATAAAGGAGAGAATCTCAGCAGATGCAGCTTCTCAGCTCACAGATTACAAGCTGAAATTCCCTCTTCTATACAACTATTAAAGGCCAAGGAGCCCTACCTTTAAAAGTTTGGAGACCCCTGGAATAGAGATACAGGTTCAACCTTGTCATACATGAATTTGACTCAACATGAATGTCAACTGCAAATCACTGTTAAAAAAACTGCTTTTCTACTGTTGTAGAGAGACAGTTATGTAAGCAATTATTCCATTTTTTAGTGCCGGAATCAAACCACTGCTAATACTGAGGCACTACCTTATTCCATTGGGTGCAATAGAGGAGCAAGAAACCTAGAAGAGGGTCTTTAAACCTCTTTTTCCATTGTTTTCTTTATACACATACTTTTTTTATCCATGGGAGGTTATGGAACAGAACCCTGGTGGATAATGAGGGACACCTCAAGTTCAGTGTGGTTTTTTGTGTGTCCCGCATGAAATTACACATCAAAAGATACACTGTATAACACAATTACTGGTTCGGTGTGATCTTCTGCCTCCCACTAGATCTGGAGAACTCTCCTCCGCGGGACGGATCAACCTTGCACTTTTTCATGATTCATACTTTTAAATTTGTGTATCCTGGTTCTGCCCCCCCGAATCTTGCCCCCCAAATCCTGAATACCAAGTGCAGATAAGAGTCCTCTCTCAAAACCCAATTATTTGAGGATAAAAACCGCACAGAGCATGTAAATCTATGTAAATCTCTCCAATTTATGTGATTTATCCCACGTAATCTGAAATCAAGGTGGAGCAGTTTGTGAGTAGGCAAGTAATAACTAATGGGGGCTCCTTCCATGCTTTGCAAACATCATCCCACCTTGGCTTCCTGGGGGTGATCAATGCCCCCATTAACTCTTGCCAGGCAAGGCTGGGAAAGTAATCTAGTTAGAGGCTGGTTGGGAAAATTGCCAGGGGGGTTTTGTTCGGCATTAAGTGAAGGCTAATAACTTAAAAAAATGGTGGTAAATGAATGGGTTTGTCCTTTGGAAATCGTATTGAGCTCCCACAGCAGACTCAGATTATATAGGAAAAATGGGAAAAGCTTTTGCTGATCTGCACCATGTAGGTGATGCATAACGACGCTGATGTCTGAATGTTCACATCTTTGAATGCTAGACTCTGCGTATGAAAGAGCTGCTGAACTTTTCTTTATGATGTGCCAGGATGCAGGAAACCTAGTGATGGCGTCAAAGACTGTCCTCTGGCCCCATCTGTGATTTGCACAGCTCCAGAAATACTCAATTAATGGTATAACTTGTCCTTCTTCTTCCTAAAGTTGGGCCTCCCAACCTGATGGTGATTCTGGGTGAGCTCTGTCCCTTGTCATCCTTTTCCATTCCCCCCTTCCTTTCCCTTCCTTTCCTGCATCTCTTCTGCCTGGTCCCTTCCGCGGGCACTGAGGATTCAGGTGATAAGTCATGGGCGGGGAACGGCTGAAGCAAAGCAGTGCCCTCTGCTGTCTCATCCTCCGTAATGTATCGGAGCATCTCGGGGTTTCTTTGGGTCCGCTTGGCTGCTCAACAGCAGAGATGTCAAATTATCAGAGACCTCCTGGTGAAAATGTGCCGGTGCCCCTGAAGAGAGTCAGTGAGAGGAGTTGGGGGGAGGCAGGCAATGTACCAGCAGGCCCTGATCGCAGGACAAAATTGACACTAGTAATAGTGTAGCGAGTGACGGCTGGGTGTGCTTTTTTATCTTTTGGGGTGAGAGCTGCTGTTGATGCTGTCTATGAGAGCCAAACTGGTGGATTAGGATGGTGTGGGGTTGCAGTTGGTTGTGGATTAGGATGGTGAAGGTGTGGTTGTGTGTGTGCCAGTTTTGGGAAGTGTGCTGTTCTACCTGCTGTAGGAACTTTCTTTGTGTAGCATTTTCTATATGGACATCCAATATGTCCTTTTTTATTGCTCTGCGGACTTCAAGTGTGCAGAAAAGAACTCTATGCAGATCAGGTGTGTGTGTTCTCTGCCTGCAGAGCATCTGAACACAACCAGTGTGAAGTGTTTGTTCTTTCAGATTATGTGTTATGTTATCCCTGCGTATTTAGTTAAGATTAAATATACCCACATTGGATAACTCTGCTGACTGGAGTGTAAAAGCAAGTCAGAGGCAAGCAAGACTCTTAGCCAGAGTTCAGAGGGCCAAACATTGACCGCAGCAGGCAGGATGTATTGACCGTGGGAGATTGTTCTGCCGTATCAGAAAAGCCCCTCTTCTCCCTCCAGGTGGTCAGTGCTGGGAGAAGCGGCTGTTAAATAGTATTGAATGACAAGGTCATCGTGCTGGTTAAAGTGGCAGAATACCTGCACCAGTCCCCAGTTCATCCCTTGCAGCATCTCTAGGTAGGGATGGGAAAACCAAAGAGTGTTGCTGTCCATCTCTTGGGTTGACAGTGCCAGGTGAATGTGGCCAAAATGGTCCTTGCCAGCTTCATATAGCACCATCCCTTATTATAGTATAATCAATCTATCAATCAATCTATCAATCTAAAAATAAAATTGAAAGGTCACTGACTGACTCACTGACTATGGGAAGAATCCAGAGCAGTTACGGGTCCACACAGTTATGTCACCCTCTAGTGTTATCTTATGGAAAGTCACCTTAACTGCTCCGGAGCAAAGGGCTTAATTTGACTCTAGGATATGGGCCTGATCAGCACCCAGCCAAAACTGCCAGGCCTAGAAGTATGAAATTTGAGGACAGTGTCCCTTCCTTGTCGTAGGCACCCTCTAAGAATTAATCTTGAGAAATACAAACCAGAAGGGAGTAAAAAGGGGGACCCCTTGTGGCTCTGTTGAAGGCCTGTTGATTTGAAGATTGGCAGCTCAGTGGTTTGAGACCCGGGTGCTGCATGAAGCAACATCCTGGCAACAGGCTGGCCAGGTTTTCCCATGCTGCATCCATCATCTAAAGTGCATCCGACCAGGAGCAGGAATAACGCTAAGAAAACAAAGGGGATAAAAGGGGCGCAATTAGGTTGCCATAATTCTCTTCCACAAAACTGAGACAGGACCCCCTGTCAAACTTGCTGGTATGTGAACACAATCCCCGAAAACGAGGACTGTCCCAGTTTTCCAGGACATATGGCAACACTAGATGCAATGCATTTTTGTCCTGATACGTAACGTTGAAGAATCCCTCACTGATCAACTCCCAGCCCAAACACCTAAACATACAAGCATAAAATTTGGGGAGGGTATTCCTTCCATGATGGGAGCACCCACCAAGAATGATTTGTTAGAAATTTTACCCCTAAGTGGATGAAAAGGGGTGCAACATGTTTTTGTCCTACACTTAACATTGAAGACTGACTGATCAACATCCAACACCAACCCCTGAACCTAGAAGCGTGAAATTTGGGGAGCGTATTCCTTCTGTGATGTTGGGATACACTAAGAACCAATTTGGTGTCCAATGCATGGAGTGGAGGGGGGAATGGTGTGCAGGGGAATGCAGCTTGGGGGGTGGGTTAGAGGACCACCAGTACACAGTGGTGCACTGCACAGTGGTGCATGGTGGTCCTTGCTGATCAGCAATGTCTACAGAGTGCCCTGTGCTCAGTGCTGCTTGCTACTGCCGTGTTACCCTCTGATGTCCAGTGCCTGTCGGTGTCCAGTAATGCCCATTGCTCACCAGTGCCTGCTGCCCAGCCATGCCCAGGCCCCCAAAATATTTTTGAAATTTTACTCCTGCAACAGCAGGCAAATTTTCTTAGTCCAGAATAAAGGCAACTACTTGAAATGGAGCACAACAAGTTTCTGCACAGCTCTAAATTTGATATCAATGTTTGTATCTTTATCAAGAAGGTGGTGAGGAGGAGGAAGCAGGTGGTTTTCTTCTAAGGACGGAGAGATACCTTGTGTTCTGATAAGGGAAAGTGATCTGATGGTTTGCGAGACAATCCTGGCCCTTCCAGGTAGAAGACGGTGAAAACCAGCAACTTGCTCGTTTCTATTAAAATTTTGATTCCCATACTTTTCAGTCCTGCACGATCCTGCAGTTCCCCCTGCATAAAAAACCAGCCCCCAATTAATCTTGGAGTTATCACTGCTCTGCAGCAACAAGGTCTGGCCTTGTCAAGTCCCTATTCCATGATAATGAAGGGAGGGGGGAATAAATCCATCCTTGTGCTTCTGAATGGCCCCCCTCTCCGGACTCCGGTTGTAACTGAATAAACACAGCCGATAAAAACACAATTATGGAGATGGATGTGGAACGGGGGAGCCAGAATGGCTCTGTTACGGTCAAGGCACCTGGAAAGAAGCCCCCAATATCTCCCATTTGAAAGGGAAGGAGGGAACCTTTTTCTAAAGCCAGTTCCTCTTGCTGTTGGAGAACTCTCAGGAAGGAGGGAGGAGCAGGCGCTTTTGGTGATGAATTCTCACTTAGGGAGAACGGTGGCTGTTAAAAGTCCATTTTCTTTTGTGCGTCATGCTTTCCAAGCTGTTTACCGAAAGAAAAGCAGCACAAAGGCTTCTGGAGGCAGAAAACCCTTTCGTCGTGCACTGCCGAGCCTCCCATTCAGGCTGGGCGTTGCAAACTGTCAGCCTGTCTAACCAGAACAGGTAGGGATGGCAACAGCTCAGTGGGGCCTCTCAGCTTTCCAGGCTGGGGACAAACGGAGACGGCCCTCGTCTTCACAACCAAGCCGACTTTGCGGTAATGCGCAGCTGGATGACAACAAAGGGTAGGAGATGGAAGCGTATTCCAGAGGCAGAACGGCGTTCAACAGGTGCAGCGGTGGGAAAGCTCAAGACACTGACTGTAACTGAGCAGAGACCTCCGTGGAAGGTTCGCTCAGGCATCACCACAACAAGCCAGACAATTTGCTTGCTCACCTCTCAACAACAGGATTGCAAGGGGGATGCACTGCGTAGGCAAGTGTTGACAATCTCATCCACAAATACAGAGTCTGATTGAGACATACCCCCCAATCCAGAGTAACTACGGGAGCACCTAGTGGCCCGTAGTTACTGCACCACCTAGAGAAAACCTATGGGAAATTCATATTGCAATCCAGAGTAACTTGTTCTTACACCGGAGCAAGGATTCCCTGTAGTTACTCTGGATTTTGCCTAAAGACAAACCCAAAATAAGGACAGCAACCCATCGGTATATAATGGAATTATTAAAGCAATGTCCATATGGCTTTGCAGACCAGCAGCGGGTGGAGTGGGGTTTCTCTCCATGCTCTGTTGGTCTCCTGGCCTTCACTTTCAACTTCCACCATGAGCCACCTCTGGTCAGCTCAGCAGTTCTGATACTTGGAGCACAATCCTAACCATGTCTCCTCAAAAGTAAGCCCCACTGTGTTCAATGGGTCTTACTCCCAAGAAAGTGTCTTTAGGATAGTAAGCCTTGGAGAGATACTGAAGGGTTGCTCTTCAAATTCCAGTTCTGAGATCTTCAGTTAGCAGCACTTGGCATTCAAGACCATTCACCTGTATTCAAACTCGAGTCTGTAAGCTGGAAAGAAATGTGAAGGGTCCACTATGGATAGTTTTTCTTTCTTTCTTACATCAGTAGAAAACATATCCCAGGTGAGAGGGCAGGGAAACCTTTGCGCCCCAAACTCTGTGTCGAGTTGTGGGGGGATGTGCTGCACACACTTACAGAAAACAGGGGGGACTTTCCAGGGTGGGTGCCTGCAGTGAAAGGGATGCAATTGGCCATTCAAATGTTACTAGCAGGCACAGGTGAGAATGGTGTTGACAGGGTGGGCAGGCTGTCCCTTGCCTCTCCTGAAAGGGCACCTGCTCCTCTGCTGGGCACACAGTAGTGATTGCCCCGAGGCTGTGCCCGTTGCAGGTTTTACAGGCATGTTCACCAGCACTCACCAGGCCAGCTTCTCTGGAGGAATTCTTGATCATAGACAAGGGGGTGGCAGAGCCATTCCAAGGACGCAATGCGTTGACAATGGCTTTGCTGGCACGTGACTCCTGCCAAGCTACAACAGGATCCCCCTTGAACTCACAACCCTACAAGAAAGATAGCTGTTCTGGGCAGGAGGGCGAGACGTCCCTGCCCTGGTGGGGCAAAGGCAGGGCAGAGCCAGAACAAACCAGTCCCTTGTGTGAAAAGGGCTCCAGGCTGAGGTGCAGAGAGGCAGCTTGGGAAGTCATCTGCAACCCTGGATTTTAAAAAACCCACTTGAGCTTCCTTCCAGAGACTGGTGGTTGCTTCTGTCAGGATGCAATCCTAACCAATTTAGGCTGGCACAACTCATCTGTTCCCTATCCTGGATGTTGTGGAGAGGCCAGCGCGTGGCTGTGCATTGGCCTACCCCCTTCCCGGGAGTGGTGCAGAAGTGTCTTGCTGTCCTTTTACAAGACTCCAGGCTAGCACAGGACTTGTGCCAGGACTTAAGACACTGTGCCTGTCAACCCACAGGCCAGAGTTCAAAACCTGGGACCTATAAGATGGGCTGAGCGGCTGTCCTTAGCCCCGCTCCTGCCAACCTAGCAGCTCAAAAGCTTTGCTAATTCAAGTAGATAAATAGGAACCATTTCTGTGGGAAGGTAGAAACTGTGCGCCTTGGCGTATACTTGCGCCGAGCCCCTGAACACAGAAGCGTCTTTGGACAACACTGGCTCTCCCAGCTTAGAAATGGGGATGAGCACTGCACACTACAGTTGGTCACAACTAGCAGGGCAACATGTGGGGGACACCTTGACCTTAACTGGGGGTTAGAATTGCAGCCCCACTGACATAATGGAGCAACTGTGAAAAGGCACCCGTGAACATCAAAACAGCTCACCCACTACTGTATGATGTGTCTTTGTATTTAGAAAAAAAATCATTAAAAATATACATTTTGTTTAAAAAAAAGCAAAGGAATCTGGTGTTAACAACATGGACTTTTTGTTTTAAACAGAGCTTCAGAACAGGGTCCCATCAGCAGAGCAGACGGAAAGGTCTCCTTTACACGGAAGGGCACCTTCGGAAAATGAACACGTGTTGTTTGACCAGCGTGTTCTCCCCACCGGTTCACAAAGGACCCCCACCCCTCGCCGGCATCTTCCTGGGTTGTTGTCTGTCTTTGAGATTTCCAATGGACATTGACACATGCGGTCTACAAAGGAGGAACCGAACCCACAAGGAGAGCAAAACCGACACCTCGGCAGCATTTCATCGCCAGCTGTTTCCACCTACTGCTGCTGGTGGTGCTTTAAAGCTGACATGTCTCGCAGAAACCCTGGAGAGGGGAATATTTTTAGGAACACAACAGGCTCGGCTGGAACCGCATAAAAATGAAGGCAAGAGATAGTTGATCAAACACCACCAGGAGTGAGCCTTGCAGGCACGGGGAGAGGCATGGCATTGAGACAAAGCGATTTGGCTGGTGCTCGGAAGGCAAGAAGCTGCGAGGAGAGAGGAAGACACATTCCTAGAGTTCCCCCCTCGGTGTGTATGTGTGTTTGTCCTAACTGACCTGCATGATATGAGAAGGGCAGAGTGTGCTGGGCAATTGTATGGTGTCACCCTCATTCACATCACAATAGTGCGACTTGTCCACGAGTGTGGAATGCATCTCCTTGCTTAGGAAAGGGGGGGGGGACCCAGACCAGGCTGCTTACAAAAGCAGCTTTTGAAAAATACAATCCCCTTAAATCATATTCCAAAGTGGTTAAAATGGTTGGGTTTTGATCAGGCATGAGGGGAAGTGGTTTTTAAAAGAAAGCAAGTTCAACTAGTCTTGCTTTGCATCTTTGAGTTGATTGTCTTGGGGGGAAAACAGACATTCACGTTTACATCCATTCTACCCTGATAAGAGGAAATGTACCCACAGTTCACTGCACCCGCCACACACGCATCCCACATCTGACGGGGTGCCGCAGATGGTGGTCTTCCAAACTGCAGGCTGCTGAGCTGTGTTGATGCTGTTTTTTCCCCCCAATGTCAGACGAAGGAGGAGAAACCTGTCACTGGAGTCCGTGAGCCTGGAGCAGCCTGTCCTGTCGGGGTGTACACCCCTCCTGAGCTCTGTGTCGTGATGACAGTCTGGAAGTAAGGCTCTGTCTCACCTGCCACACACTCCTCATACCGGTATGGCGTCGGATGCTTTGTGCCTTTTTGTTGCCGCTTCCACGAATTGTAGTACGTGGGGTCACTCATGTAATGGTTGACGAAAGAATGCTTGGGCAGCTCGTCTTCGTAATCTGAATCCGTTGCCTGTGGTTTGAGACAGAACAGGTGAGAACCTGGGCTATTGCAATTAGTTTCAAGCAGTGCCTAAAAAGGGGGGATCCCTGGCCTATCTGTTTAGCCATCTGGTTTGGAAGTGCAGGAATCCACTTCTGCTTATGGAAGCTGCACCAAAATTTGAAATAAGCTTCAGGGTTCCACCAAGGAGGTGAAATTGGAGAATTTTATGAGCCATAAGGCAAGGGGGCTCCTCATCCCTGGGTTTCGAACCCATGGATTTGACCCAAAATATGTTGTGATGTAGATGTGGCTGTGCATTGGGAGGACACACAATCTGGATGTGGCTGGAAAGGCCTTCCAGTTGCATCCAAAGGTGTCCTGAAGCACACGGAGGTCCTGCACAGAAGGCCTCTAAGAGGCACTTCCAGTTTCCCAAGAAATCAGAATTGCTTCTCAGAGGCCTTCTGAGGCATAGAGAAGCTGAGTAGAGAGGCCTGTTGCTTCAGGACACTGCTGGTAGTGGCTGAAAGGCACTTCTGGTCATCCTCTGTGGGACATCCTCCTATAGATACTGTGGTCCAACAACCTGTGTATTCTTACTGTACTCTCCTGTGATACAGTATACTCTTTAAGGATAGCCAGGTTTGCTCCCCTAGCATGGACACAGAGGGCCAACTCCATATGTTGGAGGGCCAAAGCCATATTGACTGACATCCCTTATTTGGGATCAGGTACAATGGAAACCACTCCGCAGTGCGTTGGACCTTTGCCCATCCAGATCATGGTCCTGTACAGTGCTTGGCACAACCCTCTTGAGTTTCAGAGACCTCTTTCCTGGAGAAATGGGAAACCAGGGTGGAGAGACTCATTCTGGTTTTGCCATTTCAAGGCCATGGGTGTAAGGGGATTCTATCTAGGAATATTCTTCCATATAGAAAGGGTCCCTGCACATAGAAAAGTCATATAGCAGGGGAAAGGGCTTGGAACATCTCCTATGCCAAGCTGCCAGTGTTTGGTGAACTAGGGGCTCAGTCTGTCCTTCTTCCCCCATCCCATCCCACCACTTATGAACCAATCCCTGGGATAGCCACACCGCCCCGCTCACTTTCAAGACCACAGTTCAGCGGCACCATGTTTCGTTTCTGCCAAAATGTGAGATTCTGTTTTTTGCTGCCTTAAAAACAATTTTTTTTTAAAAAAAGCAAAATCTGCAGGTTACAGTTTGATATGCATAAAATCAATTCTCACATTGCAGCTGCCTCTGTAATAAAACATTCAGCAGTCAGGCTTTGGCAGTGGATTAAGGGCACTGTTTAACAAGCTGCATGACACCTGTGTGTGCACATCGCGGAAAACACGGGGTTGGGGATCCAAAGAAGGGAAAGGGGGAAACGCTCATCCCACATTTCTGATGGGGAAAAGAATGAGGGCTACCTGGAAAAAAAAAGGCTAGAAGTGTCTAATTGGTATTGAAACGTAAATCTACACCATCTGCATGGAGCTGCTTTTAGAACCTCTATTCATCCCAGAACAATGAAATCAATAACCAACCGCGCAGGCTGTCGATGGAATATTGTGTCAGAATAAGCCTTGGACATGAAACCCCGATTAAAGAGAGAGATTCGGTAGAGCTCATCCTTAATATGACGATGGCCGCGCTATCTCTGAATATGGCATGTGATAAAATACTGTACAAAGGAGCCCTGTTTCAAGGAGCTTCCCATTGATGCTCCAACTCAGGGAAGGGAGACATGAAAGTGCATAAACTGAGGGCGCTGGGATTTTGGTAGCTGTGATTTTAGCAGCTGTTGCCCTTTTAAAAAGGTTCTTAAACCTGCATTGTCTCTTACATTAGGATGCAAAGACCAAGGCTACAGTCCTAACCTCCAGTTAAGTCAGCATAAGCCCCATATAAACAAACAAACAAACAAATAAAGAAATAGGCTTTATAAACTGGCTAAAGGATTGCTTTAAGTACTACAAGGATTGAACCTGGAACACCGTGCTTGCAAAGTAGGTGGCTGGTCCCTGAACCCCAGTACTGAAAAGGAGGGTTGAGGGCTGGTTGTTGTCAGCAGGCACAAGAGGTGGCATTCCTGGGCACAGCCCAGGAATTGTTGTTGACTGTGATTAGGCCTCATATGGGTGACTGCTTAGGTCAGTGGTACCCAAGGCTGTGTTGCTACACCCTGGAGTATCACAAGGTCCTTGCTGGGCAATGGGACTCATTTGCTGCCTGGCAGGGAGACTTCAGCATGACCCTCCAAACAGCAGCAGGAAGCTTGGTGTGGCAGAGAGAACTGCCACGTGCAAAAACCCTGGCCTGGGAAAATTCTTCCTGCCATCCTGTGAACTCTCTTCCCACTGTTTTTACACCTGCAACACCCTCCGTACCCTGCAGGGAGTGGCTGGTGATGTCACTCCATGGTGTCGCCATCGGTGCCACTCCTTCCAAGGCACAGCTATAGGCTGTTTGTCACCTTGAGTTCCAGGATGGGAGAAAGACAGCATGTGGGTGATGATGATGGAATACAGGGCTAGCAGGCAGCCAAAGGAGGTGCAAGCCCCAGAATCAAAACACGGTGTGTTTTCAAACAGTGATGACTCACACCATGACTGATACCTGAGTGTTCTCTTGTATTACTTATTGTATTGTGTACAGTTTTACCATATCCCTTTGCCTATATTTTAGTAGCATCATTGTGTTTTATATGGTTTTTTGATATTATGCCTAATAAAGACTGATGATGACGACGGTGTATTTTCATCCATCACGGGGGATACGTTGGCACCAAATTGGAACCAAGGAGATTCTTTGAGGGAGCCCCAATTCTGGTGCTGATAACTCAGGAACGCTGGAACTTCATTCCTCCCCGTCCCCTCCGCGATTACACAAATTGCTCCTCCAAGGGGATTGTGCTTTAGAGTGGCCATATTATTTTTAATGATTCAAAAGTATTGACTAAATGGAAATGCTGCAGGGCCATTTTCGGCTTGGCGGTGCGGCGGGCGCCCTTTCCCGCAACAGGAGGCTGGTTGCTGCAGCAACGGCATCAGCCTAGAATTTGTTTGGACGTACGGCGAGGTGAGAAATTGACAGGCAGAGAGAGGTGTGCGGATGCCGGTGAAGAAGCAGCGGAGGAAAAATGCTCCAGACTTTTAAAAGTATTTTTATTGGGAAGATGAAAGAAACAAATGCTATTAGGGGAGAAATTAGAGACTAGAGGGCTAGCTGAGCTTAAGGCCGCCCTTGCGGGGAATTTAAACACAGTCAGAGTGCTCAGCGCCTGTTTCAAAAGGGTTGGAGCGCAAGCGTTGTGGATTTATTTATAACTAGCAGTGGAAAGAACAGCTGTAAAAAGCATACTGAAGCCATAAGTAGGTTTGGAGTCCAAGCAACACAATTTGAAACCAAGAGCTAGGTTTAGGTCTGGTTGTGAGGTGTGCATTCGGGTTCGGATTCAGAGGGGTTGGAATTTTTTGGTTGAGGGGACATTTGGGTTGAGATAAGGTTGGAATTTTTGGTTAGGGTTGGGGTTTGGGTTCAGAGGGGTTGGAATTTGGGGTTGGGGTTTGGGTTCAGAGGGGTTGGAATTTGGGGTTGGGGTTTGGGTTCAGAGGGGTTGGAATTTGGGGTTGGGGTTCAGAGGAGTTGGAATTTTTGGTTGGGGTTGAGATGGGGTTGGGGTTCGGGTTCAGAGTGGATGGAATTTTTTGGTTGGGGTTGGGGTTCAGGTTGAGACGGGGTTGGAATTTTTGGTTGGGGTTGGGGTTAAGATGGGAATGGGGTTGGGGTTCAGAGGAGTTGGAATTTTTTGTTTGGGGTTGGAGTTAGGGTTGGGGTTGAGATGGGGTTGGGGTTGGGATTGAAATTGGGGTTCAGGTGGGGTTCAGAATTTTGTATAGTTTGGTATGATTTTTCCTTGTTTTTTACTGTATATTTATTGTATTATTAATAATTGCAAATGACCACAGTAGGAATTTAGGACAGTCTCGGTGTCACTGTTTAAAACCAGGATTGAAATGTTTGTCCCTCCCAAATCTGTCCTCTGATGTTCCTTCCCATTTGGGTATCTTCGCCCCTGGTGTTTCCTGTTCCTATATTGACAAATCCCAGAGGGGTTGCAGTGTGAGCAGAAAAACTCCTCAGTCTTGGGGTATAGTTTTCACAAATCTCTGTTGTTTTTCCATTTCACTGGAGGACCAACCACCTGTCAGCCTGCAGGGTGCTCCTTCGGAGCAAGTTTTTGTCACCCCGTTTGCAACTTGACAGTGCAGGCCCCTGGTGTGGCCCAGGGGTGAGCCCCTTTCAGCTCTTTCAACCCCTTTGCACCATTTCTCTTTGCACTATTTTATCCCCTTTTGCGTTATTTCTCTAACCCTTTCCAAGAAGTATTATTTCTGTGCCTGCCTTAGCCTCATTAAAAACAAATCTCTATTTATGCTGGATGGCACCAATATGTTAAGATCATTAAGTTTTTGGCATCCTGACTAATACAGGATTGTGGGGTCAACAAAGGGGACAGGATAAAATGACAGGTTACCTTCGCAAGGTAAATATTGGCTGGGTGGGGGGGACTGAATCGGGGGAACTCTAATGCAACTGCAACTGTTCCACCCCCGCCAGGTTCATTTCTCAAAGCCCACCTGTGGCCAAATGGCATTGAAAAGGGCTTGTGTGGAGGGTCCTCTGCAAGAGAGACTGGTGAGAAGAAAAAGCTCCATCACCATCTTCTGCCTGTTCTCCACCACTCTCCACAGCAGCACTTGCAGGAATGCCCTGCTTGGCGTGTGGATGTCGTGTGCATGTTTTCCCTCACGTGAGGAGGGTTTTCTGCATGGCTGGCTAATTAGAGTTTGGAGGAATAGCAAGCAATGCCGTGGTCATGAATAAGGAAAACTAACTGCCTGCCCGTCCATAATAATTTCATTTTTATTATTTATTTCCCGCCTTTCTTCCTTCACAAAACCCAAGGCGGCTAACATTTAAAAACAACAATAAAATACCATTAAAAATAGATAATAAATACAATTAAACTTTAAAAACATTAAAATAAAACCCAGGTTGAAAGCAAGCAGGCAACAATACAAAAATATTACGCACTAAACGCCATCAAATGCCTGTTTAAATAAAAGAGTTTGAAGGACCTCGCTGGAAGGATAACACTGAAGGGGCTTTTCTTAACTGGGGAGGGAGTTCCACAGAGTGGGTGCCACATAATGATGTTCCTCCTTCTAGAAACTGCTCCTGAGCTGCATAACAGCAACTCCTGGACCCTGACAGGCAGAGCAGAGCAGGGCTCCTCTACACATCCCTCTCCGACCAGGGAAGATGACCAGGTGACCCGGGAAGGTGACCAGGGAAGATGTGCAGGGGGCTGACATGTGCCTTCAGTTGCCACATCCAGCTGGGATGTGGACTAAGATCTTCTGCTTTGTGACTGTTGTGGGTCACACAAAGCTACAGCCTGTGGGAAGAACAGGTGAGCACTGACCTCACAAGAATGGGAGCATTGGGTCAAGGGGAACCCGTTCAGCCTAGCATTCTGCTTCTCTCCGTGGCCCCTCCAGCAGTACATGAACAGCTGCTCATGCGCTCTGGCGCCAGGACCCAAGTCAATGGAATGTGTAGAAGCTCCCCGTCATAGCTGCAGCTGAAGCATGTTAAGAGTACGAGGATAAAGATTTTAAGAGAATCTGACCAGGCTGATTCTGGCCTTGGGGAAGTGCTGTCAAAGGAAAAAGGCCTCAGACAGGCTCCACCGTGCCAGAAAGAGCACCTGCCAAGCCCTCCAGGGAAATGAGATGCTTGGTTCTTCACATCATCCGCACATCATGGCTTTTCTGCTTAGAGATGGAGTGGCTGAAATCCCTAGGTAAGCAAAGCTCAGTATGGTTCCCCTTTCACTGCCCTTCCTTTCTGCAACAAAGTGAAGAGAGCCAAACAAACAACGCACAACAATAGAACAGAAAAGAAAAAGATGCTTCCACTGCTTAGTTTGAGAAGAAAACTGCCCGGTGCTGAAGCCACTTTCCCCAGGGTGAGCCTGCAGCCTTCGCCACGTCCCTGCTGGGTGTCTGTTAAATTTTCCTCCAAACAACTACACACCTCCCAGGAGAAACAAGTGTCAAGGAGCCACACGGAGCCGGACTGGCCACCAGTGCTCCGAGGGAAAACAGAAACTTTATTTTGCTTGTCACACGAACAGGGTCACTGTGTTCATGCCATGCGGCCTGGATTTCTCTTGCGTAGGAAGCTGTGGGCGGTGTGCACCTCCACAGCAAAGGCAGAGAAGGAATTGGTGAAACGGGAGAACAGATCGCGCTTGGTGACCTCCATCTATGTGGCGCCGTCACGCAGAAGTCGCCTCGGGCAGGAGATGGTCATTATGCACCATCAGGAACTGGCATGTGGCGCTCCTGACATGAATAGCAAAAAGGCAACACGGCGCAATCCATATTTATGCTCAGCACGCTCTGCTAATGGCAGGTTTAATTCCAGGTTGTCAGAGAGAGAGGAGCAAAGCCACTGCCAGTGTAATCTCAAGATAATGCACGTGCATCACAAAAGACCGGCTGGAGATGGTACAACAAGCACATTGGTCAGAGGGCAGCACAGTGCAGCAAGGCTGCCCGGGGAAATCAAGGAGAGGCGCCTCTCAGGCAGGTAAGCGAGAGGACGCCAATGCCAAGGAGCAGCAGAACCGGGCCCCCCTCCTCCTCCCTGCCCTGGGTACACAGCCAGGTTCTCCTGCTTCCTGCTCTGCTGAAGGTCTTCTGCTTCCTCTGAAAGGTCGTCTGCATCTTTTCTGCTGCCTTAGGCTGCAATCCTAAAGACACTTTCCTGGAAGGAGGCCCCATTGAAAATGGCCTGCACCATTTTCTCTAAATCAATCCATCAATCCATGAATCAATCAACAGTATTTATATACTGGTTTTCAACCAAGTTCCCAAAGCAATGTAATAATAACTAATGGCTCACTGTGAACTAATGGGTCACAAAGCCCCAAAAGATGGCAAAATCCTGGTATTAGGCTGGAAACATCTTCTTAAGCTGCATTTCTGAAGCATGAGAATTCCAGTTTCCTGCTATATTTTTAAGCCCCCCCGGGGGGGGGTGAGGCCTGGACAGATGTTGTGAAACATCTGGGAAGTTGCAAAGAAAGCCAACAGCAGCCCCCAAGACAAAAATTCCTGTTGCATAAGAAGCGCCTTGTGGCCATTCATGATTCCCGCAAAGGATGTGACAACATCTGCCCCGAATAGCCTGGACCACAGAAGGACTGCACAGCTCTCAAGTATTTTGGCCTTGCAGGTTTTGCCTCCTTCAGTGCTCTTCCCTGAGTGTTCCCCTGAATGTACCTTAATCGACTATGCTTTGTCACTCCACACTATCAATTGCAGCGGTGGAGTGACAAGCTCAGGGGACTGGTATAATTTGGGGGGGGGGGGGAGAGCAGGGTCGCCACGTGCCCCAGAAAACTGGCACTGTCTCAATTTTGTGGAATTGCATTCATATACTGGCTAGTTTGACAGGGGATCCTATTCCATTAGCTATTAATTAGCTATTATTTTTTTATATTCTTTGTCAACCACTTTGAGAACTTTTTAGTTGAAAAGCAGTACATAAATATGCTTTGTCGGTAGCAAGTGTTGGTAGCAAGGTAGGTAGCAAGTGGCTTGTGGGTGGCGCAAGTGGTTAAGACGCTGTGCCTGTTAACCAGCAGGCCAGGGTTCGAGACCCAGGTCGGCCCCACAAGACAGGGTGAGCTCCTGTCCTTAGCCCAGCTCTGCGACGCCAGCTGGATCCAATCCTATTGGCTCTGCCTTTCCATTGGACTCATTCAGTGGCGTGGAGAGGGGGATTTGCTGTGTGAGTAACAGCCTCTCCTCCATAACAATCCAACCCAGGCTTTTGTGCTTCGCATGCAGCGTATGCAGCTCTGAGCACGATAACATAGTCTCTCAAGACTGACGGAGGCCTGCTTACTTAGGTAGGTAGATTAGATAGACAGATAGATAGATAGATAGAGTGATCTCCATTTTTGTGGAAGTGAATTATGGCAACCCTCGGAGGGAGGCTTTAGTAACAAGCAGCTGTAAGGGTGGAGGGTGCCCTCCCTACCAGACCCACAAGGACTTTTGTTCTGGAATGGATTTAGATGAGATCTCATATCCTAACCCATTTAAGGGCAAGGCAACTCCAAGAAAAGGAGTTGCCTTACCTTGAGGAACCTTGAGGCCTTTGTGACTCCCAACTGCAGTATGCAGCACATGCCCCACTGGTATAGCTATGCCAGTGCTGGAAAGTTGGTTAGGATTCTACCCTCAATCCAGCAGAACCTCCTGCACTCTCCTCCTGCCCTATTCTGGCCCCAGGACAGGCCCTGGGTTCCAGTTCTGCCTTTCCTTCTCACAGAACTATGCTCTGCTCCTGCTCATCTTGAACCCAAAGATCTGCCATGGTTAGCTTTGCTGCGAAGAAGCAGCCTGCTTCTCCTCTTACCATATGGCCAAACGACTGCACTCCTCTCTAAGGCCAGCTTTGCAGCCCCAATTTGGCCACAGCCAAGAAGCCCCATGTCTTGTCTGGCCGTTCTTCTCCTCACCTCTGATTCTGAAGCATCAAGGGGCTTCTCGGTGAGCGCAACGCTTTCTGTCAGCACAGCTCCATTGTACTTGTTGCAGAGGTCCTCGTCGGAATAGTGCAGCCCTCCAGGGCTTGGGCGAGGAGGAGATCTGCAGACAGCCAAAGAAATCAAGTTAGGCACATGACAGCCTTTCTGCTTGGTAGGCTTGGGGGGCAGTGGGTGTGGGGGAGAGCTTGGGGGCAGGGCAACCATATGCCTTGCTCTCCCAGGACATGTCCTCTGTTTTAGCTTTGTGTCCTGGATGGGGGGTAGCAACTTTGACAGTGGGATCTGGGGCAGATTCCAAAGGGTCCCAAAGTGGTGAGGATTCTGGATTTCTGTACAGGAAATCCTCTAATAACCCCTAGAATTACTGCTCTAATTAATTAAGTCCAGCAGGCTTGCTTTGCAGGGTTTCTCCCTGTGTGCTTTTGGCACAACCTCATCACCAGTGAGGGATGCTGGAGCATTTGAAGCCATTCAGCTGTTCCAAACATAGGGAGGGTGAAGAACAGGTATGTGTCTTTGTGAAGAGAGCAGTTCTGCACATGCTTTGGCCTTTCAGGGTGAGGCTCCAGTGGGTTTAATTCTGAATTTCTGTCTTACTTAGGGTAGCCATTGGCCCCAGAAAAACCGGGTGGTACCCACGTTCAAGGGTCATGACCCTCCCAAGGCTGGGACCTGGGTCTGGGGAAATGGGTCTGGGGTAGCCCTGGGGAGGGCACAGCTCTGGTACTGTGAAGAGTGCTCATCCCAGGTGCTGGTGGCAGGCAGGGTTCCCTGCCTTCTGCTGCCAGCTTCTCTGGGCTGCAGGCAGCACCTGGAACAAGTGCCCTCCCCAGGGCTGGCCATAGCAGCCAAGTGCAGAGGGACAGGAGGAAGATGGGTAGCACCAGAAGCTCACAGTAGGGCAGCACTGCTCTGCCTTGTTGCTGCCACCGCCACCGCCTCCTCCTGGGCTCTACCTCCAAGTTTTCTGCTTGCCCCTTCTTCTCTCCCCTTCACTCCTAGGATTCCCCAAGTCTCCTCCACCACTCTTCCCTCCCAGAGATCACCCCTCCGCTCCCCCCAGGCACATGCAGATCCCCCAAACCCCCCACCTCTCTCTGCCCCCCAGAGATCTCCCCTTCCAAAGTCTTCTCCACCTCTATGAAACTATGATTCTTTTTTCCAATTTCTCTGATGAATGGGTGTAGGGTGTGTGTGTGTTTGAGAGAGAGAGAACAAGCAGGGAAGTCAGAGCCCACTCCTATGCAGGCCTACACAGAAGTGTATTATAGTCAATGGAGCCCTGCCTGGAGCAAACTGAGGTGATGCAGCCTGGCCACGGGGTGGCACATACCCAGAAGGCTCCAAACCAGAGTGGACTGAGGCGCAGCCTGGGCACCCAGATCACACATCCTTGGTGAACTGCCCATGCTCAGATTGCTCCAAGGAGGAGCAAACTGAGGAGGCACAGCCTGGGCATGGGGCTGTGCATGTTGGAGTGGAAAATTTTTCCCCACGAAACCAAGCTGGGCTCTTGCAAAGGTTGAGAACCCTGATCTTACAGGGACAATAAGTCTGCCTCATGGCCTCCTTCCCCCTAGGGTAGGCCAGGATGCGTCTGAATCTAGAATAAATGGAATGGGTCTTGTTCCAATTTGCGACATCCCCTGCATGTGTGAAGGGCCAGGCACCTCTCCCAGCAGCGCAGGGTTTGTGCTGCCTTACCTGGTCCCGTTCTTCTTGGAGAAAGTGCTTTTGACATTAAGGTGTCGGCTGTTGAGCTCCAGAGCTGTAAACCCCCCATTATCCAGCGTGACGGACTCTCCCACGTTGGAGATGCTTTTTCCTGGGGACAAACGGCGACAGAATGAGCGCAGGCAAAGGCCCTGCCCGGGCTCTGCGTGGAGAGAGAGAGAGAGAGAGAGAGCCACCGGTTTCAGCCTTTTCATGCCTCCTCTTACAATGTCTTATCCCGTAATACAGTTTGTCACAGAGATTTGACACAGTGCACTGTTTGTTGTGGTCTTGCAAAGCAACAGAATTCACATTCTACGGATAAAATCATTTGTCAGGCCACCTCCAGTAGTGGCCATGACTTCTGAATAAATATGCGCAGGGCGAGGCTGTTGGATGTCTTGCTGTGCTCAGCCCTGGTGGCTGAGTTCTGTCTGATGAGGCGCCCTCCTGGGGGCAAGTATATATATCTATATCACCTGAGTGTATAGCGGAGGCTGGGTGGGTGCCAAGAGAAAGGGCTGGCACCAGCAGCTATGAGAATGGTTCCCTCCCACTCTCACAAGGACCTTCCCCAAACCCTAATACGATGAAGAAGAGATAACAGAATCTAGTGGCAAGACTCGTGAGGGGTTTGCCATCCTGGGGGCAATATGAGTTTGAGAAAGAGGGCAGAAGTCAGATATGATTCAGGGCAGGCTATGTATTCTGATTCTGCCATGCTGGTCTGCCAGATCCATGATCCTCCCTGGCTTAAAAACAGAGCATCTCGTTCACTGGAGGGAGGACAACAGTGTGCCAAGCTCTCACCACAGATCATTTATCCAGTGGCACAGACTGCCCGGCCAATTAATCAGAGGCTGCAGCACAGAATCTGGGGCTGTTCGTTCCTCACCCAGATCAATATCCAGCCGGCAACGCTTGTCTTGTCGAGGGTATTGTGCATGACAAGCCATTTGACTCAGTCTGCAATCCAAAGCCTACCTGGAACTTTTGCTTGTGGTTCCTACAGGGTCACTCAGGGTCCAGCTGTGCAAGATCAGGGCAAGCACCACCAACAGGATGGGGGAGCTGGTGTGTTTGAGCCCTGGATCTTTTAGGTGTGGGTTTTCTCCAGGACATTATTTTCCTCTCCATTATTTAAACTCCAATGCTGTATTAAGGCCTGGTGTGTGAACACAGCTTCTCAGGAGGTGCAGGTCAGAGCTGCCTGTTCACGTCTGTCCTCCAGACAGAGCGGGAGGAGGGAGATGACAGATTGGTCTATGCGCCGTGCATAGGAATCCATAAGAGCATTAGCTTGGTAAAATGCCATGGCATTCATCTATTGCAAATCCCACCAGAATAAAAGCTGATGTACTAATGCTGGCTAAAAGTGAGTTTTTACTGAAAAAAATAAACCCTTTTCCTTAGAGCTGATCTGCTGCTGGGATGTGCCCCTTCACCAACCCATGTGCACCTGTGACAGGGGCCTTAACTCTTTCATGCCAAGAGCCCGCATTTCCCCCAACCTCCAGTTTTCAGGGCCAGTCCGCATGGAAGGCCGTCCTATGTGAGAAATAATAAATCCCTGCAAACAGAGAACCAGCACCTTTAGGCAGCAAAGGCTGGCTAAGAACTTTTGTCCCTGAAATGTTACATTTCTGCCTGCAAAGAGTTTATTCAGACATAATTTCCTCCCTTGCATTATATTCAAGCAGCGGAGTCCATTGTTCTGGTTCTAGCTTTATATCCCACTTTTCAGAATTAAAGTGCGCTTGAGGCAAGTCAAGGCCTCACTAAAACAACACGTCACGTAAACTGAAACAGGCAGGCATCCTAAAGCCTCAGAAGGAGAAAGGAAACCTTCTGACCTAAGAATGGCTGCTGGACCAGAGCTGGCTATGAAGTTGGCAGGTGCCCCTCTTTGCCAAGGCAGCTTAGGGGTCGGGGCGGGCAGGCACTGTGCAAGAACAAGATGGCCTCACCTGGATTGCAGCTCCTGTATTTCTTGGTCTGGCTATGCAAGATCAGTGCAAACACCACCATCAGGATGAGGATGAGGCTGCAGAGCACCATCACAAGCAGAAACCACCACTCTTCGTAGAAAGGAGAGTCTGTGTGAGCTGCAGGGAGAGGAGGAGGATGCTTAGTTGTCAGGTTTGGAACCAAAGGTCCTCCCAGTTTCTCTCCCCCCACACATCAGTCTTCCCTTCCTGGGCTCTCGGGTTCATTTCCAAGCGGTTTTGGTTTGGAAGGCAGAGGCTCGACAAGCACCTGTCGGGGATACTCTAGGGGGATTTCCTGCTGCAGGCAGGGGGTTGGACTAGATGACCTACTGGGTCCCTTCCAACTCTAGCATTCTATGATTCTATGAAAAGAAAAGGGCAAAAACAAACTTCCCTAAGGCAAAGAATGGGATCACAAGTGGTCAGCGCAATGGGGTGTCCAAAGGCAGTCTGAGTCCTAATGCTGGGCAGGGGCGAAGGGGAGGAACGGAGCAATTGTGCAAATAACGGGAACAGGGAAAGGGTCCTGGGCGGCTGTGCTTCTGAAGCAGCTCTTTGCCCTGCGTGATAGAGGAGCAAAGGGAGGGAAGTTGGAGCTGCCCTCCAATCTCTGGGGCCACCAGGGGAGCAAAGCAGGGAGAGCAGGAAAATGAAGCTAAGTGCCATGGCTGCGTTTTATTTCCTCTGCCCATTACACGCCTGCTAAATTATACTCCAGTGCCTCGCAAAAGGAGTAAAGAAAGGGCAAGGGGGTGTAGAGAGCCTTTTCTTTAAAAAGAGCACAGCATTGCCAGGCCTGTCAAAGAGTTGGAATTCCCCCTCAGGTACCAAACTTTTTGAACCATGAAGATTTTTTAAAAATGGTTTTTCCCCCACCCACCCCCCTTTTGCTGAAGCAGCAAAAAGGAGCTGAGATATGTTTCCCTGAAGCAAGTTGGAGCCACTCTCAGAAGGCGAGAGCGGAGCAGTGAGTCTTCCAAGTCTGTGGCTGTGACAGGCCGCTGACGGCTGGCACTCCAACGTGGCTTTCCTTAGCAAAACACAAATTAATAAGGAGGGGATTGGGCCAGGACTGGGGAGGGAACAAAGTGGCGCAAGGTGGTGGTAGTTTGTGTGGGAAATTAAGTGCCCCCTCCTCCACCACATCATGCACCCATCAATCTCCACAGCCTGTTTGCCATGGAAATGCTTCAGACTGGTGGTGCATTGGGGGAACTCAAGAACTTGACCCTGAAAGCAGCAGGCACTCTAAATGTACAAAAGAGACAGCCATGTACAAATACGTGCATAGCTGTACACATAAGAGGTGTGTCTTTGTAAAGAAGCAACATACATATATTTGTGGTGGTGTAGCCCACTGCAAACACGCCTCCTCCTCCACTTCATTTTGTTACAGATATTTCCCATGTAGTTTTGTATGTCAAAGAGCCCTTGCAGATCATAGCCCGTGGCGATGGCAGGAGTGCCAGAGGTGACTGAGTCAAAGCCTCCAAACGCACCAACCTGAGACTGCCATGGAAGGAGCGCTGGGTTCTCCGTAGCCAAACTCGTTCACAGCCACCACACGGAACTCGTAGCTCACGCCCTGCCTCAGCTTGTCCAGCCCGATGGTGTAGGAAGTGGCGCTGCGAGGGACGTCCTTCACAAACAGGTCCCACAACCCTTCATCTAGGGAAACAGCAATACAAATAACTTGATGGGCATCACAACTGCAGACCTTTTCACAGAAATAACCTCAAGAGCATTTTCAGCAGCTCCAATTCAATCTCTACCACCAGAATTGATTCGGATTAAAGAGCAGCACCAGGAATCCCAAGATCCGGTCCATTTCTGGGAAGGACTAGGGTTGGTGCCTTCTGTTCCACAACCAGAAGCTCAGTGGAATTTCATTGCTAGAGATTTTAAATCAACTATAGCACAACTCTCTGTGGTTTATTGGGTAAGACTAGAGACAAACCAGCATTACAGCTGGGTAGGTATTTGAACTAAGTATTCATTAAATGCCTTATAGAGAATCTCTTTCCTCATCTTTTAATATCTGGCACAGTGACCTGCACCGTTCTCTTGCGTGTGACACTTTATAACCTGAACGAGGCAAGATGATCTGTTTGGGACCCTTTGAGGAGGCCATTTGTCAGCAGAGTGGGTGCTGTTCAGTGATCTTCAGGCCCTTCCGGGGTTTGTGATCTATCCTGCATTCCACTGTCAGGGAATTTCAGCAGCACAATTTATCAGGTCCCACCTGGTTTCACATACGGTGAATGCACAACCCACACAGCCTGTTTGTTGATCAAGGGAACTGGCAGCTCCTCTGTGCACCAAGAGCAGTGGCTGAAACACAACTCTATCCACTCCCTTTTAGGAATGCAGGAGAATAACAAAGAGGGTAATTTGGGGGGTTTTGTTTAAAAATCCAGATCTTCCGAACATCGTTGCCAGTGTGGATCCGAATATAATAGAAAGCCAGAGTTTATGCATCAGGTTATATTTATATCGAGGCTATAAGGCAGGGCATAAAACACTCTCTTGTTTTTTAAATAATTTTACAATGTAATAAGGAAAGCCAGGAGTTTTATTTACTTGAAAGAGACAGAGGATAGATATATAGCAGAGGGGAAGGTAGCTTGGAGTACGTAAACACAAATGAAAGCTTCATTTTATTCTGCACAACGTCCTTGTAATAGATGGGACTGTCTGAGTTAGTAAATACTGCAGAGAATTCCAATTTAGGGCCTGTCTGTAGGGCAGCTTCCAACCTTAACAGTAAAGCCTCCAGAAAGACAAAATTCTGTGGGGGGATCCCATTAATAAAGGCTATAGGAACATGTCCATCAACTGAAAGAAAATGTTATTGAAGTGATCCAGGCAAAGAGGGACGGATGGACTTTTGCATTCCATGGGGATTCCTCAGCAGGCAGTGAACAGCTTTTCCTCGGCCCTCGTCCTGATGGGGGAGGCAGTTCTTGTGTACAAAAACTAATAAACAAATTGGTTCTTAGTTCAGAGAGAGGCAAAGTTTGCCATGCTAAACCACACGCCCCAAACAGGCATCAACGCCGTTACTCCCTGTCAATTCTTGCTTAATGTACTGTGAGATGCAGCCCAGCTGGCTACGGGATGGGAAGAGAGAGGGTGGCTCTCAGTTGCCTTGCGCTGCAGAAACATCTGTCCCTTCCTTGCCTGCCCTACTGCTCTGAGGACTGCACAAGTGTTGGAAAAACAGGGAAAAGAACACCTGAAAAGGTGTGGGAAAAGAACAATTCTGGTTGGACTCCGTTCCTGTGAATGCCTCATTTGGGGGGGGGGGAGGGAATGAGCCACCCTTGAGTCCCTCATTCAATTCTGGAGTGTGCAGAAGAATCAGAATTGCAACGGAAGAGAATGGAACGCTTGGCTGGGAAGCTGCTGGCATTTCATCCTTGCGAGGTGGCAAACGGCACTCGTGCGCTGCAGGTGTGAGAACAGACGCTGCACTCACCAGAGTGCGATTTCACGGACAATTAATCAGGTGCTCAGGGCTGCATCAAGCTGTCAGTCAAGGGAGGGGGCTTCAGACCTGATGACACGGGGCACGTTAGAGCTGCGCTTGGACAGAGAGCCACCATGGGTCCCTCCTTTCGCCACCACAAGCCATTTGCTACCCTGCATGGCAGCTGGAGAGCTGAGCTATAACATGCAGGCGGAAAGAGCAGTCAAAGGTTTCTCCCCACTGGGGTCCAATAGGAGCCACATTAAAGTGGAGAAGGAGAAGAGGTTGATGTTGTGGCACGGACTCACAAAAGGACAAGGCTGCAAAGCACGGTCACTGTGCCGCCACCACCCAAAGGACAGAGCAGAAGAACAGCACCAGTGGCAGGGATCGGCCAGGCAGCCACGGCCTTCACTTCTAATTTACTGACCCTCGCCAGTTTGTGTTCCCGTATAATACGGAATAAATAGATGCCATAAAAATACCATTCAAGAGAGCGGAAGAGAATCTTTTTTTGGAGTCTGTGAGAGACAGACCACTAAAAACATAAGAGCCTATGCCTATCCCTGTCTACACAGAAGTAAGTCCCATTATAGTCAATGGAGCTGACTCCCAGGAAAGAATAGAAAGGATTGCAATCAGAGTGCTGGATTCTTGGACAGACTTTGTCCTGCTTCTTACACAGAATTTACCAGATGCCTATTGAGCAACCTTGTTAACCACTTCAGTGACTGGCAATTTATATTAACGTGTGCTTGTCATGGGGGTACTGAGTGGCTCATTGAGCAGGCTTGGCAACTGGGCTGGGGAGGGGCAACTGGGACACTCCATAGGGCTGGATGTGGCCCTGCAGCTTCTAAGTACTGATCTGAAAAGGAAGGTTTTCATCTTTGGGCATTTGGTAACAGGAGTTAACCCTGGTCAGGGCACTCAGTGTGTTTTAAATCCACTAACGGGCATGGCTGCCACCCCACTGTCTCTGGCATCAGGTGAGCTAAAACTTCAAGCCAACAAACAGCTTTCGCTTGAGATGGTTGAAACTGAAAGACCCAGAAGGAGACTTTGAACCGGAGATACAGGCAGAGTTATCTGTCAGGTGGAGGCAACGGAGGCCGCGGACAGCATTGATTGCGCAATGCATTTTTAATTTGCAGGCTGAGCGCTATGGCGAGGGGGAGGCGGGAGAGGGAGAATGCTGCATTTAATGTTTAGGGTAATGAGGCCTATAATAGATGACAGCTGAGATGCGAAACCCTAAGGTAATAGTAAGTTGTTTAAATATTGACAAAGTGCTAACTCTTCCCATTTGCCTATTAGAAAGCCTTGGTGGTGGTGGTGGAGACAAGGGGGTCCCCCACCTCTGCAGTTGTGCGCACTGCGTGGGGTGAGCTGTGAAGTCCCCAGCAACGGCATATCACAGTCCGGCAGTGGAATGAGGCCCACATCATCTCCAGCGTTAGAGGAGAACAAGGACTCGGGAGACAGGAATTAACCTCCTCTCTGGCTGAGCAAAATCTTCCAAAGTGTGGGGTGGGGAGAGGGAGGGAACCCCATGCAAGATACGGAGCTTTTTAATGAAGTTGGAACTTGCATGAAATAAGCCTGCGTTCCAATTACTGGCCTCCCCCTCGCCTGGATCACATTTCACGCCCTCTGCAGATTCCACCCAAACGAAGAATAGGAGCCCTACTGCACAAATGGCCCCTCTGGCTTATGACAGCGGCATGAATAGGATTAAAATAATCTGTAGAGGAATTAAACCACTCCGTTCTTAGGCCTGGCGAGCAGGAGTACGGAGGGGCTGCCTCTCTTTCCCTCCGTTTGTTTGCAGGCGCGGTGGAGTGGGGCCAGGCTGCACAAAGCTGGGCTAATGCAGCAGAAGGTCTCTTCACAGGGATCGCCTGAGCCGCTGCATGCCTGGCAGAGAGGCTGGCTATGGCAGCAGACAGTGGACCCAGCCGAGGAGTCCCTGATGAGGGGGCCAAGGCATCCTGGCATCCTATGGCACAACCACGGCCACGGGATCTGATGACAGGGGTGGGTTTCACTGAACAGGAGGGAGAGAAAGCGGAAACTCCTGGCCTTTCCAACAGTTCAGTGGGTCAGTCTTTGGAAAGCAAAGCCTCCTTCTGTCTTCTGTGACTGAAGCCCAGTCCAGACCCATTAGCTTTTCATTAGCTATTATTATTTTTCCATTTTCTTTGTGAACGTTTTCATTGAAAAGCGGTATATAAATACTGTAGATAGATAGATAGCCCCATTTTTGAAAATCCTTGTTTTATTCAAGCCATTAATTCAGTTAAACTGATGGGGTAGGGAAAGTTTGGTTACAAGCTTCAGTGGCTTGTTTTGCCCTGGAAAGAGTGATCCTCGAAGGATCCGTTAATTTTGTTGTGAATCTGGTCATCCAGGCTGCATAGTGTGGAAATTAGGGGAAGGTAATGGAGTCAAAGAGAGCGGTGAGTGCTGGGACGGAAAACGCCTCTCCTCAGCACGAGGGGGATTTGGAGCCTCAGGAGCCGAGCACTCCAGAACTTCCAATACATGGCACCTTACAGGAAATCCAAGAAGGGGGGATGCGCAACTGAGTTGCAGGCGTTTTAGATAAACGAGGGACAGTCTTGCTCAGTGGAGCCTGCTGAAAACTCTCAAATGTGAGCAGCTGAGTCCAGTGCAGACAACAAGGCGGCCCACCAACCTGCATCTGGATTTTCTGAACCACATGCCTTTTGCACATTGATTTCTCCTGTGTTGATTGCCTTACCTGAAGGCCTGGTTTCGATGACGTAGCCAGTGGTGGGTTTGCTTCCCGAAACTCCCTCGGTCCAGTACAAAGTAAATCCAGATGCTGTTTTGGAAACCAGGACGTGCTGCGGAGATCCAGGAGATCCTGTTGGGGTGAATCAAAAGATCTACGGTGAGAACATGAAGGAGATTTGGCTGTGTCGACAATAAGAGAGCAGAAAGCAGGACGTGGTGGGTCTCCTTTGGAAAGAGGCATCCAGAGTTCTCTCTTCCCTGGAACAACTGCCATTTGGTTTTTCTTTAGACAGGCTTATGATAGCTTTTCTTAAATAAGGCCATCTTATCGCTATCAGCCTGTTTTTAACCTGGGCTTTTATTGTCTTATATAGTTTAATTGTATTTTAATTGTATTTATTGTTTAAATTAAAACCATCTGGTTTTAATTATATTTTATTGTTGTTAGCTGCATTGGGTTTCCTTTTTAAGGAAGAAAGGCAGGAAATAAATTAAACAAATGATAATAATAAATAATTATCTCAGGGTTGGGGAAAGCAGCCAAGTGGACAGAGATTTGTAAACGCTCCTCTTCTCACCCAAACTGGTCCAGCTGTCCCTCCAAACTGGGTGACTGGGAACCTGGATGAGGCTCAGAAAATAGGAAACTACCTCCTGGCTACTTCATCCTCCAAGCCTCCTCCCTGCCCTGTGCCTTAAAGTGGGCAACGTGGAAGACTTGCCCCCCAGTTCCATAGTCCAGGCAGAAGCCTTCCCTTGAAGCTGCCTCATTTATACAACTAGTGGAAATTATCTTCTGGAGGGTTGGAATTGTTTGTTTTCCGGTGTGAGGAACACAATCAACACCTTAGAGGTGCTCCAAGTGTAAGGATACAGTCCTTATCATGCCATACACCCATAGAAATAGCCCATGGGCTGACTTCTTTGGGGTCCTTGGCCACCTGATTTGAAGCAAGTCCTATAAGCAGAGACCTCTTAGGCCGAGATACTTGGCATACTGCATTTGGATTAATCTGGATGGAGAGTGTTTTGCAAGACAAGCAAACATTTCTAATAAATTTTGACATGATATACAAGTGATGTCTTGATAAACAAGTGAAAAAATAGTCCTGGCTGGCATACAGCAGATTTCAGTGCTCCACCAGCTCCTGCTCAGCCTCTCCTGAGAGACCAGCCTATGCATGTATACTCTGAAGTAAACCTATTACAGTCAATGGGCTCAGTCCTACATAAGAGGGCAATGGAAAGGAGCCAGAGAGACCTAGTTTTGCATGTCTACTTTAATGTAAGTCGTATCAGTGGGGCTCACTCCTGTGTAAGGGGGCAGATTGCAGTCTGAGAGACATAGAGCAAAATCCTAACCATGTCTACTCAAAAGTAAGCCCCATTGAGTTTAATGGGCCTTACTCCCAGGAAAGTGTCTTTAAGATTGCAGTCTAAGTGCAGGCCAATTTCTTTTGATTTTTCTATTTTCTATTTTCTTTCTTATTTTGTATTATATTACAGTATTGTAATCATTTTTATAAGAACATTTTTAGCTTGTGGATCAAATCCACTATTTCTTATGGGGAAATTTGCTTTGATATGTAAGTGTTTTGGATTACAAGCAGGAGTCAGGAATGAATTATGCTTGTAAACCAAGGCACCACTGTATTTGTTTAGGCAGCAACTGCCTGATGCTGTACAACTCAATTCTTCCTTGATGTGTATATATTTTGAATACCTTCTTAATGTGCTAATGCAATGAATGGGCCTTTCCCCCCCTCCCACCCCAACCCTTCCCCTCTTGCTCACCCTCTGCGGGCCCAGCCGTGACGTTGGCTTGCAACTCGGGCCCGTAGACGATGGTCCTGGCCTGCACACGGAACAAGTAGGTGATGCCCTTGGTGAGGTCTCTGACCTTGAGCCAGCGCTGCCAGTTCCCCTTGATGGCCACCGTCACCACTTTGCTCACTCCTAAAGAGGCCCATCCAGAAGAAGAGAAAGTTAGGCAGGGATCCTCCCCTCTCATCTCCAAAATGCCCTTGAGCGATGGCGCTTAACCAGGCTGGATTCCTAGTGAAACGTTTGCTCAGGAAGTATTTCTTACAATTAGTGGAATTTAAGTAGTGATAATGGCCAATTTTCAGCACAGATAAGTGTAATTAGACTTTAAGCTTGATAAGTGGGGACTGACAAGGAGAAAACCTTACAGTGCAATTGGGAAATTACCCAGAGCTGGAGACTCCCGCCCTCATTATGCTGGGATGGAGGAAAGAGGTGAGCGGAGGGGCTGGGAAAAGGCTTCAGCTCTCTTCTTCATCCTCAGCCTTTGCCAGCATCCGTGCCAATCCATGCCAATCACTCTGTCAAAGTGCTCTGGGGGAAAATATCCCACACCAAATCGCTATTGACCAGTGCAGGCTTTTACTGGAAAGCAACCTGAGTATAAATCTTTAGCACTTCAGATGTGATCAGTTGTTGAAATTCACTTTGCAACAGTGAAACCACCACCTGTGCAGAAACAGGAGCTACAATGAAACAAACTTTCTCAAAGGAAATGGTCCCTGCCTGGATTTGCTTGGAAAAACACACCCATAAAGAGGAATTTAGTTTATTAAAGTGCCTGGAAGTATCTGAGTGGCTGATGCTGCTGGACATAGGATTTGATGGAGAAAAGCTGTTAAAAGAATCAATGAAAAACACCAGCTGGTCAAGTTCAGGAGCCCTTCACAGGCACAGCACCAGCAAAGACGGATTTCTGAAGATACTGAGCCCATGGATTAGGAGGGCACATTGTAGGTCTTCCGGTATGGGGTCAACGTTCAAACTCTGGGAAGAGAGAGTGCATTCCTTTGCACAGGTGAGAGTAGTTGACCTGTTACTTCCCTCTAACAGATTAAGAGCACAATCCTAACCATGTCTACTCAAAAGGAAGCGCCATTGTGTTCAATAGGTCTTACTCCCAGGAAAGTGTCTTTAGGATTGCAGCCTAATACTTTCTTGATTCTGCAGGGTAGAAGGAGCAGAAATATCCTAAAATACCACAACCACTTGTAGTCCCTCCCCATGTTTCCCGATTAAAATTATAGTCTGTCTCCAGTACTGCTTCATATGAACCTCTTGCCGATGCTCTTCTTATATTCCCTGCTTTCATTTGGAAGTGCAATTTGTTCAGCACAGAAGACATGGAAACTTCCTTTCCATTCGGAGGCAAAAAAAGCCCAAACAACAATACAGTCGTGACTGATCCTCTTGTTCGTTTGAATCAGCAGGAATTAGTTATTTGAAGTCCAGAAGGCACAAGGAAGCCTGCATTTGGACTACTGGCAAGGTCCAGAAATATAAAATAAACATTAAATAACTGGCACGGCCAAACCTTTTAATCTTTTTCAAATTTCCCTATAGAATGATTTTATATTCATTTGCAGAAAAGATGATCAGTTCTTTCTCTGCTGGTATTTTGGTAAATTAATCATGCCATTTAGGCTCCCAGCCAATGGGGAAAGATTAAATGGGGGACGACGACGCTGTCTGCTCGCGATGGAAGTAGGAGCATGGCTGAAATAAAGGCTGATCAGCAAAGCACTTACTGGAGAAGAATGTGCTTCAAATAGTGGGTGTCAGAATCATAATCTGGCGCTGGGGGAAGGAGAACGGCCTCTTCTGTATCTCCTTCTCGTGCCAAAGTGAAATAAAGGAGTTGGGGATAGGCGACTCCAGGAACATCATGTCAAGGTGGCAAGGAGTTCCCTCTTCTTCCCTGCAGGCTCTGGTCAGGGCAACCACTTCCCAGTTCCCAAGGCAGAAATCTTTCCCAGTCTCTGCTGAAGTGGAGATGACAGCTTGATCTTGGCACCTTCTGCATGCACACATGTGGCCTGCCACGGAGTTTTGAGACCTCCCCATAAAAGTGGCTGCTTCTGCCACTGAAGTTATGCTCACGACTATCTCGGTCAGGCCTGCTTCTGTGGCGACTCCGTCCATACGGACTCTCTTTCCTTACCACATCCCCTTGTTGCCTGCAGGAAGCTGACAAAGTTCTTTCATGTTGAAAGGCCTTGGGAGGGAGTGAGTTGCTGGCGCAGAACATGCTTTTTCTAGTATCTCTGTATTTATATGCTTTTGTTTTGCAGTGATTGCTCTAGAGCAGGGGCCTCCAAAGTTTTTGGCAGGAGGGCTGCATCACCTCTCTGGTGTAGGGGGCCAAAAACTAATTTACATTTCAAATTTGAATACATTGACATAAATTTACATATCAGAATGTATTGGAGTGGATTGCAAGGATAGCACAAGGGGTCTTGCCAGGGATACCATTGAGGCTTGCCAAGGGTTTGGAGACTCCTGTTTTAGAGCATGATCCTTACTACGTCTGCTCAAAAGTAAGCTCCATTGTGCTCAGTGGGTCTTACTCCCAGGAAAGTGTCTTTAGGATTGCAGCCACAGATTGTTTTTAAAGTGTTTTATGAAATGTTTGGAACCCACCATGTGGTCAGCTCCAAAGAACGGATGTAATTAGAAATATAATTGCACAGTGTTCTTATTCCAAAAAGGAATCAGTGCAGTCTTATCAGCTCTCATCAGGGGACAAGAAGTGTGTGGTATCAAAGAGACAAACTGTGACATGTGTGTTCATGGGTGCCAGTTTGTCTCGGGCTCCACGACCGCAGGACCAAAATGGTGGGAGGAGAAAACATGGACGAGTGGAACTACCCAGAAGTTGCTAGTCAGAGGCAAATATCCATCCTCAACATTCTTACCTTGAACTGGGGCCAAAGGCTCATAGATCACCCGATAGCCCTGCAGTATACCATTGGCAGCAGCCGGCTCCCCCCAGGACACGTTGAGTGTAGAGCAGGTGATTTCTGAAAAGGTCAGGAAACTGGGGGCGCCGGGGGCTGCAAGAAGCACAAACAGAAATGCACTGAACCACGGCAGGTATGCAAAAAGCACTGACCACCATAGATCTCCTTTTATTCAACGATATTGTTCCCAGTATGGTTTTGCAGAAGTTGGGCCTATGTCCCACAGCAAGAGCCCTTTGCAGCATTTGTTTTGGTTTGGAGATCCTTTTGCAAAAGGACCCGTCTTTTGTCAATGAATTTGTAAATGGTCCAAAGACACACATCTTTGTCATGTCAGAAGGCTTCACATTTGGGCTAGAGGCGCACCGTTCTGGAAAAGGTCTCGATGAGGTGAGATGCAGGTCTTGTGGCTGACAGTCCAAAGATGTGTGCAGAGGACACTTTTTTCTTTAGCGCATGAGAAGAAGAATCAGCGGAATAATTTAGCAGAATCAGACGGGCAAAAGAGGGGAAATACTTACCAGCCTGGAGGGTCCTGCCCTGCCCTGGGCTGCTCTTGGGCCCATCCCCTGCCGCGTTGAAAGCAGAGATACAGACCAAGTACTTGGTATAACTGGTTAGATTCTTCAGCCGGACATTCGTTTCTGGGAGAAACAGAACTTTCACTTTTTCCGTGTCATTCTGGCTGTCTACCTCCCAATAGTAAACCTGGCGCAAAGAGAGAGCGGGGGTGAATTCACATGTGGCTTTAACCCACAAAAACGTACACAACTAAGTTTTCCTCTCCCTCTAGGACCATTTTCTTTCCCATAACTCAACCCTGCTGCATTTTCACACAAATAATTCTTGACCTCTGCCTCCTCCTTCATCCATCCGGTGCTGGGAGCAAATAATACCCTGCATCATGTCGAGAGAAAGCAAACGTCTCTCTCAAAGCAGAAGAACTCGGGGTCATCCGGTTCAACAGATCAGCAGCACATTCAAGGCAGGAAACAGAAAGTCTTTTGACAAGATGCCACATCAGGAATGCATAGAGGTTGCGGCCACAGGTGATGGGATGACGGCCACAGGCTGAGAAGGCTTTGAAAGCGCTGACCCCTTCAGGAAAGAGGAGAGGCTGTTTTCCATGCTTGGGGCTGCTGGTACACAGCTCCAGAGAGGGGGGGGGGCAATGCCTTCTTGTGCTCCTGGCCTGGTTCACAGTGGTCAGCCCAATGCTGCTGGACACTGACCAGCAGGGCCTGGCCCGTTCAATGCCCAGCACTTGCCTGGCACTGCACGAGAACGGAGACGTCCTCTGCACCCTCATTACACCCTAGCAGACAGCGGGGCTGCTTCCAATGTATGTAATGGCTAATCAATCCTCTCCTTGCACAAGCCAAGAACTTGACCTCCGTGCCTGGCCAAGAGTCTGCCTTGATATTACAAGCCAAGCTATTAGGACGGCCTGTGCGCAAACAAAGAGGAGAAACACACACATTGTTACAGCAGGTAGCCGACTCCTGCCAAGCAGTCCAGCCAGCTTATTTTCCCTGGCTCAGCTTTAGGCCATTTGCGGCTCTGGCACGGGGTCAGCAAAGCAACGCACTTAGCCAAGCGAGGGCCTCGTGCCGTCTCCAAATTGGGGTGACAGAACCACAATTAGCCCTCATGGTGGCTCAGCTCTGCTCCGCAATCTCCATTGTGCTCCTTCACCAGCTGTGCCTTTCCCTGGACAAGAAAGGGCCTGGCTGTGGTCTGTCCTGCTCGGCTGTGATCCAGATGAGGTGCCCCATCCAAGGGTGCCTTTCAAATGCTAACCGGTCAGGATTGTGGCAGCCAGGCTGTTGCCTGGGCTCTGCTGCTCGGAGCAATTACTGGGGGAGATTCCAGACAGACCACTGGAAGGACATTTTTGCACAGCAAGCCCACAGAGGCCAGAATGAGATACAGGCCATGGAACCTGGTTTCGTGGAGTAGGTACACCTACATATGTGAAGCCAGGAGGAGTGGGTGCCTCCAATTTCTCTCACTTCTGCAAAGTCAATACACCAACAGACTTGCCTTATAGCCTTGTATGTTCCCATTCTGGCTGTCAACAGGAGGGGGTTCCCAGGTGACTTCCAGTTGGCTTGCGGAGACTGCATTTATATGGATATTCTGGGGTGGCATGGCTGGTGCTGGAGAAAGAAAGAAAGGAAAAAGGAAAAGAGGAAAGGAGAATTAGGAGTCCAGGTAGGTGCTGGCACCAGAGGCAGGGGGGAAAAGGGAGGGGTGGTCTGCACAGGCTGCTTTCCCAAGAGGCCATTGCTGCTTTTCCCTGCTCTTTCCTTGTTCCACGACTCTTTTCCTCCCTCATTTGCCTTGAGGTTATCAGGGGCAGAACTTCTTTCTGAAACCACATCGGGCTTTTGCTGCTCCTAATTGGCAGCTGGGGATCAGAGGACAAATTCTCCCTTGAAAGAGGCTGCAACCAGGAGACGACTCCTTCAGGATTCACCACTGCAAGGGATTAATCACAGAAACATCCCAGTCCAGTACCCCATAACTGTGGGAAACCCTAGATGCATACAAAGTCCTCTTTCCTTCCAACTCCTCTCTCTGGCCTGGCATTCACTGACCAGGCTGAAACTGGCAGGCAGGAATTTTAATTTAATTGCAGACTTTGTTTTTATCACATGTGTTTTCATCCATGTTTTAAACTCCTTTGAGCCCTTGGAAGAAATGGAAATGAATGACACTACTGACCATGATGTCAGGTGTCAAGCACCAGATTACATCTTTCCTGCACAGGCGACTCAGAGGACGCCCTCTCCACTTCTCCCGAGTCCGTCCAAAGCGTCTTTGCCCACTAGAAACTCATTCCAACCAAGAGCCCGGCTGCTCCAGGCTATTTGTGTGATGCCTCTCCTGGTACCAGTGCAGATAAGGTGCAGCATGTCTTTGGAAGTGGAAACCTTCAGCCTACCGAGATCCCTCCAGTTCCATTTAAAACCAGTTAAGAAAGGAGTCAATATTTGCTTGACAAAGAATGGGCCGAAACACACAGGGAACAGCCTTTGAAAAGCCCTGCACCCCATTCCTGATTCTGACACCAGCCTCGACCTCCTTTCTGCACTGAAGCTAACTTGGGCAGTGGCACAGCAAGAGGGGGGCAGAGCAGTCCTTCTCAGAGGGAGCTCTGCTTCTTTTCAGAAGCATTCAAGGCAGAGGGAGCATAATGGAGCTGTATGGCTCTGAAAAGCTCCAAGGTGAGGGGTCCCTTGCATGCCTCCCTCCAAGACCAACTGCTCCACCCCCTCTAGGTTTGCCACCAAACTCGGGCACATTTTCCAAGGTCAGCCACAGCAGAACACGACACTGTCACAAACCACCTCCTTGCTTGCCTGCAGACGGTGCTGCAACAACCTGAGCCCACAGTCCTTGCTGCCCATTTTAGCAGACCGCAAATGGAAGCCAGAAACATTTGCCACACAAGGAAGAGAGCCCTGGTTATCTGTTCCTCCCGGGACCCGTCTTCCCAGACAATGACCTTCATAAAAAACACATTATTATCATTTTATTATTATTATTATTTTTGCTCTCTTCCTCTCTGGGGTGATAAAATAAAATAGTAATTAACATCCACTCAGTCTGACACCAACTATTTATTTTGTTCTAACTGTGCTGTTTCCATATTATCACTGCCCACCCTGCCGTTAATGGAAATGTTAATAACCGGCGCCAGGTTGTTGTGACAGATGCTTGGGCTCATTATCAGAAATTCTTATTTACCGCTCCATTAAACGACAGAATCGCATACCCAAAAGAAGAAGAAAAAGGGGGGAGACCAAACAATTCAATCAAAACTAACTGGAAGAATTTTAAGAGCTGCATTAATAATCCAAAGCATAAATAAAAGTTTGTCTTTCTTTGTGTGTCTGCTGTTGGCGTCGGCGTTAACAAATTATTGCTGTACAATTAAAAAGTGAAATGCAAAATGAAGTACAGCCATTATGCTGGCATTTGATTAAAATGACATTATCATAACCAGAGTAGCAGTAATAATCACCACTTCAAGTTTTTTTTCTCCAGGTCAGAGGCAGCGCATGGGACGTGTGGAGGCCGAGTGCTGCACCGCCCAAACGGGGACCTTATTGAATAAAAAGAAACTCAAACGGCTGCAGATGATCCTGCAAGCCTAAACACTGATCCTCATTGCGTCACGCTGGGAATCTCGAACCTCTCAGGTATTGAACTTGCCCCCAAACAATTGCAAAGTTCTTTTCAAGGCAGACCACTCGGTCCTGGGGACGCCACGGCAGACATGCCGTGGATCCTCTTGCCCCTGCCTTCCACGGAGCTTCTCCCACACCCTGTGCTGTGTGCACACTGCAGCCTGGGCTACAGATGGTTCTCGGCTTCCGAAATGTGCATTGCTAGGCAGAGCGATGTTTGTTCTCCAAATTCCCTTTGCTGGGCTGCAGACAAATCTGCTTCGGCACCTCTCATCAGTGACTAATACCGAGAGGCTGCTGGCATTTTCACCTGTGCTGGGCAGCCTCGCTCGGAGCTGAGCTAGGCAACACAATGATTAAAGCACCACAGGCCTGTTGACATGAAGCACGCCCACAGATGGAGTCGTGCTGGCACTGGTCCCGTGGGGAGAAATGGGGGGTATATATTACAGCGGAGGGAAAGGCTGGGGCGAGGAACATTCCTCTCTACTTCCTGATTTTCTTTCAAATTAAGCTGGCTTCTGTGCCATCCAATTTTCCTCACTCGCTGGCTTGCAAACTGGGATGCTTTGCTCTCACTTGCTGGAAAGATGGGATGCTGGAAAGGGGGGAGGGCTGCGGGGTTCAAGAAAGCTCCAAATCTGCCTTCTGCTTCTGAATCCCAAGCGCTGCAAAATAACACCACAAGCATGCTGTGTAATGGGACCTTTGGCTGACTGGGAGTTAAGGTTTCAAGCCTCAATGGATGGTACCACTTCCAGCCATGCATCACTTCTAGGTTAGCACTTTTGCTGGGTCCTGACATACTGTCCCACTAGATTAAGTTGATCCTGGTGCTAACTTGTTTGCAGAGCACTTGTTTTTTCATGCAGAAGGTCCCAGGACTGACCTCTGGAAACATCTCCTGGTACAAACTGGCAAAACCTCCTGCCTGAATCACTATGGAGCCAATGGTGGGATTCAAATAAATTAACTACTGATCCTGGAAGGCAGCGGGAGCAACATCCACTTGGGAGGAATTGACACCTCCCAGGATGGCCTGCTGCTCCCTTGTCGCTGCCAAAAGCAACCAGCGTTCCCTGGCATGGTTCAGTCTGCTCTCCAGGAAGGCCTGTGCAGACCGAGCCTTGCCCTCTGAAGCATATCCTTCAGAGGAATCAGGGACTGACTCCCAAGAAACCACAGCTATGATCAGGAGATACATTTATTGGAAAACCCACTTTGATGTTAATATCATGCGATTTGTTTTGTGTAGACGTACATTGATTACTTGGTGTGGCTGAAACAGCAAATAAATCAGTGTTCTCATGGCTGATTGGTATGGAGCATATGCCGCTATGAAATCATATGTATTTGCATTAGGATTTCATAGAAGCAGCCGCAGTTGTCAACATGAAGCCCTTGGAGTAGTTGTGGGGGGGGGGGGGCAACTTCAGAGGAACAGTACAAGCATACCTTTGCTGGGAGTGGAATTAATGGCTCTCAGCAACCAAAGACAAGGCAAGATGCCAGCCTCGGTGTGTTCTTCTCTGAGATCCCTCACCATTACTCTTCCACAAACGAGGGAACATGGCATCCTTGCCATGGCCGTAGGTGCTGGGGACGTTATCAAGCGTAACAGGTGGAATGAACAGCCCTGGGGAGCTGAACTCTGTTCTTGGCAGGGAAGAAAGTGCACCGGCAGCGCCAGACAATATTCTGACTTGTCCTTGCTCTGCTCGGGGATCTGGGGCTGCTGTTTGTACAGTTATTCTTTTAAGGATGACTTGCTTTCCCTTCCAGCCTCTTCCCACTGAACGATCACTCAGGAAAAAGTCAGAGCAAGAAAAATAGCAGACTGTACTATTAATTAGTTTTTTAATGATCACCCTGGCTTTGCATCAGTGCCAAGTGCAGAGAGAGCAAAGGCAGGCAGTCAATTAGGTGGGCACAAACGGCGGAAGGATTTCACCCCCTTCCCTGCTCTGCTCAGACACAAAACCCCAAGCCCTGCAGGGAATCCAAGCTTCACATCGGCATCCACGCCATGCACAACTCTGTGTGAAGTGGGGCTGCAATGTCCTCATAATGCTGAAGGGCTGTGCTGGCGGGGGGGACGACACAACTGGCCAGAAAGGGAGGCAAACTCCCAGAGTTGCTTTCTCTTCCCAGGCCTAGACAACCATCTCTTTGACTTCAAGACACATCAGCTGGGACATCAGTGCCCAGGTCTTTGGTGCGCAGAAAACAGACTGCCATTAGGTGCGGTTGTGAACGTGATGGATGACTCAACAGATCTGGAAGAGTGTCCCAAAAAATTGTTCCGGAGTAGATGAGCTGATGGGGAGACACTGATCATTTTCATAAGAAACATACACAATGAGCTTATACTTTGGAGGAAAAAAACCAAATCACAATTGCTAATCCATAAAGTATTCATTTCAGAGTAAGGACTCCCCCCCTTGGGCATCATTTCCCCAGAATAACAAGACAGGGTCTCCTCTTTGCTGCTCGCCATCCAGACTGGCAGCTGAGAGCTAGTCAATGAGTGAGTGATTCAGGGAAAGTGAGCTGAATTGACGGCTGATTCTGAACATGCAGCTCATCGATCCGGGAATTGTCTCGGCACCAGCTCTCTCCATTGTGCAAGAACATCTCTTCCTTAACCATTTTTTAAATGTCCAGTTTCTTCCAGTTTCCCCAAGAGCTGAAATTCTCCAGCAAGCTTTTCATCTGAGAACAGGAAGAAATCCTTCTTTTTGAAGCAAAACACAATGATTGTCATGTCAGGACAGCAGCATTTTTTAAACTATGTACTGCGCACTCTGGTTGACTTTGCCCTGCCATGATGGGGTGGTGGGTGAGATTTGTACAGAGGTGCACCCATGTACAAAAGCATGACGCCGGGGCAGGCGACAGGTCTTGTGCCTTGCTTGCAAAGGCTCCCATGGGAATGAGTTCCCACATGGTTGCTACAGCGTGCAGGGTGGGCTGGGGGCTCACAATTTGTTCAGATGACATCAATCAGTGTCTGTCTGCCGGTTGCTGAGGCTTCTCTCTTTGCCTTCCCACTGGGGAATCTTGGTGCCCAGAGGGGGAAAGAAGCTGCTGGACTAGATGTGCCTATGACTCCATCAGTGGTGTAAATATGCCATCCAGCACCTGGGTGCAATATTGACATTCTCCCCAGAAGACCAAACCTGGAAGTTCCTTGCTAAAACTTTTGGCAGGCCTTCTGAGGACCAGAAAGGCTGTGTGTGGCCTCCCTGAGCATCAGAAAACACCCCATCTCAGGCATGGCGCCCAGAGCAATTGAGCCTCCAAGCCCTTAGCTGTGCCACAGGGGTCGGTGTAGATAAATTGCCCTGAAGACAAGAGTGTTGGGTTAACGGTCTGAGGCAGGACACTCTCATCCGCTTGGGCCGCCTTCTTACACTCTCAGTGAGGCTTCCTTCTGCATAAGCACGGAACGGAGTGCATAGGTTCAGGTGACGGCCCACGGCAAGCTTGCACAGTCGGAATCAATGCAATTAGTTAAGGGACTGACTTCACCTGAGCAGTTCTGCTGCTCTGCCCTCCTCTCCAGGGAACAGATTTCAACATCAAAGACTGTTAATCAGACAATGATTGAGAGGGCAGAGGCGGATCAGGTGCTGTGGCCTCCCCACAGCTATTTGCCAGTTACATCTGGGACATCTTGTGATCTTCACCGGGGGAGATGGAAAATTGGGACAAGGGGCTACTCGGAAGGGGTGAATAAAAGGGCTACTGTGTGTGTACGTGTACACACACTCACACACACACACACACACACACATATATATTTATACACACACAAACACACATATATATATACATTTATGCACACAAACACACACATATATATTTATACACACACCCAGAGCACACACACACACATATATATTTATACACACACACACACACACACACACACACATATATATTTATATATATATATACACACACACATATATATATATATATATTTATACACACACATAAATTTATACACACACACATATATATTTATACACACACACACACACACACACACACACACACACACACACACACACAGAGCTTTCCTAGACTAGACAAATCCTAACAATAGTTGTTTTGCCCCACTAGCAAATGTGATGGAGCAAGTGCCATTGATCCAAATGGGACATGTTCAGGTAATACAGTATGTAAAGATTTTTTGCCAGGGACACATGTTAAGTAAGTTCAGCTCTTTGAGCATATAGGAAACCTAGATATTTATTTGATTTATATGGACAAAGGTTGGTTGGCGGCGCATCCAGTCGGATGGTGATCCCAGCCCTCATTTGGGCAAAGCAGGTGAAACGTCCAGGACTCTAGAGTGACCTTTTACTGTAATTATTCAATATAGAGTCAGAAAGCAGAACATGAGTGGAAAAAGAGCATCATCAGTGTCAGTTTCTTCATGTTAGTTTTCTTAACTACTCTGCCAAATAAGTTAAACGCACAAGACACTTCATCTTATTTCATTATTTTTAAAAATATAGCTGATTCTGCAGCAAAAGCTCCACAGATGCACATTTTAGGAGTGGCCATGAAGCTTAGACACACTGAAGCTATGATAGCCATTTATATATAGTATAAATGCGTATTTATATATATACATATATATAAGTGTGAGTGTGTGTGTGTGTGTATAGATAGATAGACAGATAGATAGATAGATACCTCGCTTAACAAGAAGTCTTGCTTCACATAACAAGTTCCGTGTCACTTATCAAGCAGGCATGCTCTGGGCACGTGTGCTGTGTAGCCCTGACACTCTGTGCGGAGGCTCTTTAAAGGGCTGCCAGCCAGCGCTGCTGCCTCTAACTGCCCCTACACGGGTGCAGTTGCCTGGAGGTGCCAGTAGCAGCTGCCCCTAGCTGCCCCCAAGTGCCCCCACTGACCACATTGAACCTCCAGCAGCAGCCCAGATAAGCCTCTCAGGAAAGTGTCTTTGCAGTCTCCTAACTATGTCTATTCAGAAGTAAGCCCCCATTGTGTTAAATGGGGCTTACTCCCAGGAAAGTGTCTTTACGATTGCAGCCACTCAACCATGTCTACCTAGAAGTAAGCCCCATTGTGTCAAATGGGGCTTACTCCCAGGAAAGTATCTTTAGGATTGCAGCCTGAGTAGACTTCATAGGATCATGCACATCGAATGCATGTTTTGAATTCAATTCCAGTGTTTTGTCATCATTTTTATATGCAGTTAATATTTTTATATGAATATTTTGGGGGTTGTGGAACCAATCGTCAGAGTTTCCATTATATCCTATGGGAAAATCCACTTCACTTAAAGAGCGTTTCACTTAAAGAGCAGGTGTCTGGAACGAATTAAGCTCTTGATGTGAGGCACCACTGTACACACACAGTGTATACACACACACACACATATTTTCAGAGAGCTGAACTGCAGGGAGCACTCGTTGATGCTTGATCAGATGCACAATTATGACTCTGTGGGAAATAGCTGGTCAAGCTCTGTCTTTAATACTCTTTCTGCTAATTACAATATGATGAATGGGAACGGCCCATCACATTACAAATGGCTGGCAACTGCAGAGTTAACTGTTTGCTCACCTCTCCCATTAAAGCAAATGGAGCTGAAAAGCGCTTCTGCTGGACTGTATCCGGCTCCTTCCTGCCTTCACTCCAGCCGGCTTCTCGACACATGCATCATCCTCAACTGGCACCGCCACATCTCAATGCAAATCTGTGCACTTATCTCATTTGCTCACTAATAGAGAGAGGAGAAGCGGGTGGGGAAGCCTTGGAGGTCTGAAGAGACGGAGAAGGAGCCACAAGACCGTTCTGATCTCCAGTGGTTTTTGCATCGTCACGTCCTGACCCCAAACCAGCCTCACTCCCCATTTTCTACCACACTCAATGCAGCATCAAGACATGTTGCTTCTCGGAACGAAAGCAAGTTCTTAGACTATTCAAGAATGCAAATTTGCCACCCTAAAGGGCTCCAAAGAAGTGACCCATACATGGTCCTCCATATCGACCATTCAAGTACAGGAGGATTTAAAAGCAGGCACGTGGACAAGCAATGCACCTTGAAAGCATGTCCTTTGCCGTGGACACCCCACCCCGCCAGAGCACACAAGCAGACCCGACAGCAGCCTGCAAAGGGCTGGAAAAAGGAGCAAACAATCCCTGCCACAAGTAGCTGGCCTGTGACTTTCCCAGGAGCAGGCTCTTCGTGTTTTATTCACAGCTTCTCCAGTAATGAGCTGCTTGATGCTGTCTGTCAAACGTGCCGCCCACACAGGCAGTGCCGGCCAGTGGGGTTTTGCTCCCCGCACACTTAATAAACTGGTGCAAATCTGGCCTTACCCAGAGACTGCATTGGAGGGCTCTGGAAGGGGCCAGAATGCAGCCGCTCTCCGTTCTTCCTCCCTCTGCTCATTCAATTGCTGCTGAAGACCAGTCTAATTGTGTGTTGTTTTTATAGGGAAGAAAAGAAATGCTGCTGCTCTTGATCAGCACTAATTTCCTCCGAGAGAGACGGAGTTCACCACTGAGTGCCGTTAGGGGGAGCTCAAAGCGCTCCAATCTCGGCTTCCAGGCGCCTCTTCCCAGGAAATCCAGGGGAAATTAGCATACAATTGTCCTATTAGGCTGCCCAGTGCTTGTCTTTCAAATGGTGAGTTTCCCCCCCTCCTGCTCTGTCTAATCAACGCCCCCTTCCACCGAACCAGGGACATCCATAGAATATGGGCGGCAGCAATTCCCAAACTGGACAGTGTTGGGAGAAAACGGTATCCCTTGTATCACAGTTGGGGGAGAACATTAGAAAGTCGCCTCTCCAGAAGTGGTGCAACCCAGTGATTCCCTCCCACATAACTCTTGTCACCAGCTTGAGTGGGTTTCCACAGGGATTAGACAGCTCCATGGAAGACACACCTCTGATGCAGGTGGGTCCTCTTCATCCACAGGTCCAACACCTGTGGATTTACTCTCCATGGGTGCCACATTTGTGCTGAAGGACCTCACCTGATCTCCCTAGGCAACCAGACACACCTTCCTGGAGACCATCTGAGGCCCACAGAGACCATACATGGCCGCTTTGAACCTCAGATCACCTCCTGGATGTGTTGGAAAACACTTGGTTTTGCAAATGCTCTGATATTTCAAGGGGCTTTCTGAGGCCAGTAGAAGCTGTGTACAGCCTCCTCTGGCCTCAGAACACCTCCGGACAACCACAAGTTACTCTGGAGGTCCACTGCACCTATGGACTGCACCTATGCTTTCCATGATGCACAGGATTTGGGTATCTGTGGGAGTTCAGGAATGGACACTCCCTGGATATGGAGGTCCAGATAAAGTTTCTCTTCTCCCTCCCACTGAAGTCAGGCTCCCTGTTCACAGTGGGGTAGACGGTCATATTGGGGTGGGGGGGGCTTGAAACTGTGCAGGTGATCACAGGGGGCCACTTGAGGGACTGAGCACCAGCCTCCCTCCTGCCTCCCAGCATGACAAACAGGGCACTTGGCTAAGAGTTAAACGAGGCACTGCTGCGCCGCTTGCGCTGTGCGCCACACTGGGTTGTGGGGAGAAGAGCTTATGAGTAATATTAAGAGCTTAATGAGCTGTTAATGAGGTGCTCAGTCAGCTGCTTCAGTGAAACCAGAGGAAATTATCTCCCAGCTTCTCTTTTTTTTGTCTTGCAAACGGAGAATTAAGGGTGACAGATAAACCTATCCAACATACATCTCAATCTGGACATTATTTCCCTGCATATTGTTTTAAGATTTCCTGCTGGAAAATCACATTGCCCTAACACAGAAATGTGTTCCTTGAAAAATGGTGCCACCCCAGCCTCCAGTGGGATGCCATATGCACAGGCTAGCACCATGACCCCTTTCTATGTGGTTGTACAGGAGCAACTGTGCACCATCAGAACCTGACAGGGCTGCAGCCCAACTGTGGTTTCTGTGGAGGATGCTGCAGGATGTGCCTGCACCTTGTCGATGGCTGCAGAAGTGGAGAAGAGCCCAAAGACAACCACTCCGCTGAAGTCAGATGCCTAGATGGGCAACACCCTGGCAATAGACTTTGCTTTTCACCTGGATGCTGGGGGGGAGGGTTGGATAAACAGCCAGCGGAAACCCTGCTGAAGGCTCCACTCATGCCAAGGATCCCTGTCCCCCTCTCCCTTCCTCTACAAGGGTTTAAAACAAATGTGGTATTCTCCACACACGTTTGTACTGGATCCACACGTTTGTACTGCACGTTGAAAGCACACGTTGAAAGCACACGTTGAAAGCACACGTTTGTACTGGATCCACAGTCTCTGTGCTGTGCACACATAAACACAGCAATACGTCCTGGTACAAGCAAGGATTATAAATGCTGCAATTACAGCATCTGGAGTTAAGACAAGACAACCTTCAGTTGGACTCCAGTCCAAACAGAACAGGTGTTTCCATGCAACTCCCTCTGTGATCCTTGTCTGACCCCCCAATGCTGCTAGAAATGCTTTGGCTGCTTCCTTTCTGTTTCCAGCTAAGAAACCCTGAACATGTATTCTCATCTAGGGACAGCCTGGCAGCTTCCATGGAGTGCCTTCATTTCCTTCGTGGCCTGCCCATTAACACCTGGATCCCTCCAGAAATCCAGCGCTGTTTCTGATGCTCCAGCTGTCAGGAGGGAACAGGCTGCTGGGATGCGCGACTGATGCTGCCGACGCAGGTGGGGAAAACAGCTGATGGAAAAATAAATAGGTTCAGCCATTCCTGGGGACACGTGCGCCAGCAGGGGAGTGTTGAGAAATAATTACAGTTAACAGTGGGAAAACAGGCCGGCTTTGAGCTCCGTAGAGCTTGACTAAAGAAACCAATTCAAGGCTGTGTTGGTGGTGAACACGGCGGTAGCAACACCTCTGCCTTCTCCGTCCATCCTTTCATGCTCTCTCTGCACCCAATGGAAGGTGCAGAGCGCAGACTCCCCCTCCCTCCCCAACCCAACTGGAGTCTGGTAAGGAAGTGGTTTCCTCCAGGTTTCATCTCATTACTGAAGTTGCCATCAAAGCTGATTGTAATTTAAAAAATTCAAAGGGGGGGGGGGTAAAGTCCCAGCTGCATCAGCTCTGATGAAGCATGAAGGTTGTCAGTTACAGCCGCTGTCAGTTCTGTCTCTCCTTCAAACCAGAGGACATATTGCATTGGTTGACAAAGATGTCTTGCACATGATGTGCCTCCCCCAGACAAACACACCTCCTGCAAACATCATGCCTCCTATTTGGACCCAATGTCCCTGATACATCAGGACTGCTGAGGGATACGCTCGTTTCATGACTCCATTACCAATTCTAGAAGCTCCAGCAGTTCCAAATTCTTTTTTGAACCCAAAAAGTACAAGGAAAACCAAAGGAAGAAGTCAAGCACTCAGCCCTGAGATGGAAGGAAGGCCTGATCCACCCTGTGGGTGTCCTTTGTAAAAATATGCACTGTTAGCACCCAAAGAGAGAGAGGGCCGATCCCTGCCCAGCTTCTCCCAGGCTTGCCTCCCTTGTCATGCATGCCAGACAGCCCCGCAGCAAGGCTGTGCCAATGACGGCTCTATAGTCAGAACTGCCCCAAAGCACAGTTGCCCTGATTAATTCATGGCGTTTAAGGAAAAGATAACAGAACATTGCAGCAGTGGTGGAAACGGAAAGGTCAGGAGGAGCTAATGGCTCGTCCAAGGCCCAAGACGTCTTGAATTTAATGAAACTGTAATGAAAATAATTCCAGAATTTGAAATGAAACCTTCACATGTTAAATATGAAATCTTGGGCCACCAGGGAGAAAGCAGATGGAAGCTCGTGAGACAGGAGCACAGGTCAAATCTAGCTCAGGGACCTTCCCTTAATGTGGGGCAAGAGAAAGAATGAATCACCTTGCACCCTGACTTTTCAGGAAAGTGGCTCCCCAGCGCAAGGATCCACAATGTTTGGGTAAGAAAACATTGTTGGTGGTGCTGTGGAACGGCAGCTGTTTCCTCCGCCTTTCCCAGAAACATTATTTCAGAGCACTGAATTACTTCAGAGTGCCAGATCTGGCCTGGGTTTGTCAACCCCTGTTCTAGATGGATGTTTTGACACGACAGAAGGCAATGCCGTGTTCCTTTGACAATTCCAGCAACCCAGAGGTTTGTCTTCATTCAGGCTGCGCTTCACAGGACTCCTGCAGCCAATTTGCTTACCTGCTTCCCCGACAAAGACTTCGACAGGAGCACTGGCAGGGCTCTCCCCGACGATGTTATACGCCGTCATTACCACTTCATATCTCTTGTACTTTTTCAGCTCTGGAAATGGGAAATAATTGGGTTACAAGCTGGCTTTGTCTTTGACATTTTGCATAAAAGTCCTCAATAGAGCATTAGAAATACAAGGAAAGCAAAAAGCATCCAGTTAGCATTGACGGTATTATTCAGGATACATGCGAGGGAGGATTAGGCTGGCTTTAAACCAATTTAACTGTCATGGCTTCCCAGGAAGAATCCGGAGAACTGTGTCTGGAGCATTCTCTACTAGCAATCCTCAGTTTCCCTTCATGGTGCTACATTTCAGAGCTGTCTGGGAGAGAAGACAGCAACTGAAATATCCAGGGGCTTTATCCAGGGTGGGTGGCGCAAGCGGTTAAGGCGCTGTGCCTGTTAACCAGCAGGCCAGGGTTTGAGACCTGGGTTGGCCCCACAAGACAGGGTGAGCTCCTGTCCTTAGCCCAGCTCTGCGATGCAGCTGGATCCAATCGTATCAGCTCTGCCATTCCATTGGACTCATTCAGTGGCGTGGAGAGGGGGATTTGCTGCTTGGGTAACAGCCTCTCCTCCATAACAATCCAACCCAGGCTTTCGTGCTTCACATGCAGCGTATGCAGCGCACAGCACGATAACATAGTCTTCCAAGACTGACGGAGGCCTGCTTTATCCAGGGAAATATCCAGGCAACATTGTCCAGGGCTTCATAATTAAATATATATCACATTCCCTTAGCCACGCCTGCCTCACAGGGTTGTTCAGAGGGCAAGAGGATGGGAGGAACCATGGAGGAAGAGCGGTGTCCAAATGTGAAAAAACCATAAACAATATCGTTAAATGGACTGGCACTGACAAGCATCTTTTTGGTGCAACATGCTGGTGGAAGGTATGGTGGGTATGCTGGTGGGAGGTATGGTATCCACCAGCTTGGATGGCTTTAAAGGGGAATTAAAGGAACCAAAGGTGCGTAGAGCACCCCATCTGCCCATACAGGCAGAATCCACTCCGGTGGCCTGGCTGGGAACATCATGAAATTGGGAGAGCCTCATTTTGAAATTCTCCACTTGAAAATCCGTCTTCCCACTACTTGCCAGAAAGCTGCTCAGGCTCACAGCAAGCCCTCTTCTCAGTAAAGGTTCCTGGAGTCAAATCATGACAACCTTTCTAATTTCAGAATTCCTGAAGACTTTTCAAGTATTCTGTCAATATCCATGTTGCTGGAGTCAAGCGTTTCCTGCCAACTCCAGGTAGACGAGCAGCTGATGGGATCTGATTTACAGCCTGAATTTTCTCAGCACAATAAATAAAACAATCTGATCTATTGTAGGAAACAGACATTTTTATGGGAATTTGAAACCCCTGCCAAATCAGCCGTCAGGACATTTGTTTTTGCTGTTAGAAAGGACATGATCTATTTCTAAGCCCGCTGCGTGGATAGGAAAGGCATTAGGGATCCCAGGGAATCGCCACCATCCTGAAGGAGTGGGCGGGAGGGGGGAGTGGGACTGGCACAAGTAGTCCATGGAAGGTCACATGAAGGCTGGGAGACAAGAATGTTCAGAAGCATGGGTGGGGATATACCAGAAGAACCAGGTTCAGCAGCGGTGGAGAAGAACAGGAGGGATGGAGGCTGAGTGAACAACAACCCTCTCACCACCACCTACCCATCAGCACGAGTCCTGGGAAACCTAGCTGTGTGGGTGGGGAGGGAAGGCATCAGGTATGGCTGTGTTGGGAAACCACACAGCACAATTCTTTGCCTCTCAGAGACACACTTGTCCCCTTGCACCATAGTCGGCCAGGTCTCTTGAGCCATAGGGAGCTGCTGGATCAGAGCTTTAGAGCTGGTAGGCATTTGGGGCCAATAGCCTCCTATGCAAAGGGCCTTGCGGTGCAGCAGAGCAGCCTTCAGGCACAAGTGATGCAGCACCCTGGACCCAACCCCATGCATGCCAGAGGTCAGAGATTCACCCCCACGGAGACCCAAGTCTAGCAGGTAAGCTGGAAAACAAGCCCTTTCAGGAGCCTGGGAAGTAGAAACCATGCAAATCCTCACTTCCTTTGATCCCAGGTGAACCAAGGAGGAAACGTGGGACTGTGTGTGAGTCAATTTGGCTCCCTCAGCTGCAAGCTTATGTCTCTTTTAACCTATCTCCCTCCCTCCTCTTCCTCCTCCTCCTCGCATGACTATTGATGACTTGAAAAGCAAAAGGAAACCAGGGAAACTGAATCACTAGTTTAAGTCTGTCCCCCCTGGATGAAGGCAAAGGGACCTGGGAGTTCCCAAATTCCTGCCAACTGCAAAGAGCTACCCAACGGCGCATGTGGGGTTGTGCACACTTACGTGTTAATTCGTAAGTCGTTAATACAGAGCTGCTGTTCACTGTCTTGAAGCTGCTTTGGGCTATTCGGGGTAAGCAAAGCAGAAAGTTGTTAAAGTGCAAGGAAACCGTTATTGCAAATGATGTACAGCACAGACAGCGGGAAATGATGCGCAGGCCGCTTTCAGCTAGAGGACTGCACCTTGACAGGCAATAAAAGCCACATCACTTTCTAGATAACACGCCGAGAGAGACTGTCAGTCACCAGGGCGTGCTCAGCCTCCCCTCACCAAGCAGAGAAGCAGGCGAACGGCAATGGCAAGGAGCCTCGAGTCTCTTCTCAGCCACTGAGCAAACACACGTCAGCTGCAGAAATGTCCTCCGGGGCTCTCCTCCCCCCAGGATTCAGCTGTATTCTGAGTACCAGGAAGGGGGGATTGTGTCTAGAAAGTGTCTGTTGAGCTCCTAGTCAGAGACACAGACTGGCCCAGAATTATCACTGAGGAATTCACTGGTTTTAGGCAGGAGCTTTCAAAGTGGTTGGGAACAGAGACCGTGTCTCCGATGACATCTCACCACTCCGTAGGAGGGCCTGGCTTCTCTCCTTCCTTTGCCTTTTCCTCTCCCCTCCCAATCAATAAAGCCATTAACTTGATTGACTGAGCAAGCTAGTTTGGGACAACTGATTTACTGGAGAGGTAACCCCAAAACGGAAACAGCAGAATGCAGGAAATCAGGAAGAGGAAGAAACAAGTGAGCCCCTCGGAAATCCCATAAATCCACCCGCTAGCTAGCAGGATGGCCTTCAGGGCACACTCCAGGCCTCTCCCCCTTTCATGAGCCATTTTTAACACCCGCCCTTCTGATGCTAAGCCCCAAACTGAAGCCTCCTTTGTAAAACTTCCCCACTGAATAATGAGCGGATGAATTGCATTTGCAGGCCTGCAGGCAACTCACGTGTAAGTTCTGCTCGCAAAGCAGAAGGGTTCTTCACCATCTTGGAATCTGATCCTGCTCCAGTGTTTTCATATTCCAGCTCCCGGTAATAAATGCAATATCCCAGCAGGAGCCCATTCAGGCTTTCAACCTTTGGAGGCTGCAAGGAGGTCCCAAGGAGAGAAAAAACAGGCTTGGTTAGATACAAGACATGCCCAGCAGTAGGCAGTCAAATGCGCAGCTTGAATATGGGTCCCATAAATATCTGTCAAGCACAGCTGAACTTCCGAACAAGGCTGTGTATTCCACAGAGCCATTCCAGGTAGTGTGGCACTGTTCTAAAGGACCACTTTATGACCATGGGGGTGGCTCCAGAAACCCCATGGAGATAAGTCAAGACAAAACTCCAGAGGAATGCTCTTCTGGAAAATGGTTTGGGAAGCAAATTATGAAGCAGCACTCAATCCAACAGGTGAGGTCCAGTACCCCTTCCTGAGTAGGGGAAAGCATCTGGATCACTATCTTCAGCCTCCTCTGATGGGCACTGATCCTGTAGAACTCCCTCCCGAATAAGATCTGGATGCTCTATCAGCAAGCGTTTTTATGGAGCGGTTTGCAGTTGGTTGTTGAATTGTCTTCAGTTGTTGATTTTGTATAATGTTGTCTTTTCAGTCAGATGTAAACTGCCTTTGTGTTAGTGACTGAGAAGGAAAGGCGGACTATGAACATTTTCAGCGCCAGAAACGAGGGTGTCCCGACTCCATTATCTTTCTATTACCGAGAGGGCAGGCCGGATTCTCTCTGGAGCCCGGATCTTGCCTTGGCATCAGAAGCTATTAAGATAGCTGGCGCAAAGCCACCTTGGAGATAAACAGCCTGGGATGCTCTTTCCTCTTTGACTTGATAATCGTGTTTCTTCCTTGGAAAAGGCGCTTTGTGGAAAGGTCAGGGCATTCTGCTCTTATCTGTCTTTTATAGACAAAACTCGGCTTCTGATGCAATGGATTACTCTGGATTTTCTATCTATCTCTAAGAGGGGCCCCGAAGATCTGCGGAGGCAGGCAAAGTAATTGTGAGTGGCAGCTGGGAAAGGCTGGCGACACTACAACAATTTGCTGAGCTTGTACTATTTGGAGAAACGCTTTTTCCAGGGAGGGAGCAGAACAGAGCGTCAAGGTGACCCGGAAAGCCCCAAAGGACCCAGAGATCAGCCTCAAATGCCGGCACTTCCAAAATCTCCCTCCGCAAGCTGAGTTGAAGACAATGAGCCGAGGAACCGAACGCATCCAATTCCAGGCACAGGACATCCACATCACCCCACACAGGGCCACCCGCAGCCCTTCCAATTCCACCTCTATTTTCCTGGCATTTAGCTACAGCATGGGCATACTTTACATTTTTTATTTGAAAACTACAGTGTGGTTAAATTGCCGAGCACCCAAATAACATAAGCGTAGTAATGACATGTAATTGCTTTCAATTCCCTCAACGCGGCTCGGGTGCAACTTTCCCATTAGGTTTTCAGGAAATAAAAAGCACCCAATTATCTAAACTACCACCTATTTCACATTCATTATCCACCCAAACTCTATCAACGGGATCAACCTTTATTCCTGCACGCGCCGCTCCATTGTCCGCTGTTTGCATATACGATTGTTCTGGGCTGTGATTGACGGGGTCACTGATTGATCCTACATGTGGCTCCTTGGGTAAAAACAGCCAATGTGCTGCACATTGGTTCAGCCTGTTGTAACTGAGAGCGTTGTTGCTGTGCAAACAGGGCCACCCTGGCATCTGATAAGACACAGATCTAGTGTAAGCTGCCACAGTGACTCATGTATGGTGGGGAACCACCTTAGATACTGGCTCAGGATAAATCTGCATGTGTGCAAAGGGCATGAAGCAGGAAGGTCCAGAGCAGAGGCCGGGCCCCCAGAGGTCAGGCTCCGCTGCCTTATCTTCTGCACCAGTTCCCACTACAAGCCTGGTAGGCTGAGTTCAATGCTTTGAGGGCACACCTGTTCTGTCCTGCCTGGGCATTCCCTCAGCTTATCTCTAAGGGCTAATCCCTGCCCACCAGGATCTATGAAGCACCTACCTCAGAGCCTGCTCTGCAGGGTGCAATCCTAACCAATTTAGGTTGGCACACCTTATTCACTCCCCATTCCTATGGTGGTGTGGGGAGGCTGGCTTCACATGCCAGTGCATTGGCCTAACCCCCCAGGCATAGCACAGAAGTGCCTTATGGCATTTTTGTGACACCCCCATGCTAGCTCGGTACTTGTGCCGGAACTTATGCTGGCCTAACAGGGTTTAAGGATTGTAGCCTCAGTCTGGCAACTTGGCCATTATCAACTGGGTGAGGAAACTTCTGCAGTCTTGGATCTTGAACATTGCCTGGCATTGGCTGTGGTCCTCTTGCCACCCCATTCAGACTGACAGCTCAATACTCTCTTGTCTTAGAGCCAGACACTTGCTGAGGCCTGACGCGATCCTGGGTCTGAATGTAGTGAGCTGCTGCAGACCATGATATTCAGAAGGACACCGGGGTGCGCAACATTGTCCCCTGTGAAGACTCTGGGCGAGGTATAAATCCTGAAGGCAGAGCCTATTCAGTGGAGCACTCCATAAATTAAATTATTTGGGTTCTACTAACCTGCCACTGCACGAGGACAGACGAGGTGGTGTGTGGGGTCACCGACACGGAATTTGGTGGCTCAGCGGGCACTAAAGGAAAAAAGGAAGAAAGCAAAAGTGATAAAGGAGCTGAAAATCCCCTCCATGGCTGAGCACTCCGTCCTGCTGTGTGTCATCTCCGCGGCACAGCTGCACCACCCGATGGCACCGTAGTGAGCAAGCGCATGCCCCCCCTCCACACTGGAGGCACCCTGCCATCTAAGCCTGCTTTCAGCGTCTATCCTACCTGTGCAGCAAAGGCGCAAAATGTATCAGGGACAAAGCCGGAGAAGCTTATCAGGAGCTCCCAGCTCTCCACACTAAAACGCTCCACCGGCAGCTCTGGGTTTGCTCAGCAAAATAAATCCTCCCAGTATGCTGAGGAGGTAAGAAGCTGCTGTAGTTAATCACTCCTGTTGTGTGGAGGCCAGAGTGTGTTCTGGATTCTCTGAAACCCCAGCCCAAATTGTGTGTGTTTAAAAAAATAAAATGAAAATTCATGGGAATGAGTTCCAGAACATCAGCTGTGCAAGTCTATAAAAAGGGGAATAAGAGTGAAGACAACTAGAGGCACTGGAAAGATAAGGCCGGGATTCAGAGAGCAAGTTCTGGCATATCCCTGGATTCGCTAGGACTGGCGGGGGGCAGGGGGGAGAGGGATTTCTGATGAGTCACAGGCAGTCCCTCTCCCATGCAATATAGGAAAGTGCTTTGAAATGCCACTCAGATGCTCTATGCCAGACTGCACAGGTTGGGAGGTGGGAAAGAGGCACCCACAAGTCCCCTGACTTGTGCAAGTCTTTGAGTCCTGACCAGATGGATTCTCAGCTGCTGCTTTAATACCCAGGAAGACCACAAGACACCTGATCTCATTGATTCGGGAGCTGGTTGGCAGCTCTTCCAGACTGAGATGATGCACACTTTTTGCACTGTTGATGAAGACTGTGAATGAGGGAGAATTGGGGAGAGGGATGGGTCTGAAAGCAGCCAATATAGGTCTGAAAGCAAGGCTGATCTCAGTTCAGTCTGAAAGGAGTTGGGTCACGTTTCTTGAGCGGAGAAAGCTTTTATTCTGGAGCTTGACCTGTTCACACCGCCCCCAGTGCTTCCTTCCCCCAGGTTACACAGGGAGGGTTCTCACTGTGCCTCCCCCTCAAGAGTGCAACGTCCTCTATCAGGTACCAGAGTCTTGAATGAAGGGTTCTGCAAGCCAGACCCAAGCTGCTGACCATCTGGGCTCCTGGGGTGAGCTGTGAGGCCATCAATCCTACAACCAGAAGTTTTCTGGTGGACCATACACTAAGCTTTCTGGGTCAGAGGCCAGGAAGGTTTCACCTGGCTGGTAAATGCTCTGATTCTGGCCCAGATACTTGCAGTGTGAGCAGTTCACCACCCAGCTCTGCCTTGACACCTCCAACCCCTGCTCCGCTCAAGCTGCAGGCTTTTAAAGCAGCTCATCCTCAAGCCCACCAAACGCTCCCTCCACTGAGTGTTTCCCTTGCCTTTCCGAGCTTCTTTAGCAACAACTATCCTTCCCCCCTTCAGACCTCCGGCCCTGACGCCCCCACCAAGCTCGCACAGCAGCTGTGTGAGCACACAGGGATGCAATTACAGTACTCTGTGCTCTGGAAAAGCAGTGCCAGAATCTCAGCTGTAACTCTGCCACAGTAAATGCTCCTGCCGCTGCCATCTAGCAGGTTCAAATGTTTCTGTGCGCAGGACACACACACTCACACTCGCTCTTGCTGTAAAGTTCAACCGTTTAGTGCTACCGCAGTCCAGAAGTGGATCTGCAGTGAAAACAATGGCAGAAACTTCTCCAAACACACGCTCAATTCCACATTCATTTTTAATGCTCCCTGGTAAATTATTCAACTTCAGGAAAGACATTGGTTAGTTAGCACCAAAACTGGAAGACACTCAAACTGGGTTCAGTTCTGTTTGAAGGGTCCTGACAGCAAGATTCATCATGGGAAGATGCAGCTTCAGGATGGTGGCAAGTTAAAGGGGGCTAAACTGCACTAGCACTCATATCAATGCTGCACCAGCAACAGCTTTCTGTTCCAAGCCTGAAGCGCTACACGGGGACAGACGTGACCATTTCTGGAATTACTCTTAAACAGGCACAGCACTGCATAGTTTCTGCCCCCGCTGCCTGTTCGGGTCTCACCATCCTGCAGAGTAGTGACTGCGTCTGTCTCAGCTCCAAAGTCGCTGTCGCCAACATCGTTGGTAGCCTTCAGGCGCAGCTTGTAGGAGGTAAATGGGTTCAGCCTGCAAAATGGAATGGTGAATACAACAGAGGTAAGTTCTTCCTCTTCCAGGAAGTTGCCTCCCATCTCTCCCTCCCAGGAAATTCAAAGCCTGATTTGTGGCACCCAAAAGGCCTTTGAAGGGAACGCATCAGTTGTGCTTCGCAACGTACCTCAATTTAATTCGGAACGTCAGGCAAAATGAAGTGTATCAGAGAAACACCCTTGCTATGTATCTGGACCAGTTCACAAAGTTTGTTTGAAGAAGGTTTGGAGAACTCCCATGAGGGCAGGGTGACCAGATACCCAAACTTCAAAAGGAGGAAAAGGTCTTGGATGCCTCTCAGCCTGGCCTTTCCAGCAGACAATGACACGTTCGCCTACTTATGAGTAAAGCCGCGATATTGGACACTTTCACTTGCATATTTAGTTTTTCGGCCATAACTTTTGATAGGAAGGAGATATTTCAAAGCCAATTTTTGCATTGGATTCTGCTCTTCGATACGAATCCAATGACATATGACATGAGGGGGTACTGCACCCCATTGCAAAGTTTCAAAATGAAGCCATAATGGACCACAATGAAGCACATTTGGAGAGGACACCCGGACAGAAGGCTTAAAAAGAGAACAAATCCAGAATTTTCCAGACATATGGTCATCCTGCATGAGGGTCTCTATGCAATTCTGCAACATTTGGCCAGGTGCCAACAAACATGTTTTTTCTACTTTTCACAGCCTGACTTTGCACAGCCATCCATTCATTTCCAAGAGAACTTGTGCAACCTTCTTGGTAGGTGATCAAAGATGATCCCTCTTTGACAAGAACTCCAGAGTCATTAGCAGATTTCTCCAAAGGCAACCAGAGCCAGAGGGGCAGCTGACACAGTCTCCTTGGGCATGAGCTTCTTGGTTCATCTGCTCGACAGGGCTGCGGGAGTGCTATTTTTCATCGTGGCTGCATTTCCAAGTAATACTGTTACTCAGCTTATTTAACACAGACAGTGACAGGGGATTCCCTGCAGGTTTTCTGTGTACTCAGTGACTTTAAGATATGCAAAGACCCGACTTCCAGCTGAGGTGACTTCGGCAGAGCCTCCGGAGCAGCCAGCAGGAGGCTCCTGTTAGAGCCGCTAACAAGGTCTGCAGGCATTCAGAGCCACACATAATAGGCTTAGCTAATTAACTGGTTAAAGCCAGTGCAGGGCACTGGTCCTGGCGGGCCAAATAGCAATGCTGATGAAACCACTGGGAACAGATGATTAAACCCAGTGGGATAAAACGCTTTGCGATGGGCAGCAAGCTAAATTGCTCTGAGTAATCCCCACAGGGAAAATGCTCCGAGGGAAGGGGCAATAAATTGGTCTCTCTGCTCTTGAAATGTTGCAGTTATTATTATGTTGATTCCAGCGATTAAAGCCCGGCCAGTTCACACATGCAGGTTTTGGAGCCACCGCAATGGTGGAAATTGCAGGGGGAGCGTCGGTACGATTTATGCCTTCCATTTCTCCTTAAGATCACTGTGCCCGAGAACATCCAAGAGCATCTTCACAGAGAAGATGAAGCAGCTGAGAGCAATTCCCAAGAGTTTGACAACAAGATGCAGCAGCTATTTGAGAAACTCCTTTGACTACAGGAATAAAGAAACTTTTGAGTTCAAAACCTCCCTTCATCCATCCGGAAGGAAGAACAGCCCATTCTTGGTGACTTCAATCAAAGAAGAGAAGCTGCTTTGGCTAAATGGGTCTAAAGTGACTCAGATTTCCCTGGTTAGAAAGAGCGGAGCGTTTCTATGATCTTTTAGGTGCCCAAGAGGGTCAGGAAGAGGCAAGCCACGTACAGCGTTTGAGGAGTTGGTCCCAGGGTGATGATGATGAAGAGAACCAGGCCATGAGGAGGGCAGGGTGATTCGTTCCAGGATCAGTAAGACAGGAATGGAGGAAGATGAACATGGAAAAACAGACAAGAATTCAGGGAAGAAACCAAGCTAGAGAAAAGGTCATTAAAGGAATGGAAAGAGATCTAAGGATCCGCCCAGCCTGAGCCCATTTCTACTCATGAACATGGTCACCAGGGGAGCAATGCCCCCCAACTGCACATGTTCAAAAGTGCAGCGAACAGTCAGACAGTTCTTAATTTGATGCCAGGAATCGACACCCCATCACCCTCGTCTTCTTTTCAAGCATGCCAACTGCATTCCAAAGCAGCCTCATTTCCTTCAGTAGGTGGGGGGACGGAAGGACGGACAAATGAACAGCAGCGGCAAGCCTCCTTGTAGGTTCTGGGGGCCCCCAGCACCAGCACTGCCTGAATTCTAATTCCAGCCCAATCTAATGAAAGCTGGATAACACAGTTTAAACAGTGCGATCTTATCTCTCCGTTCCTCAGTATGGCAATACAGATAAAATTGCCCTCATTTCATCTGAAAACACGATAAGGAACTTGCAGAGACAGAATCTCAATGCATGGATGGGAATGAATTTCAACGACCCCCTCCGCCCCAAAAGGAATCGTGGCCACTGTGCAGCTTTTCCTGAGCAACGCAGAGCTAGAGGGTGGGGGTCACAAACAAAAGATGAGAAAAGCGGGGCCATTATCAAGGTGGAAGCCGCTGGAAAACCATTTGTTGAGGGTTCAAGTCTTGCCTTTCCCTCTTGACAAAGAGCTCCAACTGCATTCAGAGGTTCCTCTTTCCCGATGCTCAAAAGGAAGAGTTGGCTTTACGGAGCTAACCTGAGGCCAAGCATGGTTTTGCTGGAAAATCTTTTTCTCTGGATGACTTATCAGAGTCCTGCCTTCCTCCGGCATCTCTTGCTGGCCAGCTTGGTGGTGGAAAGGATGCTGCTATCAAGCCTAGCATTCCCACCTCCACTGGAGGCCATGCATGATAGTCGGTGACAGTCATCAGCCTCCTCCACCGACAGCAGGATGGCTTGGATGAGGGGAGATAGGTTCATCTGCCACCTCGGCATTGTACAGTATTCCTTTGAGATGGCCAGCAGTTGGCTTTACTCCCAGGAAGGTGCCTCGTTGAAAGGAAGGGGGACAAGTAGGTGGCAGCTCTTCAAGGGAGGGGCAAATCACGGCCACAGAAGGAGCAGAACAAGTCAGATGCAAGAACAAATGCACAACACAGAGACACAACTAAGGGGTAGGTAGCAGTCAAGGAAAACCATGACAAGGAATCATAACCAGAGAATTTCAGCCTGTATCGAAAATGATGGTATCCGCTCCCTAAGACCTTGGGAGCAACGTCTTGATCCCCCTCCCCATTTTGGTCTCTTTGGAACTTAGGTCAGAAGACATTCCCTGTATCAATAGAGGTTTTTTCTGCTAGAAGAGGTGTGGTACCTGTCAATGGTGCAGGTGGTTGCTTCGTGACTGATGGAAGAGGAGTATGTTTGCCAGCCCCCCTCCGGCAGCTCCTTCACCTGCACCGTGAAGTAGCGGATCGGAGAAGACCCGTCACTCCCGGGAATCCAGTGCAGCTGCAAACTCCGGGACGTCACTTCAGACTGGGGGACTCGCAGTTCCCTGGGGGGAGCAGGCCGTTCTGAAACAAAAGACCAAGTCTTTGATCAGACTCAGCGGCAATACCAGCAAGCAGGAACCTTATGGTTCAAACGCCACACTTGGTGCCCCCCCTGTGCTTATTGCACATATGGAGGAGCAGAGAGTGCTGCTCCACTCAGAGCCATCTGCCCCCCACCCATTAAAGAGCCCTTAGAAGAATTGAAAAGCAGAGAGCAGGCACTGTACCAGCTGCCGAGGACCTGTGGCTTCCTTTGAAAACACAATCAATACAAGGTTCAGGCTGGCGATCAAGCAGCGGGGAGGCTGGTCTTGCAGGGACCCCCACCCAAGTGTGAGCTGCAGAGTGTGCAAGCGCAGCCTCCCCAACTCATTCTCAGCAGACTCAGCATGTTGAGATGCTCGGATATTGGACACCCAGCATCTCCCCCTCTCTCCAAAACATGGCCACATTTTTTAGAGGGGGGCCTGCAAATCATCCCAAGGGGTGTAGGTATGTCCTCATCTTTCCTTTCTCCACCCTGATGGAAAGCTCTGACTGGCAACAGCTCCCGACATATGCATCAGTGACAAAATGGACACTGGCTTGATCTTTGTGCTCCCCACAGGCACACAGCAGCCCACACGCTGTTTCATCCCATTCAATCGCCCCACAGGCAGCCTTGTTGAATCAGCCAGTCTCACCGGGAGCTCTTTGGAGGCAGCAAACGGTTAACCCACAGGTACCACACAGGAATATAGACTGCGCACCTGCTGCCGTCTCTCACTGCCCATCGATTTCAATAGAAAAACTCAATAGAGTGGGGAATAATTGTTTAATTGTTTATCATGGAGAGATCGATCCTGATTAAAATGGGTGGCATGTAATAAAGCAGGCATCGATTGGCGATACTGCAGCGACTGCCTTTGAGAAGCCCTTTCAGTCTGACTCCATCAATGCTCGTTTCCATCAACACAGACCTCTGGGCGCCTGATTCTCCAACAGCTTCGCACAAGCTGGATTGTCTTTGGGTCTCCCTTCCCCTCACTTTCCCTGCCTGCTGATGCTCCGCAAACACGTGCTTTTTAGCTCAGCGTCTCACAGGAAGCCGTCAGTTGCTCGCTGGTTCCCAAAGAACTGTATGCGATTAGCCTTGGAGAACCCTCGGCACGGAAGGTGCAAGCTGTACATGGCAATGCGCAGGCCGCGCATGAAGTGCTGGGGTTATTCTGCCGGAGGAAGCAAGTGCTTGGAGATGGTCCAGAGGGGACTGACTGTTTTTGTCTTGTGTACCTGGTGTGCTCACCGTTTCTTCCTAATGATATCGGAGGTCACTGTCGCTGCTACACAGGCTCCCTGGCTGCGTGTCGTAAACCATTTCTGCTGCCCTCTGGAGCTCACATTAGTTCAGGAGCAACTGTTACTGCCGAGAAGGAAGATCAGCCTCCTTGACTCTGCAGTGAGTCCCGGCACGAGGAATGAAGACACTTTCCTGCTGCCTGCTTAGCCCCGCTGCCTTTTCCTGGACCAAACCTGGCTCCGCTCTGAACTCTGGCCCCTCTCCTGTCTTTTCAAGCAGGGCTCCTTCTTCCTCCTCAGTGATGGGACTTTTCTGGGAACAGGAGCTGTGATCCGCCAGCCCAGCTGAGCTCTGCTCTGCTCTCACCAACACGTGTCCTAAGTCTCCAGGGCATCACTCCACTGCAGAAACCCAAGGGAATTAGAGCCACATAGCGTTGCTTTGGCCTAACAAGTGCACCTGGCAATCAGAAGCTCAGAAGATGCTTGGCATGGATCCGTTTGACACTTAGGTTTCTAAAGGAGCTTAAGGTATTACTGAAGTGCCTAGTGCCCATTCACCATAGAAGGAACTTTACCTGCAAGTAACTCCCTTCACAAATCCTGGCCGGGGGGGGGGGTGGTAACTAAGACACAATGTTGATCAGGGTCCCTCTCAGAACCAGGCATGACTATATCACTTCCTCTACTACTGCTATCTTTGTGTCATCGGACGTCACGGTCAAAGCCAGTGGCCTGCTAGGCCCTGTTAGGCTGCAGGAGGTTCAGCTTGGAGGCACCCACTCCTGGGGCTGAGTCTAGTCTCTCTCTGCTATGGGTGCTCCTTGCTAGCCTTTAGGAACTAGTTCACCACAGGGGTATATGGAGGACATAATGCACAACCCCTTCTCTGGTTGCATGCAGTGATCCGGAGTCCCTTGAACGGCCAGCCCTGGTTGCTGCTATAGATGGAAAAATCCTAAATAGAGCTTACCTCACAGTGTGCTTGGCACAGCTCCCATTCATTTCCATGGAACTTATGTGGAACTAGCTGAAGTAGGCTAGTGCCCTGAGTCTGGTGCCCTTAGTGGTCCTGTCCTCCCTATTCTGGGGTCTGAGAGGAGGCCTCATGTGCCTGGTGAGTGTTAGGATGGTGTTGCAGGAAGATCCATAACCACAAATATTGGTTATGTGCAGTGGTGGGCTCCAGCAAGTTCACACCTACTCTATAGAACTGGTTGTTAACAAGATAAAGGACATACAAAGTTTAAAAATAGCCATTTAAAAGTGGCTGACAGATGGGCAGAGAATTGATTGTTAATTTCTTTGAATCCCATCACTGGTTATGTGTGGCCAACCTAAACTGTAATACAAGGACTTAATCCTCCCCCCCCCCCCAGTTACTGGGAGCTTATCTACTCTTTCTCTACCACGCAGCAGGTTATGATGTAGGTGGGACACACTGCCACATATTAAGGGGAAAAGTTGTGTTTTCTATAATTGCTCTGGTCTCCAAGTACCCCTAAGTGTGCCATAGTAATGGGGGCCTATTGTGAATGTGTCAAGAGAAGATTATGGGATGCAGCTATTATGCACCCAGCAGTTTCTCCTGCACAGACCTGTTTGATTGGCTTTATCAGGGACAGGAATAATGTTTTTCAGAGCACCGGCATCCATGCTTTTAATCTGTGGGAAAGTTGTAAGTGTGGATGGGGGAGTGGAAGAGCTGCCTTTGGCGTGCTGTAAAGTAACAGGAAACTGAGCATTGGGTCTTCTGAATGCTGCTTTGAACATCTGATGTTTGTGACATTGCACCATTACTTCTCAGAAAGGGGGCTGAATAATGTTAAGAGGTGGACATAGACATTTTGAGAGAAGTGCCCTACATGTTCTGGAGCATGTTGACTCAGCACGAGATGTAGCCAAGGGTAGGCCAAAGGAGCATCAGGAGCTGCCTTTGACTTTTTTCCAAGGATCTGGAAGATCTGGAAGATTCCTAAGAACCACCATCATCAGAGGGCAAAATGAGGAGTTCCCCAAAGGACAGAGGGTGCAGATAGAGGGTGGACTGAGCTGGGGATGGAAGGAGGGGAGAAGGGAAGAATAGATTCATTCTCCCCAAGGAGGGCCGTGCAGGCTTGTTTAATTCATATCACTGAGCGATGGACTTCAACACTTCCCTCTTCTCTGCTTGGGAAGAGGGAGAAGACGCTTCCGACAAAAACAAGTGCCCTCGGGGTCTGTGTGAGCTCTTCAGAGCACTGCTTCAAATATGGCAGCTTCTCCTTCTTGTCTTTGGCTCTGAGGCTCAAAAATGGCTCCAGTACTCTCTGCTTACAAATCAGCCAACCCTGGAAAAAGAAGCCCCAGAACTTCCAACTGGTTTGGAAAGCGGGAAGCATGAAATAGCACATGATGCATGTAAGCACTGCAGCCAGACGTAACATGTGCAAGCTGCTTAATAGCCCGGTGACCTGCCCATAGTTCTCTGTGCAGTTCACCAAGGGACGACCTGCTAGGGCTTAAGCAGCCATTGCCCATGAGTGGCCATGTTTGGATTTCAGATAAGCCCAGGGCTGAATCAGGAGGACCACTCTCCCCATTACACCTGGCAATCAGCTAATCAGGTGAAACCATTTCCAGTGGGAAATAATTGTGTGGATTACTGGTGGACCAAAGATGAATTAGGATGCCATCTTTACCAGGGAGCAAGTCCCATTAACTTCAGGGGGACTGACATCCGAGAAGACATGCAAAGGTTTGCCCTGTTAGAGAAAAGGGTATCTTTGACGAGAATTGAGAGAATGGGGAAGAGAATCAGTGACTGCTGCCAATTTCACAGAAGCCTGTCAGCTACCAGTGGCCAAGTCCAGCTCCCCAAATGCCCGTGGAGAATCACTGTCCATATGACAAGTCTGCTGCTTGCTATAATTGGATAGCAAACTGTTGCAAGCGCATTGGTGCAACAATGCTTTCGTGGAGCATGTCAGTGAGAGAGCTGGCAATAAATCCAACAAATAAGGAAGGAAATAAATAATGTATACAAGAATAACAAACCCAATATGGATGTAAAAACAGGTTCCTCACATTCTGTCCGATTCTCTCAACAATCTGTCACACTCTAGATAGGCAGAAACAGAGTCCAGGATGAGAGTCTGTACAGAAGAGCAATCAGGCCTGGCAGTGGTGGGCTCATGGATTTGAGGAGCCTGGCAATGACTGGCAAAGCCCAGAGTTCCATCCTGGCTACAACCATTACCTCTCTTTTCAGTGGTGATGACTGTGGCTTCCAAGGGCTGCCCCCAGCCCTGGCGGGTCTTGGCGGAGGCTCGGAAGATGTACGGCGACTCGGGGAGAAGGTCTGTAGCCACAAACTGCCGGACGGTAGAGCCAACTTCCACCGTGGTGAACTTGTTAGGGCTGCCGGTGGCCAAGCGGTACGCAATTTGATATCCTACAGTCATCGTGGCCAAAACAGAAACAAAAACCGGGGGGGGGGGGAGAAACACAGGGGGTTAGGGTTGTTTTTCAATCTTTTAGCAACGGAAAAATGCCAAGACTATTAGTGCTTCCTAATTACTTATTTATTTCAAGGCAAAACAATGCAATTTGCTTCTTTTAGTGTTTTCCAGCTGCGCTTTCTCACGTCCTCCCATCCCCCAAGTCCGATGCAGTACATTATCTGGGAAATTACTGACTTGTGATGAATGGAAAGGGCCTTCTGAGCGATAATCTACCATGAAATTTGTTTCACATTTCATTCTTTAAAGAACGAGATAGGAGAACAGTTTCATCTTCCTGCAGCATATTGATGTGCTGTAAAAATGCTACGGATGCCCAACAGAAGCATATATAGAGCGGATTTGGACAAGGCAATGCTGGTCAAGAAGATTGGTCACCCCATCTTGAGCACATAAAAACAGGGCAGGAGGCTGGCGAGCAGAGCAACAGGCAGAGAAAGCTTCCCAACAACAGTCCCCACTTTGCTGCACCAAACCAGGCACGTGCCCCACAGGTGGAGACAAGACGTCTCATCCTGCCCAAAAAACTTCTGGTTGCTTCCCCATTAGGGTCCTCATGTTTTGTAGAAATGTACAGCCCCCCAAACCCACAAGCAATTTCACTTGTCTTTTATATTGTTGTTTGACTCCTTAGAGGTGGGGATCACAAAGTGTGTAGCATGATGTCTCAAGGTGTCAAGGGACACACACAGAGGTACTCTGATATTCCCCAATGGTCCATCCTACCTGCTCCTCTGGGCACTGCCAATCTTGGATCTTGTAAGATCTAAGATGAGAGAACCCAAATATCACAAAATCTCACAAAATTTGGGCATCAACATCTTGGAGCTCCCAAGAGCCAACACAGCAGTACCCGGTCTTTGGAGCAAATGTTATGAGATCCCTGCTATCTGGTGAGGATCTCCAGCAAAGCCCTGGAGGGCAAGGACTGGAGGGATGTGGCAATCTTCTTCCTAAGTTATCCAAAATAAAATTGGAACAGGTGCCCCACCTCTTCCAACTTGGAAACCACGTTCTTTAACATGCAATGAAGTAGGAATTAAATTGCCCCTTTCTCTTTGGAGGCCCTTTGCATGGACACCTTTCTGTGCCTCTGAAAGGGAAGGAGAAAGACTCGTGTGCACAAACTGCTTTTAAGAAGGGGGAAAAACCCACTAAGAAGTCTTCACTTCTAGAAGGTGGCCTCTCTCTGTTCCTCTGACTTTCTCTCTGATGCTTGGAGACAAGGGAGAACAGGACAGAAATCTGCCAAGGTGGTCTCACCAGGGAGCAGCAAATCTGCCCATCTGTGATGCCAGGGAGTTCAGCTTTGGCTTTTTAAAAAAAATTCCAGGCCTTCCAGAAATGAACAGTTGCTGCTGGAAAGGGACAAATGCTGAACATTTGCAGGCAGCTTCTGATAAACACTCTGTTGCAAGGGAAATTCAGAGAGAACGTCTTCAGCGCTCATCCGCTCCATCCCACAGTCTCCCGCTTCAGAGATGATCAAGCAGAGCAGCTGGTACTGGTTATGGGGTGAAGGGCAGCTGGAGCCTGGGGAAGCCTGGGAGAAATCTGACCTCCTCACAGACCCTTCCAACAGTTATCACCAGGCTCATTATGAAGCAGGCAAGGCCAATGCGTCCAACACAACATAATGAGCTGTTGTCCCCTCGGAGGGCGCACCAACTGTTCAGGCTCAATCTGCAAGTCCTCGCCAATGCGCCAGGCTTGCTTTCTTCTGGAGCTTATTGGGCAGTTAGTCCAGCTGCTAAGCTCAGAAATCAATTTCGATCAGAGATGGCAGAGACGGCTTTGCTGTAGAAAGGACTGTTAAATGCTCCATCAAGCTATGTGGCAGGGAGCGTGGAGGACCAGAGCCAAATAAACCCAAACCAGAAGCAGCTGAACTCGGTGGTGCTTGACATCTGCTAGCCCTCTGACCATCCTCTGAACTCCAAAGAGCTCTGCAGAGATGGAAGCCTTCACTTTTCCCTTCTCCTTTGGAGTGCTGCAGATCAGATCTCTCTCTCCATATTTCAATTGCAACAAAAAAAGATGCTGAAGATTGAGGGCAAGATCAATGGATGGAGAAGAGTGAAAGAACGCAGGTGGCGGTAGGACCGTTAGACAGGATGGACCTCACTCATCCCCTGCTGAAAGGGGACACTGACTGCCAGGCATGCAGGTGTAATTGAGGCCAGAGGGTGATGATAAAAAAGGCCGGGCTATGCTCTTTGCACAGGCAATTCTGGGTGTGCTCCGCATCCCCCTACAACTTTCAAATGTGATTGAGACACAGATGGCGCTAATTGTGTGTAGTGGGGCTCATGATGCTTTTACAGATAACCTGTCCCCCTCCAGTCTGGGGGAAAACATGATCATTTGTGGCAGCTGAATGAGAAAGTAGAAGCTTCTCTCTCCCCCCAGTCAAAGTGTCATTGCGAGTAATGTCTCGCATCCTTTGCTGCGTCTGGGGTGCCAACGGAGAGGACTGCGTTTCATTGATACTCAAATTGCAACAGACAAGACTTGAGAGCAAGCCCAGTAGTGGTGGAGGCCCAGCTTGGAACTGGGACACATGCAGGCAAGTGATTGGAAGGCCATAGATATTCAGACTTGGCTCCATAAAACCAAACTGCTAAAAGTGTCGTTTGCCAGAACACCTGAACCACCAGAAGGAGCCAGGAAAAGTTATGAGATCACAGCAGTGCCAACTGACGGCTGGTTTGGGAATCTAAACGGGGAATTAGCTGCCCATCTTTGGATATGCACTTGGGGGGATTGGGAGGAAAGTAGAACATCAAAAGCTTCGGAAAGACTCTCAAGAGTTGTATTTTTAGAGATGGGTTCCAGCTGTTTTAAGTGTACTGACATCTATAATTTGTTTTGAACCACTATTCCCCACCCTGAGCCTTTCCAAAGCAGCAGGTCACTTGCCTGAAGAGCTGAGACTTCTTCAGATCTTCTTCTGACTTGGGCTGGACTCTTCCATTCCTCTGCCTGCTTCTACTTTTCCTGACACTATGCAAATTTCTAACATTAAATCTGGAATAAATCTGGAAAAATCATTTTTCCTGTCCCCTGGTTTTTTAACTATAACTTTCAATAGAATAGAGTACAGTGGCGCCTCACTTAAAGAGCTTAATTCATTCCAGGGGACATGCTCTTTAAGTGAAATGCTCTTTAAGTGAAGCAGATTTTCCCATAGGAAAAATGGAAACTCAGAGGATTGGTTCCACAACCCCCAAAATAGTCATATAAAAATATTAATTATGTAAAAATGATGACAAAACACTGGAACTGAATTCAAAACATGCATTCAATGTGCATGAGCCTATGAAGTCTACTCAGGCTGCAATCCTAAAGACCCTTTCCTGGGAGTAAGCCCCATTTAACACAATGGGGCTTACTCCTGAGTAGACATAGTTAGGAGACTGCAATCAAAGACGTTCCTGGGAGGCTGACCTGGGCTGCTGCTGGAGGTTCAAGGTGGCTGGTGGGGGCACTTGGGGGCAGTTAGGGGCAGCTGCCTCTGGCACCCCCAGGCAACAGCCCCCAAGTTGGGGGCAGTTAGAGGCAGCAGTGCTGGCCGGCAGCCCTTTTAAAGAGCCTCCGTGCAGAGTGTCAGGGCTGCATAGCACGCATGCCCCATAGTGCGCTTGCTTGTTAAGTGAAGCGGAACTTCTTATGTGAAGCAGGAATCCTTGTTATGTGAAACGCTTGTTATCTGAGGCGCTTGTTATGAGAGGTACTACTGTATTCCAATGTGATTTGTTTCAATGCGTTCTGCACGAAATAATGCTTCACGATGGTATCAAAAACAGCAAGGTTATTAAAATTTTGGTAAGTAGTTGTGTCACCCTCCCACGTGCATCACTTACTGCGGCCCATGCTATTGCTATCCTGGATACTATCCAGTGTTTGTATTACGTATCAGGAAGAATGCAGGTTCTATATTTTATTAAGAAATTGGTGGATGACTTTTAAAAAAAGGGTTGAAAGGGTCTCTCCAGTTCCTCTGGAATTTGCAATATGTTAACGGCAACATTAGGAAAACAGGGTCCCAGCTGGATGCTGTTAGACATTCACATAAAAAGAGAACAAACTTCAGAGTTCATTAACTACCTACGGCTTCTACGACGGCCAGAAAAGGGAAAGGCAGAGAAACAGACAGACCCATTTTGAATATATTTAGCTCTACCCTTTGTAAATGTTGCGTAGCTACCCAGGTATGCAGCTTACAGCCTGCATTGGGAGACCTGGGTCACATTTAACAAAAGCTACAACATTTTATTTAATGATTTTTTAAGTCCATGAATAAAAGAGCACATCAGGGAATATGTTGAAGATGTGAGTTCTGACCTTTTCTCAGTTTCTGTGCATGTGCAGAAAGCAGAACCAAATTCACAGCAACACCCAGCTGGGACCGAAAAGGCGCACATGGCGATATGGGAAGCGGAATACGGGAGAGATACAGAGAGCAAGACCCACAACAAGCATAATAAGTGGAGAGTCATTAAAAATAAGAATAAAATCTAAACAAGAGAATGTTTTGATGTTGTTTGACTGAATCAAACAAGAAACATTCTTACGAGGAAAGGTTGGGGGAACTTGGGATGTTCAGCCTGGAGAAGAGGAGGCTGAGGGGAGACACGATTGGCCTCTTCAGATACCTAGAATCATAGAATCATAGAGTTGGAAGGGACCTAGTAGGTCATCTATATATCATCCTTATATCATCCCTATGACAGCCCTTCAGGTATCTGAAGAGGGCAATCATGTCTCCTCTCAGCCTCCTCTTCTCCAGGCTGAACATCCCAAGTTCCCCCAACCTTTCCTGGTAGGGCTTTCCTTCCACCCCACTGATCATTCTTGTTGCTCTCCTCTGGACTTGCTCCAGTTTGGCTGCCTCTTTCTTCAAGTGAGGAGCCCAGAACTGAACACAGGACTCCAGGTGAGGTCTGACCTGAAGGGCTGTCATAGGGAGGAAGGGGCTCATTTGTTCATAGCTGCTTCTGAAAGCAGAACTAGAACCAATGGGGACAAACTGCAAGAGAGGAGATTCCGGTTGGATATCCGGAAAAAATTCCTGATGGTTCGGGTGGTTCGGCAGTGGAACAGCTTGCCAAGGGAGGTGGTGGATTCTCCCTCACTGGAGATCTTCAAGCAGAAGCTTGACGAGCACCTGTCAGGGATGACGTAGGAGGATTTCCTGCTGCAGGCAGGGGGTTGGACTAGATGACCTACTAGGTCCCTTTCAGCTCTAGGATTCTATGATTCTATGCGGACTAGGACTGGGAAAACTGCCTCTGCCTAACGTGTAAGTACACATGCCATCAGGAGCACATCATTTCCAACACGTTTCACTGCTTGCTCTGTTATCCTCCAACTATAATGTCAAGTCAAGCATGTAAGGGATCAATAAAAATCCCATATTCAGTTATTAGTCCATTCAAACACTCATTTGGTTGGTCGGTTATAAGCAGCTGCAGGAAGCGAAGGAACAAAGTGAGTGACCACACGCTATCCGTGCGCACAGCTTGTGCTTAGAGAAAGAGATGTCCATGGGGTTCTGAAATGAGCTCAGCTGTTACTCAGCCCAGGTCTGGTGTGCAGGCTGATCCCACAGAGACCCTCTGCAATCAAGAAAAGGCCAATTGAACCCTCTAGGAGAGGAGTGCGAAAGCCTCTCTTGATCTAGAACAGCTGCTGGGTGGTGTCGGTGGTGGTGCTTGTAGCTTAACCATCAAAGAACCACCAGAAGAGGAAGCAAAGGATGGGGGTTTCAGTATGGGGATCTTGGATCTCTTCCTGCATGCACAGCACTAGAAGGCATATATTCATCAAACCTCAGATGTGGTTAGTAATTTCAGCAGCAAATGCCAGACGAAACCTGCCAGCCAATGACTATTGAGGGCAACATCTAATGCCAGCACTCATGCAGGTCTTCAGTGTGATGGTGGGTACGATAGATGCACATGTGGGCAAAGAGGCACGTAAAGTCGGGGGGAAGATTAGCTATTTATATGGCCTTGTTTGCAAATTGTGCTAACGTACACGGTTGCTGCTTACCCAGCACGTAGGTTCTGCAAGAGTGCTAAATCAGTTTTCCAGTGAGTTTCCTGCCCAGCAAAGTCAAGTCTAATTTAATCAAAAGCATGTGGTCAAATCAATGAAAGGCCCATATTCTTTGGGTGTTCTTTGTAGTTTTGCTTTGTCTTAGGAGGGAAGGATATGTGCCCAGTACTAAAAGTGAAAAGCAATGTTGTGGAGGAAGTCCTGAAGAACCCGTGGGGAATGCTAGGTCCAATCGATGGCAGATTCACTCCCGAGTCTTCCCATAGGGTATGGGAAGCATACTCATGCTTCCCAAGCATATCTATGCTCCCCCATAGAATATGAGAAGCAGCATCCATACTTCAAGTACCAGCTCTAGAACAATCATTGGCCTTCCTTCCTCCTCTTGGTTGCCCCTTCTTCAAATTCATGATAGTCTAGCTCTTTGTTAGTCTTTTACTCCAGCTCTGGAGTCTAGCCCCTGCCAGTTGTGGATGATGACCGTGTCACAACCCACACCACTCACTGTAGGGAAATGTGCTTAAGGAGGGGCAAACACACACATACCCTACAATCCAGAGTAACTACAGGAACATGTAAGAGACACTGCACCACCTAGTGAAAACCTATGGGAAATTCATATTGCAATCCAGAGTAAATTGTTCTTCCACTGGAGCAAGGACTCCCCGTAGTTACTCGGGATTGTGCCCATACACACACCATGGCAGTTTGCTACATGCAGTGTTGGAATATTGGATTTCTATTAGGGGAAAGGTGGCAACTACATGGACAGAAAACCCACCTACATACACAGTGGTTGTGTGAATTAGGTCTCCAGATGACAATCATGGCAAAAGGTAGATCATTCCATCAAATAATATGTGGGGCATGAAATGGCTACAAAAAGGAGGCAAGACTGGTGGAAGTGCTGGGCAGAATCAAACAAGAGAAATCAATAGAGGTAAATGGAAAGTGTTCAAAGGGAAATTAATGTATGCCCTGGAGCTACAGAAGCAACTGTAGCAATAAATGCAATAGGCATTTTAAAGGCCATTAAGACATGAGCAATAGCAACTTGGTATAAAAAAGAAAACCTCAAAGGACTGCTGAACAAGGTAAAGAAATCCACAAGCAAAAACAGAGGAATGGTTTGCAGCACAGAGCAGGGAATGGCGATGCGGTTGTGGTGGGAAGACTTTCTCAGAGCAGAAGAAGATGCCAATGGAAAAAATAAGTTGTGATGACAAACTGTCTTGGAAGGGAAAAATAGTAATAATTCTATTGGCCAGGAAGTGCCAACAAAAATTCCGCAGAGAATGGTGCATCTGGCCCAGTGTCCACATTCCAGCCATGCTTGCCTGGTCCATGTCAATGGGAAGCATCTTCTGCTGTTGGTCCCCACTGCCCAAAATACGCTGCCTCTGACCAGGGAGGCCTTTCTGATGCCTGTCCAAGGCCTGGCAAATTAGAAATCCCCCCTCCTTGCCACCATATAACCTGATCCGACCCTTTTCAGATCACTGGGAGCCCTTCTTCAAATGCTGTGCATCGCAAGTGCATCGAGGGTGACTCCAAATGGCTTTCGTAGAAAAGCAAGCAAGTTGGGGCAGGTTTGGAGTTCCAGAAGCAAATAAAAGGCAACAATTTAATGCGTTGTTTAAATGTTGGCTCACTCCAAGGCAGACGTTTCCTAAAAGCAAACAGGCTGAACCGGCGTCCCCCATGATGCCAATGCTGTTCTGGGCTTCCTATCACCAGACAAAGGCTGTCAGAAGTGAATCAACAGCAGCAGCCGGTAGCAGCTGCAATGCACCTGAGCACAGACATCCATTAATCTGTTGCAGAATTTGTTTTTAGGGGGTGTTGGGGGGGGGGGGGGGGCGTTTGAATAATATTCAGAGATTAAAGTTACTCTGATGTTGTTTGTTGATTTTTACCACTTTGCATTTCAAAGGCTGAAGGTGCAACGAGAGATCAAAACACCAATTTGCTGACTTGGACCGCAGCCAACTCCACTCCTGATTCTGGAGGAGGCTCTGACAGGTACTGCAGTAGGTTGCAAGTGGATGCAAGACGTTCAAAAGAAGAAGGAACATGAGCCGGCCATGTTCAAAGGAGCTCTCCGTTACAGAAGCAAGGAACATGTGCCCTTAGTAAGGAACCACTTGCGCTGCACACACTGATCTGGGAGGAAGTCCTGTTGGACTCTCAGACTCACAGAACAACCCACACTTGCGCTCCAAGTGCCGACAGGAGCACTGATGGGAGTGCAACTCAGAGTAAAGGGAACTTCTGCTGTCTTCTGCCTGGATTTTTTTCCTATCATCACACCCCCCCATACATCCCCGAAGGCCACTGCCTTCCACTTTTTATCCAGCTCTTATTATTATTATTGAGCATTTACTTACCGAGAATAATACCATTGGGCTCTTCTGGTGGCTGCCACACGATCCGTACAGAGGTCAGTCTCACCTCAGGAAACACCAGTCGCACTGGAGGACCTGGAGCTACAACGACCAAGAAGAAAACCAACATGTCAGCATTCACATTTTTAACGGAAACGTAAACCTGTCCTTCTAATTTCTCTTCACCAAGTAACCAGTCCACAATCTAGTAAAGCAATACTAACAGCTTTGGTCCTGAGTTCTAGGAACTGCATCTGCACAAGCATCACCGGAGCCAGGTATCTCCGTGACAGCTTTGTTTTTTTCTGAGTCTCACTGAGAACTTGTGCTGAAAGCTGGGAATAAGGAATCACTAGTCAGGACACAGTTGGGAAAAAAGGGCTGCGATCCTGGAAGAAAGACCCATTGAACACAAAGGAGCTTACTTTTAAGTAGACATAGTGAGGATTGTGCTCAAGGACCTCCACCTCTTACAGCCGCTATGAGAGCAATAGACAAGCTCCAGTGAAAAGATACCATTTTTCACCTCTGGGGAAATGGTCGGGATGAAAATTCTACCCCAGGTTTATTTTTATTCACAGACAATAAACTTTAATGGCATCCAACTAAATGCAGGTTCAGTACGATACTGAACACCCAGTCATGGGGTCTTAAAAGGCTTCAGCATCACCTTTTTAACAAGGAGTGTCTCTGAAGGGCAGGCTGAGGTTTCCGAGCTCTGGTTCTTATCACATGCGGTGGGGATGTTAAATTACCTCGGGAGAGAAAGGTGATCTTCTCTGTCATTCCTCTGTTTATTAGGGTGGAAAGGCAGGGGATGAATCACTGGAATAAAGACACTGCGCAGTTGCTGAAGATGAATCTCGTCTCCAGCTCGCTATCTGAATGGCCGTTTCATGTACACCTTTGGAGCATCTCTATTTGGCCAGGAGCACCAGGGGATGATCATCGGCACACACCGCAGATGGCAGGCAGGCAGCCAAATTACCGATATCAAGGTCGCCGGGGAGAGCTAATGATAATTTGCAAATTCAGAGGCATTGATGTTCTCCTTAAGCTGAAATCCCATCTCGCGCCTCACCTATGATGCTTTTAATTAAATTGATCAGGGAAGAATCAAGCTGGCTTATGTCAGGGCTGCGTGGGATGGAGAAACAAATGGCGCCATTTGCCAGCAAGGACAGCACAAGGAAGATGAGAAGACCAAGCAGTTGCTTCTCCACCCTTCCTCCAAGGTGCTCAGAACAACTCACGGGATGAGGGAGGTGAGGCTCGGTTCCCCAGGAACTCACGGATCTATGTACGATTGTCCCATCTGCTGAGCCACTAGCACCACGTGGGCCAGAAGGGGTCTCTGGGCACTGGAGTGGCACTGCTCACCAGGATGATCACTGGCTCCCTCCCAAGGGGTTCTGCAGGAGTTTGTAAAATCCAGGGGTTTTCCCCAAGAGCATTCAGTACACCCTCACACATTACTTTTCATTCCGAAATCTAAATGGGAGACATTTGCACAGACCTACTAAATACTACTGGAAGTTACCCTGTCTTCACTCTTATCCCTCTCCCAGTTCCACTGCTATTGCCCTAGTCCAGGGGTCTCTAAACTTTTTGCCAGGAGGGCCACATCGTCTTTCTGATACTGTATCCGGAGCAAAAAATAGAACAGATTTGCATTTCAAATTTGAATAAATTTACATAAATGAACAGAACTTGTGGAATGAATGAATTCAAAACAATTCATGAAAAAAATTCCAACACACAAGAGGGAGGGTGATCTGGCCCCAGGGCTGGGATTTGGAGACCTGTCCTAGACCAGAGATTTCCAACCTTTTAAGCTCATGGTACGCTGACAAGGCACTTAAACTGCCAAGGCACACCATCTATTTTTGGACAACTGACAAGTAACAACATGCTGCTGCTAAGGGGCTCCAATCTCCACTTGCCCTGTTAATAACGGGGCTCAAATCCCCCAACTGCCCTACTAATATGACCTTTCCCAAGTCCTGCAGACTATTTGTGGCACATCAATGTGCCATGGCACAGTGGTTGAAAATCGCTACCCTAGACCATGATATTTGGGGCTAAGAGGAGCAGGCTGTCAGGCTTGCCAAAATGCGGCTTCCAGCCCTAGAGCCAGCAATCCCCCAGGTAAAGAACACACGAGCACTTTGAACACCTTATTTTTCACTGCATTGTAGCCCCTTTCATGACTGACTCACACTTGATGTGCATGACGTTCCTGTCATGTCCAAAATAAGTGACTTGTATATTGTAACAGATGCATCTGTTATCTCTCCATGCCACAGATAAGCAAATAAAAACCAATTTGCTTCCTCTATTCTTGCAGACATTTAAAAAATTTTTTAAGGGCAGCAGAACTGCTTGGAGCTCCCCAAGCCTGCTTCTCAGGCATTCCCTGCGGCATTCACCTATTCTGAAAGCCGTGCGCTTTCTCCACATCCGTGTGGCGATTGAATACATGTGCCTTCACTCAGCTCCTGAACAACCTGAATAAGTCACAGTCTAAAGAGGGATTCTATGGCTCGGGGAAAGCACCGGAGAGAAGCATAAAATAATGTTGATGTTCATTTTGCCCCCAAATCACTACATGCTTCCTTTGTTCAGGGCTGGGCTGGGCTCCCTCCTGGGAAGGAAACTCCCTCACCTTCCTTCACTGCGAGCTTTGTTTATCACCTCCTATTATGCTGCTGCTGCTTCTTTTTTTACTGCTATGATTGGATTTCTGTAGGAGTTCATAATTGGGCTGTAAAAATTTGCTTCAGGCAGGAACTGGCTATAAAATATCAAGTTTCAGAGTGAAACAGTCTTTTGTGAATGACTGGGGGTGGCGTGATTTGGGGAGCAGATTCTCTGCAAGAAGTTAATAGGACTGTGTCTGTTTACATTAGGGGAGGATTTGGATCTTTAAAGATTAAACGTGTGATCAAACTGAGAGGCTGCTCACATGCCCTACAATCCAGAGTAACTACGGGAGCACGCAAGAGACATTTACGTCGACATAGTTACGGCACCACCTAGTGAAAACCGATGGGAAATTCATATTGCAATCCAGAGTAAACTGTTCTTATGTCAGAGTAAGGACTCCCCAAAGTTACTCTGGATTGCGCCCATGGTGTCCTTAAAGTCTAGACAGCGAATGTGGTTCTCTCATCCTCAGCCTGGAAGGCCTCAAGGACCCCCCACTCACCATCATCCTTGGTTCTCTCAATGACCGGAGTGCTGGGAACCCCATCCCCTATACGGGTGAAGGCCAGCACCTGGATCTCGTAAAGCAGGTACTTCCGTAGACCGGCCAGCAGGAACGAAAGCGTGTGGTTCCCTCGCACCACCTGACTGCTTAGCTTGTTTTCTACATCTTTGGCTCTGAACAAAATCTGCAGGGAAAAAAGGAAATGGTGAGACTTCTTGGATCTGAAGGACATTTCAGAGGCAACCCTTGAGAGGAGGAGATGCTTCCTTAGGAAGGAGAGAGTGCTGAAGAACCTGTGACACTTTTATAGTACAAATGTTTTATTCACAAATGTATGCAAAGTGCAGGAGGAAAAAGAGGCCCATCAACACAGACTATGCTAATATGAAAGGCAGCATCAAGGGGTGGGGGGATCCAGTGGTGGGCTTCAGGGGGCTCTCACAGGTTCTACAGAACCCTTTGCTAATGAGTGCCTGGTTCCGAGAACCGGTTACTCATGGGACATGGAGCCTGTTGTTAATTTATTTGAATCTCACCACTGGGGGATCCCCTTGGAATTCCAGCCATCCTCTCTTGCTGGCTAATTTTCAAATATAGAATATTTCCCCCCCCCACTTTTTTCACACACCCCACAACAGAAGGAGGACCTTGGGAAGCTGCTCTTTCCCAAGTCGGGCCTTTTATTGGATCTGGTCCTGCAGCAGGAGCCTGTGAAGGTTCAGTCCGCGGATTTTCACTGGCCTGTATCAGGAGAAGCTGCCGGGACTGTCACTTTCTGTTGCTAACAGCAACCAGCCATCAAAGGAGTAGCCACTACTATCTATTAAGGAACCTTCTTAGATAAATAAAAGATCAAAGAAAAGGGTTTATCTGAGCTTGTTCTGCTTTCCTACATGATCAACCTGCAAGAAGCAACTTGTGCTGGAAAAGGGCCCCTCTCTGAGTCTTCATCTTCCACCTGAAGTCCTCAGTGGTCCATTCCAGTGAGAAATGTCCCAATGGTTTGTTCCAGCCCTAAATTAACAACTGTACCTTGTAGCCCAGAATAAGCCCGTTCTGCTCCGATTCGGGCACAGCCGTCCATGTCAAGAGGATCTGAGTGGAGCTCACTGCTTCAGCCGATACATTCTCAGGGGAAGCCGAAGGCACTGCAAATCCCAAGTAAACAGAAATCAGATGTTGTGTCATTCATTTCTTTTTCTATAATCTACACAACTGTCAAATTATCTACACAATCTATAATCTGTATCCTACACAACTGTCAAATGCTCATGGAAGACAGAAGCTGCCAGCAACAGGTGCCATCAGCCACCGGCAACGACATCTTTCCAAACCAGAAGATGCTTTTGCCAAGAGAGGTGAGACTCGGACCTCCCGCACCTCGACAGGGAACATTTTCCTGAGCAGAGCTAGAGCCACAGGGCTTAATTCTGAGCTTTCCATTTAAGTTAGTGGCCCTCAAATGAAGCCCCGGCCGCAAGCGTGGTCTGAGTTAACAAATTGTCCTCAAAAAGGAGAAAAATGCAAGCAACATAATGAAATAAATACATCAGTCCTTTTAAAGAACGAAGGTTGTAATCTAAAGGTCACCCAGGAATTATTGTCACTAACTTTTGCCTGCGAGGGAGAATCCGACACATCTGCGCTGCTTCCCCTCCACAGCCACAGCCTCCCGGCTCCTTTAGGCCAGCTGAACTCCACTCAGTTAACATGATTAGATTTAGAGGCGGCATTAAAGGTCCCACAGAAAGGTGTTTAATTCTCCTTTTGCTTTATTGCTTACGTGTTTCCCTCCAGCACTCCAGATGGACAGATCTCATGTCCAAGGGGCACCCTTTCTAAGCCAGCACTGCACACCTTGCGGAGGAGACCGGCCCCCCAAAAGGCAAGCTTCTCAGGGAGGGCTTTTCCAGTAGCTCAGAAAAATTGTATGGCTTTTATGTTTAACGCTGAAGTAGTGCTCGTGTACGCGGCTGCCGGTGCGGAGGATCACTTGTTTGCATTTCAAGAATGTGTAGATAGATAGTGGGGATATGCAGTTGGTGCAGAAGAGACTGCGATGGATGTGCGGCCGAGGAATGTGCTTTTCTCCAGTGACACTGGAACTGAAGCCCACTGTTGTACCCAACACCTGGTTCATGGGACTGCAGCCACACTCCCGGCTGGGAACATTTTCTTTTTCCCCTTCTAACCATATAATGAGCAGGCATCCATCAGTCTTGAGAGACTATGGTATCGTGCTCAGCACTGCAAATGCTGCATGCAAAGCATGAAGGCCTGGGTTAGGTTGATATGGAGGATAGGCTGTTCCCCAAACAGCAAATCCCCCCTCTCCACACCACTGAAATAGACCAATGGAAAGGCAGAGCCAATAGGATTGGATCCAGCTGGCATCACAGAGCTGGTCTAAGGACAGGAGCTCACCCTGTCTTGTGGGGCCGACCCAGGTCTTGAATCCTGGCCTGCTGGTTAACAGGCACAGTGTCTTAACCACTTGCGCCACCCACAGCCCTTCTACCCACAAGTCACCAGTTAAAAATACTCCCTCCCCTTTACAACCCCCCACACCTCCGAAGTTGGCCAGAGCAAAGCAGCTGGAGAACAATTTGGATTCTTTTAATATAATACTTCTTTGTATAGGGAATACTTACATACATACCTACATTAGGAGAAATATTTATAGACCCTGGAGTAACTGCAGATTATCATGCAATAAAAGATGGCACTATTCTAGCCTGGGTGTTTGTGGGATTCAGCACCTAGAGGACCCTGGGCTAAGTCTAACCCTGCAGAGCATAATGTCTCCAAACCATTACCACAATAGGAAAAAACAGAGCAGGACATATATAAAAGTAACTCCCTATATTATAATTTATAAGTATTTTTAAAAAAGGAGTTACTTTTCAATCACCCTGTATATATCTATCTCACTTGTGGGAAATGTGAGTCAGATCCTTAATTCTCTATTTTCCGAGAAACCAAGCCAATTTTACTGAGAAGAGCAGCCAGAACACAAGAGCCCAATCCTATCCCATTTTCTAGCGCTGACACACACTGAATCCTGGTGTGGGGGACACTCATGCTTTGTGGTTGCATTATAGGTGCATCAATACTGGGAAGCTGGACCGTAAGAGTCCCTGCAGATGATGTGCAAGACATTGGTAGTGGACACGTGGCAGGAGAGATATGGGAATCAAGAGTAAGAACACAAGGCCTTCCATATCTCTCAAAGCAGCCCTCAGATTGTAACTGAATCTGCATATTCACCTATGTGCCCTTACAGACACACAGACTGACAGACAGACAGAAAACCCTGCCAGGCAGGTTACATAATCATCCTGTGTTTGTGCAAGATTTCTCGGTTCCCAATTAGCCAGAGCAGGAGAAAACCGAGCATGGAGATTCCTGCCAGCATTCGGGTTCCTTCTCCCAACCCCAGCTTTTTTAAAATCTTCTCTTAGATTTATCCCCCGCAAGGATATAATTATGTTAAAGGAATATAGATTGCCGGGAGCCATGAATGTCTTTGGATCGCAGCCACGGCTTCATCCGTAGATTTTCACAAAGAGCGGCTCCCACATGAATCACTTCTCCAGGAAAGGACAGCGCGCACTGAAAGGGGAGGGACACCCTTCTGCAGAAGCAACACTAGCAGGATTTTTTCTGGCTCTGCTTTTTCATATGTTCACTTGTTTGATTTTGGCCCATCAAGAGGACAGATTTCTTTATGCTGACGAATTGCTCTTTTTACTTGGTGCCTTTTTAGTTCAGCAGCAGAGCCTTTCCTCCCCCAGATAGTTCACAGGAGGACAAGACTGAAGCCTCCTTCAGGCATGTAATGCAGAGGTGATGCATGGGGGAGACAAGCCCAGCAATGAAGATAAGGGGGCTTTCCCACCTCTCCAGGTTGGCCGAGGCCACTTGGGATCTGAATCTTGCCCGTGGCTTGCTAGAAAGTGTTTGCTGGGAGGATCTGTCACTTTTTAGCATTCTGGAGCAATTCAAGATTACCACCATAAGCAGTGTTGGGCTCCAGCAGGTTCGCACCTTCTCTACAGAGCCGGTTGTTAACGAGAGATCGGACATATAAAGTTTAAAAACAGCCATTTAAAAGTGGCTGCCAGATGGGCAGAGAACCAACCGGTTGTTCATTTCTTTGAAGCCCATCACTGATCACGAGAGAAGATACTGGGCAAAATCCAGAGCAGTTACGGGTCCAGGCAGTTACGTCACCCTCTCGTGTTATCTTATGGAAAGTCATCTTAACTGCTCCGGAGCAAGGGGCTTAATTTCACTTTAGGATAGAGGCCAATGTCATCTAATATATATACAGTTGTTTTAAGATATTTTAGAACCAAAAAATAAGGTGGCTGGGGTCATCGTTGCGTGGAATAAATGCTTCTCATCAATTAATTTAATGGATCAATAATGTTTTTAAAGTTGTCTCTCTTGTGTTATTACTTTTTATTGTAAGCCGTTCTATGGCAAAAGGCATGGCAGACACTTTATGAGCACATAAATGAATAAAACAAACATTGCAGTTCTCTGGTATTTGCTAGTTCGCCCGTCCATAGATCACATACTGTACCTACTACGCTAGTCAGTTGCTCCGGCACAACTCCTAGTCCGCTTCTCAAATGAGAGCTTGACCGCTGCCTCCGAACACGGGCATGATTATGTAAAAGCCAACAATATCAAGTAAGTGGTGATGGACACTCACGTTCCGGAGACTAATGGCAGCTTAAGCAATATCTAAGGGGGAGAGCAGTGTGGGAGCTCTGCAATAAATTATTCTGCTTTAAGAAGAAGTCTCTGTGCCAAGGGTGTGCAAACTCAGTGGTTGCTCTTGTTGTTTGACCTGTGCAGAGCTATGCTCCAGCACTTTCCCAACACAATCAGGATACAGAGTACACACACGCCATGAACATAGTTGTCCTGCAAAGTCAAGCTCAATTTCCTACTAGGAGTTGGAGAAAGAGGGTCACTGAGGACTTCCATGAAGAAGACACCAGGGTCAGTAGGGGCCAATTCAGGGAGCAAATGGATACCACAGCCATTTGCAGCTAACCCTTTGGATGCCTCTTGTGTGAACTGGGTCTGAATGGAAAACCATTGCCTTAGTTTTGGAGCAGCAACCAGACCATCCCCTGGGTACCGGTCACCAGAACATCATGCTGGTGCAGTGATGATCTTCACTGCATTGCAACCAGCATCCCCACCTCCCTTTCTCCCTCCGCCATATTTTCTTCCGGCGTTAATTGGTCCCTTCCTCCAACTGTAATCAAAATATGCAAATGTGAGGACGCTGCATCAACAAAAAAGGTCGAAATCCTGTTTAAAGTGATAAATGGAACTCAGCCTTAACCAAGCGGAGGTGGCCAGCCCCTCTATGATTATGGAGACAAATTGCAAATACAACCCCTACTCATTGTGCAGGTTAGCGGCGGCAATGATTTACTTTCACTATTGAATACTTAATTCAGGAAAGGTCAGTCCGCTCAATTATTCACCCACACTCGGAAGGTAAATTACATCACATTGGATGCAGGCAAGTTGGCGCTGAGCAAGGAGCCCTGTTTGAAGTTATCCAGATAACAGCTTAATAACCACCTTCTGCAGATGCTAATGAGCAATGATGGCTTATTCTTGCTTGGCTACCAGGAAGGCTGTTTTCTTCCAGCAAACTGGAATCCCTCAGATCCGCTTGGACTTGCAAACCCCAGATCACCCAACCAAGTTGGGAAGGGTCTGCTGCGCTCACTCTGGTATCTGTTCAGAAATAATGCCCCGTAGTTGCTGTGAACCAGTACCCAGCAGTGGCACTGCTCAGACCAGCCATTCCCAAAGCAAGCTCTCTGTGGCTGTTAAGAACTGTTGGCCTGCACTGAGAAATAAATTAACATCCTAATTAATAAGCTCCAGTTAGGTTCTTATTATCTATATTCTTATCATTGACTTTCTCTGCAGCCAAGTCATTCTGTATTGAAAGGAGAGTACCAAATGACTAGTTTTGGGTTGTGAAAAATTGCCGTTAACATGCAAATATTCATCAGGCCAACAGGAAACTACAAGCAATGGCAAATATTACTAAGCAATGGTTACCATCTGGATGAGGCTCCTTCCCTGTGTCTTACCTGACTCCCGTGTGCGGCCTCGCACCACGTCACTCCAGGGTCCTGCCCCGATGGCATTGAATGCTTGGATCTGCAGTTCATATTCCATCCATTCTTCCAGGTCCTCAACTGTGTGTTCTCGCTCCAGCCGATCACTGATGACCTTTGTCAGTACGGGCAACTGCGCATCTGCACACCAGTACTTGATCCGGTAACCTACTGACTCGGGGTTCCCATTGTATTGCGTATCAGGCAGAGGCTGGGAGCAGAGAGATGGACAGCCTGTTATTTTCAAAGTGTGTCTCCTGGCCTACTCCATTATTATTACAAGGCCTGGGCTTTTTGACAGGCAAACCGTGGAGGAGATAATTGTCCTGCTGAACCAAATGCCCTGTGGGTTCAATCCTATTGAGGCCAAGCAGCTACACTCTAACCCCAGAGTGGATCTGCAAACTCCAATTCCACGACGGGGAGAAATAAATTGTACAGGCACCCCCTGTTTATTGGATGGGTTAGAGACTGGAGCACCATCCAAAAGTGAAAGCTGTTGAAAAGCAGAACGCAATCTTTTTTAGCTTACAAATTGTTGCTTGCAATGCTTTCTTAGCTAGCAAATTGCAAATGCCCCTTTTGTCTTGCCAATTTCTGTTGCCACACCAAGAATTCTGCAAATTCCTTTGGAATGGGAAGAGACCAGGAGCTCCAACTTGTGGAGGGCAATTTTGGCCTTTAGAACAGTAGAGAGAGGATGAAAGAGTGGAACATGCATGAATGAATGAGTTCTGGGTAGGACTGAAAGGTGTTGAAAGAACGGATCGTCAGAAAATGAACCGTCAGGAAGTGGGAGATACCTGTACCCTTGAAAGCCTGTTGATCAGAGGTACAACTGATGAGGAAACTGCAGACAGACAGTCTTGTCCCCACCCCAAACACTGTCAGTACAGAATTTCTGGCTGCCAACAAAGCCTTAATTCATGAGTGTTTCAGCTTCTGGGCCGGATTGTTCTTTGTTGACTGTTATTAAAACATTCAAATATACTTCACTTGGGTAGCAATGATATTAATGCATGTAATTACTGGGTCACGTGACTGGCGCCTTTCATCTTTTCCTGCCCGGCTGGCTGCCTGCCTGTTCATCCATCTTGCTGGCTTAGAATAACACGTACCACCTCTTTGACTGGGATCCAAAAAGACACTTTAGGCTGGCCAGGGGGTGCTGGGGGCACCGGCACTTGTTTGGCTTTGAAGAGCAGACACCCAAAGCATATGCCAAACAAGAGGCAACATCAATTCCCTGTTAGGTAGGAAAGCCTGGGGACTCAGAGAGTTCGGTCAACAAGCTCAGCAGTTGGAAAATGTATGCATGGAAACATTGGGCAGGAGAGCTTTCCCAGTGTAAATGAGATCCACTCTCTGCCTTTGGATGTGGGCAGCACCCCAGGGTGTCAACAGAGGAGGAGCCCTTGGGAAGGGTGCATGTAGGGAAAGAGCAGAGGAAATTGGAATCCTGCAACGGCTTCCAGACAGATAGGTTCAGGGGTGGATACAGCAGTCAGAGGCGCGTGATCACTTCATTTATCAATGGTCCTGCAATTTGTCACCCGGTCCCAGAGTTAATCACTTAGCTGGGTAATCTATCACATGGATATAACCTCCAATTGGCACAGCTTTCTTACATATTGAAAAATACTCCCTGCAGTTTTACTTAAACTTCAACTGAATGGAGTGCCAACGAGTAGCGATTTCCCAGGATTTCTGCAGAACGAGGTCACTCCAAGCAAACAGGCGGCAGCAGGTCTTTCCCAGTTATGTCACGTGTATAATTTTGTGTGAATTCTTATTGTTATCTTCTTATAATAATTCTTATTCTCATCGTCTGGTTCTCTCATGCCTACCAGCCTGCAGTCAAGTTATGCTGAGGACCTCAAGTACGACTTTAGCATTTGGGAGACGAAGACACCTTTGCTGCAAATGCACAAAGACATTGACTGTGAAATTTGGGGCGCCTGCAGGGAAGACTTGGAAGTTCAAATGTCATTCCTTTTCTGCACAGTTCAGTTACCATCAACTTACCACCCAACGGACCCACAAGCTAGTCTCGCTGGCCGTGCGCACAGTCACACTCCCCGGTGCAACGTCTGGGGGTGCCTGGAGTGTCTGGATGACACGAGAGGGTTGACTGAGTGGGCTCTGCCCAACCACGTTCACCTGACTCATTCGGAACCTGAAAAACAGAGAAGGGCATGAAACACTCGGTACAGAAACAATGTTTGCCGTCTTCCGGAGACCAAAACTTCATAGCCGGATGCTTGTGAAACAGGCTGAAGTGAGTTTAACAGCATCTACTACTTGTAGAAAGAAATGCCGCTTGACTTCTTTGCTTGTTTTACACCAGGACCAAAATGGCCTATAAAAAATGTTTCCTTAACTTTCAGCCTCCCTGATTAAAATTTGCCTTTGCCAATTAAAATAATCTCCCATCAGCTAAAGCTTTAGCCGATTAACCTCCTGATTAAGCCAATTAGAGGTTGCAACCAGCATTTTGCGGATGCTGCTACCATACGAGGTCAATCTAGATTCTAGAAAAAGTGAACTGTCTGTATAGGACCCATTACGCCACCCCCTGCGTTGCAGTCATTACCAGACCCTCCTCTAATGATCAGCAAAAAGGCAGCTGATTTGGACCAAGCTGTTTCACTTCCGATCCAAGAATAACCGGCATTTAAATAGGGACACAGATTAAAACGGACTCCATTTGTTCCAACTCATTCACTTTGCAGTTGGAGTTCCTGGAAGACAGCAACAGTTTAGGGGAAGAGGCTTCCCATTCAGAGAAAGGCAGGACTCGCTGAAGGCTTTGGGGACACACACCACAGTCCGGAGCCAAGGAAGAGCTCACCATTCTGGGCTTCTGACACTGAAAGCTCTTCTACTTGCCCCAGCCAAGGTTTGGATTTCGGCATTCAAGGACTGGTACGGAGATATTGTTTGAAAAGCTCATGCAACGCCATTAGTCTATCCACTCAGATCTCATCGAGGAAGTGCAGTAAAGGAAAATGCATTAAGCAAAACAGCCCTATTAATTTTCCAAACACCGACAGGGCGGAAAAGTAAAGAAGGACATTTGACAAAGATGGTAATTAGTGCTTTCTAAGTTCTCCTTTCTGTTGTGTAGGAATGTGGTGCCAAGCCACAGCAAGATGTGGGAGCGATAAACCCAAATGATGGCTGGAAGGTGAATTCTGCTCCTCATCAGACTGATGGCCGCACAATGGCTTTGGGAGGCTAAAGGGAGCACCCACACAATGGGACAACATTAAGTTCTTAAAGCAGTTTGCAGAGAGGCAACTGAGGCTGGCCCCGATTTCCCTGGGCGCTTCTTCTCAGCTGATGTGTCCAGTAGTGTTGCCATCCATCGGAGCAGCCCAGAACCAGAAGAAACGGGTAAAACTTGAAATAGTATGGAGGTGTGTGCTCAGGATAGCTGAAGCTAATTAGTTTCTGCACACTAAACTGCTGTTTAAGGCAGAGAAGCAGAGGCAGGAAAATAAACCTGACAATCTAATAGGCCTGTCCCTTCTCTTCATTCATATTTGCAAGTCAGTCTATTCCCCTGATAGACCTAGTTGCTGTGGGTGGCGCAAGTAGTTAAAACACTGTTAACCAGCAGGCCAGAGTTTGAGACCCGGGTCATTCCCCACAAGACAGGGTGAGCTCCTGTCCTTAGCCCAGCTCTGTGAAGCAGCTGGAACCCATTGTATCATTGGACTATTTCAGTGGCGTGGAGGGGGGATCTGCCGCTTGGGGAACAGCCTATCCTCCATATCAATCTACCCAGGCCTTTCCTCCTATCCTCCATATCAATCCATATCATATATGGAGCCTATGCTCCATATCAATCTACCCAGGCTATATCAATCTACACAGGCCTTCACAGGCAGTGTCAAGCATAATACCGTAGTCTTTCAAGACTGATGGATGCCAAGTGATAGACCTGAAACCTCTACCACGGCATGAGCTATTGGTATGATATAGGGCTGCAAGCTACTCCCCAAACCTCCTCTCAGGGTTGGGGGTCCCTATGACTGATATTTTTAAATACACACAAGCAGAAGACATTTCTGCATTTCAAGTTACACTGAGTTTGGCTGAAAACGTGGTGGGGGACAAAAGAGTTAACTTGATTTAAGTTCCAGAACGTAACCAAAGCGATCTAAGGAGCAGGCTGCCAATTTCAGGGCCGTTTTCCACAAGTGAAGCAGGATCAATTTTAATTAAACCAGTGCAACTTTCAGTCTAGACAAACTCTCTGCATCGGGATGTATTAAGTTACTCTACAGCACTATTTAGCAGGGCATTTTACACCTTGCTCCATTTTCCAGATTGATTAATTATTTTACTATGCAGCGGCTGTAATTAAAATACTTCAAGCAGGGTTGTTTCAGTGCAAACTCTTCTGAGGTGTAAATTCCCCCCCCCCCCCGCCGCCAGATGCTTATAAGCAGGGAGGTGGTCCCTCAATTCATGACCTGCTGGGCTCACCTGTAATGAGTATAAGGTGTGAGGTTTGGGATCTCCAGCATCTGCGCGTCTGACTCCTTCTCTACCTCGCACAGAGTCACCCACTCCTCTTCCTCTCCAATAACGCCAACCTGTGAAAACAAAGAGAAGTATTTTGGGGGGACACCACAGTTCCCAGTTTGGGGATTATTCAATTAACACTAACTAGCATCAGAACTCTAAGGGTAATGTAAAAGTAAGGGGATCAAGCACAGAGCTACTAGAGTAAACTCAATTTTGTCAAAGTTTATGATCAAAATCTTTTCTGGGAAGCGGATGAAATATAGATTCAAACTTGTGGAAAAGTAGGTGGGGAGAACAAGGTTGGAAAGGCCAGACAGACACCGAGGGGTGCCATTCTCTGTCTTTTAAAGAGGATGCCCATGGGCTCCAAGTCATGCGGACTAGCAGCCTGCTTTGGTGTTATTTTAAAAAGCCTCTGCGCCTGGAATCTGCATTGGATCCTCTGTTCTGCACAAGGCTGTAAGATCATCAAACTTGCATTGATTCCTCAAGTTCAGAGGGTTGCGGAGAATCAGGCTTCAGTGCAAAACTCTGCAATAGAAGGAAAGCTGGAGAACAAAGGTGCTTCATGGATCCCTGCTGGCTAAGCAGCCTGGAGACTGTGCGGCGCTTTGTATTAATTAGCCACTCTAAGTGGCCAACAGCCAGCTCAGCAAAGCGCCTCTGCAAGAACGGTGCCAGCCAGCAGGATCGCAGCACTAATAGCAGTTGAAAGTATTTTATTTTATCCCACGCCGCCTTAGGGGAGAGAGCTTCAAGAAGAAGTAGTGGCAGAACAAAAGAAAGGCCAAGGTCTGAGAACAGCCCAAAGGAAAAGGGGGGCTGCAAATCTGCATTCCAAAAATAAATGTTCTTTGCTGATATACTACAGCAACCCTGCTCAAAAGCAGCCTCAAAGTCCTGCGGAGTCAGTGGCTCCTTCTACAGAGGGAAGAATAAGAGTAGCTGATGCAAACCCTCCACTTCCGGTACTTACCTGAAAGCCACCAATGGCCTGGGTGCTCTCCAGGCACAACATCACCCTAGAAAGATAACTGGTTGGATTGATGTGATCAGAGTGGTAGCCACATGCAGTCTGGCACCAGAGGGGTCAAAGCAGACATTAAGGTTTTAATACAGGCAGTGTTATTATGTGCAGGTTTTCAGAACTTGTGGTTCCCCTCCCTGACCTGACTGGAGCTGAGCTCTGTTGGGTCCATAGGATCTTTTGAAAGCCCACAGCAGGGGTCTGTCTGTCCACCGCACTATCACTGCCTCTCCAATCCTCCCCTTTGCGAGATGTTCCCTTATCATGAGCTCTGAGGAAAGGCCTCTGGGTCTCAGCCCTGCCCATTTGCCCGGGCAAAACCTCAGCACCATCTTCCTTCCCATAATGGGATTCCTCCTACAGTAGGAGTGAGCCTGCTATTACCATTCAATTCACACGTTTCAGCTCTAGAAATTCCAGCACAAGCAAACAATCCATTTTCTGTCATACAAATATGGTGATCATCTTGATTTAACAAATTATCCCAAGTGGTTGATAGTGTAGTTTGCGCTTGAAAGGTTGCAAGAAGTACTGAAAAAGGGTGCCCCGAGTGAGCGTTTGAGCCAGATCACAGCTTTTCATCATTAGAGGGAATGATTGGAAGCGTCTCGGAGGGCAAGGCTGACTCCGGCCCATCTGGAATGGGGGAAGGTTCTCCTCTGGAAAGCCAGCCGGGTGACAGGTGGTGCACTACCTGCTGGGAACCAGGGAGGCCACAGACAGACAGACAGACAGACAGAGCGGCTGCAACCAGACACCATAATTATCTCTCCCATGCCTGCAAATTGCTGAGAATTGTTCTTTAATAGCGATTAGGGGGCAAGGAGCACCTGCTTCAGTGCAAGCAAGCCTTGTTGGAGTAAAGCAAACCGTGAGGAGTTAAGCACACACTAAGGGTGCAATTCTAGGTGGCACAACTCCTTGGTTATCCCGTTCTTATGGTGATGTAGGGCAGCAAGTGCATGTCTATGGCACAGAAGTGCATGTCTGTGGCCCAGAAGTGGCACAGATGTGTCTTATGGCACTTTGGTGACACCCCCCCTCCGGGCTGCACAGGACTTGTGCTGGGGCTTATGCTGGCCTAACTGGGCTTAGGATTGCAGCCTAAGAATACAACCGAGCCTGAAGGCTGCTTCTGATACCCCCCAGAATCCCTTCCCCAAAGTCTCTCTTTATTACGGTATCTCCTACAGCGATGTTCTTCCTTCTGAGCTTCCTCACTCCGTTTTTCACTCTCTAATCCAGTCCCCGCTATGCTGTGACTCTACACCGAGAGAACAAGGAATCCACTATTTTCTGAGTAGGAGTACTAATAGGAGGGACACGTCATTTTCTACTCACGGTCTCAGAGGCAGCATAGCTGTTCTTCCAACTGATCGCAGTCAGAACACAAAGGCAAAGAGGCAGAAACCGTGCATACATTTGCAACCAAGAGTTCCCTTCCATATACCCCACCCGGAATATATTCAGGGCAACAGCATCAACAGCAAAAGTTACACTACATATGAATGCAGTTAGTGAATTAGCCTTTTGGTTCCTCGCCCAGAAAACGGTACCTTAATTTCTCAATTAATAACCAGTTAAGATGGATAGGAATGTGTAGGATGCCAACACTCAGCCAACCATCCATTTTTAAGTATTCGTATTCTGGATTCCACAGTCACAAAATTCTCCTGACACCAGCTCCGGCCAGACGGACATCCCTGACAAGTAACATTTAGCTCATGGCAAGAGATTCACAATCTTCCAAACACAAGGGGACAAAATATACAACACGAGCACTTCTTTCCTGGCTTCAATAACTGCAGCTGTACAGAGAGATCTTTATAAAATCAATGAGAAATTTCATGTACGCCAAAAGCATTTTCTCCCTGAGAAAACTTATAAAGATGTTCCTTTTACATCCGATGTGTGAAGCCTCGCTCGACTCCAATGAGTGGAGGAGCTGGTGTTTGCACGATGATAAACCGACCTTGAAAATTCAGCTTGCCCACTGGTGCCAGCAGGGGTAAATTTTCATGACAGTTTTGCAAGGGCGCAGTAAATGTCCAGGAGAACACCCTTATATATGCCTTCCTAGTCCGCTTGGCTTACGACGGTATTTCCAATCTGTCTTGATCATCAATTCTTTGACGAGGATGGGACAGGGAAATAAAGTTTAAAGTCGGAGAACTTTGGAAGGGAGTCATTACCATGATGGCCAACAAGACTGAGAACGATGCTGGAGGAAAGTCAACACCACCGTTTTACGGGAGCACATTCGGCATAGGATTCTATGCTGAAAACTTTGAACGACAACATTGAGGGCCAATGCAATCCAACCTTGAAGTGCTGATGCACCCATCTCAAGAGGGTGTGCGCTGCACCCTGATGGGGAAGGGGACAGTCACGGAGGCTTCCTTGAGGTAAGGGAAGCATCCTTTACCCGGTGCAGCATTGCAACTGCACCGGTGCTGGGAAGTTGGATAGACTCAGTGCTTGGAGATGGGGGTTCTAGCCTACCACTCAGCTAAGATGCAGTAAGGATTCTTTGGAAACTGGTGTTTAATCCATAGTTCTTGAAGTGCAGGCAAATTCTAGACAGTGCATAGTACAGCCAGATAATGGTATAGTATAGGATGGGTGTCTCCAAACTCTGGTGCAGGGGCCAGACACAGACCGTGGTGAGTCTGTAACTGACCCACAATCAGCCTCTGGTCCCCTAAGAGCCTCTAACCCAGCTGACCAAACACAAGGTGAAGGACTGAGGCTCCATTTAAGTGTGTGCTCTATTTCTGTGCTGTGTGCTGGTGCTCGCAGCAATCCTGGAAATTGAATCCGGGTATTCATTAATATAAGTTCAATTTCTATTTATTGAAATTTTATATATCAAATTTTATTATTATTCCAGCTCTCAACACTGTGCCTGGTATCTGATGTGGCCCTTTGGCCAAAACATTTGGAGACCCCGGTGTGATTTGGAGATTACCGGGAGACCCCGGTGATATTGTTCAAGTGTTTGGTGTGGACAAATTCTCTTTCTCTTTGAACAACTTGAGCCTGTACAAGGAGCGATCACCTTGGCTTGATGAAGTATCACTTGATGAAGTAATCAACTCGGGTTACCTATGTAAGAAAGTCCGTGAAATTTATGAAGATGACGGTAAAGGAAACTACTTTCCGCCAAAGAGAAGGTTCAGCAGTTTCTTTCCCAAGAAAACCAGTCACATGGCAGGTGGAAAATGTCCTCAGATCAGGGCCTGCTTCTCAGTCAGCAGTCGCTTTCAATGGGAGCACAATGTTCCTCCATTGTTGTGCCGGCACCTGGTGTTCCACCACAGTTCAGGCGATGTCAGTGTTTTCATTATAGAGGTTTATAACTCAGTCATTTGAAATCGCTTTGGGATGGAATTTGGTACACAGCCTGTCAGCCGGGATGCAATTTTTTCCTCTTACAAAAGAGTACTTAAATCGATTCAGCTGTTTTTGATTTAAAGATTGGCAAAGGCATAAAATTGTCAGAGTCTCGGGCACTTTATTTACCAGGCTCTAAAGGGACAATGACATCAAGAGGAGCGCTTTAGACAACCGGTGAATCCTAAAGGATCCACTGACATTGAAAGTCTGACTTAACCCTTAACTTGGCATCCATCAGTCTTGAAAGACTATGGTAATGTGCTTGACGCTGCATGCGAAGCATGAAGACCTGGGTAGATTGATATGGAGGACTGTTACCCAAGCAGCAAATCCCCCTCTCCACGCCACTCAGAGTCCAAAGGAACGGCAGAGCCAATACGATGGGTTCCAGCTGCGTCGCAGAGCTGGGCTAAGGACAGGAGCTCATCCTGGCTTACGGGTCTTGAACCCTGGCCTGCTGGTTAATAGGCACAATGCCAGCACCATCCCAGGTGAGGTGCGAGTTAAATGCACGTCTTCACCCGTTTTCAGAGCTAATAATATATTGCTGTATTAACATGTGCATACATTTTAGTTATCATTATAAATAATACACACACTTTAGAAACTTAAACGCTATAAATAATTAAAAGTGCCCGTAATTATAAAACCATAAATACAAATAATTGCATTATATGAAATTTATAATTACACATGACAGATAATTATATTATTGCTGCAATCCTAAGGACACTTTCCTGGAAGTAAGACCCATTGAACATGGGCTTACTTTTGAGTAGGCATGGTTAGGATTGTGCTCTATGTTACATAGGACAACAGAGCTTGCTCACGAAGGCTCACAATTTCAAACACTGACAAGAAAGCCAAAATGTATGGGGAAAAATGAGGAAGAAAAGTAGGACGAGAAAGAGAAGGCCAAACCTAAAATAGCAACCAGATGGACAAAAGTGTCCTAAGTGGCTGAGGCCAAGGAGTCTCTGCAGGGAAGCTTTTGTGATGTGTGAAATCAAGAACGGGTGCAAGTCAAGGAGCAGACTTTCACAGGGGTTTCATTTGCAGAGGTCGGAGAGCCTTTCCCCTAATTTTAGCTCTAGGCTGTACTGCAGATTTTCTCCTCTGTCAAAGAAACCTTTCAACCAGTCCCATGTGTTAGATGTCTTAGACAATTCCACTCTGTCCACCTGCCTAGACGTCTGGAGCCAATTCAGCCCCATGGCCTGCCCTTCTCTTTCACTTTGCCTGCACCCACCTCCCATGGCTGCTTCCACCTGGCCCACCAAGCTGCACCCCTTGCTTCCCCCTGCTGCTTCCTATCCCTCCAAGAGTGGGGCTGCTTTATCTCCCACCATCATCTTCGAGCCTCTTCATCTTGCCATCAGCTGGCCCCACTAGATTAAAGGACTTCTAGACTGTGCAACATCAATGTAGAACATAAGATTTTTCTGGCTTGCTACAATCCACTGCTGTCTGTTACTTCCCGGTGTTGCATCGCCTGCCAGTTTCTTCTTGTGCAGAGTTGACCTGCAACTTGACACAGACCCACACCACACGCACCAAAGCCAACAAAGCTCACCAGTCATGCATGGCATCCTATCTCCTCCTGTTTCTGATGCCTGCCTGGACTGTAAGAGCAAGATGGCCTGCTGGGCACTCAACAGGCCACCATCAATGGCTGGTGAAGTGCAGGCCCACCCTATCACATCAGAAAAAAGTTACCACTGGATGGTGACAAGGATTTATTGACACAAGTTTAGGATTACTTTGCCCCCAAAGTAATCCTAAACTTTGTGTATGTACCCCCCCCCCCAAAAAAAAAGAATTATTGCATGCCACCTGAAGCAGGTTTCCAGCAACATATACTTTACCATCTCATGACCCTCTCCATGTTTTGCATTATTACAAATTGTGCACAAAATAATTATAGAAAAGGATTTTTTAAAGTACAAGGCATAATTCCTCGATTTTCTGAAAGAGATGGCTTTGCTTTTAAATTCAGCTTTGCTTTACTATGCTGGGTTCAAATGTACAGCCTGAAGCAGATGAAAAATTAGTGCTAATAAATTTTAATAGACCTTTTAAGGAGTATGTCATATGGCTGTTCTATAAATCAGGGTGATGGGATTACAAGGTCAAGCGTATCTTGACCTGAATGAGGTAAGGAATAAAGAACTGGATTCTCATCCTATACAAAGCATGCAATCCTAATCTAGGCTGGGCATAACTCATTGGTTTTCCCATTCCCATGGGGACGTGGGGAGGCAAGCACATGTCTGTCCACTGGCCTAATCCTTTCCCAAGAGTAGCATGGAAATGTCTTGTGGCACTTTTGTGACATCCCCAGGTCAGCACAGGACTTACATTGGGGCTTAGGCTGGCCTAAGTGGAGATTAGGATTGCAGCCAAAGTGGAGTAAAATGAAGAAGCCAATAGATACAAGCAAAAAAAAAAAAAACTGAGTAAAGATTTTGGGGGATTCCAGTCTCATTCCCATGAGTCATACAGATGAGTGGTCCTCAACCTTCTGAGGATCACATCCCGGGACTGTGGGAAAAAAATTCCCATGGCCTGGGGGGGGGATGCACATGTGCAGTTCCATCTGGAACTGCACATGCATATCAGCATGGCTGGGCTGCGCTTGTGCAATTTGCCATGGCTGCAGGGTGAACTGCGCACATGAGGCCCAGCTGGGCTGCGCCTGCACAGTTTGTCCCCCACCCCCAAGTCGAGGTGAACTGCACAGTCACAGCCCAACAGTCGAGCTTCATTTATCTGAACTAAATCCCAGGTGATGATGCACAGTGACCTTATCGCCCAGCCTGGCATGCGCGGATAGTCAGCGTCCCCCAGATGTGATCAGAAACCACTTCTGGTTTGCAGTGTTGATTTCTGGTCATGTCTAAGGCAGAGGCTTGTCTATGTTCAGAGCCTGTGCACAACCTCCCCCCACCTCAGAACTCCAACTGGATGTGACTGAAGTTGCCAATTTAAGCCAGAAGTGGCTTCCACAATGAACTGGGAAGCCTTTTGCGGAGAAGGCTGAGAGGAACACGTGACCTCTGGATCTCTGGCCCACTATCTCGGTATCACACAATTAAAGTATCAGAGAATTCTTTAAACACCTGCAGTGTGCTCTGGACAACATTAAAAATACTAGACAATGGAGAATTCCTACTGAATATATTCCCAGTAAGGTAATCTGGAACTTCAAAACTCCAGGAGCAAAATCAGTGGAAATTAAAAGAACACCATCACAAAATTCCAGATGAATATATATTAGCAGATGATATTTATTAACAAAATTAACAGATAATTAACAGATAATATATGTTAACAAAATTCCAGATGAATATACAGTAGTGCCTCACATAAAGAGCTTAATTCGTTCCGGAGGCCTGCTCTTTAAGTGAAACGCTCTTTAAGTGAAGCAGATTTTTCCATAGGGAATAATGGAAACTCAGACAATTGGTTCCACAACCCCCAAAATATTCATATAAAAATAGTAACTGGATGTAAACATGATGACAAAACACTGGACTTGAATTCAAAACATGCATTCAATGTGCAGGATCCTATGAAGTCTACTTAGGCTGCAATCCTAAAGACACTTTCCTGGGAGTAAGCCCCATTTAACACAATGGGGCTTACTTCTGGGAAGACATGGTTAGGAGGCTGCAATCAAAGACACTTACCTGGAAGTAAGACCCATTTAACATAATGGGGCTTACTTCTGGGTAGACATAAGGTGGCTGCAATCAAAGACACTTTCCTGGGAGGCTTACCTGGGCTGCTGCTAGAGGTTCAAGGTGGTTGGTGGAGGCACTTGGGAACAGTTAAGGGCAGCTGCCTCTGGCACCCCCAGTCAACTGTCCCCAAGTTGGGGGCAGTTAGAGGCAGCAGCGCTGGCCGGCAGCCCTCTTACAGAGCATCTATGTGGAGCGTCAGTGCTGCATAGCACGCATGCCCATAGCACGCTTGCTTGTTAAGTGAAGCGGAACTTGTTATGTGAAGAAGGATTTCTTGAAATTTTTGCTTGTTATGTGAAATGCTTGTTAAGCGAGGTAACACTGTATATTTTGTGCAGGTTCCCACTTAAAAGCAAGTGTCAAATCTATTACCGAGTGAGGCTTTCGAATGGGGATATGTACCAAATCTTACATGTGTCCTCACTTCATAACTGATGCCAGATGTGTGTATTTATGGCTGAGGAATCCCGCTGAGTATAAAAGGAAGGTGCAAATAACCCACAGAGATACACACCCAGGGGCTGCTGCACCTCCAGAGCAGAGAAGATGATTTTTTAGAAATAAGAAATTAAGCACATTTTAATTTTGCACTTCAGAAAAATTCTACACTTGTTGGCAAAACAGGCAACCCTCCATGCAGCTGTTATGACAGCGAATACTTGGAAAATTTTTATGCCATTGTTAAAAAAAGGAAAAAGGAAGATGCTGGAGCTGATTCTGTCTAATTGAGTACCGTAAAAGCTGTCCAATTTGCAAACCACAGGCTGTTTTCAAGTATTCTGCAGATATACAATGGAGAAGGACAAAAGAAGAACCGAACTATAAAATGAATCCCTGCAACGCAAAATGTAGCACACGAGAAAGCGAGGGGAACCTGGTTTGTCAAGTAGAAAGCAGAGGCAGGCAAGGCAAGAGGCAAGCACTGCCTCTCATTAGCAATTCAGATATTTTATATGTTTTTTTTCCCCAAAGTTGAACGGAGACATTCAAGGGAACTTGTTTTTCCTCCTATATATTTAAGCACAATGCTCTGGAACAAAAATAAAATGCCCTAAAACGAAAAAAGAGCCTGAGAGAAATGCTACTTCAGCTCCCCTCTGCAGCACAACAGAAGTTCCCGATCCATCCAGTCCTAACAATATATTGTGAAAGACGCAGCTCGGAAATCCTACCCAGGAGAAGGTTAAACGGAATGTCCTTCTGTGTTAGCTCCACAAGGACCCAACAGTCTGAGCAGCCTCATTACCTGGTGGATCTGCCGGATGGAGACGAAGAAGCAGAAGGAATTTAACATTTTAATCTGAAAAGTACCAGGTGATGTTAGTTATAAAGAGCAGCAGGTGAGAAGGAAGAAGTGCAATCCACCCGACAGGAGAATAAATGAGGAACAGCTCCTTCCTCCAGGACAGAATGACAGCAACAAAGAGGCCCCGTTCAAAGCCATCATGGAGAGTCGTTCTCAGAGGCACATTTAGAGAGTTGAGGGGGAAACCACAGCATTTCATTACAGCATAACTACCTACTCAGGCACTGAATGATTAGAAGGATATTTCAAAAGGCAATTCATTCTGTACCCCCTTCTGGTCCCCCAAGAAGTTCTGCTTAGCATGGAAAAGCATGTCATACAATCTAAATGCAGAAGGAAGGAAAGCAGGAAGGAAACTTCAACTGGCTCCAGTGGAATCTTCAGTTTGGCACCCTCTCCTTGAAGAAAACTTCTGACTGACTTATCTTTTGAATGATCCCATGTTAGAATCTCAAACCTTGATATTCAGAGTCAAAAATTTGGTGTAGATTCATTCAAATGATTAAGAACTATCAGCATTTTTTTACGTACCTGACCCTCTACTATCCATTTGGAGACTGATGTTTTTCCATCATACCCAGGCCGGAACTGAAGTGTAGCAGAGCGGGGGCTGATGTTGGAGATCACCAAATTGGATGGAGCACCAGGAAGCTCTGTACAGGTCAACAGCCCCCCCCAAAGGAAGGTTTAGATTTATTAATAGGGAGAATATCTGTACACAGATCAATATTTCCGCATTGTGTATCTGTGTTATTTTTCAGTCCTGAAATGGCTTTGATAACTTAGGAAGATCTTCATTAATTTTTTAAAAACAGGCTGAAGTTTCAAAATAGGCATACGTGGGTAGAGTAGGCAGCAAGTAGAAATCAATATTCTAAATGCAAAACTCAACCATTAAAAGCAGTGTGGTCTGTCCAGGAGGGTACAAATGCCCTCGGTGGCAAACAGAGGAGCCCTTGAGAGGAGGTATTTATCCCCATGTAAATGTAGGAAAGGATAGCAGAAATAACTGCATTGTGTCTGAAAACCGGAAAAGGCAACTGCATTTACCGCATTTACTCAAAACTAATATGCCATTGAATCTAATGTGCTCCCCTATTTTGAAAGGCGTGAGATTAAAAAAATGTTTATTGATTGCAATGCCCAGCTGCAAAGCAGGTAAAGCATATAATACACAGCTGCAAAGCATATAATAATGAGATATATGATAATGAAATGTTATGATTTTTACCTAATTGCACTTCTTTATACAACAAAGGGATTGTGTTACATTTTAATTACAATATAGTTAACTATTAAACGAGATACTGACCTATACTTATAATAAAAATACTTGTATTTACTTGAATCTAATACACATCTTGATTTTGGAGACTAAATTTGGCTGGAAAAGATGTGAGATTCAAGTAAATAGTTATGTTAGCATTGACTGCAAACGGTCCCCGCTAACCCTTCAAATCTTCTACAAGTCAGAGCTGGACACACACACACACACACACACACACACACACACACACACACACATACACCACTGACCATTGTAAATAGAAATTGACACCAATGTGGATTTTGTTACTGTTGTACTTAGTTCCTGTAATCCTAAAGAGTGACTGTAATTTTTTTAAAAACCACATAGTATAAACCTCAGGCCAGTGTTTCTTTGGCCTCCCCCACCTCCGCCACCTTACTAACCTGGGGGAATGCCTGACGAAATGGTGGAGGAGGTGACCACGCCAGTGCCTTTTGCTGTCATTGCCGCGACTTCTATCGTGTAGGTGGTAAGGGATGACAAGCCTGTAATTTTGTACTCAAGGGTTGTGTTGGCGAGAGTGCGGGCCAGGCGAGACTCGTTCCTGCTGTACACCTCCCAGGAGATCTGGTAACCTGGAAAGAAGAAAGAAGATGCAGAAATCCAGCAGTTGTGATGAGTGGCGTCTTCAAAGGATGCTCCCTGAGCTGGCTCTCAAAAACCATTTCTTGTGCTTAGATAAGGAACCACCAGCATATTTATCATTCAACTTGAACAGGCAAGTGCTCTCTGCAGGCGCACATCTCAGGCCATTCATCTCATACATCTGCTCTCACAAAGCAAATACTGTCTCAGGAAGGGTGGCCCTCCACTACCTGGGACCTCAGAAGAGGCCAGTACTATGGCACAGGATGGTCATGTGGGAGCTTAGTGCTTGCCTCTCTGCTTCTTATCCTTGGCTTCCCTTGCTGGCATCTGTTAACATGAGCTACAAGACCTGTACAGCCCCTGGTTTCTGTTCATGCCCTGCACTCAAAATGCTTCCTGCTCCGTCAGAGTCCAGCGTCTTTCCTTGACTACATCAGCCTTTTCACAAGCAGGCCGTGTCAGGTTTTGACAGCTCTCCACTCTTGTCACTTCAGAGCAAGATTTAGGTCTGCAGATATCCCAACATCCTTTTGTCATCTTTTTGGGGCACAATCCTAACCCAGAATGTCACAACTCACTGGTCTTCCAGTTCCTGTGGTGATGGAGGGAGGCAAGCGCATGCCTGTGCACTGGTTAAACTGGTCCAGAAGTGGCGGCATTTTTGGGAAACCCCCAGGCCAGCATGGGGCTTGTGCTGGGGCTTAGACCCACCTAACTGGGGCTTAGGATTTCAGCCTCGGTCTCCTTTCCCCCATGTTCTTGCAATCATATATTGAATGAGCCTCCCATGTCTTAAACCATGTCCTGCCGCACTTGATTGCCTCTTCTTCACACACTGCACCAATTCGTGACCCCTGACAATCCTCTCCAATATTTCTTTATTACTTTTGCTATCTAACCAATCTGCAGGAACAATCACTGACACTGTCGCAGAAACTCATTCCTCACACATTCCCCCATATTTTTCACTGAGTGATGACTGACAGGCCAGGAACGGTGGTTCTGATTCACTTGCGAACGAGGGCCGTATGGCAGTGGGAGAGCAATCGTGCACCTCTTTGCATGAGGAAGGCCAGGTTCAATCCTCTGCCACATCTCCAGGTAGGACCTGTGGTGGGCTCCAGCAGGTTCGCACCTACTCTGTAGAACCGGTTGTTGACAAGAGACAGGACATATAAAGTTTTAAAACAGCCATTTAAAAGTGGCTGCCAGGTGGGCAGAGAACCGGTTCTTAATTTCTTTGAAGCCCATCACTGGGTAGGACAGACAGAAAGTCCTGTCTGAAACCAGCCATTCAGTGTTGGCAACAGTGAGCTAGATGGACCTGGCCCAAGGCAGCTTCCTGTGTGCCTATATAATATGGTGTAGCACATGCAAATGGCTATATAGCCCTCATATATATAGTATGTCAACTTCTTAAGCCAACCTACAACTCAGGTATCTGCAGCACAAGACGCTTTCAATGCTTGAGAAAAAGACTCTCAGTTTATCACTGACCGCCTGCCAGGACTATGGGAAGTAATCTGTCCCCAAATGATGGGCATGGCTTGAGGGCCAGAATATTAACCCAGAGGCTTTGCAGAAGCACAATACGACCCGGTTGGCAAGCTCAATGACCCAGGAAAGATGTGCCTGTGCACCTACATCAGAGATAAGGCCACCACACAAAAGGAACTGTCACCATTGAGAAGCCAGAAAGGAAGAGGAACACTTATGAATGAGATGCTAATCAACCCAGAGGAACATGCTGAGAATTGTAAAGGAACAGAAGGAAAAATTTCCATCCCTCCAGCCGCCCTGCGCAGGCTTTTAAGTGGGGGGATCATTATCTTGTCTTTTCAAACCTGGTACAGCAAATCTATTGTCCTAATCTGTAGAACGGCTGACCCTCCACCTTTCCTTTCAGTGCCAGAGTGCCTGCTAAGTCCTTGATCCCTTTGCTCTTTTATTGCCGCCTGCCTTCCCTGAACTTCCCAGTTTCCCTAACCTGATTTCTCTCAATTTGGCTTCTGATTTTGCTTGTCCTTCTCTCCCCTGCTGACAACTTTATTCCCCACGGAGGACATTCGAACCTTTCTTGTGACAGTCTCTAGAGAACCAGTCAGAAAAGTTGGCATGATTGCAACTTTACTAGGATCAGGCCTGAAAATAACAGCTGCTCCTGAAGTGACGTGAACGGAATATGATTCAAGCCCAACTCAGGAAAACAACCGTCTAAATCTGCCATTCACCAATCTGGACATGAACTGATGACGGGCACTGACCTAAACCTCGTCCCTCCAGACTCTCTCGGGGCTTAACCTGGAAAAGGGGAAAGGGGAGGTTTCAGGTCTAAGAAATTCCTACAGATGCTACGGCCACTTGCTAGTGTCTATCTTGTGCTGGTCCCAGACACAAAACCAACACAGGAATGAGCATTTTTAATAGTCAAACAGTCCCCCAACCAGGTCCAAAGACTGGTGTTGGTATACAGGCAGAGGAAAATGTGTCTTGTCTATTTTGCATTACACACCTTCTTTATATATGTGAGTAAAATCAGAATAAAGTGTGAAAAATGTACTGAAACACTTGCTTTGGGGCACTTGTGACACCACAGGTGAAGGGACTCTCTGGTTCTAGTGGAGAGAGGACGACAGGGCTTTCCTTACCATTTAATAGCCAGCCACTTCATCTGAGGAGTAATTATGTTTATGAAAGATTTTATATCCGTATTCGTTGTTGATTTTCTTTTTCAACTCCTTTTCTGAGTGATTTCAGCTGAGAATCAAATTAAGGGCACTATCCAAAGTGGAGATTGAGGCTGCAATCCTAGAGACAGTTTCTTGGGAGTAAGACCCGTTGAAGACAATGGGGCTTACTTCTAAGTAGACAAGGTTAGGACTGGACCCTGAGTTTGGTTGCACTGCCTCCAAAACTTCAAATCACCCCTTGCACTGGATAGGGATGGATGGTGTACATTTACACTTAGAATCAAAGAATCATAGAATCATAGAGTTGGAAGGGACCTAGTAGGTCATCTAGTCCAACCCCCATTGTTAGCAATGGGGACAAAAGGATGGTGAGAGGGTATTCCAGGATGAGTGTTTTGGGGCAGAAGAAGGCAGAATGTGTGGAGGATTAGGGCAGTAGCAGTTTGCACCAAACCCTGAGCCTGTCCTATTCTGGCTGCTCAGATTTACACCAGCTAAATCAGCAGAACTTATTACCCCATAAGGATGGGTTGGGGCTTGACATAGGTTGAGGGGGCTGACCCCAATGTGTGCAAGAAATGTTGTTCCAGTGCAGGTCAGGAGTTTATGGTTAATCTACCAAATGAATTAATAAATAAAAGCATCTTTAAGAGCTGCCATCATGGGTCCATAGAATCTGAGATATTCAGCTATTGTATTTGGGCCCTATGGAATTTAGGATGTGCACATCTGTACTATAATGCACTAACCACTCCCAGGACACGTCCCCTGCTGGTCTGGATCATTTCCTCATCTCTCCTGACTATTTTTCGGATGTAACTCCCAACATGCAGCGCCTCCCAGATTCAATCATTTATTTTTATTGTGTTGTCTTCACTCTCCCCCAAGATTCAAGGCAAATTCGGACACTCTATCACAATCCTATTTGCTGGTGTTCCTGAGGACTTTGCCTCCTGACTGCAGCATCAACACCGGACGGAAAGAGCCGGGCTATCAAGTCCTGACTGCAAATGCTACGTCAATAAATAAGATGCTTCATTTGAATTCAACTCCAGACTAAAGGATCCCAAAAGAGAAACTCTCCCTGCGTAGCAATGGAACGAAAACAGAAGTGCTTTGGTTGTCCAAGACGAGGTGTAAAATATAAACCAACCTTCCAAACTGAGGGCAGCTTAATGCACTTTTTAAATTGGTATTTGTGAAAGACTGGCTTGTGATTGCTCCTTAAAATGCACTGGAAGCTTCAATGTGTGGCCATGTGTGAAAATGCCACATCTGCCGGCCCTGCGCAGACACACTGACCCCCAACGGCATGGTCCACTGTCAAAAAGAGCCCCATCAAACCAGAAGAAATCAAACCAAGTAGACAGGCCAGAAGTTGATGGAAAGGATCTAGCAGAAGAAGCCCTGCAGCCAAAAGGGTGACAGCAGGTGGCAAGAACATTGGGACTCATGGCAGGTTAAAAGAAAGTCCTTCTGACCTTCAAAGCCATGAACTGGGCCCAGCAAAAGCACAGGAGAGGCATGTTATGAAAGTTGGCTGTATCTGGCTCAGGTCTAAGCAGGCATCCGAAAAGCCCCATCGAACGTCCCTCATGCCCTGGCATTAGTGCCCTCTCCAAAAGCTGCCTCCTAACTGAAACTAATGGCCAGAAGAGTTTCAGAAATAATTTTCTGTTGATCTGGAGTAAATTCTGTATGAGAGAGCAGAGCATCCAATCACCAACTGTCCGTCTGCATCCAGGCCCTCATAAATCAGAGTTTACAGAGGAGAGAGGAAGATACTGAAATGCGCAATGAGAGCAACGGGCAATTTAGCGGGGCTGGCTGGCTCCCTCCTAATGCCCTCTGTGCCTTCCCTCTCGTTCCACGCATCCGAATTAAAAACCAAGTCACAGCAAATGACATCCGTGCCCAGAAGTGATGAAGTAGGAGCCTCCTGAGCACTTGGAGATTCCTAAGCAGGGAAATGAATGATTTCACCCCCTCCCTCTCCTGGCCTGAAATGCCGCCTTCACCACCACTGGGGAGCTTTTTCTCCTGGATAAACCTGGCCTGGCCTGTCTTCACACCTGAACTGCCCCAAAATTAAAGGCAGCCTTGGCTTTTCCCCTTTCCTCAAGTTTGACTTGGGTTGATGTGCAAAGGAAAATGACCCCTTCATCCAACCCACTTCCCACTTGGAAGCTGATTCTGATGCCAAGTCAGCATCCACAATTCTCTCCACCTGGCAAAGGCAGCTGGGGGGGGGGGGAGAGAAAAACAGACCCCAAAATGATGGTTGCTTAATTGTCTCCAACAGTCAGGGCTTGACGGGTTCTGCAGAGAACTAAACTAGTGGCCATGATTGGGAGCTGGTGGTAATTGGATCGCTAACGCTGTCCTTGTTGATTTTTCAGCTTTCCAAAATGGTAGAGGCAGCCTGAATTTTAAGTCAGAGGTGCTCCATGATAGCTGGCCTCACTACCTGTGCCAAGGCCATGTGCCTTCCTCGACCCCACTCTCCTTGCCCATTGTCATATATTACCCCCCCCCTCCCACATACACACACACTTTTTTAAGTTCCTGCAACAGCTACTTGCCTGTAATGATGCCGTTTTTCTCCACAGGCTCCTGCCAGCTGACCTTGAGCGACGTGTCCAGAATCTCCATGAAGCTCAGGTGCCCCACAGCTCCTGGCTCTGGCAAGCAGAAAAGGGAAATCTGTTAACAGGGAGGATCCATTGACTTTGGATCCAAGTCAGGTGGCAGAGACGGGGCTGAAGATGTGAAGCATCCAGGCAGGGTGAGAAGAGAAAGCTGCAAAACAACCAGTATGTTGTAAGGAATTGTTTCAGTTCTCACCCCCCCCCCCCCCCGGGAATTATTGTATCCTTTGCTCAGCAATTCCTAGAATTAAAAATCACAGATGGAAGAGATTTACTTGCACTGCTTCATTTTGACATTCAAAAAGGAAGGGGATCTGAAGTCAGAAAAGCAGATTTGCTGCCCCTGAACAGCATAAGGAAACCTGCCCCTCTGCAGAGACTGAGCAACCAGAGTCTGCTTCTGCAAAGGAAGTGCTTGCATTTGGGAAACCCATCCAGCCCCCTCTGGGTAAATCCACTTCCAAAAGGCCTTTCCAAAATGCTCCCTTGCAGAGTAACCACCTTTAGCAATGCCTGCAACTGGGCAGAACTTCTAAGGGATGGGAGTTTGTGTGTGTGGAGTTGTTGTTTTTTACAGCTCAGGCTGAACAGCTCTTTAAGTCAGCGTTCCCTGGTGGGTAATGAAGGAGAGGAAAACAGAACGATTGTCAAAAATGTGCCGTCTTCATTCCATCCTGATCTGCAAGGCAGGCACCCAGCCTGGTGGGCGAGGCTGCTCGCTCCCCAACAGACAGAGAAGAAGGAGCTTTGGCCCACTTTGGCTTTCACCAGGCTTCTGTCACCTGGATCCCTGCCGACTGGGCTGCCCTCCTGCTCTGCTGGCACCACTTGGCAATTCAGATTCTCTTTCCTCTTCACTTTTGTCCCGTCTCTAACTCCCCTCCTGCTCTGAAGAAGGACTGCCAATGCTTGGCTCCAGCCCATTTGCAATGCCGCACCTGGACACAGGAAAACTGCTGGCACCGTATCCCCCTGCAGCCGGGCACCGAGCACCACCCCGCAAAAGGGCACTCTGACCGTCAAGGACACATTCTCACCCAGACGGGCCCAGCGCACATGGTTTGGACTTCTCAGCAGACCCCCCCCCCTTCAGCCCTGGGCTCAGTTTGCATAAGTTGTTTGATTTTCATGGGTTGTGAATGGAATACAGTGGAAGGTGAGAATGTGAGGACTGAAGTCTGCAGGGGGCAGGTCTGGCAAAGGGGAGGATTTGCAGGGAAAGCCCCTCACCCACAGGAAGCCAGAGATGGTCAGGGGATATCGTGACACTGAAGAAACCTAAGTCCATGGGTTTTATAAAACACCACAGAGGTTTTCTTCTCCTCCCTTATGGTTCCAAATGTGTTGATTGACTGCTGACAAATGGAGAGGGGCAGAGAGAGAACAAGAGGGTTGTTGCTCTTGCAGAATCTACTGCTATCACTGCAAAAAAGGAAAATTAAAAAAAACCAATCAAAAGACGGTGATAATTTCCGTTTCAGCATTTGCTCTTTCACTGCATTTCACAGCAAAAGCTCTCAGGCAAAATGATCAAGACACTAACTGAATGTGCCAGGATCCAATTGCTTCTCCTCACTGCCCAGAGGGCTGTTGTCTTTCATGCCACCTGCTGTGGTTCTTTCGAGTTGGCTGGACCCCCACCTGCCGCTTAGCTGGGAGTTGGATCCTTTCTGTCTGTCCTGTGCAGCAAAAGGAGCCCTGATGAGCCTGCAAGCCGAGGACCCCCCCCCACTCCTGCCCCCCCCCCAGCTGGTGCAGAGGGGAAGCTAAGAGGCTGAGATGGCATCTCCTCCCTTCCATGAACTCACCTGGTGCCATTGCCACTTGCTCAAAGGAGATCATCATAGTGACAGTGCTGTTGTTCTCACTGCCACATGAGCAACAAAGTCCTTTCCAGCCAATGTGGACAAGGAGCTCCCTTATGCAAGGCAGTTGCTCAGGGGTTAAAATGATGGTGTGCAACACTGAATCACAGCATTAGGCCAGGCCAGATCTAGCCCGTCTGGGCCAGGACTATCACTCAATGCTGCTCTGTAACATCTCTTTTCAATTCTACAACCAGAGACCTTAAATGGAAAGTGCCAGAGACTTTCGCCTGGCAAAACCTGAATTGTGCCAAAGGGTTAACCATTAGGCAAACTAATGGTTAGGCAAACTCTTTAAGGGAATTTGGAAAAAGATATAAAAACCAATCTCCTGAGCAGCTTGTGAAACAAACACATGCACACACCCCTGAGGATGACTGCCCTACAGCCCTGTTAGATGCACATATCTCATAAACAGATCAATGGTTCTGGTGTAATGTGTGTCGGTGGAGTTTCTGAAGGCTTACAAATCAGATTACTTAGAAAGCAAATCATCTAAGCACCTGCTCTGCTTGGACTTTCTACTTTGAAGTAAACACATGGAAAGTTAAGCAGCTTTGCCGATTTCCAGCAGTTCGATGCTGCCTAATACTCAGAAACTTCTGACGGCAGCAGATCTGCTCTTTGAACATGGAGGTGTCACTGGCTTCTTTTCCAGCAAGGCTCTCCCATGGCCAATTTGTCAGCATTTGGAATAAGAATCTGACGCAGTCTATAAGACTCTCCCTTTGCAGCATGAATGACTAACAGATGGTTATTCTGGAGGTGCCGGGACAGGAAACAACCACATCAAGAAGCAGCTCCCATCTCTGGCATTGTCAGGGCTTCTCTCTCCGACAGCAGGGGTGAGATTTCCAATGGGAAGTGGGGAATTGAAGCGGAGAGCACTTGCGCCGCACACCAAAGAAAGTGTTTCTTCTTCCTGCCGGCTCTGATAAATTAGGCCGGGGAAAATGATAAAAACATTTCTAAGACACAATATTATAAATTGGACCTACTGTGCATGTTTCTTCCCTTGTTTATTTTTAAATATGAACACTTAAACTGCTGAGAAGACGACATTCACAATATGGCTTTGAACTGAGTTGCCTTTGGAAGAGGACTAAGACTGTCTCCCTGCATATTTTGCCCACCTGATTTAATACTGAGGGTGGGATTCAGGATTTCAAACTGAATTGCTTTGAAAAGGTGCAGCCCCTACAACTGGATGATAGTTGTGTGCCCAAAACAAGTTCTCTTACATTTATTTCCTACAGTCCCAAGGAATTTCTCCCGTGCAATGTAGGTACAGCCCTATGCAGCACAGGATAAATGTGCCATAAAGTGCTTTGTGGAGCAGTTCTGGTCCCCACCCACCAGCAAAAGGCATTGTATGTGCCAAGCAGAATAGTTTGGGAAAGGGTGGGGAGAGGCTGCAACAGAGTAGGGAGAGGGAGGCCATGGATCCCCTTGACGTAGATAGTAGGGAGAGTAGGGAGAGGGAGGCATGGATCCCAGCCCCTCAAAAATCAAATGCTGGGACACCTCCATGCTGCTCTCACTCCTCAGTTAATGATGCTCTGCACTGGTCAGTCAGTTCAGTGGCTGGTTTTGGCCTCATCAGGAAACTTGTTTCAGAGCACATGAAATTTGAAAACGTTCATCAGCAGATCATCTTAAAGAAATGGGCTGCTGTGTACTTACTGTCTTCGTGGGTCCTCAGAAGCTGTGGTGGACTCCGAGGTCCGTCCCCCGGGGTGGTGAAGCAGAGGACTGATGTGTAGTAGGCGGTGAATTTCTTCAGGCTGGTAATGGAACCGCTGTGAATGCCATGAAAATCTGGAGTGATGGTGACTGTGGTTACGTCTTCTGGTGCGTCAACTGGCCATGCCAGCAGCTAGAATGAAGTAGATTGAGCAGGTGATACAAATCACATTAGGGATGCCCCACAAGCCAAGACGCTTGGACTGCCAGGGCCTGATTAGTTCAATTGTTAAAGTAGAAACATTAACTGGAATGCAATTGCTGGGTTTACAGGCGTAAACCGGTTACTGCGTTTGATGAAAGGACAGAACATTGTAAAAGGATGTCTTGAAAATGTGGTGTTTGGTTAAATCAGTGGCCAATACCCAGTGCTTATGAATAGATTCAAAGAGGTGTGACTTAGCACAGGGCAGGACTTGTCTTAGGCAAACTAGAGTGCTTTGCTGCCTCTCCTTGACATAGATGGAGCCTTGCCAGTGGTGGGATTCAAATAAATTAACAACAGGTTCTATGTCCCATTAGTAACCGGGTCTCAGAACCAGGCGCTCATTAGCAAAGTGTTCTATAGAACCTGTGAGAACTCCCTGAAGCCCACCACTGAGCCTTGCCCTCTTTCACAACACAGAGACAGGCTGGATGCAGGCCCCCCATTTGGGACTAGGTTAGCTCCCAGGGTCCTTGTTCATTGCCAGAGAGGCCTGGGAGAAAGCCATGCATCCCAACCCCCCCGATAAGTCGGACCTCTTTGAAAGAATGATTTGACATGCTTGGCAGAATCCTCCATACTTGAACGGAAGTCAAATGGCAAGAAGAACAAGACAAGCAGCAAGGTCCATTAGCACTTGCTCCCTTCATTACCTTTTGCAAGAAAACACTACAGTTGCTGCTGAACGAGTACTATTAATTGTTGCTAATTGGTGCTAATTGACCCTCGGAACAGGTAAATGAAGATCAAAGCCCTGCCTGCTTAAATGTGGGGGCTGCTCTGGATTGGCAAGCCACACTGAGAAACAGATTTATTTTTAATGATTCCTCTCCTGCCTTGCCTGTATTTCCAACAGTGCTGGAGGTTTTCATAGAAAAGAGATGCCCAGGCAGATACCCAGCCTCGAGGCACAGCCACTGGCTTCTTGGTGGTTCTCCAAACTCTGGAAAGCATGTTTTACTATGATTGTCCTAACAATTCCCCATAATCATTCACTTCCACTCACAGCCCAACTTATGCATATTTATCCAGAAATACGTATGTCCCATTATAATCAATTAGGCTTACTCCCAAGTAAACATGGATAGCTTGCTCTGTTAATGAGTAAAGACTTGAGAGAAGTTAGCTTCAAGGACATTACAAAGGCTTACATTCCCAGTTAGGCCAGCCTAAGCCCCATCACAATTCCTGAGCTGGCCTGGGAGTATCACAAAAGTGCTGCAAGGCACTTCTGTGCCACTCCTGGGGAAGGGTTAGACCACTGCACAGACATGCACTTGCCCCCTACATCACCATAGGAAGAGGAAGACCAAGGAGTTGTGCTAGCCTCGGTTAGGATTGCACAGCCGGGCACCGTTCCACAATGCTCCAGTTAATATGGAAACAGTGGTGCTGTTCAGTGACAATATCAACGGACGAATTTGCTACTCATTAGTAATGAGGACTTTTGCACTGCGTTACTGAAAAGACTCCACAGGTGATGAAGGGTGAGAATTAAAACATCACAAGACAGTTCAAACACAGGCCGGGGCAGGGTGGAACCGCCTGGACGCCGTCTTCCAGGAGAGCTGTGGCACCACACCTGAAGGTGACACCTGGAGACAGCCTGAACGGTCCTGCCGACGTGTGCGCAAGCCTTAAGAGCAAGCACGGAAAGCACGTCCCCTGGTGTTTCTCAGGTTCAAGCAAGCAGAACTGGCTTCTTAGCAACGCCAGAGAAAGTCGGGTTTGTTTTTTTCTCTCCTCCTGTTTGGAGAACTGTCAGGTTGAGCTTGAAAAACTCACTGGAATTCAAGCACATTTTCAAAGAAAAGCAACAGTTTTGTAAAGGCAAACAAGAAAGAAGGTCCTGCATCTCTTTCCAAATTGTATCTGTGAAACACAATGGAAACCTCCAAATGTCAGTGGCTGTGCTTTCCATGCTTCAGAAGGGGGAGCGTCACACGCCCCCCATAAACCAGGCGGAGTGCTTTGGCCATGGAAAATCTGCAACCGGAGGAGTCCGACTGGCAAGCAGAGATAAAAAACCGTGACTCCTGGTAATTTATAAGTCATTACACAAATTACGCGGTACAACTAAATGTGATAGAAATGTCTTGCCCACACTGTCCCTCTTACAGAACTGGGGGGGGGGGGAAACACCCTATAAGAGACACACGGACTGTGTTTTTATTCCTATTTGCATGGACTGCGAAGAGGAATAAAAAGCAAAGCAGAGTGAAGATAACAGTGACAGTTTAAAGCAAGGGTATCAACTACCTGTTGACAGGTAGGAATCAATCAACATGTTAGTCCCTTAGACTGGTTGTTAAGACCGGTGAGGCTGGAACTGATACAAAATGAAAAATTCGAAGGGAGCTGGAATGAAAAAGTGGGTTTCTGTTCTTTTAAGGCTCATCTGAATTCATTATTAAAATGGCATCGGCACAGATCTCAAGCTTTTGGACTCGGGTGTCGTCACCTTCAGGCAGAGGTTCTCCATCCGGGCATCACAACGGCCCAGCCTGAGAAACTCTGACCTTGCCCTCTTAAGTGCCCATTTCCCTGCAGTCAGGCCAGTGCTGGGGGTGTTGGGGTTAACTGAGATTCACCAGGGGTTGGGGAAGCCTGTGGGCACTTGGCAAGCTCAGAACCATTAAAAAAATCCCCACATGACCCATTTCTAGTTCTGATGGAGAAATTCCCTCCAATTAAAGAGTCCAGTTATCTGTGAGATCAATCCATGACTTCATGCACGGGCTCGGAGGCCTGGTCTACACAGGCAGCAGCACAATGCGGTGATACAGCAAAAGGGGCAAAAGAAGTGCACCCCTTGAGACCCCCTCAAGTCTGAAAGGAGGTGCATTTCCAAAGACACCCTTATTTTCAAAGCTTCCTCTGACTAGGAATCTAAGCAACTACCAGGGCAGGCAAAGAACTGGGCTAGAATATATATCCTCCCTGGTGTGCTAGTTGTCTGTTTTGAGGCATTTCATTAGGTCGAGGCCCAAAGCAGCATCTCTCACCTGTCATCTGAAAGGCCCAGGTCTCTGTACCACTCATCTGCTGCGTGTGGAGACCAGGCCAAAGTAGCACTCAATGGAAGGTACCTCTGGAAACCTACAGGAGAACAATTCCGTTCCTGAAGTCAGTGAACTGCAACCCAACGAGAGGGTTTTGTGTGCATTAAATTAATCCGAACCTTGTATCCCTGATTGATTCCATTGATGAACTGCTGCGGAGGAGGATTCCAGAAGAACTGGATGGTGGTGGAGTTCACGGCTTCGGCTTGGACGTTCTGCGGTGGCGCTGTAGGCACTGCTCAGTGGACGCCGGGAAGACGACAAAGTAAAATTGATTGCAGACAGAGAAGAGAAATTGAGGAAAGGAGAGGTGAAAAGAAGGAACCTTTAGCCGCCACTCACGATTCACAGGAAATAACAGTGGTGCAAAAAGAGACCAGTGATTTATGTTTCAGATACAGAGGAGCGACTTAAAAAGAAAGCTAATTGGGCTATTTCTCATGTTCTGTTGGAAATCCTTTCAATGGGAAGAGAAGGGGCTGAAATGGTTCTTCTGGCGCACTATTCCACAGATGAGCTTCCCCACAGACCCAAGACAGAAGCACAGATGATGATGAGTGAATACATCTCTCTCCATTATCTGTGGCTGGAATGGAAATCCACACTCTCAAGGTGACACTCACAGCAGCCCTGCAGGAGAAACCAGAACTAGAAACTAGTTCTACACTAGCACTGAGGCCCTGTTGCTTCTTCTGTCAGTTACTAATATGTGTGAGATGTCCATTCAAATGAGGTAATTAGCAGTCTACACTTATGCACACTTACCTGAGGGTATGTCCCGTTGCCAATAGTGGGATTTACTTCTGAGTAAACCTGTACAGGATCGTACTGCATGCTAAACAATCTCAAATCACTGGTACGTTAGGTACGTACCATGATCTTGAACACACAACAGTTGCAACCACATTTATACTTCAATTTGCAAACTAAAACAAATTAAGTAAAATAATAATTTTAAAAAAAAACCTTTAGAACTAGGCAGACCTTGTAGATAAATTTCCAGCAATTCATACTTTTCTGCAACTCCTTTTCAGTTAGGCTGGTGCGGGAGAACTTCCCAGTGGTTTCTACCTCTGGGTAAGATCAGCTTGTCCCATCTTGCCTTTGGATAAGGCCTTCACTGCCCCTTTCTGCTGCATCCGATGGGCTGTGATGCCGTCTCCAGGACTAAAAATATCTCCTGGGAGGCCGGGGCCTTTAAGGTGCCTCCGCCACCTTGGAGAGGCCTCCCTAACAGTCTGAACACAGTGGTGGCCACCTGGAAGGTGCTGCAGTCAGAATCTGGGAAGCATTTCACACAGAACCTGCCCTCAGAATCAGCCTTGAGCATTTCTCTGCTGCGGCTGCCGCTGAGCATCACCTTCCTCTTCTCTCCAAATTCAGAAGGTCTTTGAGGTGCAGGGAGATCTCTCTTTGGGGACTGAGGCTTGGCTGAGGACTCGGAACATACCAAAACATTTACTGACAAAATTCCCACTATTGTGGTTTTCTTTGTTTTACAATGAAAATAAAATAAAAACAACAGTTTTAATGGGATGATGGCAGTTTGAACCCTGCTTAAATCATGACAGCGTAAAAGATACCTGTTGCAACAAGGAAACGGGCGTTGGAGATAAAATCAGGAGTAGAAAAATGGCCTCTCAGAATAATGATTAATGGTATTAATTTCTCTTCGGGATTTTTTTTTGTTACAGAAAATCTTCATCTGACTGTCAATGAATGCAGTTAATATGGGAATAAAACTAACAGCATAATCCTATACATATCTATTCAGAAGGAAATCCCATTATAGCCAATGGAGCCCACTCCCAGGAAAGTCTAGATAGGATTGTACCGGAAGTTGGCTAACAGCCACCAGCTTTTATAAGTGCAAGGATATATTGGCGTCCCCCACTTTCTAACAGTTTCGCTTTTTCAATTATATCAGGAACTCATTCACTCAACACATGCTCCAGTCTTTCAACCTCTCTATGCTGGTCTAAAAGCTAAGACTGTCTTCCTTGATGTTGATTTGCATGTGACATGGCAATCAAACGGTTTTTGGCATTTCCTTATGACTTTTATGGCATTTCCTTATTTCAATAAATAACCATCATTCAAATCCATAAGCTATTTATTGCCAACTCATGTCTTTGTTCATTTTACCGTAATTTGTTTTGTGTTTTGACTATATGTTAATAAATGTGAGTTATTTACACTTTTGAAAGTGATATATGTCTTTTTTGGTGGCCTTTTTTGCATTTGCAAGCTGAAAAAGACCTTCCCCCAAATCCAGAGTAACTACAGGAGCATGTAAGAGACTTTACGTGCACTTGTAGTTACTGCACCACCTAGTGAAGACCTATGGGAAATTCATTCTAGAATCCAGAGTAAGTTGTTCTTACACTGGAGCAAGGACTCCCCATAGTTACTCTGGATTTTGCCCCTCATTTCACTTTTCAATGGTGTTCCCTCTTGGGTGGTGCTGCGGTCCCCGACCTGTCCAATAATTGGGGGAAGCCTGTAGAAAGGTTTATGAATGGATTCATTAGTCCAGTTGCAAAGTCCTGCATTCAGAGGCAGAAGCTGACAGCACTTGGGAGCTGCAGGGCCCATTGCAAAACATGTTTGGGGGGCCTTTGTGCCCCAATGGTGGCGATAGACCAGCTGCAAGCAGCGTCACTGCCAACAGCTTTGGGGGGGGGGAATTTGAAGTGAATCAGACACTGAGGTGGGCAGGAAGGAGGAGAAGAGAAGAAGTTCTGGGTGGGAAAGAGATGAGAGTGCTGTGGGCATGTGTGCCAAAGCTCAAACTTAAATCTGCCCTCACAAGAAAAGGCTGTTATGGGGCCAGATTACAGGTTCCATTCAAAGACATGTTTGTTATTCAAGTTTTACAAAGCAGCCAAGGAAGGTCTGATTTTTCATATGGAATAAAGCGCTGAGGCCTCCAGCCTGGAACTGCCACGTCAGGCGTAAGTCGGCCCACGCTGAACCAGAACCCTTTTCCGTGGCTGCCTGCCTGCCCTCCCGGCATCTCTTGACAAGTTAGAGGAATTCCCTCAATTCCGCTGCAAAGCTGGTGCGACAGAAGCAACCTTTTCTATATCTCGCTGGGAAAGTTCACTTAGCTGGAAATGTATTAGAACTCAGCTACTTGAACGGCAAGGCAATATGTTGCATTCTCAAAGTGCTTTTAGCAGAAAAGGTCAGGAAGGCGGTGCGAATGAGCGCCATTAAATGGACTTAGGCAGGCCGATAATGGGAAAAAAGACAGAATTTAGGGAAAACATGTTGCTGCGATGACTTGCTACGTGCGCATATGCAGAGCCCCAGAAAAGCTATTCTTAAGACAAATGTTTAGCAAAGGTTTGAAAGGCCTTCAGATAATTTTAGGATGTCAGCTTCCACTTCTAAACACGGTGGGCCTCGAGGAGTGCAGGGGGGTGGAGGATCCCATTTTTCTCTTAAGGCATTAATATGGGTTGCAGGACTTCCAGGCTCCACCTCAATTCTGTTCACGGAGAGCCAGCCTTTCAGTGTACTGGTATGCTGTTCCCTGCTCTTTCATCTAAGTGCTCCAAGGTGGGCAGATCATCCAGGGAAGAAGACTTCTGCAGCAAAGTGGATGGGCTGACCTACCTCTTCTTGATAAATTAATTAAGAAGATCTACCTTAATTAATTAATTAATTAATTAATTAATTAATGAGCACAAACACCCACTTGAAAGAATCTCAGAGGAAGCAGAACAAGCTGTAAGGGCCTTAAATGAATTACAGCAGACATCTGTAGGTCAAAGAGCTGTGCCAACTATTACTCTGAGAAAGGCTTTTAAGGATCGGAGACAGTCAGCACCTCTGAACTCGGCACCAGGCTGTGGTGCCAACAAGCGTCTCAAGAGAACCTAATTGGCGTTAGACTGTTGATGCTAAATAAGATCATTAAATAACATTAAATAACAGCAAGAGTAGTTGTCATTTTGGCAGCCGGGTCTTGTCTTGATGAATTCCCAATAGTTTGGTTATTCTTGTCCAAGGCAGCCATGAGTGTGTGACAGGAAATGGTGTGCTGGGGTTTCCAGTTGCCCCGCAAAAGATCCACACTTCAACCAGCAAGAGATATGTGGAAGGGCAAGGGAATGAGCTGTCATAACCCAACTTCATGTTCATTCCAGGTTTTCCTCCCAAGGCTTAATACTAATGCCAAGAATGACTAAGCAGCAACGTGTACCTTGTGAGATCTTACAAGGAGCTTCTCTCATCCGACAGTCTTGCCAGAGCTGTATCGGAGATGGAGCCTCCTCCAGTGGGTGAGGTGACAGCATCAGCAAAAGACACCCATGTTGCCCTTGAAATATTCTTACAAAGGGCTTGAGCCAGGAGACAACCCTCAAATGAAGGAACAGCAAGCTGATTTTGTCTGTCTTAGGGTGCAGTTCTAACCTAGGCTGGCACAACTCATTGGTCTTCCCATTCCCGTGGAGTTGTAGAGAGGCCAGTACATGCCTGTGCACTGGGCTAACCCTCTGCAAGGAGTGGCGCAAAGTGTCTTACAGCATTTTTGTGACCCCCAGGTCAGCACAGAACTTATGCCAGGGTTTAGGCTGGCTTCACTGGAGATTAGGATTGCAGCCTTAATAGGGAGCGTTGTGATGAGTTGCTGCTGTTTAAATTTCATCCCTGCATCAATCTAGGCAGATCTCTGCATGGGAGGCATCCTCACTGCCGCCATTAGCGCCGATCTGCTTCCAGCTCTTGTGGCTCCTGGACCAGCGTCTCGGTTCCTGAGTGAGATGGCAGGACGTGCGGCAAGCCAAAAAGAGGGACGGGCACGTCTCCAGTCCACACATTCAGGCTGCATTACGGCTCCCTTCACTCCTCTCCTCTCCTCTCCTGTCAGAGGCTGTTTCTCAGAGTCTTGCCCTGGATTTAAGAGCTGTTTATTTTATTCAGGAGTGAAGAATGTCCAGCAGCAGCAAATCGCTGGCCTTTCTCCAACTGGCTGTGCAGTAAAGGGAAAACCCATCATTTTACGGGGAGGCTCTGACATTAATAATGCCTCAAATTATACTGGGACGAAGCAGCCACTTCTTTTTCCAGAGAAGTCTTCAAAGGCACACACGCACTCACACAATTCCATACCGCCTGCACTGGCACAGGGCGCTGTCCTCGTTGGAGTCATCTGTCCAAATTATGAAGCATTAACATCAATACGGACTACAAATGTCCAGGTTTTAATCCACAACCAACCACTATCTATCAAATCATTAAAGAGCCTTGCCTAAGAACGGAGAGGCCCTTTTACGCTCCCCTGCATGCTAAACGCCACCCTTAGCACCGAACGGAGTGCTTTGGAAGGGATGTATGTATTTATCAACGACTACAGACAGCCGGTCAATAAAGGATGATAAGAGCATCGCATAATACCAAGCAAACTGCATTAGAGCCAATTGCTGGGCATGAGAAAAGGAGAGGCAAAGAGGTGCGGAGGGAGAGGCCCAAAGGAGAGAAAATGGCACATGCAGATCAGCTACTTCAGTGCCAGTTTCACAGCATGTGGAGATGCCTGAATACTCAACTCAGAAACAAGTTGCCTGGTGTATTGACCCACAGAGCTGCGCTGGCCATTTCCCCCTCATCGTTAACCAAAACGCAAAGAGGAAGATGCCCTTGCAAGGGAAACGGCTTTTAGTCTTGCAATAATATTATGCTCCCGTCCCCGTCAGCAGAACTGCTACATGCACTTTCCTGATTATGAAGTAACTGATGTACTGTATCTCCAATGGGGGGTTTTAATAGCTCTGCTTTTTACAGCCCACTAAAGCAAAGACCATGACACTGGATGGTGCTCAAAATTCAGCCCTCTCTGCAATTTGGAGGAACAGCTGGAAACAGCAACAGCCTCGTTTTCAGACACAAGACAACACCAACTGGGAGGTTCAGAGGGTATCTTGGAGAAACTGGCGTGGCTCAGAAGACTTGGAAGGAGATGAGGAACTTGTGGACCGCTGCCTTTTTATCTGCAAGGAGGAGATCCCACCTATCCTTGGAGGGGAAGATACTGCTATGGTCCTTAGGACATTCTTGACTGGTGGTAACTGGAGTGGTATGACACTGCTCAAGAACGGGCAAGAACCTTCAGTGGCAGATCCCAAGGAAAACCCTGACTACTTTTAATATGTCCACACTCAAGAGATGAGGAAGGGGTCATTGCAGTTGTTGTTTCAAGAGCGACAAAAATTAAATAAAAACTATACAGTGGTACCTCTTATAACAAGCGCCTCATACAACAGGCATTTCACATAACAAGTATAAATTTCCAAGAAATCTTGCTTCACATAACAAGTTCCGCTTCACTTAACAAGCAAGCGTGCTGTGCAGCCCTGACACTCTGCACAGAGGCTCTTTAAAAGGGCTGCTGGCCAGCGCTGCTGCCTCTAACTGCCCCCAATTTGGGGGCAGTTGCCTGGGGGTGCCAGAGGCAGCTGCCCCTAACTGCCTCCAAGTGCCCCCCACGACCACCTTGAACCTCCAGGTAAGCCTCCCAGGAAAGTGTCTTTGCAGCCTCCTAACCATGTCTTCTCAGAAGTAAGCCCCATTGTGTAAAATGGGGCTTACTCCCAGGAAAGTGTCTTTGATTGCAGTCTCCTAACCATGTCTACCCAGAAGTAAGCCCCATTGTGTAAAATGGGGCTTACTCCCAGGAAAGTGTCTTTGATTGCAGTCTCCTAACCATGCCTACCCAGAAGTAAGCCCCATTGTGTTAAATGGGGCTTACTCCCAGGAAAGTGCAGCCTAAGTAGACTTCATAGGATCCTGCACATTGAATGCATGTTTTGAATTCAATTCCAGTGTTTTATCATCATTTTTACATCCAGTTCATATTTTTGTATGAATATTTTGGGGGTACTGGAACCAATCATCTGAGTTTCCATTATTTCCTATGGGAAAATCTGCTTCACTTAAAGAGTGTTTCACTCAAAGAGCATCTCTCCAGAACGAATTAAGCTCTTTATGTGAGGCTTTACAGAAACTGTACAGAAACAAGCCCGTTTCAAAGGATTCCAACGCAACCTGTTAGAAAGGCTCACCTCCTTGCAAAGTATACTCGGTGACTGCTCTGCTGAAGGCTCCCAGACCGGCTCCATTGTAAGATGCCACCTGGATCTCGTACTGCGTCCAGATTATCAGGTCTTTGACCAAGCAGTAGTTAATTTCGGCACTGGTGATGTTTTTGTACTGGTACTCCCCAGGGAGGCCTGCCAGCCGGTACCTGTGCAAAGAGAGGAGCATTTGTTGCGGCTCAGTGCCTTCAATTAAAGCAAGAGGCATCGATTCCCAAAGCACTTTCCTTTCTAAAGGGGAAATATCCCAAATTTAATGAGGAAATAATTTTAATTCTGATAAAACAAAAATAATTACATGAAGCCAGCAGCAACAGAACAGAATCCTGGCTGACTGCTACCATATCCATCCTCTGATCGCACCCCGAGTATGCTTGCTAAGCTAGACAAGACCTGTGCTTTGTCCTGCTCCGTGGCTGTAGAATAATTACACCAAGTCTAATGAAAATGTGGACTTACAGCCATATCCTAAAGGCATGTTGTGCTGGCACAGCCCCTGCGCCCCCCCCCCCCACGTCTCCTCTGATGTGTTGTAAATGTGCGGTCGCTAAATGCACAAAGCATGACTTTGCAAAACTGCATTTGAAATTCCTTTGTGAGGAAGAACAAGTTAAGAATTATATATTAAACAGATTCTGGTACAGTAACACATTTTGACAGAACAACTATAGGAGGAAGTAATTCTTCTTTATGTTCAAACTTTAAGGAATAACCTGTCAAGATGATTAGCAGCTGCAACACAACTCCTTGTACAAATCCAGTCTCAGAAAAGCACAGAAAATGTTTATTTGGGGGGAATGTGATTGTGCTAAGATTGTGAAGATGAAGATGAGGTGTCATTGGAACTACAGTGGTACCTCTCATAACAAGCGCCTCACATTACAAGCATTTCACATAACAAGTATAAATTTCCAAGAAATCTTGCTTCACATAACAAGTTCTGCTTCACTTAACAAGCAAACATGCTATGAGTATGCGTGCTATGCTGCCCTGATGCTCTTTAAAAGGGCTGCCGGCACTGCTGCCTCTAACTGCCCCCAATTTGGGGGCAGTTGCCTGGGGGTGCCAGAGGCAGCTGCCCCTAACTGCCCCCAAGTGCCCCCACCAGCCACTTTGAACCTCCAGCAGCAGCCCAGGTAAGCCTCCTAGGAAAGTGTCTTTGATTGCAGCCTCCTAACCATGTCTACCCAGAAGTAAGCCCCATTGTGTTAAATGGGGCTTACTCCCAGGAAAGTGCAGCCTAAGTAGACTTCATAGGATCATGCACATTGAATGCATGTAGCATTTTGTCATCATTTTTACCTCTAGTTAATATTTTTCTATGAATATTTTGGGGGCTGTGGAACCGATCGTCTTAGTTTCCATTATTTCCTATGGAAAAATCTGCTTCACTTAAAGAGCGTTTCACTTAAACAGCAGGCCTCTGGAATGAATTAAGCACTTTATGTGAGGCACCACTGTACAATCAGACCCCATTTTGTTCCACTTCTCTTGCACCAATACCATTTCAAACAATTATCAGCACAATCCTAACCATGTCTACTCCAAAGTAAGTCCCATTGTGTTCAGTCCCAGGAAAGTGTCTTTAGGATTGGAGTCTATGTACAGTTAAAGTCCATGTTAGCAGAAGCAAGAGTTTGTTACACCAAACACTGGAAATCAAAACCAACCCAATCCTTGTCCCAGTGGCAGGAGTTCTGACCTTAAAAGCCAAGACCGTCTGGTGACTCCGTCAAAGCCGGAGGAAGAGAAAACACACACACAGACAGGCTGAGACCGAGACCAGCCATAGACTGCAAGGAAATAATAAGCAGAAACAAACAAGCCTTGGATCTTGGGGGGAGGATGTTTGCTCTTTCCCCTCCAGGAGACAAGAGCTGCTCAGAATATGCTAATCCACAGATCAGAAATAAGAGACTAAATAGCCGCCTGACTTGCAAATGAAGCATTAAGACTCCGGGAGAAAAGCAAACATGGAAGCAGCACAAGCGCCTCTGCTTTTATTTATCCCTACATTAACCTCAGCTGTTTGGGCCACAGGGTAGCCTTTCCCAGACGGAGTCCACTAAAGGCCTCAATTATGTCAGGGCTCCAGGGATCACTGCGGAAGGGAGCACCTCTGCCTCCGCTGGAAAAGCTTCCTTTGGTGGGCTCTTCGTTTCTCTGTCCTCACCAGCCGCAGCCAGCCATGGACCCACGGACACAGACACACTGACTGTCATCAGGATGGAGAGTGGATGGGAAAGAGGGACTGTGGCATGAGGGCTGCTATGACTGGTGACGCCCCATGTCCAGGGCCTATGAGAGGGGGGTCCAGCAGGGACATTGTTCCAGAGCCCAAGAGCTACGGAGGGGCCCATGACTCAAGGACCATTTGAGTCTTTCTTACTAACAAATTAATACGGTATATGTGCACACATACATATACATACACACATACGCACGTATTCACACATTGTTAACAGAATACAAATTGTGTGAATTATTTTCAAATGTTTGTACTAGCTTGAGGATATTGTTGACAATTCCAGCTACAGTAGCATCTGCTGAAAGATCTTTCAGGAAGCTCATAAAAAATTATTTGCGGACTACTATGTCACAAACTCAACTTGTTGACCTAGCAAGACTGAGCACTGAGTCCAGCACTGCCAGACAAGTTGACTTTGATAGCGTTATTAGACATTTTGCACATAAGAAAGCCAGAAAAGCACTTATTAAATACTGTATATACTCATGTATAAGCCAAGTTTTTTGGGCCCAAAAAATGAGCCCCAAAACCCACCTCGGCATATACGCAGGGCAAGCGCCAGGCTTGCCTCAAAATCGCCGCACTGGTGGTCGCGGCCACCTGCACGCTTCCTCGGTCAGCTGAAGGTGCTTGGAAGCACCTCCAGCCAACTGAGGAGGCATGCGGGTGGCCGCGACCACCAGTGCGCCTCTCCAGCCAGCTGGAGAGGCGTACATGCGGGCGGATGCTGGAAACAGCTGGAGAGGCATGCGAGCAGACGCCAAGGCACCTAATTTTACCACAAAAACTGGGAACCTGGCTTATACGCGGGTCAATAAGTTTTCCCAGTTTTTGTGGTAAAATTAGGTGCCTCGGCTTATACACAAGTATATACAGTTTTTTCCTTGATAAGATTTTTAGTATTTTATATTGTCACATTACTTGAATACTGGTATGTTTTAACATAATATTTTATATAATCACTAAATGAGCACTTGTTGAAGTTTGTTGCACATTAATTAGCCTCCTATTTTAATTTCAAAATAATTTTGCAAGTCTTAGGACCCCAAATGGGTTTTGTACCGCCTTAAAAAATGCCTCCTGGAGGCCCTGCCTGCGTCCTTCTCACCACAGAAGGAAGGACAGGGAGTCTCCCAGATGAGGCCTTGCCAGTTTATATCCCATCAAAGTGCACAATTACATGCAGGTTGCTGTTTTGAATTCACATTTGGGGGTCTGGACACAGACCACTTGGCTTTCCCCAATTTCCTGGTTGCTCTCTTGGCCGCCTCCAATGCCTGTGCTGTGGCTTTGTGATAAAATGCCCCGGTGGACACAACAGCCTGCTGGGGAGACGGGGAGCAGGTGATGGCCAGCTTGGAAATGTCACGGCCTTTTGGTTTTTCCCTCACCGTGAGCTTTGACAAAGATGATAACCGATGGTTCAGGACACCTTCAGTTCTCTCCATCTGACAAGAGAAAGGTGGGTCTGACAACGTATATGCCCGACAGACACAACACCTTGCCTGTCTCCAGCCCGGAGGAGGCCACGCTAGCTGGTCAGCTCCCCACTCCATGCTTCAGTGGAGACTACAGTTGAGGGCGGAAAAGCACTGCTGACAGTTGATGCTGCCAGAAAGCTAAGAAGAGGCTCATGAACTGGAGCGGAAATGAAAGCAAACTAAGATTTGGGGCAGGTTTAAGGCTGAACTAAGGTTTGAGATCTCTTCCATAAGCTAAAGTTGGTCTGGCCTCAAACGTGCCCCTCCAGGACAGCCCTTTATTGTGAGAAAGGCTTGATTTGGTCAGAAAATCAGCTTGGATTCCGAATCAGTCAGAAGCAAAAACAGGCATGCTGGGAAATGGACTAGCACAACTCAGAGCAACTCAGTCCTGCTACGAGGTCCAGGTCAAGAGCAGCGGCTGCAACCCTTATCCAAATTCTGGGGTGGGGAAAAGCAAATTCCCTGCTGGGCCAGAGCTCCTCGGCTTCTCCTCACTTTGTCCTGAGGAAAAGAAGCACTGTGCAGACCCACAACTCCTCTCACAGGGCGAGGACCAGAGGAGCTGTGCATTGCTACTCAGCGACCTGTTGAATCTTTGTTTACACACCTTGAGCATCCAGAGGGAATCCAGTTGCCTGAATTGAATCCCCTTTGCTCCTCTTTCAGCACATGTACGAAGAGAAGAAGATCCATTATCGTAAATGGTTGTCACTGAAGTCCTAAACTACCACCAGCCATGGCAGTCAAGGAGGCAAGTCAATGGAACGACTGTCATGGAAGCAGATTGCAAAAGCAAATGGTTTCCATTATGGCTACGATCCAGAGTAACTACGGGACCTTTTACACCGACGTAGTTGTGGTGCCACCTATACAAAACCGATGGGAAATGCATAGAGCAATCCAGAGTAAGTGCCTCTTACGTCTTCCCATAGTTATTCTGGATTGTAGGATTAGTGTCTCATGTGTTATTGGATGCTGTGCTTTCCTGCAGGATGCTACTGCTGCACAGAAATAGTCTTGGTTCTGCACTAGTTTTTGAAACAGAATTGCTATTTAGCTCCAATAGATCCAGTCTTCCAAACCATTTTATCCTGATTCTGTCTGGTCGGGGAGGCATTACTAAGGGCACGCGAGTTGTCCCAACTCAGCAGTGGAATAACCCCCCTTCCTGCAAAGCATTCAGGGCAGGGTGCATCTAACTATGGCTCTGAGGTTATAAAGGGATCTCAAGGCAAGATTCCATATATAAAGCAAGAGAGTAAATTCTCACTACCGCAACCTACTAGCCACCTCAGACGTCACACATTTCCACTGGACTTAGAGGCTGAGTTGCAGTTTTCACACACCTGAAAGCCACTTACCGCAGGATGTACCCATGAAGAACTCCGTTATGTTCACTTTCAGGAGGAGGTTGCCACTGAACCATAATGGACTGATTGGTCCTGCCACTGGCCACAATGTTTTTGGGTGGAGCACTTGGAGGTTCCTCAGGTAGCATCAGCCTAAATGGAAGCAAACACCAAGGAAAAAGGTCTTCAGGTGAAACCATGTCGGCCTGGCTCTTCTTCCCTTCTGGCGACCTGCTTTGCGTCCGGGAGCCTAACTAGCAACAAACACAGCTCAGTCGCAACAGACATGCTTGGGATGCTTACAAGAAATCAACATAATAGAAAGTCAGTTAAGCAAGCAAAGGGGAAGGCAGCCGAGTTAACCTGATTCTGTTTGAATCACAATCTGTTAAAGAAGAGACAAGCCTGACTGAGTTTGTGCTCCAACCCACAACCTGGGACTTTTTCAGATTGCTTCTTCCAGCTCTGAATACATAAAAAGCTACACTTCCTTCCCACCAATGATTGGGATTGCAAAGTTTCTTTGCTTTGGAGTTCCCAGAAAAGGCACCGCTTGACAGAGGGGCCTGTGGGAGCATTTCAGGCTGAACTGCAGGGATGGTCCTCTCTCTCCTATTCAGGCCTGGAGGAACTGCCCACAGCAGGCAGACAGAAGGAGTCTGGGACTGCTGTGGATCACCACCGAGGAATACGGCTCCATCAGTTTGGGAGCACTCATTGGATTTGTGTGGCTCTACTGTTATCACAGGACTAAAGAGCTACCGGACTGTACCCAGAGAAGTGTCGTCTGCCCCACATTCCCAGAAGGGTTTAGTTCTTCACGGTACCTGCTGGTTTCGATACTGTATTGGCCTTTGCCCACTTGGTTAACTGCACACACTCTAAATTGGTAGGTGCGGGCTGGTGTTAAGCCACTCACGGTGATGTTGGTCATCTTTGGGTCTATATCCGAAAGGTGCACTTTCCATGGAGAATCTGGTGGAAGGAAATGGCAGTTCAGTAAAGGGAAGAGCATCAAACAGTAGGGCACCCTCTCTCCGCAAGGGCGCCAATTGGGGATGAGTCTCAGGAAGTCAAGGCCACGCTGCTGTCGGCATTCCAGATTCTGACTCAGTTATCCTTGCTATTCCCACCTCCCGTTGATGCATAACTCTTAGATTTGCCAGTCCATTCATCCCGTCCTGCAGCCCCAAGTCCTCCTGAGGAAATCACACAGCGCAACACCTTCAGAACTGAAAGGAGAATTTTCCTATTCCTGATCTCCAAATCAGGGCTCTCAACCTGTCTGGCCTGCATTAAAGGCAGGGCAGGTTTAGCCTCATTGCTTTGGGTTTAATTGCCATGAAGACAGGCAGAGCTCTTACACCCCAGTACTAAACACAATCATTGAGAAGCAATCTCAGTTCAAACCAATGGCCCTTGCTTCCAAGTAAATGTGCCTAAGATTGGGCTGTTAGTCAATTAACGGCCTTGCTTTTAGCCAATTAATCAATTGATTAGCTGATTAAAATAAATTTTGCAGGAGGTCAGAAAAAGAAGTCCCTGAGGACACTTAATGAAGGCAACAGATTTATTTGTTGCAGGAAATCATCTTCCATTCTTTGCCCAGCCAAGCAGGTTTACAGCAACACCATCATTAGCAGGAAACACCTTTTCATGAAGAAGAAACTCTTGATTCATATCCAATTAAAATTCACCTTTTAATCCACCTTGTAATTATTTTATATACCCCTATCACAGCCTCTCTTCTTTTCCAAGTTGAAGAACCTTAATCTTCTTAATGCTATTTTCTGCCATTACCTCCTTCAAGACAAGGGCTTTTTCTCCAGCCCTGCTTATTCCTGAACATATTTGGAAACACACCATCAGGCCCAGAATCCATGCATAGCTCTTTGTGGGAACTGCAGCACCTCAATTGTGCATTTCTCATCAGTTATGACTTTTTATAGGAATTTCTTTTACAAAATTCCACATTTTCTTAATTTCTCCAATGAAGAAACAAGCTCCATTCCCAATGATAACTAAAGTTCTTATCAGTGAATGAAACTGAAGTCCTTCCATTCATTCTTTGAAGTCTATTTATCCCTCCCCATTAAGTGCAAGTGTCTCCTCCCAGAGAACATGCAGTACATTTTCCACTTAAGGCAGGGATTTGTTTTTTGTTCCCTTGTAAAGAATGTGTACATCCTTCTGCCACTAGTGCCTTTTAATGGCTGGACAAGAACAGCATGTTGGGCTCCAAAGGCAGACATCAAACTTCTGGGGTCTCCCCACAAAGGGGTTTTTAATTTCACTAGAAGAGGGTGCAAAAAAGTGGAAGGAGAAACGATGGTTCTGGGATGAAGCATCGCAGTCCATGAGCCGTGCTAGAGGATCATCTGCATTTAAGAACAACTGATGTCTGAGTTCATGCATTTCAGAGATTTTCATACAAAGCCCTAAAACTGGCCAGCAAATGGCCCAAAGACCTCGTCAAAGGCCATAAATTGATATTCTGTTTTTACAAGCATGGAAATTGAAAGATAAGTGGTTAGAACTGGGCAAGGCCCCCAAGACTTTATCCCTCCCTCACTTCCAGGTATTAAACCACTGAGAAGGGAGACCTTGGCTGATCTCCTGCAAATCACCTAGAAACTGATCTGCTTGTTAAGTTATTCTGATCTCTCCTGTATTATTTCCTATCCACTTTTCCAAATCCGTGCCGTAAAACTCCTGAGAAGCGCAAGAGCCCTTTTGACTCAGCAACAGGTTATTTCCAACTTCTGAGTGAAGTTTCTGTCTGGTGGGGGAAAAAAGCTCCCGGCAGCCCCTGCGGTTCAGCAGACCGAACATTCCTCCACTGGAAAGGGATGCTGCCGTACATGTCACCGCATAATAAATAAAAACTATATTCATTAACATTTTAATAAAGGAGGAAATGAGCATGATCAAGACAGATGGGCTGCGTATTTCTCAACCCATCTGTTTGGCAGTCCATTACGGCACCACACCCAGCAGCGGCTCTGGCTGAAGTACTGTAATGAGATTCTCCGCTAGCCAGCAATTGCGGCCTCCTCCTTCCTCCTTCCGTGCAGGTAGGATGAACAGCAACCTTCTGAGCCAGAGCAGCTCATCACTACTGCAAGCTGGGGGGGGGGGAGGGGGGTCTCAGCAGGTCTGCAAGATTTTTGTTTCTTTGACTCTTTGTGTTGAATTAAATTCTGAATGTTGTTTGGCCAAACAATTCCTGAAAGTGATTTTCCAAAGTGAAACAATCTTGGTGGACTGAAAGGTTAAAAGTCAATCAAGCGGAGGGATTAAAATTCCCAAAACTTTTTATAGCCCTGGAACCCACTTATTAAAATGAAACTATATCAGGACCCATCTAGATTTATGGTACTTTAAAAAATACATTGCACTGCACTGGTTGCTCATGCCTTTTTCCTTTTTCCTTTGGGGGGGGGGAACTGGAGCATTTGTGGAGCTCCACATTCATCAGATCAGGAACATGCTGATGGTCTTGCATCCATTTATACCACACCAGAATGGTGTAGTAGTCAGGGAGTTCCCTGAGGAACATCAGGGTTCAAATCCCTCCTCAGCCATGAAGCTTCCAGGGTGACCTGAGGCCAGTCACTCATTCTCAGCCTCACCTACCTCACAGGGTTGTTGTGAGGATAAAAGGATTAAAAAACTTTGTAATCCGCCTTGGGCATTTGTTTTGGCATGGGAAAGGCAGGGTATTGATCCAATAAATCAACAAATATTTCCCTTTGCTTCACCTTCAACAGGAGCCAAGGATTGGTTGACTATCTGTGAGTAAATGTGTTCATGCTGTTCCATTTGAGTTTCTATTGGCTTCCATACATTTGCCTTGTCTGTCTGGGTGGGAACTTTCATCTGGAACATATTTGGGGGAACCTGCTTTCATCAGCTCAAGAATATTCTGGTTATATTGCTTTGTCTCTGCCTGCCCTTCAACGTGGAATGAGGCTTGCTTGCCTACACATGGGTAAATGAGCACACACAGCTCACCACTCCATAGGTCTCAATGCACTTTCCTCCTCAGCTCTCAGATTCATAGGTTCACAACCCAACAAAAAATCAAGTTGCAAACTCCCTGTGGGCCTTGAAACATTGTGGTGCCACTGTGGTGGCAGTGATGTGAGCGACCCGACATCATGTTAGTTGGTTGGTTTCACAAGCTGTATTTCTCCCCACAGACTGTGTGGTATTAGCAAGTTTGCAAAGGAGTGAAATAAGATATAAGACATATGGGAAATTGAAGACGTTTCCTCCTTTCTACAGGAGGATAGCATTAATTAAGTTGGGAGCTAATTAATAGGCTTCAGTCAAGGTGGGTGGAGGCTTTTCACAAACACTTTCATCAGCGTCAAAAGTCACCCTTCACTTTCCACAATCTTTCATGAGTGGAAGCAAAAGAAATAGAAGTGTTTGCATAGAGAGGCAAGATTGCCCTGAATTGGTTCTCTTCACTCTCAGCTTCCAGGGGGGTTAAATCAGTGAAACCAACCAATGAGGAGTATTGTCCTTAAGTGACGTTACCTTCGGAGTTGACATCACAGATAACTTATGGGGCATCATGGAAAGATCATACCTGCTGCCTGAAAATATGTTATTGGGGGGGCATCAAGCCCAAAGAGAAAAATTGCTACAACTGTGAAAGAAGGCAAATGGTATAAGCAGAAGGGGAAGGGCTGAGAAATCATTGGAAAGCCCCTCCCCAAAAGACATGCATCACCCGAAACGGGGCTCTCAACCCAAGCCCAGTTGTTATGAGCAGCACCAGGACAGGGACAGAGCACCAAGAAAGTCAATCCGAGAAAATATTTGATGGCACTCCAGCAGCAAACTGGTTTTAAGATGTCGCGTATCCATTAATGATACAGGCTCTTTTTACATTCCATTCTTGGCCAACTCCAGGGAACAGATCCAAGGAGGAGGGTCTCATGTCCACAGCCCCTGCCTCGCCGCCCCTTTGCGGTCACTGCTGAACTCTCCGCCTGCACAATAACAGATACACACAATACCGAACGTCAAACGGGCTGGAGAAACTTGTCCCCCGTGAAAGAATTGCTGCAGCAGAGATTTGGTTGACACAGCCTGTCAAATGGCCAGAGGGATCCTCTCCCAGCTGAACCATCATCGAGGCCACTGCTTAGAGCCACTCAAAATCTATTTATTATCAGAGGTTTGGGGAAGAAAAATCCATTTCTGTCATGCAAGCAAGCATTTGTGCGTGTGTGCTTGTGGTTCAGTGACTCGCAAGGATGACATCAAATAAAGAAACCAGGATGACAGAAGATCTCACCTGGTCTGTCATTAAGTGATGTGAGTGCGCCAAACCTTTGTACGCACCCAGATTTACAAGGCCATATTTTCTCCAGTGAATTGCACTACAAACCCTCCAAAGCTAATCAGAGAATACCTGGGCCATGCCTATGGATACAGATCAGGTTCCTTTCTTTGTTAATACCTGAACCAATCTGGTTCTGTGTCTACACATGTAATGTCCCCAGAACGACAGGTGTCAACCCACTTCTGAGAACATGGACAGTATACTGGACTTTCTTCAGTGGAGCTCTTTGAGCAGCATCCATGGGATTTCTGCCAGTCTCCCCTCCAG